>OX422222.1:226176904-226784019 GCA_949130495.1 Sambucus nigra | reverse complement strand
TCATCTTGATAACCAATGGGTCATCGTGAGGATATAAGACACCTTCCAAATCATTTTTATAAAAATCGATGACCAATTTATCCTTATTCACTTTCCTCGGATGATCATCTTCAGCCAAGTTTATGCGTTGTATATAAGAACAATCTTGGGCCTCAGTGAGGTAAGCTTTCCTTTCGGCAGTATGATCCCCTCCTCTTGCATCTCCACCTGTAATCAAATTACATTCAAATGATCCAAAATGGATTGAAAATACCTCGCGTTCAGATTTCCTTGGCTTTTTAGGGAGGTCGGTGTCATCTTCTGGATCATCTTCATGGTCCCTCTTCTTGTCATCTTTTGTTCGGTGAGGATATTTGGACGTTTGTGTTCCTCTTTCATTAGCCTTTCCTTCATTCTGACGATCAATGAACCTACTCAATTATCCTCATCGAATAAGTTCTTCAATTTCATTCTGGAGAGCTATGCAATGCTTGGTCGTATGACCATGGTCTCTGTGGAACTCACAGTATTTAGACTTATTCATCTTGTCAGGGGCTATCCTCATTTTTTCTGGCCAAGTTAGCTCCTCGATGTTCTTGATCTCTTCCAAAATATGGTTGATATCCACCTTTAAGGTAGTCTAATTCCTATACTTCCTCAAATGATTTATCATTTCTTTACCCTTCGACTGCTTTCTGTTCCCATTGTGCTTTTGATCCTTCCTCTCGGTTTTACCTTAAGCTTTAGTTTCTTCTTTGGTCTCACCGTTCTTCTTTGCAGCCATAGCTTCTACGGCGTTCATAATTTTAGCTACCCTTGCCATTAATTCTTCCATGGATTTGGAGGAATATTTGGCCAAAGTATAATACAACTTATTGGGTAATAGACCACTTATCATAGATATAATAGATGCCATCTCCTCGTAGTCAATTTCCTCTAGTTTCTCGTTGTTAAAATAAGTGATGTAATCCCCGGTGCTCTCTTTAATTTTCTGCCTTACACTCAGTAGGTGTGCTACTCTCTTCACTAGCCTCGCTCCAAAATAGAAATTCCCTATGAAGAGCTTTGTCAGCTGATGAAATTTAGCGATATTACCTCAAGGAAGGTTATTGTACCATATTTGGGCTAACATAGTAATAGTTCCTAAGAATGCTCTGCACCTCATCATGAACTGCATAGATATCAGCAGCATCCTGGCACTACTCTATGTGACGGAAGGGATCAACTTTTCTATCATATTTAGGCGTTACTACAAGAGCTTTAAATTTTTATGGTGTGAGAAAATCCACAATTTCTTGTACGAAGGGTGATCCATTGACTAAATTTATTTGGAGAGGGTTCTTGGCCTTATCCATTTCCCCTAACCTTTCCTCCAACCTCTGAATGGAGCCCTTCCATGCATTTTTTCCATCCTCGAACCTATTTACCCGAGAAATAGATCGTGTTGAATTCTCATCTTGGGATCTTTCATGATGAATTATTGGTCGTGACTGGGTAGAACCTTCCCTTAGATTATTTGGTCGTTGAGAATTTCTCGACACAATCCCAGGGGGATTTCTATTCCTCCTAGGTCCCAAATGGTCAAAGGGAGAGGCTCTACTAAACCTCTTGAGATCACTTGTCTGTTCTGGGGCTAAAGTAACATTTTTTTGAGAATATGTAGCTCTTATAGAAGTGGTCTGGCCAGGCTGATATGAGGGATCATTGGTCCTCTCAGTACGATGAGAATCGGTGAGTCTGGACTGAGAAACATATGGTAATAACGTACGTCGGGCTCTTGATGATGAAAAATGGGTGGCTCTCTGAACGCTTCATTGACCTGACTAGGCAGGCGCATCATTATGAATAGTTTGAATGAGTTGACGAGTGGTCTCTTGCATATATGTTTACCCATAGGCTAAATTGGCCACTATGCCGGTGAGATCTTGAATAGTTGGGGGAGAAGATGGATGGGGGGAACTCGGTCATTGTTCCTGTTACTGGATTCTGGGATCTCAGCCATTTGTGATGAATATTTTAGATAAAATGCTACGTATAGTCGTTCCCACAAATGGCGTCAATATGTTGATGTAAAAAACTAGATTTGATCTAATTAATCAATCACAGATAAATATGAAGTAAAAAATAAGACAAAAGATTTTTAAAGTGGTTCAGCCTTATGAAAATGGCCTACGTCCACAGTTTTGTATTTTCGGATGTCTTTCCCTTAGTTTCAAACACAATTGTTAATGATTAATTACCCTGTCATGGAGGGTGTTACAATGTATTTATAGCCTTGGGGTTGTCAGTATGAATAAACGATATGTCATTATTCAATAGACATATACATCTGTACATGAAGAATGTTCATTGAATGTGCAATTATATCCTGATCTTCCTGGACTGATGATCCGCACATTGAGTAGCTCGGAATGTAGCTCGATGCGCTAAGTAGCTCGGTGCACTAAGTAGCACGGGGTGATGAGTAGATCGATGCTACGAGTTGTTTGGTGAGTATACGCGTTTGCCACGTAAAATGACACATGTCTTCATATAATTGGTCCATATCAGCTGACTAATTTTGTATTAACAGACGCTTGGGTATTTGTGTCTTTTTAATCCTTTAGCCGTCAGAAATTCAATCATCATCTCTAATGATCATTACTTTTCTTATTTCCCAAAGAAATGCATTTAAAAGCGATATAATCAAATCATCTTCTACCTTTTGCCTTTTAGACTTCCAAACTCTTTGTCTTCCTACTTTTTCTTCTTAAGATCGTTCTTTATGTCATCCACCTTAGCTGAATCCTTGAGTTTTTGTAAGAATTTCTTCTTCCTTTTTTCTTTGCTTTAGCCACTATGGTTTATCTTATCTAATCATTGAATAAGTTAAGGAATGGTTTACCTTCTCTCTTTTGGGTTATTCTAGAAGAATCTCCTTGCCCTTCTGATTTATTTTCTCTAGTTGCGGGACATTGGTTTACTTCCATTTTTGTTGTTGAATGTGGTTTTTCTTTCTCGCCCAATCCCTCGTGTTTTGAATTTTGCGAATATTTTGATATTATTCCTGCAAGAGTAGTTCTAAATACGTGGAGGGTAGTTAATGGCGTACATATGTTTAATCAAATTCATGGAACTCATTTAGGTATTCCTGAAATTATGTACTATTATAAATGGGTTACTAGCGATACCACCTTTTTTTTATAAACTAGGTATTCTAACAGAGCTTTAGTGGTCTATCTCCCTGATGATAATAATGATTATTTTGAACATGGGGTTGTGATGAAAAATTGGCAACACCCCCGTTAAAAGGGAAAGATGTGTACCAAGGTCCCAGATGTCCAATTTATGGCAATTGGATAGGTTGTTTTCAGTTTTTCAATTTAGCTCTATTTTTTTTTATGAAATGCATCACTGACACTTATTTTTTCTTTATTGTAGTTGACAGTAAAAGGAAATCCCCAAAAGAGAGTGACATTAATATAAAACATTTGAAATTTATCTTCGGGATGCATCGAGCAATAGTTAGGAAACACGTGAGGTTCGCTTCCTCTTTGCTGCAATACAAGAAAGCCACTTCTTTTTTATTGCTCATCCTCTTGTTCCTCCTCTAGTGATTGACCTTAACCAAAGACCTACAACTTTAGTAACTGTTGAAGAATCCTCTTCTGATTTGGGCACTTCTATTGATTACTTGATAACGAAGAAAAGGAAAGTGTCTGGCCTCTTTGTTAAGTCTGCTCCTGGTACAGAAGGGGCAGGGAAGAACAAATAAGATGTCCGAGTTGAAGGGACTAGGAAAATAGATGTTGCTCCATCTGGGGGAATAGTTTCAACTATTAAGGAGGTCAGCAAGAATCCCCATGTTGCTAAAAAGGGGAAGCACCTTTGATTGAAGTTGTTGTTACAAAAGAGGTAGCACCTTTGATTGAAGGTGATGTTATTTAAGGAGAGGTAGCACCTTTGATTGAAGGTGATGTTGTTTAAGGAGAGGCAGCACCTTTAATTGAAGGTGATTATTTACAGAGGATGAGGAGAGGTCTTGGTAAAAAGCTTGTGGATGATGCTTCCCAACCTACTAGGGTTGAGGTTCCTTCTTTAAGGTATAGTTCTTCAGCCATCATTACTCCTAGTTTGGCCAAGAAATTGATGAGGCCGGGGACTCTTCCTGATTGGCGAGCTGCTGAAGCTTTAACTCCTCAAGACAAAGCTATCGATTTGGCAGACCAACACCTTGTATCAGTAAGTGTCATTATATTTGTTCGTCTGATTCTTCATTGCCATGTTCATACTCTCATTTGTGCCTTTCTTCTTCTTGCAGTATTTGGTGTACATGGATAATATTGTGGAGAAGGATGAAGCTGTCAAAGCTTCAACCTCGTTCAGTGGAGTGGAGGAAGACCTTACTGGGTTATCAAAGTCTTTAATGGAGTCCCGACAGACGAAGAGGATAAAGCTACCTAGGAGAATAAAATCCAATCTACTGAGATAGCTCGACAAGTTGTTAAAGCGACCAAAGATGCTGACACAGCTCGATAAGAGGCTATAACAGCTCGGTAGGAGGTGATTATAACTCGATAGAAGGCTGATAAAGCTCTGCAACAAGCTATAAATGCTTCCAAAGAGGTGGAGGAGAATTTAAAAGTCACCGTTTCTGGTAAAGTAGAAGCTGATAGCAAGCTTGAAGAGGCTGAATGACGTAAGAAAGACCTTGAGGAGAATGTGAAGTCTGTTGAGGAGCTGTTAAGGGAGAAAACTTCCTCACAGAGGGTGAAGAGAAAAGCTGTTGTGAAGAAGTTCTTTATCTTTGTTTGGGATAAAGGATGGAACAAATATTTAGTTGTTATCTCTTCCTAGATGGCTTATGCGAGTTTGAAGTACTTCAGGGATGGATGGGTTGCAGCTTTGAAGAAGTTGAATGTTGCTGATGATTCTGAACTATTTCAGAAATATACTCATGGGCCTCCTCCTACTATTGAATAAGAAGAAGAAGATGAAGCTAGATATGATGAATCTTCTATGTTGATAGTAGAAAAAACACCTTCTTCTACCATCCATCAATCTTCCGAGCAAGTTTAGTAGATAACAACCTCTACCGAAAAACACCAATTACCTTTTCTAGCAACTAATTCATTCCTCCAAATTGGCTAATGATGTTTTAGGGAATAAGGAGAAGGTGTAAAGTTGTTCGACTCTTTACTTATCCTATTTTTATATTTTCTCTTTTGTTGTAACTTTGGTTGTACCCTCTCCTCCTATTATCAATAAAATGGACTTCCTTAGTTATTTTGAGTTTCTCCTTCACTTTTCCAACATAGTTGTACTATTGTTGATCTTTTTTACTTTTCCTTGCTAGTTTATTGCTAGGATGGAACTATTGTCATCTCATGATACAAAGTTGATGAAGAAATGTAATGATCACTTCAAAGCTGGTCATACAGATTTCACTCAGGCGTAGATAGTTGACATCCATGGATCTAATGCCTCTGAAAGAGTAATAGATGCTTACAAGTATCTAAAATGCTTGCTCAATTGAACTGTAGAAAATAATATGGCTTACTACGAAATGATTGAAGATCTTCAAGGAATGATCGAAGAACTTCAATTATAGCATAAACAAGTCACTGCTCTTTTACATGAGGGTTATTAGAAAAAATACCAATAGTTAAGCGTTGATCAGGGTTATGACAAGTTCATTTCAGCCCATAATAAGAGAGAGAGTGTCCTAAATCTTGAGATTGAAGATCACAAAAACATCGCTAAATTACTGGAGGAAGAAAATAATGCCTTGAGCGAAGAGCTGAGACAACTAAAATTTGCCTCTTCTAATGGAGCCTTGGTCCCAGTGAGTGATAAGGGCTTTTCGTTTTAAGAAACTGAAAATGCGCATTGAGAGAAGAATTGGAGGATTTGAAATTCGCTGGACCTACATCCTCCTCATGGGGTAGAGCAAGAGCTAGTCGAAGCAACATCGAAGAGACTAGGACTCAATAGGCTATAGAAAATCAAGGTTTTCAACTAAAGGTAAAAAATCAAGCATTAACTGAAATGTATCAGAAAATTCAAACTTTTACTTGGTGAAAAGGCTTTATCAGCATGTGGAGAGATTGACTTATTATTTTCACAAAGAGCCCATAGAGTTTTGGATGGGGGGATACAATGAAGCTTTATGCCATCTTAATGCTCGGTTGAAACAATCAAATAATGATGGATACAAATAGTGGTGGCTGAATGTTCTAGCTGTGATGCATCTTGAAAGAGGAAATTCCTTATGAGATTGGTATGAACCTGGATTTCTTGATCTACCCATTGCTCCCTTCAAATTGGATGTTAGTTCAATTCCATATCTCTCCATTCCTCAGTGTTTGATCTCTAATTACCTAGGTGATTACAATCTTCATGGAGATTTTGAGATATCCTGACCTCCTCATCTCCTTGAGTGGCCAAGTTCGAGAAATACCATGATGCTACAAGATTTGAATTTTATCAACTCTTCTTATGCTTTAGATGATCCTCCTCTGGAATGGAGCTTATACCTAAATCTGAAGGAAAGAAAGCAGTAGAATAGGCTCTTTGTATTTTGTTAATAATTATTGAATGAAACTTCATCTTTTGTAATTCTGCTTTCCTTGGAAATAAATTAATTTTATGATGTTTTTCTCATCATGCTATATTTTGATGATTGTATATATCGATAAAGGGACAATTTGTCCTGTGTTGTTTTGATGGCCTAGACAATGGAAATTTTCACCATTTGTTTGCCTAGTTGGAGTGACTTATCGCCCATAAGTGCCTAAGCAGTGGAATTATTTTCATCCCATGTTCCTGCTTAGTTGTAGCAGTCTTATATAGATTGCTATGGTGCCTAGGCAGTGGATATTTTACCCATCTTATTTCCATGTTTTAGATGCCCCTTGAGGTCACCCATAATCAAAGAAGCCTTGCCTTATATTATTGTTATGCCAACATTATGGGATATCGACCCACCTTAGTTGGTGGTTGTTGATATAACGTCCAACCGTAGTTGGTGGTTGCTGATGTGGACCATACTTGGTGTAGTGTGAAGCACTACTACTCCGAAAAAATTTAAACTAAAAAAAATATGGGGAAATTATCATTTTTATTCATATTGAAAGAATGGAATACATGTGAATCTACAATACTGATAATATTTGCACATGTGCTCTTCATTCCATGCATTTTTGAATTCTTCCCCCTCTAAAGTTTCTATTCTGTAGGTTCCAGGTCGAACAATCGCTGTGAGACGATATGGGCCATGCCAGTTAGCTTCCAAAGTATTATGCTTCTGAATGACTTTCTTGAGCATATAATCTCCTTCCTCGAGATCACACTTCCTGACACGTTTATTGTAGAACATGGCAGTTCATTGCTAATAAGAGACATTTCGGATCGTTGCGTCTTCGCGCAATTCCTCGAGCATGTCCAAATCTAATGTCTCATCAAATCGCTTATTGGAGAATTGAAATTAAGCACCCTGTGAGTTAGTAAGCCTAGTTCAGCGAGTATGAAGGCTTCACTTACAAAGTCTAACATGTAAGGAGATTCCCTAGTTGCTATTCGGGGAGTTTTTCGGTAAGCCCACAACACATAATGCAACTCGTTAATCTAATTCCCTTTCGCATCATCCAACTATTTCTTTAACCCGTTCAGCAACGTTTTGTTTATTACCTCCATTTTCCCGTTACTTTGGGGATGACCTATAGCAGAATGGACCTTTTGGATGTTAAACTATGGACAGTACGCTGCAAACTCCTCATTATCAAATTGGGTACCATGATCAGTGATAAAACTATGTAGCAGACCATATCTGTAAATAATATTCATCTAAATTAATTGATAGACCCTTTCAAATGCCATATCGATGAGAGGATTAACTTCTACCTATTTTATGAAATAATCAACAGCGACCACCAAATATTTGAATCGTCCTCTTGTAGTCGGCAGAGGTCGAACGAAATCTATTCCCCACATGGAAAATGGCCAAGGGTAAGTGATTAGCATTAGCAATCCCAGAGGTGTTCTTCGTATAGTAGAAAATCGCTGACATTTATCGCATTTTTTTATCATAAGTTGTACAGTCAGGGCGCATTGTTGGCCAGTAGTATCCCTGCATCGTTATTGTCTCTAAAAAGAGTTTGACCTGCTATGTGATCTCCATAACATCCTTCATGAAATTCTTCCACTAAATCTTGAACTTCTGCTAGGTGAACACGTCTTTATAGACCTGCGACCACAACCCTTCTATATAAAACTCCATTATTTAAGACATATCTAATATCTTTAAACTTCAACCTCTTGGCTACAAGTTGGTCGGCTGGTAAAATTCCTTCTTCGATATAAGCCCTGATGGGATCCATCTAGGAAGGTCCCATATCCAAAGTGATAAAATTTACCATCAAATCTTCATTGATACTTCTACTAACCAATATCTTAATAGAAATTGTTCTTCGCAGTTAGGTGCGAGTGGCTGAAGATAACTGAGCTAGTGCCTCTTCCCTTACATTCTCTATTTTTGGTATTCTGATCACCCGAACTGCTGCAAAATTGGATGCAATCTCCATAGATTTAGTTATATACCTCGACATGAGTTATCCTTTTTTCGCATAGAGGCTTAACATATGATTCATAACTAATTGCAAATCGCCGAACACCATTACTTGCTCTGCATTCAATGATTTAGCCAAATTGAGGCCCATAATTACGCCCTCATACTCAGCTTTCTTATCGTAAGCCTTGAACTGGAAGCGCAGTGCGTATTATATGTCTATCCCATCCGAACTATTGAGAATAATTCAAGATCTGCAACCCGTTGCACACGAAGAACCATCAACATACAAATTCCATATATGGATACATTTATCAAACCCTTAGTCTGACAGAGTCCCCTGATGGAATATCTAGTCCTTCATTTCATCATCCCTCAACTCTAGGCTTTTATCAGAGGATTCTTGTTGCTCTGTTAATGTCCCTTCCGAAAGGTCTACTTATGGGAGTTGATCGGGGATAGTTTCTGATGATCCTCTAACATCCGTGAGTTGTTCTGCGTTAGACCCCTATTAGTCGGAGGTATTTAGGTAAGTGAATTCAATAATGAAATATGCCACTACCTGTCCGTTGAGAGAAGACCTTGGCCCGTAGATAAGGTCATATTCATCTCACTCCACTGCCCAATACATCAATCATTCAAATATTTCCAGCTTGTGTAAAACCTATCTGGGTGGCATGTCAATATATACCACTATTGTATGGGCTTAAAAATATGGCTTCATTATCCTGCTCGCCGCAATTAATTTTAATGCCAACATCTCCAATTTTGGATATCTGATCTCTGCCCCCTTAACGCCTTGCTCGTATAATAAATCGATTTTTGCAGTCTACCGTCCATTCTTATCAAAGCTGAACTGACTGCATTTTTTTAGATAGCCAAGTACAAGTATAAATTTTATCCCAACGATGTCTTGGACAGTAAAGGAGGTGTCCGTAGATATTTTTTCAACTCCAAGAATGCCTTCTCACACTCATCATTCCACAAAGGTATTTCTAAGCACCTTAAAGAGTAAAAGACATCTATCAGTTTTTTGGGAGACAAACCTCGTAAGGCTTTGTACTTCCTTCTTGATGTTTGGAGATCGTAATTCTAGTAAGGCCTTTATCTTATCAGGATTTTCTTTAATACCTCGTTGATTTATAGTATAACCAAGGAGCATGCCTTCATGTACGCAAAAAATGCACTTGGTCGAGTTTATCTTAATCTGGCACTTCTCCAGCTAGTCAAATGTTTGGCTCAGGTCAGCTATATGGTCAGTAGTTTTCTTTCTCTAAGTCAGCATGTCGTCAATGTAATCCTCCGTGTTTTCTGCTCTACAAACACCTTGTTCATCAGTCACTAGTAAATAGCACTTGCATTATTAAGACCGAAAGGCATAAAATTTAATAGTATGTTTCCCATGGGGTAATAAAAAAGGTATTCTCCCTGTTTTCTGGTCTCATCTAAATTTGGTTGTAGTAGGAATAAGAATCCATGAATCTCAATAATTCGTGCCCCGAAGTAGCATCTACCAGCTGATTTGAGGTAGAGGGAAATGATCTTTTAGGCAGGCTTTGTTTAGATCTGTGACATCCATGCACATTCTCCATTTATTATGCTCTTTTTTACCATAACCACGTTGGCTAACTAATGAGGATATTTGACATCCTCAATGAAAGAAGCCTTTTGCAGTTTCTCTACTTTCTCTTGAATAGACTAGTTCTTTTCTAAACTAAAGACCCTTTTTCGTTGTTTCACCGATTTGATCTCCTTATTAAAATTGAGCTCATGGCATAGGAAGACTGGGTGTATCCCCAGCATATCTTCATGACTCCATGCGAAAGCTTGATTTCTATGCCTCAAAAATACCACCAACTCTTGATTTATTGTCGGATTAAGTGAAGTACCAATATGAATTGCTCTTTCTGGTCATTCATCATCTAGAATAATTCTCTCTGTTGCTTCCATGACTTGACCCTTCACAAACTCTGATTCCTCTCTGGGTCTAGTGTTTCAATATCCGACTCTTCAGACTCATCCACTTGGTAAGTGGTGGTTTTCTTCCTTATATCCTGTAACTCTTCTTTCTCGGTAGATGAATAGTAGCATTACTGAGATACTTTCTGATCGCCCTTCACGAGTCCCACACCAAAGTTGGTCGGTAACTTCAAATATTGGTGTACTGTGGATGGCACTACTTCGAATTTTTTTAGGCCCACTCTTCCCATGATTATATTGTAGGCGGATTTGACATTTTTGTCCATCACAAAGAATCGTATCTTCTTCGATCTACAGGTGGGCCAAGTACCAATCAACATGTCTAACTTGATCCTCCCAAGGGGAAAAAATTTTTTGCCAGAAAAATCGATAAGGGGCCTGTGGTACGGCTCCAACTGGGTGAGTTTCAGGTTCAATATGTCAAAGCAAGGGTGGAACATGATGTTCACTGAGCTGCCATTATCCACCAATACTCTTGAGATGATAACATCCTTCATCCTTATCTTGATCACCAAAGGGTCATCGTGAGGATACAAGACACCTTCCATATCACTTTTTGAAAAATCGTTTACCAGTTTATCTTTATTAAACTTCCTCGGACGATTCTCTTTTGCCAAATTTATCTTCTGTATATAGCAATAAGCTTGGGCCTCATTGAGGTAAGCTTTCCTTTTAGCGGTATGATCACCACGTCCTGCATCTCCACCTATTATCATATTACAGTCAAATGAACCAAAGCGGATTGAAAATAACTCATGTTATGGATATCTTGGCTTTTGGGGGAGATCAGGGTCTTCCTCCGATTCATATTCGTGATCCCTTTTCCTATCATTTCTTGGTCGGTGAGGAGAGTTGGACCTTTGCTGTGATCTGTTGTTGGTTTTCTCATCATTACAGCGATCAACAAATCGGTTCATCTTCCCTCGCTTAATGAGTGTTTCTATCTCATTTTGGAGCGCTACGCATTGCCTGGTCATGTGACCATGGTCCTTGTGGAACTCGTAATATTTTGACTTATCTCTTTTCTCAGGAGCTGTACTTAATTTTCCTGGACAATTTAATTCCTGTCTATTCTTGATCTCTTCCAAAACATGATTTAGATCCACCTTTAGCGGGGTATAATTGGCATATCTCCTCAAGTGCTCTAATGTTTCCTTGCCTTTCGACTGGTTATTCCCCCCATTTTTCTTATGATCTTTCCTCTCAGACCTACCTTCAACTTTAGTCTCTATTTTTGCCTCACCATTCTTCTTCGCAGCCATAGCTTCTTCGGTGTTCATAATCTTGGCTTCCTTACCATCAATTTTGCCATCGATTTGGGGGGATCCTTGGCTAGAGTGTAGTAGAGCTTATTTGGTAGAAGACCGCTCATAAGGGCTATAATAACGGTTTTCTCCTTATAGTCAATGACTTCCAGTTTCTCGTTATTAAAATGAGTGATATAATCCCTTATGCTCTCTCCTGTCCTTTGCCTTACTCTCAACATATGTGCTACCCACTTGACTAAATTTGCACCATAATAGAAGTTTCCTATAAAGAGCTCTGCCAGTTAATGGAAGGTAGCAATCTTCTCTCGAGGAAGATTATTGTACCATATTTGAGCAGATCCAGTGATAATCCCTGAGAATGCCATACCCCTTAGCTCATTCGGAACTTCATAAATATGTGCAGCAGCTTGGTACTACTCTATGCAGAGGATAGGATCAATTTTTCCATCGTACTTTGGTGTAACTACAGGAGATTTAAACTTCGAAGGTGTAGGAAAATCCACAATTGCTTGTACAAAGGGTGATCCTTTGACAAAGGTTCTTTGGAGAGGGTTTCTGGCCTTGTCCATTTCCCCTAACTTGTCTTCTAATAGATGAATTGATCCTTTCCATGACTCCTTTCCATCTTCATATTTATGGGTGCGAGCAATAGATCGCATTAAGTTCTCCTCCTGGGATCTTTCTGGGCGAGCTGCAAGCCTGATATTTGGATGGGATTTGGCAAATCCTTTCCTTAACTCATTTGGTCATTGAGAATTTCTTGACGCAATTCGAGGAGGATTTCTATTCATCTTGGGGACCAAGCGGTCAAATGGGGAGACTCTACTTAACCTTTCCAAAGAGCTCGTTCGTTCTGAGTCAAAGTGATGTTTTCTTCAGACTATACAAGTCTTATAGGAGACGTCAGGTTGGGATGATAGGATGGATCACTTGAGGTTCCCGTACGATGAGGTTCAGGACGTCTGGTTCGTGAAGACAGTGGTGTCATGACACTTCGTTGACCGAACTGTATGGAAGCTCAATTTTGAAAAGTATGGATGAACTATCACATTGTATCTTTCATGGTTGTTTTTCCTTAGAAAAACTAGCCAAGATTCTTGTGATATCGTTTGCGTTTAGATGGGTGGAAGGGTCAAGAGGAATCCCGTCAGTGTTCCTTTTTCTAGATTCTAGGATTTCGGCCATTTATGATGAGTTTTGGGGTGAAAAACGCTACGTATAGTCGTTCCCATAGACTGCGCCAATATGTTGATGTAAAATACTAGATTTGATCTAGTTAATTAATCACAGATAAATATGAATGAAGAAATAAGACAACAAATTTTTAAAGTGGTTCAGCCTTAGGGAAATGGCCTACTTCCACTCTTTTGTATTGTTGGGTATTTGCCTTAATCTTCAGTATGTTCGCTTATGGAAAGCCTTGCCCCACTAGGGGTGTTACAAATTATTTATAGCCCTTGGGATCTCAATTCGAATAGCAAATATGCCATTATTTAATAGACACATACATCTGTACACGATAAGAATGCTCATTTAATCTGCTTTCGTCGTTTGATCTTCGTGACTAGATGCTCAGTACGCTAAGTAGCTCAGCGCGCTGAGTAGCTCGACATTAGAAGTTGCTCGGTAAATATTTTTGTATGCCACGCAGGATGACATGTGTCTTCATATAACTGGTCCATGTTAGCTGACTAATTTTTTATCAGCAACCATCATCCATCAATATGAGGGAAAGCCCTCTTTTTAAAACAAAAAGTGCCTTAAGTGGGCTTGACACATGTCATGTTCTCTATGAAACCAAATTTCCAATATTTATGGTGCCACTTGTCATAATATATGTGGTTGCATATCAAACAATTAATTAAATCATTACTTGAGTATTGTTTAGTGTATTTCATCAAATACGAAGTATACGCAATATATTAAATCACGTGCAATAATATCTCAGCCCGTTTAGGGCTTGAATTTTAGTAAAATTTGATAATCATTTAATAAATATTTGATTAAATATGCTGGATAATTTATTAGAGTGTTGGTGGTTAATTAATTTAACCCCACTCTACAGTTACCCCCCCGTAGACATAGTTGGTGTGTTGAGGCCTCGGCTGAGACATATCAACTATGTGTAAGAAATAAATCATTTAGCCTGTTCGACTTGAAAATCATCAGACAATCACGTTTGGTCTGTTTATCATGCATGCATATGCATATATCATCTGTATGTAGTTTTGAGGGCTATCTTTTCTTCGTATACCTTTTCATTTTGAAGGAGTATTTCGGGGGGTTACCCCCATTCCTCTCGAATGAGCATGTCTCCACAATTTTATTGTGGCTTCTGATATTTTGAATAACAAACTTTCCAGATGTACTGGACCGAGCAACCAATTGGTTCTTTTATAAGTATAGTGGATCTTTTGCAATCATAAGATCAAAACCTACCGAGAGTACTCGGTCGAGCAACTATTAGTGCACCAAGTGAACTGGGTTTTTTAACACAACATATTTTTGCAAGTGTGCCCAACTTTATTTAGTTCAACAACTATAAGGGTCCTTTTAGGACTTTGAGCATGCCCAAAAATCAAGGTCTTTAAGTGTGCCTAGTAATTTAAGACTTTAGTCTCCCATAAATCAGACTTATGCCTAGTAATGTAGGGTTTATAAATCTCCCTTAAGAGGAACACGCGTGCCAAGTAATATTGGGCTTTGGTGCCTAGTAATTTAGGACTTTGAATCTCCCATGAGCGAGGGTCAGGCGCACAAAGTTGTATTGGACTTAAAAATAAAATCTCCCATAACCGAGGGTCAGGCTAGCCAAGTCATATTGGTCTTAAAGACCAAAATCTCTAATATTCGAGCATCAGGTGGGACCAGTAATGTAGTCTATAAATCTCCTATATCTGAGGGTCAGGCGGGCCTTATACTGTAGGCTATAAATCTACCATATCCGAGGGTCGGGTGGGCCTAGTAATGCATGCTATAAATCTCCCATATATGACGGTCGGGAGAGCCTAGTAATATAGGCTAAAAATGTCCCATAATCAAAGGTGGAGACAGAGCTAGTCTTATAGGAATAATCTCACATAACCGAGGGTCAGGCGGACCTAGTCTTATAGACATAATCTCCCATAACCAAGGGTCCTAGGGACCTATTCTTATAGGCATAATCTCCCATAACTGAGGGTCAAGCGGACCTAGTCTTACAGGCATAATCTCCCATAATAGAGGGTCAGGGGGACCTAGTCTTATAGGAATAATCTCCCATAACCAAGGGTCAGACGGACTTAGTATTATAGGCATAATCTCCCATAATTGAGGGTTAGGCAAAAATAGTCTTATAGGTATAATCTCCCATAACTGAGGGTCAGACGGACCCAGTCTTATAGGCATAATCTTGTATAACCGAGGATTAGGCAGAACTAGTCTTATAGGAATAATCTCCTATAATCGAGGGTGAAGAAAACCTAGTATTGTAGGAATAATCTCCCATAGCTGAGGGTCAGGCGGGACTAGTAATGTAGGACTTTATGTGAACTTTAATGCACCGCTTTGGGAGACTCACCACAATACTGGCAAGGTTTTTGTCAAAACTATAATGAACCTCTGTGGGTGACTTACCTCGAAACTGGTAAGGTTTGTGAAAACTGTGATGCACCTCTGTGGGCAACTTACCTCGAAACAGGTAAAGTTCGTGAAATCTATAATGCACCTCTGTAGGCGACTTACCTCAAAATAGTAAGGTTTGTGAAATCTGTAATACACCTCGGTGTGCGGCTTACCTTGAAACTAGTAAGGTTTGTGAAATATGTAATGCACCTCTGTGGGCGACTTACCTCCAACTGGTAAGGTTTTATGAAATCTATAATGTACCTATGTGAGCAACTTACCTCGAAACTAGTAAGGTTTTATGAAATCTATAATGCATCTCTGTGGGAGACTTACCAGAATACTGGTAAGGTTTGTGAAATATATAATGTTGTTCTGTGGGCGACTTACCACAATACTGGTAAGGTTTCTGAAATCTATAACGCACCTCTGTGAGAAACTTACCACAATACTAGTAAGGTTTGTATGCAAACTCTGTATCCATGCTCTAGGTTTTATGCGCGATCTTGCTTGCCCCCTGTCACTTTGCTGAAGTAATGTCATATAGTCAGTGTCATATATGATCCATCCGATGGCTATGCTGAATAACTTTGATGTTTTTTTTTGGGATACTTAATCAATGATAGCCATTCTGGGACAGAATTTTAGTATGGTTATCACCTGTGTTTACATCTAACTACAAATGGTACACTATACATTACTTTTCCCCCCCTTTACTTTACTTTGTCCTTTATCTCAAGATAAAGTAAAGAAAAGAAAAATAAACAATTGGTTATAACACCATCTAAGAGTTGAAAGAATTTAAATACATTTCACGGAGTGTTTGCCCCAAGTTAAAAAAATAAATCTCTTAAGCCTTTGACCTTGACTTCTGTAAGACTTGATGTAATTGCTCAAGCTTGATTTGGTCATGTGCGTTCAATATCTCCAAGGATAAGAAATCGACTCGAATTATGGCACAAAAATCATTAGTAACTCACAAGACATATTAAAGTTCCATATATAATCACGGAGGGCATATCTTCCCCCTTTATTTTATTTTATGTCAATAGAATAAAATAAACTCGAAAACATGCTTCGAGGAATCGTAAACATATTATTTTGTGCAATTTTATGATGCAAATTTTATATGCTACAATATGAGGTTGATATAGTGTAGATATATAATGTGGCTATTTATCTCATTCCCCCACTATTTTATTTACGCTGAGAAAACTTAGAAGTTCTGTAATCTATTTAAACCATATACAGATAATTTAGTCAGTAAGCATGCTGAGTCACCTTGAGGTGAATAAATATTATATTTTAATTTTCATGTACCTAATATCACAATGTGAATAAAGAATTCTTAAGTGTACATTGAATAAAAGGTAGCGCGAACAGTTGTTCCGAGCGACTATGGATTAGGTTGCTCGAGGACGTTCCGTTGAGGCTGCTCGAGGAGGTTCCCCTAAGGCTTCTCGAGGATGTCCCTCTGAGGCTTCTCGAGGGGGTTCCTCCAAGGCACTAAAACTTCAGAAAATTTTTCAGAAAAAAAAGATTATTTTGCCAAGGTCACCCGAAAATATCATTTTGATATGATTGCCCTAAAATATTATTTTAGCAAGTTTGCTCACTTATACACTCGTACTAAGTCATTAAATGATCCCTCGTGGGATAGAAATATTCAAAAGTTGAATAATTCCAATCTCCATTATATAAACACGCTTACACACTTCACGGGGATATAAAGGACAATAATAACACTACCTATGAGACACCGAAAGTGCATGATTGGTGCCTAACACCTTCCCATTACATAACTTATCCCCGAACCTTCGAACTATTATTTTCGCATGCATCAATTTGTCCTTGATGCCACTCTCTCGAACTGGCAACATGTTCTTTTGCCTGTTTTGTACAAAATAGGCTGGAGACTCTATCTCTTTCCCCGGCGCCGCCCGGGATGGCCATACTGGCAACTCTGCCGGGGACTATTTTTAAAAGGGTTAGACTCTGTTTGCATGGGTATTTTATTTTCTTGTATATCCCTATATTCCTATGTTCCCTATATTCTTTCCTATACAAATGTATCTCATGCTTATGCCACTATTCACACACTTGTAGAAATTCTCCATGTTCACTTCACACCACGTGCACCTAGGCTCACGTATATCCACATGTTTCATACACCACACAGAAATCCATGTTTAGGTGTCACTAACACACACCTCTACTTGCTCATCACACATTCACTTGTAGATAATTACACACCACCAACTCTCACTTTTTATTGGTGGTCTACTATTCATACATGTACCTTATTCTCGATTGGACATGATTAAGAAAGATACTCTCTCCATAAGATTCTAATCAAAGAATCATGCATGATACACATAACATCACCAAAGATCATTGCTATTGACCAAGTTTTATCCCATAATTGGGGAGTCACTTCGTGATGGGCGTTGGTCTGGCAGCTCGTGTTAGACTAAGCGATATGACTCTCACCTTCCATTGGCTAAGATCTTTCGACGTATATCGAACGTTTTCCCCCGCATTGTACTACTTGACCAAAGTCATGACGGGAGGTATATCGCAGGGAACTCATTCACGTACGTCGAGTATATTGAATTCACTCTCACACGTATCGTCCCCTTGAGGTATATAGCGAGGCAATTCACGTACACTCATGTATATCAAATGGCTTTTCCACACGTACCGATTGCCATCAAAAGCAAGACGTATATCGTGGAAGTCATGCCAAGGGGGAATAACTTCCAAATAACCCACCAACTTCATACCCACATGTAGGTGTTAAGCCTAGGACACACATATTAGATTGTCGGTTTCGAACAGAAACTCTGCAAAAATATCCGGTCGGCCTGCCCCCTAAATTTTCATGCCATTTTTAAAACGGGACCTATTTTTACATATGTTTCAAATCCAATCTTTCCAGGCTCGGGTCCAATCAGGAATATACTTTTTGCATCTAGGCAAACTTAATACAAGTGAAAACCTAATAAACATAATAATCATGCTGAGACCCGTCTCTCGTCTTTTCCTCTCTCTTTCCAAAAGTGTCCAAAAACATTTTTCCTCTTTTATCAAAAATACAAAAAACATTTTCTTTTCCTCCCAAAAACACAAGAAAAAAAATATTTATGTCCTCATGTTTTCCAAAAATGTCAGAAAATATTTTCCTCCTTTTCTAAAAATAACAAATTCCCATTCTTTTCTTTTTCTAAAATAAACCCCAATTTTTTCTCCTTATCAGGTCAATCGCATACCCTTGGCCTCGCTCCTTATTGACTTTGATATTCAGTCAAACGGCCCCGAAGTTTTGTCAGTCCCCTTACTTCTACCGAGTTTGAGATTCACCCGCCTTCTATAGAGAACACGGATCAAGTGTTGAATGTACACCTAAATTTATTAATGGTTCTAGCTAAACTCACTATTAAAAATTGACACCTTTCAAACCGAGGTTGATGCGATGCAAAGAAACCGGATCCTATCCCCAAAGATCCTGAGGTCCTCTTACCTCGTGCTATGGGTTCACCTACACCCGAGCCTATTTGGAATCCTGAGGAATACCAGCATGATGGTATTCCTCGGGCTCTTCGGGGTACCATGATTTCTACCATTAACAACATCTCTCAGCCTGTCACTTCACGGGCACCAGAAAGTCACCCAAACCTGGTCCAAAAGCAATACATTGAGCTTCACACTACTCTCACCCAACTCTACCAGGCCCTCTTGAGTTGAAATCTGATCAAACTATTCGACCCCCGTCCACTACCAGACACAATTCTGGAAAACTTTAATGTTATTTCCCATTGTTACTTTCACTACACTAGTTGCCTTACCATCGACCAATGTTTCCTTATCCGAAATATGATCCAAGACTTGATTGACCGGGGTGTCATCGCCCCACCAACTAATCCCAAACCAAACACTAGCCATAATCCACTCCCGAATCATAAAAATGCCATCTTCCTAAAAGAAAACTCAGAATTTGACCCACCCACCCAAATCATGCTGAGTAAATCACCAATCATGCCCATATACTCTCCTACACCTCTCCAAACATGCCCATTTTTCCTCTTACATCCTACCGACATTATCGATCAAGCATTATCCCTTCTCACTCGAGCATGCATCGCTATTGATAGAGAACACTTTTGTGTGATTTTCATCGTTGCTTGAAAAGCTCCTATAATAAAAACTTTTCATACCTACAAAAATATATCAATACTAGAGTGTAGTGGTAAGTAGTGGAATCAATCTAAATCTAAGGGTCAAACATGCAAGAGAGGAAAAATGTAATCCATTTGTTTTTTTTTTCCTTTTCTATTTTTTTTAGCTTTTTCAATATTAAAACAATTTTATGAGGATGTGAATTAAAACTAAGAACTAAATTAAAAAAAAAGGGTAATTAAACTAAAATAAAAGTGTGAAAAACATAAACAAGTGTGTGATAGGAAAAAAATGAGATGTAACTAAATGAGAGAAAATATTCAAGGGATTGAAAAACCACCCTCAATTCACACAAATTAATTTAGCTTGCCCTATTTTAATTTCATCAATTTCCAAAATATTCATTTAATTCAAAAGCTAATTCTCATTACACTAATGAAGTAATCAAATATTCTTTTAGAAAAGTAAGTTTAATTCCCACAAGCACTACTCTAAATGAATTATAATCAATTAAATGAATAGCCCGCTAGGATCGATTCATCAAACTAATTTTAATTAGACAAAATAAAAACATGAGTTGAAGAAAATTATACTAACATTTAAATCAAGTGATAATCCTATCTCTAGTTTGAATCCAATGATAAAATAATAATACAATTTTTAATCGTTTCTCGAGGATGATTGTCCATTTCTCAATGTGAAAATAGGTAGGAATTAAATTTATTAATCAAAGGAAACTAACAAAATTAGAATTGTCGGTTAAATCAAATTGGATTCGTGTGGGTTTCAATTCATACCTTGAATAGGATGATTAGACCTCCATAATCATCATCCAATAAAAATTAGAATCAAATAAAGTCATAAAATGAAAATAAGAGAGAAGTAACGAAACCAAAATTGCCTTCATCTGCATTAATTCTTCAATTTTTCCATCGTCTCACTTTAATTACAAACACTAAATTTATTGAATTTGTTCTCTAATCTTAAAGAAATAAATAATAAAAAAAAACTACTAAAAAAAGAAAAATGATGTTTCTCTATCTAATTCTCTCTCTAGACTAAGTCTCCTCTTTTCTTATTTGCGTCTTTTTTTTCTTTGAATAGTAGGCATGAAGCTAAGGGTAGTTTGGGGAGAAAAAAAATAAGATTTGTTAAAAGGGTATTTTGGGTATATGGTTAAAAGGAGTTAGTTGAGGGTAATTTTGGAATTAGGTTAAAAAATGGGTTATAAAACATGTGGGGTAAATGGTTTTATTTTGGTGTTTGGCTTTGGCTTTTGGTAGCTAACATCGGGTAAGAAATGGGGGATTTTAAATGGGTTTTGGTTGGGATGACAATCGGGTTGGTCTTGGGTTTTGGAGAAGGTGGGTTAAGGTGTTGAAATCAGGTTTGGATAATGGTGGTCGGTCTTTGTTGGAGTAGGTATGGGGTTCGATAATTGGAGGTTCGGGTGGTAAGGCGGATATGAGTTATGGCCGGAGGTATATTCGAAATGGATCTCGAATTTTGTTGGTTTCGGATATGGCGGGCGACGGGTTCCGACGTGGCAACGGTATGAAGGTTGCCGAATTTTCGATATTGTGGGTTTGTTCTTGGGTTAGAGGTTTGTGGGCGCCAGGATTGAGGGGTGGAGCCTGGTTGGAGCTTCTGAGTTGGAATGGGCATTTGGTTGAGCAACGGAAGTCTCTAGTTTGGGGTTAAGGAGTTTCGGGGTAGTGGTTGTTGAGGTTTATGGTGCTGAGTTGAGAAGCTCCGGTTTTTGGTTCATGGGGGTTTAAGTAGAGAGAGAAAGGAAGGGTGAATGGTTCCGGGTTCTGAGGTTGTCTCTGCGTTCGGGTTTAGGATCGTGGATAGTGGCAGATGAGAGATTAGAATAGTTGGTTTAGATGGTGTGAGGTTAGATGGTGGTTTGGTAATGGAGGTGTAGGAGAGAGAAAGAGTATGGGAGGTTGAAGAAGATGAATAGTAGGTGGGTTTAGAGGATTAGATGTGGTGGGGTGTATAGGAGTTAGTGTGAGGGTGTGTGAGATGTTCGAGTGTGTTTAGGTGTATGTAGTGGTGTGTGCGAGTGGATTTAATGTGTGTGTGCATGTGTGTGTTATTGTACCTTTAATAAAAATAAACAAAGAAAATAATTAAAAATAAACCTAATGAAATAAAAATAACTAAAATAAAATACAAACTAAACTAAACTAAAAATAAAAATCACTATAAAATAAAAAATAACACGACACACAATACAAACTCTAAAAACTAAACACGGCTCAAATAAAAACTAATAAAATAAAATAAAATAAAACAAAACAAAATTAAAATAATAATAAACTAATTAAAAACAAACAAAAATAAAGGAAAACGAATACTCGATGCACTAAAATAAAACATAAAAAATAAATCCTCTAAAAATAAATAAATAAAATCTATTAAATTCGTAATAAAATTCCAATATTAAAAAAACTACAAATAAATTAAAATAAAACCTAAAGTCCTAAAAAATATAAAATCTAGCAAAACTAAAAATGAAGACTAAAATTAAAAACTAATAAAAAAAAATTCTAAATAAATATAAAATAAATCCTAAAAATGAAAATGACTCAAACTAAAAATCTAAAAAGCACGAATTAAACACACATAGGCTCGAGTGAAGGCTTGGGCTCGGTTAAGGTTATGGGACAGCGAAATTAGCTCCATAAATTACACATTTGCCTTGAAATAAGCGTTGAACCTCCGCAAACGACAATCAATCATGCACAATAAACAATAACGTGCATAAGACCCAAATTGTTGAGAATTAGCAACTAAAAACTGTCTATTCGTGGTATAAAATATACACTTTTGAGTACTTATCAGTTATGTGCACCCGTTCTGGAGGTAAAGATATGGAACTATCAGAAGTGTTGAACCAACTCTTGGAGTTCAGGCTGAAATTGCCCTCCTAGATGACCATTGATGGTCGGAGATTTAGTGGTTATTATTATAAGTTCAAAAATGGGCCCGAGAGTCAGACAATTAGGTTGTACCAACTGACGAAGTCAGTCTAGATGACATGGTCCAGATCATGACAGATTTATTTTGATAGACTGGTGATATTTGTAGTATATCCGAGATACTTGTTACTTTGAAATTACAAGGGCGCCTGTTCCTTCAGTTATACATTTCCCTGTCGAATAGGAGGAATTATATGAAGAGGCCGTGGAAGTTGTGGAATGCATTGACTTTGAATGAAAATACAATATCGTTTCCATCGGATGGAGGGACGATTTCAAAGGTTCAGATGAAGAGCAAGATTCAAAAAATACTAGTTTGATAACCAACATATGTGGGATGATATCATTCGAGGATCTACTAGGAGAAATAAATAAGGTGGTTGAACAACCCGATAGCGATGAAGAATTAGGATTTCTATTTTTCCCTTCTTTTGTAAATCACATGTCTAAGTCAGGAAGACATTACCAAACCCCAAGTCTACAACCGTCAGTGAGTGATAAAGGAAAGGGTGATGAGAATCTCCCTATGCCAGAAATGACCCTCGAAGAAAGTAAGATCCTCAATCAGTTAAAGAAGACCCAAGCCAACATCACTTTATGGGGGCTTTTTATGTCTTCCCAACTTCACTGAAATGCCTTAATCAAGCTACTCATGGGAGCCACAATTCCTCCCTTAAGCACCCTAGAAGAACCGGTGAACCTAGTTGGATCGTTAACCTCTACTCGAATGCTCTCCTTTTCTAGAAAATAAATACCCAAGATTGATCCTAAACACAATCATTCCCTTAATATCTCTGTCGAAGTTATGGGAAAACTGTCCCACTCTCTCTTGTTCGTAATCGATCAGCTCTTAATGTTTGCCCATTAAGTACCCTCAATTGTTGGGAATTAAAAGTGAGAGACCTTGCTCCAACCTCTACTGCCGTACATACCTACGATAACACCCATCAAGAAGTAATGGGATCTATCAAGCTTCTAATAAGGTCTGGCCCTATAAATCCTGTTGTTGAATTCCAAGTCATCGACATCCCATCCTGTTTCAATCTCCTTCTCGAATGACTATGGCTCTATAGCATCAATGGGGCATCTTCTTCACTTCATCATAAATTGAAGTTATTTGACAACGAACAAGTCATCCCCATCTTGAGTGATGAAGACAACATCGAGAATGCTAATACTAGTAATCCAATGCTTGAAATATAACACGAGGTGAATGATATGCTTCTATCAGAATTCTAAGTTGAACCACTCTTACTCCCAACAGGGGATGACATCAAAGACAGGGATTGTCCGGAATATGACCATCATGGAAATGTCTATGTAATCAATATGTCCAAAAACATGCACTTCAGGCCCGAACTAGAGCTAGGACGAAAATAGCAAGCGATAATTGAACCTATTGTGTTGAAGAAGGCCTTTCCTCCTTGTGGCTTGGGCTGTCAGTCATCAGAAGAAGAACTCGGATTGATCCGTCAGCCTCAACTGAATAGGAAGTTAGAATGTGCTAAAACTTTCTTGGGAGATTACCTAAATGGAAGAGTCATCAGAGAGGGTGAAGATTTCCACTTCTGCATCTTCCTGAACCTTGGTAGACTATATAAACGAGATGATGAAACTAGGAATGTATATCTTCTTTCAAGACATCTACCCACGGGACTAGAGTTCCCAGCAGTATGTATAACCACTCACTGAAGAAACCATAACTCATACCGAGAATTCGGAGGACTGTGACTCCGAGGATTCTTTCAATTTACAGACACTGGGCTGACACTTTCCATGATCCACTTAGGGGATACATCGTCGAATCCATCTTACCTCAATAAAGATGTTGATGCACCTCTTCTCAATTAGAATGCTGCACATGTTCCACCTACTAATGTTCAACCAAACCTCGATGTTTACTACTTTTCTCCTTTAGTTATTTCTCGTCACTCTAATGTAATTGAGACCTCATTTGATAAGGTTCTCAATGTTGTTTTTCTTATCAATAAATTAAATGAAGATTTTGAGTATCTTATTGTGCTTTACATTAATTGTCTTGATTTTAATCAAATTCTCGATGATTATGATTTTGCAAATTAACAATTCTTAACTGATCTAAATAAGGTTAATAACAAACAACATAACCTCTTTCACCTTAAAGATGAAACTATTGTTATTCAACTCGGTTCTAGAAGTCAAATGTAAAACAATGTAACAGGTAGTAAGTAACTATGCGATTACGACACTCCCAATTTGAAAATACGATGAAAACTTATGCTTAAAAACATGATGTTAGAGGGTGAAAACTCGAAACAACCCTCGTATGGCCCCGTGAGAGGCTCTAACATCTCGCACGGGACTAATTTATGTCGTAGGAACTGACTACAGAATCAAGGGACTCTCTATTCGAAAATATGATGAAAATTAAAAAATATCAAAACTTAGTCTTAAAAATATGGTGTTAGATGGTGGAAACCCAAAACAACCTCGTACAGCCCTGTGAGAGGCACCAATAACTCGCACAGGACCAATGTAACTCGTTGGAACTGATCGTGTAATCACGGGGCTCTCGATTTGATAATACGATGATAATTTGAAATATGTTGACTTAGGCTTAAAAATATGGCGTTCGACGGAAAAAACTCAAAACAACCCCCAAACCTCCCCCTGATAGGCACCAACACATCCATGGGACCAATGTCACTCGTCAGAACTGACCTTGCGATCATGGGACACACGGTTTGAGAATACGATGATAATTTGAGAATATTTAGACTTGGGCTTAAAAACATGGCGTTAGAGGGTGAAAACACAAAATAACCAAGGTCCCGTGAGAGGCACCAACACCTCGCACGGGACCAATGTAACTCATCGGAACTGACTGCATGATCACCAGACTCCCAGTTTGAGAATACGATGATAAGTTGATAATATCTAGACTTAGGCTTAAAAACAAGGCATTAGAGGGTGAAAACCCAAAATAGCCCCCGTACAACCCCGTGAGAGGCACCAACACCCCGCACGGGACCAATGCAACTCTTCAAAACTGTTCGAACAATCAAGAGAATCCCAATTTGGGAATACAAAAATAATTTGGGAACATCTAGACTAAGGCTTAAAAGCATAGCGTTGGAGGGTGAAAACTCGAAAAAGACCCTGTACGGTCTCGTGAGAGGCACCAACACCTCGCACAGGTCCCATGTAACTCTTCGGAACTGACAGTACGATCACGGGACTCCCAGTTTGAGAATGTGATGAAAATTTGAAAATATCTCGACTTAGGGTTAAAAACTTGGGGTTAGAGGGTGAAAACCAAAAACAACCCCCATAGCCTCGTGAGATGCACTAACACCTCGCACAGTACCAATGTAACTCGTCGGGATTAACCACGTGATCACGGAACTCCCAGTTTAAAAATATGATGATAGTTTGGTTATATCTAGCCTTAGCCTTAAAAAGATGGCGTTAGAGGGTGAAAACCCAAAATAGCTCCCGTACGACCTTGTGAGAGGCACCAACATCTTGTAGGGGGCAATTTAACTTGTCAGAACAGATCGCATGATCATGGGACTCTCGGTTTGAGAATATGATAAAAAATTGAAAATATCTACACTTAGTCTTAAAAACATGGCGTTAGATGGTGGAGACCCGAAACAGCCCTATACGTCA
This sequence comes from Sambucus nigra, assembly GCA_949130495.1. Classification (NCBI taxonomy): domain Eukaryota; kingdom Viridiplantae; phylum Streptophyta; class Magnoliopsida; order Dipsacales; family Adoxaceae; genus Sambucus; species Sambucus nigra. Next base: position 226,757,830 of record OX422222.1, on the reverse strand, counting down.
CCATAAGAGGCACCAACACCTCACACAGGGCCAATGTTACTCATAGGAACTGACCGCGCAATCATAGGATTCTTGGTTTAAGAATACGATGATAATTTGAAATTATGAGGACTTACACTTGAAAACATGGCATTCGATGGCAAAAACTCAAAACAGCTCCTAAATCGCCCTTTGAGAGGCACCAACACGTCGTACGGGACCAAAGTAACTCGTCGAAACTAATCGTGTGATCACGAGAATATCGGTTTTAGAATATAATGATAATTTTTGAATATCTGGACTTAGGGTTAAAACATGGTGTTCGATGGTGAAAACCTGAAACAACTCCTGTATGGCCCCGTGAGAGGCACCAACACCTCACACGGGGCCAATGTAACTCGTCGGAACTGACTGCGCAATCACGGGATTTTTGGTTTAAGAAAATGATGATAATTTTAAATTATGAGGACTTACGCTTGAAAACATGGTGTTTGATGGCAAAAACTCGAAACAACCCCTAAACCGCCCCGTAAAAGGCACCAACACCTCGTACAGGACCAATGTAACTGGTCGAAACTGACTATGTGATTATGGGACTCCCAATTTGAGAATACGAGGATAATTTTTGTTTCAAAACATGGCATTAGAGGGTGAAAACCCGAAATAGCCCTCGTACGACCCTATGAGAGGCACCTACACCTCGCACAGGACTAATTTAACTTGTAGGATTTGATCGCGCAATCATTAGACTATCGATTTGGAAATATGACAAAAATTTGAAAATATCTAAACTTAGTTTAAAAAATATGGCATTAGATGGTGGAAATCCAAAACAACCCTCGTATGGCCCCGTGAGAGGCACCAACATCTCGCATGATACCATTGTAACTTGTAGGAACTGATTGTACGATCACGGGGGCTCTCGGTTAGGTAGTACGATGGTAATTTTAAAATATGAGAGCTTAGGCTTAAAAACATGGCGTTCGACGACAAAAACACAAAACATCCCCTAAATCGCCCTATAAGAGGCACCAACACCTCGCATGGTACCAATGTAACTTGTGGAAATTAATCGCTCGATCACGAGAATCCTAATTTGAGAATACAACGATAATTTGGAAATATGTAGATTTAGGCTTAAAACATGGCGTTAGAGGGTGAAAACCCGAAACAGCCCCCATACAGATCTGTGAGAGCCACGAACACTACGCACGAGGCCAATGTAACTCGTAGGAACTAACTCATAGATCATGGGATTCTCGATTTGAGAATACGACGATAATTTGAGAATATCTGGACTTAGGCTAAAAACATTGCGTTAGAGTGTGAAAACTCAAAATAGCCCCCATAAGGCCCTGTGAGAGGCACTAACACCTAGCACCGGACCAATATAACTAGATAAAACTGACCGGGCAATCATGGGACTCCTAGTTTGAGAATACAATGATAATTTGGGAATATATATACTTGGGATTAAAAATAAGGCTTTGGGTGAAAACCCAAAACAACCCTCGTTCGGGGCCAACGTAACTCGTCAAAACTGATCGCATGACCATGATAATCTCGACTTGAGAATACAATGATAATTTGTGAGCATCTAGACTTAGGCTTAAAAAATGATGTTAAATGGTGAAAACCCGAACCAGCCCCCGTACAGCCTCGTGAGAGGCACCAACACCTTGCACGGGGCCAACTCGTCAGAACTGATCGCGCGATCATGAGAATATCGGTTTGAGAATATGATGAAAATTTGAGAATATCTAGACTTAGGCTTAAAAATATGGCGTTAGATGGTGAAAACCCAATACAACCCTTGTCGCCCCCATGAGATGCACTAACAACTCACACAGCATTAATGTAACTTGTCAAAACTGACCAGGTGATCACAGGACTCCCGTTTTGAGAATACGATGATAATTTGTTAATAACTAGACTTAGGGTTAAAAACATGGCGATAGAGGGTGAAAACTCGAAACAACCCTCGTATGTCCCTGTGAGAGGCACCAACACCTCGTACGGGGTCAATTTAACACATCTAAACTGACCGCGTGATCACGGGGACTCTCGATTTGAGAATTAGATGAAAATTTGAAAATATCTATACTTAGTGTTAAAAACATGGCGTTAGATGGTGGAAAACCGAAATAGCCCCCGTACGACCCCGTCAGAGGCACCAACACCTCGAATGGGACCAATATAACTCATAGGAACTGATAGTTTGATCACAAGGCTCCTGGTTTGATAATATGATGCTAATTTGAAAATATGAGGGCTTAGTCTTTAGAACATAACGCTCAATGGAAAAAACTCAAAATAACCCCCAAACTTCCCTGTGAGAGGCACCAACACCTCGCACGGGACCAATGTAACACGTCGGAACTGATTGAGCGATAAAGGAAATCCCAATCTGAGAATACAATGATAATTTAGGAATATCTAGACTTATGCTTAAAAACATGGTGTTACATGGTGAAAACCTGAAACATCCCCCGTATGGCCCCTGAGAGGCACTAACACCTCACATGGGACCCATGTAACTCGTCGGAACAGATCAGGTGATCACGGGACTCCCGATTTGATAATACGATAATATTTTGGGAATATCTAGACATAAACTTAAAATCACAGCATTAGAGGGTGAAAACCCTAAACAGCCACCGTACGGCCCCGTGAGAAGCACCAACCTCGCATGGGGCCAATGTGATGCATAGTAACTAACCGTGCAATCATGGGATTCTTGGTTTAAGAATATGACCATAATTTGAAATTATGAGGACTTACACCAAAAATATGGCGTTCGATGGAAAAAACCCAAAATAACCCCAAAATTGCCCTGTGAGAGGCACCAACTCCTCGTAGGGGACAAATGTAACTGGTCGTAACTAACTGTGCCATCATGAAACTCCTAATTTGAGAATAAGAGCATAATTTATGCTTAAAAACATGGCATTAGAGGGTGAAAAATTAAAACAGCTCCCGTACGGCCCCGAAAGAGGCACCGACACCTTGCATGGGACCAATGTAACTCTTAGGAACTGATCGTGCGATCACGAGGCTCCTGTTTTGATAATACGATGATAATTTAAAAATATAAGGGCTTAGGCTTAAAATCATGGAATTTGACAGTAAAATCTCGAAACATCCCCCAAACCGCCTCCTGAGAGGCACCACCACCTCACACAGTACCAATGTAACACGTTGAAACTAACCGCGTGATCTCGAGAATCCTGATTTGAAAATGCAGTGATAATTTGCGAAGATGTAGACTTATGCTTAAATGGCGTTAGAGGGTGAAAAACCAAAATAGCCCCGGTACAGCCCCGTAAGAGGCACCAAAACCTCGTATGGGGCCAATGTAACTCGTGGAAATGACCGCGCGATCATGAGATTCCCAATTTCATAATACGATGATAATTTGAAAATATGAGGGTGATAATTTGAAAATATAAGATGGCGTTCGATGGAAAAAACTCGAAACAAACCCCAAACCGCCCGGTGAGAGGCAGAAACACCTCACATAGAACCAATTTAACTGGTCGGAACTGATCGCGCGATCAAGGGACTTCCTATTTGAGAATATGACGATAATTTGAGAATATCTGGACTTAGCCTAAAAACATTGTGTTAGAGGGTGAACACTGAAAACAGCCCTCGAACGGCCCCGTGAGAGGCACCAACACCTCGCACGGGACCAATGTAACTAATCAAAACTGATCGTGCAATCACGGGACTCCCAATTCGAGAATATGATGATAATTTGGGGATATCTAGACTTAGGATTAAAATCACGACGTTAGAGGGTGAAAACCCAAAACAGACCACCACTGGACGACTGCATGAGAGGCACCAACACCTCGCACGGGGCCAATGTAACTCGTAGGAACTAACCATGCAATCACGGGATTCTTTGTTTAAGAATACTCTGATAATTTGAAATTATGAGGACTTACGCCTAAAAACAAGGCGTTTGATGGCAAAAAAACCGAAACAACCCCCAAACTGCCCCGTGAGAGGCACCAACACTCGCATGGGACCAATACAACTGGTCGGAACTTACTGCGCAATCACGGGACTCCTAATTTCAGAATAGAAGGATAATTTATGCTTATAAACATGGCATTGGAGGGTGAAAAACTGAAACAACTCCCGTACGACCTCGTAAGAGGCACCAACACCTTGCACAGGACCAATGTAAGTCGTAGGAACTTATCGTTCAATTACGAGGCTCCTGGTTTTCTAATACGATGATAATTTGAAAATATGCGGCCTTAGGCTTAAAATCATGGCGTTCGAGGGTAAAAACTTGAAACATCCCCCAAACCTCCCCGTAAGAGGCATGAACACCACGCACGGTACTAATGTATCTCGTCGAAACTAACCGCACGATCACGGGAATCCTGATTTGAGAATATAGTGATAATTTGGGAATATGTAGACTTAGGCTTAAAAACTTGGCATTAAAGGGTGAAAACTCGAAAAAGCCCCCATACGGCCCCGTGAGAGGCACCAACACCTCGCACGGGGCCAATGTAACTCGTAGGAACTGACCGCGTGATCACGGGATTTTGATTTCATAATACGATGATAATTTGAAAATATCTATAATTTGGCTTAAAAACATGGCGTTAGATGGTAAAAACTCGAAACAGTCCCCGTACGGTCCCGTGAGAGCACTAACTCCTCGCACGGGTCCAATTTAAGTGGTCGGAACTGATTGCATGATCACAAGACATCCGATTTGAGAATACAACAATAATTTGAGAATATCGGTACTTAGGCTAAAAACATTGTGTTATAGGGTGAAAACTCAAAACAGCCCCCGAACGGCCTCGTGAGAGGCACCAACACCTCGCAGGGGACCAATGTAACTCGTCAAAACTAACCGTGTGATTACGAGACTCCCTATTTAAGAATGCGATGATAATTTGGCGATATCTAGACTTAGGATTAAAATCATGACATTGGAGGGTGAAAACCCAAAACAGACCACCATACGACCCCATGAGAGGCACCAACACCTTGGACGGGGGAAATATAACTCGTAGGAAATGACCACGAATTCAAGGGATTCTTGGTTTAAGAATACAATGATAATTTTAAATTATGTGGACTTAAGTCTAAAAACAAAGTGTTCTATGGCAAAAATCCCGAAATAGCCCCGTGAAGGGCCCTAACACCTCGCACGGGACCAATATAATTGGTCGGAACTGACTGTGGGATCACGAGACTCCCAATTTGAGAATATGAGGATAATTTATGCTTAAAAACATGGCATTAGAGGGTAAAAAACTAAAATAGCTCCCGTACGGCCCCGTAAAAGGCACCAACACCTTGCACGGAGCCAATGTAACTCATAGGAACGTATCGTGTGATTACGAGGCTCCTGGTTTGATAATACGATGATAATTTGAAAATATGAGGGCATAGGCTTAAAATCATGGCGTTCGACGGTAAAAACTCAAAACATCCCCCAAACCTCCTCGTGAGAGGCACGAACACCACGATGATACCAATGTTACATGTCAAAACTAATCGCATGATCACGAGAATCCTGATACGAGTATACAGTGATAATTTTGGAATATGTAGAGTTAGGCTTAAAAAATGGCATTAGAGGGTGAAAACATGAAATAACCCCCATATGGCCCTGTGGGAGGCACCAACACCTTACACGGGGCCAATGTAACTCGTAGGAACTGACAACATAATCACGGGATTCTCGATTTTATAATACGATGATAATTTGAAAATATGAGGACTTAGGCTTAAAAACATGGTGTTCGATGACAAAAACTGGAAATAACCCCCAAACCGCCCCATGAGAGGCACCAACACCTCGCCCGGGACCAATTTAACTGGTCGGAACTGATCGCATGATCAGGGAACTTCGAATTTGAGAATACAATGATAATTTTAGAATATCTGGACTTAAGCTAAAAACATTACGTTAGAGGGTGAAAACTTAAAACAGCCCCCCGTACTGCCCCGTGAGAGGCACCAACACCTCGCACGGGACCAATTTAACTGGTCAGAACTGATCGCGTGATCACAAGACTTCCAATTTGAGAATACGATCATAATTTGAGAATACCTGGACTTAGGCTAAAAACATTGCATTAGAGGGTAAAACTTAAAACAACCCCCGTACGACCCCGTGAGAGGCACCAACACCTCGCACGTGACGAATGTAACTCGTCGAAACTTTCCGAACAATTAAGAGAATCCCAATTTGATAATACAAAGATAATTTGGGAACATATAGACGTAGGCTTAAAAACATGGCGTTATAGGGTGAAAACCCAAAAAGCCATCGTATGGCCTCATGAGAAGCACCAACACCTCGCACGTGGCTAGTGTAACTCCTAGGAATTGACCACATGATCATGGGATTCTCGGTTTGAGAGTATAATAATAATTTTAAATCAATAGGACTTATTCTTAAAAACATGGCGTTCGACGATAAAAACTCGAAACATCCCCCAAACCGCACCGTGAGAGGCACCAACACCTCGCATGGGACCAATGTAACTCGTTGAAACTGACCGTGTGATCACGAGAATCCCGATTGTAGAATACAATGATAATTTGGGAATATGTGGAGTTTGTCTTTAAAACATGGCGTTAGAGGGTGAAAATGCGAAACAACCCCCGTTCGGTTCCGTGAGAGGCACCAACAACTCGCACGGGGCCAATTTAACTCATAGGAACTAGCTACACAATCACCAGACTCCCGATTTCTTAATACGATGATAATTTGAAAATATGAGGACTTACACTTAAAAACATGACATTCGACGGTAAAAACATAAAGCGGCCCCCAAACTACCCTGCTAGATGCACCAACGCCTCATATAGGACCAATTTAACTAGTTGGATCAGACCATGCGATCACAGGACTTCCGGTTTGAGAATATGACAATAATTTGAGAATATCTAGATTTAGGCTTAAAAATAAGGCGTTAGAGGGTGAAAAGAGAAAACAACCCTGTATGGCCCCGTGAAAGGCATCAACACCTCGGACGAGACCAATGTAACTCTTCAAAACTCACCGAACGATCACGAGAATCTTGGTTTGAGAATACCACGATAATTTAGAAATTTCTAGACTTAGGCTTAAAAGCATGGCGTTAGAGGGTGATAACCCAAAATAACCCCCTTACGGCCTCATCAGAGGCACCAACACCTCGCACATACCCCATGTAACTCGTCAGAATTGACCAACAATCATGGGACTCTCGGTTTCAGAATATGAGAAAAACTTGAAAATATCTAGATTTTGGCTTAAAAACATGGCGTTAGTTGGTGGAAACCCGAAATAGCTCTCGTACGACCCCGTGAGAGGCACCAGCTCCATGTACGGGACTAATGTAACTTATCGAAATTGACCACGCCACGGGACTCCCAATTTGAGAACACGATGATAATTGGGGAATACCTTGACTTACGCTTAAAAATATGGTGTCAGAGGGAAAAAACTCGAAACATCCCCCAATAGCCCCGTGAGTGGTACCAACACCACAGACGGAACCCATGTAATTGGTTTAAACTAGTCGCGTGATCACAGGACTCCCGCTTTGATAAAAGATGAAAATTTGAAAATATCAAGACTTAGATTTAAAAACATGGCGTTAGAGGGTGAAATCCCGAAATAGCCCCCGTACGACCTCGTAAGACACACCAACACCTCGCACGGGACCAATGTAACTCATCAAAACTGATCGTACGATCACGAGACTCTTGGTTTGAGAATACGATGATAATTTGTGATATCTAGACTTAGGCTTAAAAACATGTCGCTAGAGGGTGAAAATTGGAAACAACCCTCGTACATCCCCGTGAGAGGCACCAACACCTCGTACGAGGCCAATGTGACTCTTAGGAACCGATCACGCGATCACGGGACTCTTTATTAGAGAATATGATGAAAATTTGAAAATATCTAGACTTAATATTAAAAATATGGCATTAGATGGGGGAAAGCCTAAACAACCCCCATACGGCTCTCTGAGAGGCACTAACAACTCGCACGGGACCAATATAACTTGTTGGAACTGATCGTGCAATCACAGGGCTCCCGATTTGATAATACAAATAAAATTTTAAAATTTGTGGACTTGGGCTTAAAAATATGACGTTCGAAGGAAGAAACTCAAAACAACCCCCAAAGCACCTCGTGAGAGGCACCAACACCTCGCACGAGACCAACATAACTCGTCAAAATAGACCGTACGATCACTGGAATCCCATTTTGAGAATAGAATGATAATTTGGGAATATGAAAACTTAGGCCTAAAAATATGGCGTTAGAGGATGAAAACCAAAAACAGTCCTTTTACCACCCTGTGAGAGGCACCAATACCTTGCACGAGACCAATGTAACCCGTCGAAATTGACCACGCAATCACGGAACTCCTAGTTTGAGAATATGATGATAATTTGGGATATCTAGACTTAGGCTTAAAAATAAGGCCTTAGAGGGTGAGAACCCAAAAAAGCCACCATACGGCCCCGTGAGAGGCACCAACACCTCGCATGGGGCCAATGTAACTCGTTGGAATTGACCATGTGATCATGGGATTCTCAATTTCAAAATACGATCGTAATTTGAAATTATGAGGACTTACGCTTAAAAACATGGAGTTTGACGGAAAAAACTCGAAACATTTTCCAAACCACCTCGTGAGAGGCACCAAAACCTCGCACAAGACCAATATAATTCGTCAGAACTGACTGCGCGATCATGGGTCTCATGATTTGAGAATACAATGATAAGTTATGCTTAAAAACATGGCATTAGAGGGTGAAAACTCGAAATAGCCCCCGTAAGGCCCTATGAGAGGCACCATCACCTCGCACGGGACCAATGTAACTCATAGGAACTGATCGTGTGATTATTGGGCTCCCAGTTTGATAATATGGCAAAAATTTGAAATATAAGGGCTTCGGCTTAAAAACATGGCATTCGATGGTAAAAACTCGAAACATCCCTCAAACCGCACCGTGAGAAGTACCAACACCTCGTATATGACCAATGTAACATGTCGGAACTGATCATGTGATCACGGGACTTTTGATTTCAAAATATGAATATAATTTGAGAATATATAGTCCTAGGCTTAAAAATAAGGCATTAGAGGGTGAAAATCCAAAATAGCCCCCTACAGCCCCGTGAAATGCACCAACACCTCGCAAGGGACCAACGCAACTTGTCAAAACTGGCTGCGCGATCATGGGAATCTTGGTTTGATAATACAATGATAATTTGGGAATGTCAAGACTTAGGCTTAAAAACATGGCGTTAGATGGTGAAAATCTAAAACTAAACCCTTATGGCCCTATGATAGGCACCAACAGCTCGCACAGGACCCATGTAACTCGTCGGAACTGACCGCGCAATCATGGGACTTTCAGTTTGAGAATATGAGAATTTTTTTAAAAATATCTAGACTTTGGCTTAAAAACATGGCGTTAGATGGTGGAAACCCAAAATAGTTCCCGTACAACCCCGTGAGAGGCACTAACACCTCGCACGGGACCAATGCAACTCGTAGGAACTGAGGATCATGACGTTTGATCATGGGGATCCCGATTTTATAATATGATGATAATTTCAAAAATTTGAGGACTTAGGCTTAAAAACATAGCATTCGACGACAAAAACTCAAAATAACACCAAAACCCCCCGTGAGAGGCACCAACACCTTGTACGGGACCAATGTAACTCGTCGGAATAGATCACGCAATCACGGGAATCCCTATTTGAGAATACAATGATAATTTGGGAATATCTAGACTTAGGCTTAAAAACATGGCGTTAGAGGGTGAAAACCCAAAATCGCCCCCGTACGGCCCCGTGAGAGGCACCGGCACCTCGTACCGGACCAATGTTACTTTTTGGAACTAACTACGCCATGGGATTCCCTATTTGAGAATATGATGATAATTGGGGAATATCTTGACTTATGCATAAAAATATGGCGCCAGAGGGAAAAAACTCCGAACATACCCCAAATCGCCCCGTCAGAGGTACCAACACCTCATACGGGACCCATGTAATTGGTCCGAACTAACCGCATGATCACGGGACTCCCAGTTTGAGAATATGATAAAAATGTGAAAATATCAAGACTTAGGCTTAAAAACATGGCGTTGGAGGGTGAAACCCTGAAACAGCCCCCATACGGACTCGTGAGATGCACCAACACCTCGTACGGGACCAATATAACTCGTCGAAACTGATCGTACGCTCACAAGACTCCCGATTTGAGAATACAATGATAATTTTGGAATATCTAGACTTAAGCTTACAAACTTGGCGTTAGAGGGTGAAAACTGGAAACAACCCCTGTATAGCCCTATGAGAGGCACCAACACCTTGCATGGGGCTAATATGACTCTTAGGAACATATCGCGCGATCACGGGACTCTCGATTTGAGCATATGATGAAAATTTGAAAATATCTAGACTTAATCTTAAAAACATGGCGTTAGATGCTGGAAACCCTAAATAGCCCCCATACGGCCCTATGAGATGCACCAACAACTCGCACGGGACCAATGTAACTGGTTAGAACTGACCGTGCGATCATGGGGATCCTGATTTGATAATATGAACACCATTTGAAAATATGTGGACTTGGGCTTTAAAACATGACATTCGAAGGAAAAAACTCGAAATAGCCCCCAAACCACCTCGTGGGAGGCACCAACACTTCGCACGAGACCAATGTAACTCGTTAGAATAGACCGTACGATCACGAGAATTCTAGTTTGAAATACAATGATAATTTAAAATTTTGTAAACTTTATCTTAAAAACATGGTGTTAGGGGATGAAAGCCCAAAATAGCCCTTTTACGGCCCCGTGAGTGGCACCAACACCTCGGACGGGACCAATATAACTCATAGGAATAGACCGCGTGATCATGAGCCTCCTAGTTAGCTAATACGATGATAATTTAAAAATATGAGGTCTTAGGCATAAAAACTTGGCGGTTGATGGCAAAAACTCGAAACAACCCCTAATTCGCATCGTGGGAGGCACTAACACCTCGTACGATGCCAATGAAACTCGGTGGAACTGACCCCATGATCACGAGACTCATGGTTTGAGAATACGATGATAATTTGAGAATATCTAGACTTAGGCTTAAAAACATGGTGTTAGAGAGTGAAAACCCAAAACATCCCCCGTACGGCCCCGAGAGAAGCACTAACTCCTCGCATGGGACCCATGTAACTCGTCGGAACTAAGGGTTCGATTATGGGACTCACTATTTGAGAATATGTTGAACATTTCAAAATATCTAGACTTTGGATTAAAAACATGGCGTTAGAGGTTGAAAACCTAAAACAGCCCCCGTACGACCCCGTGAGAGGCACCAACACCTCGCATGGGACCCATGTAATTCATCGGAACTGACCGCGTGATCACGGGACTCCTAGTTTGTGAATATGCTGATAATTTGAATATATCTAGATATAGTCTTAAAAGCTTGCATTAGAGGGGAAAAACCCAAAATAGCCCCATACGGACCCGTGAGGCGCACTAACACCTCATACGGGACCAATGTAACTCGTCAAAACTGACCACGCATTCACAAGACTCTCAGTTTGAGAATATGATGATAATTTAGGAATATCTAGAATTATTCTTAAAAACATAGCATTAGAGGAGGAAGAACTAAAACAACACCCATACGGCCCCGTGAGAGGCACTAACACCTTGCACGAGACCAATTTAACTTGTCGGAACTTATCGCGCGATCAAAGGACTTCCGATCTAAGAATACGATGATAATTTGAGAAAATCTGTCCTTGGGCTAAAAACATTGCATTAGAGCATGAAAAATAAAAATAACCCATGTACAACCCCATGAGAGGCACCAGCACGTCGCACGGGGCCAATGTAACCCGTTGAATGTGACCGTGCGAACATCGGACTCCCGGTTTTATAATACGATGAGAATTTCGGAATATCTTGACATACGTTAAAAAACAAGGTCTTAGAGGGTGGAAACCCAAAAAAGCCACCGTACAGCCCCGTGAGAGGAACCAACACCTCGTACGAGGCCAATGTAACTCGTAGGAATTGACCACGCGATCATGGGATTATCGATTTTAGAATACGACGGTAATTTAAAATTATGAGGACTTACGGTTAAAAACATGGAGTTTGACGGAAAAAACTCCAAACATTTTCCAAACCACCCCGTGAGACGAACCAAAACCTCGCACGGGGCAAATGTAATTGGTTGGAACTGACTGCGCGATCACGGGATTCTCTATTTGAGAATACGATGACAACTTATGCTTATAAACATGGTGTTAGAAGGTGAAAACTCGAAATAGCCCTCGTACGGCCCTCTGAGAGGCACCAACACCTCGCACGGGACAAATGTAACTCGTAGGAATTGATCATGTGATCACTGGGCACCTGATTTGATAATACGACAAAAAATTGAAAATATGAGGGCTTAAGTTTAAAAATATGGCGTTCGACGGCAAAAACTCGAAACATCCCCCAAAACGCAACGTGAGAGGTACCAACACCTCGCATATGACAAATGTCACTCGTCGGAACTAACCGTGCGATATTGAGACTTTTAATTTGAGAATACGACAATAATTTGAGAATATCTAGACTTAGTCTTAAAAATAAGGCATCAGAGGGTGAAAACCCAAAAAAGTACCGTACGGCCCCGCGAGAGGCACCGACACCTCGCACGAGACCAATGTAACTCGTCAAAACTGACCGCGTGATCACGGGAATCTTAGTTTGATAATACAATGATAATTTGGGAATTTCTAGACATAGGCTTAAAAACATGGCGTTAGAGGGTGAAAACCCGAAATAACACCCTTACGGCCCCATGAGAGGCACCAAGGCGTCGTACGGGACCCATGTAACTCGTCAGAACTAACCGCGCAATCAGGGGACTCTCGGTTTGAGAATATGAGAAAAATTTGAAAATATCTAGACTTTGGCTTAAAAACATGGCGTTAGACGGTGGAAACCCAAAACTTCCCCTGTATGGCCCCGTGAGAGGCACCAACACCTCGCACGGGACCAATGTAACTTGTAGGAACTGATCGTTCAATCACGGGGATCCCGTTTTGATAATATGATGATAATTTAAAAAATATGAGCGCTTAGGCTTAAAAACTTAGCGTTCGATGGCAAAAACTGAAAATAACACCAAAACCACCCCGTGAGAGGCACCAACAACTTGTACGGGACCAATGTAACTCGTCAAAATAGATCGCACGATCATAGGAATCCCTATTTGAGAATACAAGGATCATTTAGGAATATCTAGACTTAGAATTAAAAACATGGAGTTAGAGGGTGAAAACCCAAAACAACCATCGTACGACCCCATGAGAGGCACCAGCACCTTTTACGGGACCAATGCAACTTGTCGAGACTAACTACTCCATGGGACTCCCTGTTTGAGAATACGGTGATAATTGGGGAATGTCTTGACTTACGCATAAAAACATGGCGTCAGAGGAAAAAAACTCGAATCATACCCCAAATCCCCCCGTGAGAGGTACCAACAATTCAGACGGGACCCATGTTATTGGTTCGAACTAACCGCGTGATCATGGGACTCCCGGTTTGAGAATATGATGAAAATTTGAAAATATAAAGACTTAGGCTGTAAAACATGGCATTAGTGGGTGAAACCCCGAAACAACCCCCGTACGAACTCGTGAGATGCACCAACACCTCGCACGGGACCAATGTTACTCGTCAAAACTGACCGTGCACTCACAAAACTCCCGATTTGAGAATACAACAATAATTTGGGAATATATAGACTTAAGCTTAAAACCTTGGCGTTAGAGGGAAAAAATTGGAAACAACCCCCGTATAACCCCGTGAGAGGCACCAACACCTTGCATGGGGCCAAATCTGACCCTTAGGAACTGATCGCGCGATCACGGGACTCTTGATTTAAGCATATGATGAAAATTTGAAAATATATAGACTTAATCTTAAAAACATGGCGTTAGATGGTGGAAACCCTAAATAGCCCCGGTACGACCCTCTGAGAGGCACAAACAGCTCGCATAGGACAATGTAACTCATTGGAACTAATCGTGCGATCATAGGGCTCCTATTTGATAATACGAACAAAATTTCAAAATGTGTGTCCTTGGGCTTAAAAACATGATGTTCGAAGGAAAAAACTCAAAATAGCCACCAAACCACCTTGTGGGAGGCAACAATACCTCACACGAGACCATTGTAACTCATCGAAACATACCGCAGGATCACGAGAATCCCAGTTTGAGAATATAATGATAATTTGGGAATTTTTAAACATGAGTTTAAAAACATGGCGTTAGGAGGTGAAAACCCAGAAAAACCCTTTTACGGCCCTGTGAGAGGCAGCAACACCTCAGACGGGACAAAGGTAACTCGTAGGAACAAACCGCGCGATCAAGTGACTCCTAGTTTGATAATACGATGATAATTTGTAAATATAAAGTCTTAGGCTTAAAAAGATGATGTTTGATGGAAAAAACTCGAAAAAACCCCAAAATCACCCCGTGAAAGGCACCAACGAAACTCAGCGAAACTGACCTTGCGATCATGGGACTCCCGATTTGAGAATACGATGATAATTTTAGAATATCTAAACTTAGGCTTAAAAACATAGTGTTAGAGGGTGAAAACACAAAACAACCCCCGTACGGCCCCGTGATAAGCACCAACACCTCGCACGAGACCAGTGTAACTCATCAGAACTGATGACGTGATCACGGGACTCCCAGTGTGAGAATATGACGATAATTTAGGAATATCTAGACTTAGGGTTAAAAATAAATAGGGTGAAAACAAAAACAGCCCCCGTGCGGGCCCGAGAGAGGCACCAACACCTCGTAGGGGACCCATGTAAATCGTCAGAACTGACCGTTCGATTACGGGACTCTCGATTTGAGAATATGTCAAAAATTTTAAAATATCTAGACTTTGCCTTAAAAACATGGCGTTAGAGGGTGAAAACCTGAAACAGCCCACGTACGGCCCCACGAGAGGCACCAACACCTCACAGGGGACCCATGTAACTCGTCGGAATTGACCGCATGATCACGGGACTCCTAGTTTGTGAATATCCTAACAATTTGAACATATGTAGATATAGGCTTAAAAACATGCGTTAGAGGGTGAAAACCCTAACATCCGCCATACGACCCCGTGAGATGCACTAACACCTCGCATGGGACCAATGTAACTCGTCGAAACTGACCACGCATTCATGGAACTCTCTGTTTGAGAATACGATGATAATTTTGGAATATCAAGACTTAGGCTTAAAAATAAGGCATTAGAGGGGGAAAAACTAAAGCAGCACCCGTACGACCTCATGAGAGGCACCCACACCTCGCGCGATCACGTGACTCCCTGTTTGAGAATACGATGATAATTTGGGAATATCTAGACTTAGGCTTAAAAACAAGGTCTTAGAAGGTGAAAACCAAAAAAATCCACCGTACGACCCCATGAGAGGCACCAACACCTCGCATGAGGCCAATGTAACCCGTAGGAATTGACTATGCAATCATAGGATTCTTGATTTTAGAATACGACAGTAATGTGAAATTATGAGGACTTGTGCTTAAAAACATGGAGTTCGACAGTAAACACTAAAAAATTCTCCAAACCACTCCGTGAGAGGCACCAAAACCTCGCACGGGACAAATGTATTTGGTCCGAACTGACTGCGTGATCACAGGACTCTTGATTTGAGAATACGATGACAACTTATGCTTAAAAACATGATGTTAGAGGGTGAAAACTCAAAATAGTCCTCGTATGGCCATGTGAGAGGCACCAACACCTCGTACGGGACCAATGTAACCCATAGGAACTGTATGTGCGATCACTAGGATCCCTATTTGACAATTCAATGAAAATTTGAAAATATGACAGCTTAGCTTTAAAAGATGGCGTTCGATGGCAAAAAATCGAAATATCACCCAAACCGCACCGTGAGAGTCCCCAACACCTCGCATATGACCAATGTCACTCGTCAGAACTGATCGTGGGATCACGAGACTTTCAATTTGAGAATATGATAATAATTCGAGAATATCTAGACTTAGTCTTAAAAATAAGGCATTAGAGGGTGAAAACCCAAAACAGCCTCGTACGACCCCGTGAGAGGCACCAACACCTCGCGTGGGACCAATGTAACTCGTCAAAATTGACAACGCGATCACGGGAATCTTTGTTTGATAATACAATGATAATTTGGGAATGTCTAAATTTAGGCTTAAAAATAAGGCATTATAGGGTGAAAACCCGAAACAACACCCTTACGGCCCCATGAGAGGCACCAAGACCTTCGCAACTCACTACACAATCAGGGAACTCTTGGTTTGTGAATATGAGAAAAAATTGATAATATCTAGACTTTGGCTAGAAACATGGCGTTAGATGGTGGAAACCCAAAACAGCCCCCGTACGGCCCCGTGAGAGGCACCAACACCTCGCACGGGACCAATGTAACTCGTAGGAACTGACCGCTCCATGGGACTCACAATTTGAGAATACGATGATAATTGGGGAATATCTTGACTTACGCTTAAAAACATGGAGTCAGATGGTAGGAACTCAAAACATACCGTAAATCTCCTCGTGAGAAGTACCGACACCTCAGACGGGACCCTTGTAATTGGTTCGTACTAACCGCGTGGTCACGAGACTCCCGATTTGAGAATATGATTAAAATTTGAAAATATCAAGACTTAGGCTTTAAAACATGTCATTTGACGGTGAAACCCCGAAACGGCCATCGTACAGACTAGTGAGATGCCCCAACACCTCGTAGGGGTCCAATGTAACTCATTGAAACTGATTGCGCGCTCACATGACTCCCAGTTTGAGAATACGATGATAATTTTGTAATATCTAGACTTAAGCTTTAAAACTTAGTGTTAGAGGGTGAAAACTAGAAATATCCCCCGTACAGCCCCGTGACAGGCACCAACACCTTGTATGGGGCTAGTTTGACTCTTAGGAACTGATCACGTGATCACGGGACTCTCGATTTTAGCATGTGATGAAAATTTGAAAATATTTAGACTTAATTATAAAAACACGACGTTAGATGGTGGAAACCCTAAATAACCGCCGTACGGCCCTACGAGAGGCACCAATAGCTCGTACGAGGCTCCCAATTTGATAATATGAACAAAATTTGAAAATGTGTGGACTTGGGCATAAAAACATGACGTTCGAAGGAAAAAACTCAAAATAGCCCCCAAACCACCTCGTGAGAGGCACCAACACTTCGCACGAGACCAATGTAACTCGTTGGAACAGACCGCATGATCACGGGAACCCTAATTTGAGAATACATTGATAATTTGGGAATTTATAAACTTAGGCTTAAAAAAATGACATTAGGGGGTGAAAACCTAAAATAGCCCTTTTACGGCCCTGTGAGAGGCACCAACACCTCGGTCGGGACCAATGTAACTTGTAGAAACAAACCACGTGATCATGAACTACCAGTTTGATAATACAACAATAATTTCAAAATATGAGGTCTTAGGCATAAAAATATGGCGTTTGACGGCAAAAACTCGAAATAGCCCCCAAATCGCCCCATGCGAGGCACTAACACCTCGCACAACACAAATGAAACTCGGTGTAGCTGACACTATGATCATGGGACTCTTGATTTGAGAATATGATGATAATTTGAGAATATCTAGACTTAGGCTTAAAAATATTGTGTTAGAAGGTGAAAACACAAAACAACCACCGTACAACCCCGTGAAAGGCACCAACACCTCGCACGGGACCAATGTAACTCGTCGGAATTGACGACGCGATCACGAGACTCCCAGTTTAAGAATATGATTATAACTTGGGAATATCTGGACTTAGGGTTAAAAATAAGGTGTTAGAGGGTGAAAATCGAAAATAGCCCTCGTACGGCCCCAAGAGAGGCACCAACACCTCGCACGGGACCCATGTAACTCCTCAAAACTGACTGTTCAATTACGGGACTCTTCATTTCAGAATATGTCAAAAATTTTAAAATATCTAGACATTGGCTTAAAAACATGGCATTAGAGGGTGAAAACCTAAAACAGCCCCTGTACGGCCCTTGAGGGGACCAACACCTCGCATGGGACCCATGTAACTTGTCGGCACTGACCGCGCGATCACGGGACTCCTATTTTTTTTAATATGCCGACAATTTAAAAATATCTACATATAGGCTTAAAAACCACGCGTTAGAAGGAGAAAACCTGAAACAACCCCCGTATGGCCCCGTGAGACGCATTAACACCTCGCACGAGATGAATGTAACTCGTCGGAACTGACCACGCAATCATGGGACTCTCAGTTTGAGAATACGATGATAATTTGTGAATATCTAGATTTAGGCTTAAAAACATCGCATTAGAGGGGGAAAAACAAAAATAGCGCCTATACGGCCCGGTGAGAGGCACTAACACCTCACATGGGGCCAATTTAACTTGTCAAAACTAATCGCGTAATCACGGGACTTTCGATCTCAGAATACAACGATAACTTGAGAATATATGGACTTAGGCTAAAAACATTGTGTTAGAGGGTGAAAACCCAAAACAGCCCCCGTACGGCCCCGTGAGAGGCACCAACACCTCGCATGAGAACAATGTAACCCATCGAAGGTGACCATGCGATCACGGGACTCCCAGTTTAGGAATATGATGATAATTTGGGAATATCTAGACTTAGGCTTAAAAATAAGGCCTTAGAGGGGGAAAACCAAAAAAAGCCCCCGTACAGAATGCTCTCCTTCTCTAGAAAATAAATACCCAAGATTGATCCTAAACACAATCATTCCCTTAATATCTCTGTCGAAGTTATGGGAAAACTGTCCCACTCTCTCTTGTCTGTAATCGATCAGCTCTTAATGTTTGCCCATTGAGGACCCTCAATTGTTTGGAATTAAAAGTGAGCGACCTTTCTCCAACCTTTACCGCCGTACATACCTACGATAACACCCATCAAGAAGTAATGGGATCTATCAAGCTTCTAATAAGGGCTGGACCTATAAATCTTGTTGTTGAATTCCAAGTCATCGACCTCCCATCCTGTTTCAATCTCCTTCTCGAATGACTATGGCTCTATAGCATCAATGGGGAATCTTCTTCACTTCATCAGAAATTGAAGTTATGTGACAACGAACAAGTCATCCCCATCTTGAGTGATGAAGACAACATCGAGAATGCTAATACTAGTAATCCAATGCTTGAAATACAACAAGGAGTGAATGATATGCTTCTATCATAATTCTATGTTGAACCACTCTTACTCCTAACATGGGATGACATCAAAGACAGGGTTTGTCCGGAATATGACCGTCATGGAAATGTCTATGTAATCAATATGCCCAAAAACATGCACTTCAGGCCCGAACTAGGGCTAGGACAAAAATAGTAAGGGATAATTGAACTTATTGTGTTGAAGAGGGACTTTCCTCCTTGTGGCTTGGGCTATCAGTCATCAGAAGAAGAACTCGGATTGATCCGTCAGCCTCAACTGAATAGGAAGTTAGAATGTGCTAAAACTTTCTTGGGAGATTACCTAAATGGAAGATTCATCAGAGAGGGTGAAGATTTCCCCTTCTGCGTCTTCCTGAACCTTGGTAGACTATATAAACAAGAGGATGGAACTAGGAATGTATATCTTCTTTCAAGACATCTACCCACGGGATTTGAGAATACGATGATAATTATATATTATGAGGACTTGCGCTTAAAAAAATGGAGTTCAACGACAAAAATGCGAAACATTCTCCAAACCGCCCCATGAGATGCACCAAAATGTCACACGGGACCAATGTAAATGGTCGGAATTGACTGCGTAATCATGGGACTCCCGATTTGAGAATACGATGATAACTTATTCTTAAAAACATGGCGTTAGAGGGTGAAAACTCAAAATAGCCCCCGTACGACCCTGTGAGAGGCACCAACACCTCGCACAGGACCAATGTAACTCGTAGGAACTGATCTTGTGATCGCTGGGCTCTCGAATTGATAATACAATGAAAATTTGATAATATGAGGGCTTAGGCTTAAAAATATAATGTTTGACGGCAAAAACTCGAAACATCCTCCATATATGACCAATGTCACTCATTGGAACTGACCGTGCGATAAAGGGACTTTCAATTTGAGAATACGACAATAATTTTAGAATATCTAGACTTAGTCTTTAAAATAAGGCGTTAGAGGCTGAAAAGCCAAAATAGCCCCGTACGACCCCGTGAGAGGCACCAACTCCTCGCACTGGACCAATATAACTCGTCGAAACTGATTGCGTGATCACGAGAATCTTGGTTTGATAATATAATGATAATTTGGGAATGTCTTGATTTAGGCTTACAAACATGGTGTTAGAGGGTGAAAACTTGAAACAACACCCTTACGGCCCCATGAGAGGCACCAAGACCTCGCACGGGACCCATGTAACTTGTCGGAACTGACCGCGCAATTAGGGGACTCTCGATTTGAGAATATGAGAAAATTTTGAAAATATCTAGACTTTGGCTTCAAAACATGGCATTAGATGGTGGAAACCCTAAATAAGCCCTGTAGGGCTCCGGAAGAGGCACCAACACCTCGCACGGGACCAATGTAACTCATAGGAACTGATCATTCAATCACAGAGATCTTGGTTTGATAATATGATGATAATTTCATGAATAAGATGACTTAGGCTTTAAAACATAGCGTTCGACGACAAAAACTCAAAACAACCCCAAAACCGCCCCGTGAGACGCACCAACACCTCGTACGGGACTAATGTAACTCGTCGGAACTGATTGCGTGATCACGGGAATTCCGATTTGAGAATAAAATGATAATTTGGGAATATTTGGACTTAGGCTTAAAAACATGGCATTAGAGGGTGAAAACTCGAAACATTTCTCGTACGGCCCCGTGAGAGGCACCAGCACCTCTTCCGGGACCAATGTTACTTGTCTGAACTGACCGCGCCATGAGACTCCCAGTTTAAGAATACGTCGATAATTGGGGAATATCTTGACTTACGCTTAAAACACGGTGTTAGAGGGAAAAAACTCAAAACATCCCCCAAAATGCCTCGTGAGAGGTACCAACATGTCAGACGGGACCCATGAATTTGGTCCGAAGATCACGGGACTTCCGATTTGAGAATATAATGAAAATTCAAATATATCAAGGCTAAGGCTTAAAAACATGGTGTTAGAGGGTGAAAAGCTGAAACGACCCCCATACGGCCCCGTGAGACGCACTAACACCTCGCACGGGACTAATGTAACTCGTCGAAACTAACCACGCAATCACAGGACTCCTAGTTTGAGAATACGATGATAATTTGGGAATATCAAGACTTAGGCATAAAAACATGGCGTTAGAGTGGGAAAAACTACAACATCACCCATATGGCCCCGTGAGAGGCACTAACACCTCGCACGGGGCTAATTTAACATATAAGAACTGATCGCGCGATCACAGGACTTTCGATCTAAGTATACGATGATAATTTGAGAATATCTAGACTTAGGCTAAAAACATTGCATTAGAGGGTGAAAAATCAAATCAGCCCCGTGAGAGGCACCAACACCTCGCACGGGACCAATGTAAACCATCAAAAGTGATCGTGCGATAACGCGACTCCCAGTTTGAGAATATAATGATAATTTGGGAATATATACACTGAGGCATCAGAATAAGGCCTTAGAGGGTGAAAACCCAAAAAAGCCACTATACGAACCCGTGAGAGGCACCAACACCTCGCAAGAGGCCAATGTGACTCGTAGGAATTGACCACGCGATCATGGGATTCTCGATTTGAGAATACGACGGTAATTTGAAATCATGAGGGCTTACGCTTAAAAACATGGAATTCAACGACAAAAACTCGAAACATTCTCCAAACCACCCAGTGAGAGGCACAAAATCCTCGCACGGGACCAATGTAATCTGTCAGAAGAGACTATACGATCATGGGACACTCGATTTGAGAATATGAAGATAACTTGTGCTTAAAAACATGGCGTTAGAGGGTGAAAACTCGAAATAGCCCACTTACGGCCCTGTGAGAGGCACTAACACCTCGTATGGGACCAATGTAAGTTGTAGGAATAGATCATACGATCACTAGGCTCCCAATTTGATAATATGATGAAAATTAGAAAATATGATGGCTTAATCATAAAAACATGGCGTTCAACGCCAAAAACTCAAAACATCCCCCAAACCGCACCGTGAGAGGCACAAACACCTTGCATATGACCAATGTAACCCGTCAGAACTGACTGTACGATCACGGGACTTTCTATTTGAGAATTCGACCATAATTTGAGAATATCTAGACTTAGGCTTAAAATCAAGGCGTTAGAGGGTGAAAACCTAAAATAGCCCCGTACGGCCCGATGAGAGGCATCAACACCTCGCACGGGACCAATGTAACTCGTCAAAAGTGACCGCACGATCATGAGAATCTTGGTTTGATAATACCATGGTAATTTGGGAATGTCTAGACTTAGGCATAAAAACATGACGTTAGAGGGTGAAAACTC
The DNA here is from genome assembly GCA_949130495.1 of Sambucus nigra. Classification (NCBI taxonomy): domain Eukaryota; kingdom Viridiplantae; phylum Streptophyta; class Magnoliopsida; order Dipsacales; family Adoxaceae; genus Sambucus; species Sambucus nigra. The sequence continues at coordinate 226,735,263 of OX422222.1, read as the reverse complement.
GAAACAACACCCTTACGGCCCCCAAAGAGGCACCAACACCTCTCACGGGTCCCATGTAACTTGCCAGAACTGACTGCGCAATCGGGGACTCATTTGAGAATATGAGAAAATTTTGAAAATATCTAGAGTTTGGCTTAAAAACATGGCGTTAGATGATGGAAACCTGAAACAGCCCCCGTACGGCCCCGTGAGAGGCACCAACACCTCGCACGGGACCAATGTAACTCGAAAGAATTGATCATTCGATCACAGGGATCCCGGTTAGATAATATGATGATAATTTCAAAACTATGAGGACTTAGACTTAAAAACATAGCGTTCAATGGGAAAAATTCAAAATAACTCCAAAACCGCTATGTGAGAGGCACTAACTCCAAAACCGCTAGCGTTCAACTCGTCGAAACTGATTGCATGATCACAAGAATCCCGATTTGAGAATATAATGATAATTTAGGAATATCTAGACTTAGGCTTAACAACATGGCGTTAGAGGGTGAAAACCCAAAATCGCCCTCGTACGGCCCCATGAGAGGCGATAACACCTCGTACGGGACCAATGTATCTTATCAGAACTAACCGCGCCATGGGACTCCCAGTATAAGAATACGATGATAATTGGGCAATATCTTTACTTACGCCTAAAAACATGGTGTTAGATGGAAAAAACTTAAAACATCTACCAAATCACCCTATAAAAGGTACTAACACCTCAGAAAGGACCCATGTAATTGGTCCGAACTAACCGCGTGATCACGGGACTCTCAGTTTGAGAATATGGTGAAAAGAGTAAAATATCAAGACTTAGGCTTAAAAACATGGCGTTAGGAGGTGAAACCCTAAAACTGCCCCCGTAAGGCCTCGTGAGACACCAACACCGAGCACGGGTCCAATGTAACTCGTCAGAACTGATTGCGCGATCACGAGACTCTCAGTTTGAGAATACAACAATAATTTAGGAATATCTAGACTTAGGCTGATAAACATGGCATTAGAGGGTGAAAACTAGAAACAGCCCCCGTATAGCCTCGTGAGAGGCCCGCACGGGCCAATGTGACTCTAAGGAACTATTCGCACGATCACGGGACTCTCGATTTGAGCATAAGATGAAATTTTGAAAATATCTATACTTAATCTTAAGAACATGGCGTTAGATGGTGGAAACCCTAAATAGCCCCCATACAGCCCCATGAGAGGCACCAACAGGTCGACGGGACCAATCTAACTTGTTAAAACTCATTGTGCGATCACGGGGCTCCCATTTTGATAATACGATGATAATTTCAAAATATGTGGACTTAGGCTTAAAAACATGACGTTTAAAGGAAAAAACTCAAAACAGCCCCCAAACCACCTCGTGAGAGGCACCAAAACCTCGCACAAGACCAATGTAACTCATCGAACTGACCGTATGATCATGAGAATCCCAGTTTGAGAATACAATGATAATTTGGGCATATGTAAAATTAGGCTTAAAAACTTGGCGTTAGTGGGTGAAAACCCAAAATAGCCCTTTTATGGCTTTGTGAGAGGCATCAACACCTCAGACGGGACCAATGTAACACATAGGAACAGATCACTCGATCACGAGTATCCCTATTTGATAATACAATGATAATTTGAAAATATGAGATCTTAGGGTTAAAAACATGGCGTTTGAATGCAAAAACTCAAAATAGCCCCCAAATCGCCCCGTGAGAGGCACCAACACCTCGCACGGGACCAATGCAACTCGATGGAACTGACCTTGTGATCATGGGACTCCCTGTTTGATAATACGATGAAAATTTGATAATATCTAGACTTAGGCTTGAAAACATGGTGGTAGAGGGTGAAAACACAAAACAACGCCCATACGACCTTGTGAGAGGCACCAGCACCTCGTATGGGACCAATATAACTCATTCGAACTGACTGAGCAATAACATGACTCCAAGTTTGAGAATATGATGATAATTTAGGAATATGTGGACTTAGGATTACATATAAGGCATTAGAGGTGAAAACCAAAAATAGCCCCCGTACGGCCCCAAGAGAAGCACTAACACCTCGCACGGAACCTAGGTAACTCGTCGAAACTGGTCGTATGATTACGGGACTCTCAATTTGAGAATATATCAAAAATTTAAAAATATATAGACTTAGGCTTAAAAACTTGGAGTTAGAGGGGGGAACTAAAAAATCACCTGTACGGCCTTGTAAGAGGCACCAACACCTGGAACGGGACAAATTTCACTGGTCAGAACTGATCGGGCGATCAGAAGACTTCTTATTTGAGAATACAACAATAGTTTGACAACATCTGGACTTAGGCTAAAAACATTGCCTTAAAGGGTGAAAAATCAAAATAGCCCCCGTACAGCTCCTTGAGAAGCACCGTCACCTCGTACGAGACCAATGTAACCCGTTAAAAGTGACCGCGCGATCACGGGACTCCTAGTTTTAGAATACGATGATAATTTTGGAATATCTAGACTTAGACTTAAAAATAAGGCCTTAGTGGGTGGAAACTCAAAAAAGGCACCGTACGGCCCCGTGAGAGGCACCAACACCTCGTATAAGGCCAATTTAACTTGTTGGAATTGATCATGCGATCATGGGATTCTCGATTTGAGAATACAATGGTAATTAGAAATTATAAGGGCTTACGCTTAAAAACATGGAGTGCGATGGTAAAAACTCAAAACATTCCCCAAAGCACCTCGTGAGAAGCACCGAAACCTCGCACGAGAGCAATGTAATTGGTCAAAATGGACTGCGCGGTCAGGGGACTCTCGATTTGAGAATAAGATGATAACTTATGCTTAAATCATGGCATTAGAGGGTGAAAACTAAAAATAGCCACGTACGGCCCTATGGGAGGCACCAACAACTCGCACAGGACCAATGTAACTTGTACGAACTTATCATGCAATCATGGGGATCCCAGTTTGATACTACGATGAAAATTTGAAAATATGAGGGCTTAGTCTTAAAAACATGGTGTTCGACGACAAAAACTCGAAACATCTCCCAAACCACACTATGAGAGGCACCAACACCTCTAATGGGACCAATGTAACTCGTTGAAACTGATCGCACGATCACGAGAATCCCGATTGGAGAATACAATGATAATTTGGGAATTTGAAGGCTTTGTCTTAAAAACATGGCATTTGAGGGTGAAACCCCGAAACATCTCCCGTACAACCCCGTGAGAGGAACCAACACCTCGTACGGGGCCAATGTAACTCGTAAGAACTGATCGCTTGATCACGGAACTCCCTCTTTCATAATATGATGATAATTTGAAAATATGAGGACTTACACTTAAAAACATGGCGTTCGACGTCAAAAACTCGAAACAGCCCACAAATTGCCCCGTTAGAGGCACTAACACCTCGTACGGGACCAATTTAACTGGTCGGGACTAACCGTACAATCAGGGGACTTCTGATTTGAGAATACGACAATAATTTGGGAATGTCTAGGCTTAGGGTTAAAAATATGGCGTTAGAGGGTAAAAACCTGAAACAACCCCCTTACGGCCTCATGAGAGGCACCAACACCTCACACAGGACCCATGTAACTCATCAGAACTGACCGCGCAATCATGGGTCACTCGGTTCAAGAATATGAGAAAATTTTGAAAATATCTAGGCTTGGGCTTAAAAACATGGCGTTAGATGGTAAAAATGCGAAACAACCTCTGTATGGCCCCGTGAGAGGCACCAACACCTCGCACGGGACCAATGTAACTCCTATGAACTGATTGTTCGATCACGGGGATATCGGTTTGATAAATGATGATAATTTGAAAATATAAGGACTTACTCGTAAAACCATAGCGTTCGATGACAAAACCTCAAAACAACCCCAAAACCTCTCCGTGAGAGGCCCCAACACCTTGTACGGGACCAATGTAACTCGACGGAACTGATCGTGTGATAACGGGAATCCCGATTTGAGAATAAAATGATAATTTGGGAATAATTAGATTTAGGCTTAAAAACATGGCGTTAGAGGGTGAAAACTCAAAACAGCGCTCGTACGGCCTAGTGAGAGGCACCAGCACCTCGCACGGGACCGATGTAACTCATAGGAAATAATCGTTTGATTATTGGGATCTCAGTTTGATATGATGATAATTTCAAAATTATGAGGACTTAGTCATAAAAACATATCGTTCGACAGTAAAACCTCAAAACAACCCTAAAACCTCCCTGTGAGAGGCCCCAACACCTTGAATGGGACCAATGTAACTCGTCGGAACTCCTGGCTTGATAATATGATGATAATTTAAGAATATCATGACTTAGGCTTAAAAATATGTCATTAGAGCGTGAAAACTTGAAACAGCCTCTGTCCAGCCTAGTGAGAGGCACCAACACCTCTCACGGGACCCAAGTAACTAGTCGGAACTGACCACGCAATCACGGGACTCCTAGTTTGAGAATATGATGAAAATATCAAAATATTTAGACTTAGGCTTAAAAGCATGGCATTAGATTGTGAAAACCCAAAGCATTCCCATACAGCCTCGTAAGAAGCACCAACACCTCGCACTCGACTGATGTAACTCGTCAGAACTAATCGCGCGATCATGAGATCCCTGCTTTAAGAATACGATGATAATTTGGGAATATCTAGACTTAACCTTAAAAACATGTTGTTATAGGGTGAAAACCTGAAACAACCCCTGTATAGCCCCGTGAGAGGCACCAACACCTCAGACGCGGCCAATGTAACTCTTAGGAACTGACCGCGGGATCACGAGACTCTTGATTTGAGGATGTGATAAAAATTTGAAAATATCTTGACTTAGTCTAAAAAACGTGGTGTTAGATGGTGGAAACCCGAAACAACCCCCTTATGGCCCTGTGAAAGGCATCAACAGCTAACACAGGACCATTGTAACTCGTTGGAACTGATTTTGCTATCACAGGGCTCCCGATTGTTAATACGATGATAATTTTAAAATATGATGAATTAGGCTTTAAAACACGGCATTCGAGGGAAAAACTCGAAACAGCCAACCCCCCGTGAGAAGCACCAACGCCTCTCATCAGACCAATGTAACTCGTCAGAACTGACCGTACGATTAGGGGAATCCCAGTTTAGGAATACAATGATAAATTGGGAATATGTATACTTAGGGTTGAAAATATGGCATTAGAGGGTAAAAACCCAAAATAGCCCTCGTACGGCCCCGTAAAAGGCTCCAACACCTCGCATGGGACAAATGTAACTCGTAGGAACTGGCTGCGTGATCACGGGACTCCTGGTTTGATATTACGACAATAATTTGAAAATATGAGGACTTAGGCCTAAAAAGATGGCGTTCGACGGAAAAACCTCAAAAAGCCCCTAAATTGCCCTGTAAGAGTCATCAACACCTCACACGGGACCAATGTAACTTGTCAAAACTGATCGTGCAATCACGCGACTTCCAATTTAAGAATACAATGGTAAATTGAGAATATAGACTTAGTCTTAAAAAGATGGCTTTAGAGGGTGAAAACCCAAAGCAGCCCGTGTACGGCCGCGTGAGAGGCACTAACACCTCACACGTGACCAAGGTAACTCATAGCAACGGACTGCGTGATCACTGGAATCCCATTTTGAGAATACAATGATCATTTTGGAATATATAAACTTAGGCTTAAAAACATGGCGTTAGAGGCTGAAAACACAAAATAGCCCTTTTATGGCCCTGTTAGAGGCATGAACACCTCGGACGTGACCAATGTAATTCACGGGAATAGATCATGCGATCACGAGACTCCTAGTTTGATAACACAATGATAATTTGAAAATATGAGGTCTTAGGCTTAAAAACATGGCGTTTGACAGTAAAAACTCGAAATAACCCCCAAATCACCCCGTGAGAGGCACCAACACCTCGAACAGGACCCGTGTAACTCGTCAGAACTCACCTTGCAATCACGAGACTCTCGGTTTGAGAATAAGACGATAATTTGAGAATATCTAGACTTACACTTAAAAACATGGTGTTAGAGGGTGAAAACACAAAACAGCCCCCGAACGACCCCATGAGAAGCACCAACACCTCGCACGGGACCAGTGTAACTCGCTGGAACAGACCGTGCGATCACAGGACTCCCAATTTGAGAATATGATGATAATTTGGGAATATCTAGACTTAGGGTTAAAAACAAGGCCTAAGGGGGTGAAAACCCAAAATAACCCCCTTACGGCCCCGAGAGAGGCACCAACACCTCGCACGGGTCCCATGTAACTCATCGGAACTGGCCGTACCATTACGGGACTCTCGGTTTGAGAATATGTCAAAAATTTGAAAATATCTAGACTTAGGCTTAAAGACATGGCGTTAGAGGGTGAAAACCAAAAATCGCCCCCGTACGGCACCGTGAGATGCACCAACACCTCGCACGGGACCCATGTAACTGGTCAAAACTGATTGCATGACCACGGGACACTCGGTTTGTGAATATGCCAAAAATTTGAACATATCTGTACATAGGCTTAAAAACATGGCGTTAGAGGGAAAAAATCCAAAATAGTCCCTGTACGGACCCGTGAGACGCACTAACACCTCGCACGGGACCAATATAACTCATCAGAACTGACAACGCAATCACGGTACTCTCAGTTTGAAGATACGATGATAATTTGGGAATATTTAGACTTAGGTTTAAAAAGATGGTGTTAGAGGGGGGAAAATCGAAACAGCACCCACACGGTCCGTGAGAGGCACCAACACCTCCCACGGGGCCAATGTAACTTGTTAGAACTAACCACGTGATCCCGGGACTCTCGATTTGAGAATATGATGAAAATTTGAAAAAATCTAGACTTAGGCTTAAAAACATGGCGTTAGAGGGTGAAAATCCGAAATAACTCCCATATGGCCCCGTTTGAGGCACCAACACCTCGCACTGGACAAATGTAACTCTCGTCGGAACTACCGTGTGATCGTGAGACTCCCGGTTTGAGAATATGATGATAATTTGAGAATATCTAGACTTAGCCTTAAAAACATGTCGTTAGAGGGTGAAAACCTGAAACAAGCCCCGTACAGCACCATGAGAGACCCCAACACCTCGGACGGGGCCAGTCTAACTATTAGGAACAGACCGCGGGGTCAGGGGACTCTTGATTTGAGAATATGACTAAAAATTGAAAATATCTTGACTTAGTCTAAAAAACATGGTGTTAGATGGTGGAAACCCAAAACAGTCCCCTTACGGCACTATGAAAGGCACCAACAGCTCACACGGGACCATTGTAACTCGTTGAAACTCATTTTGCTATCATAGGGCTCCCGGTTTGTTAATACTCTAATAATTTTAAAATATGAAGAATTAGGCTTAAAAACATTGCCTTCGATGGCAAAAACTCAAAACAGCCCCATACCCCATCGTGAGAGGCACCAACACCTCTCACCGGACCAATGTAACTCATCGGAACTGATCGTGCGATTAGGGTATTCCTAGTTTGGGAATACATGGATAATTTGGGAGTATGTAGACTTAAGGTTAAAAACATGGTGTTAGAGGGTAAAAACCCGAAACAACCTTGTATGAACACCTTGCACGGGACTAATGTAACTCGTAGGAACTGATTACGCTATCACGGGACCCCTGGTTTGATACTACAATGACAATTTGAAAATATGAGGACTTAGGCCTAAAAAGATGGCATTCGACGGTAAAAACTCAAAACAACCCCTAAACTTCCCCGTAAGAGGCACCAACACCTCGTATGGGACCAATGTAACTCTTCGGAACTGACCGTGCGATCACATGATTGTTGATTTGAGAACATGATGATAATATGAGAATATAGACTTAGGCTTAAAATCACGGCGTTAGAGGGCGCAAACCCAAAGAACCCTTCTTACGTCCCCGTGAGAGGCACCAACACCTCACACGGAACCAATGTAACTCATAGGAACTGATCACGTGATCATGATACTCCCAGTTTGAGAATATAATAAAAATTTGAAAATATCTACACTTAGGCTTAAAAACATGGCGTTAGATGGTGAAAACCCAAAATAGACCCTGTACAGCCCTGTGAGAGGCACCAACAACTCACACGGGACCAATGTTACTTGTCGAAACTGACCGTGCAATCACGGAACTCCCAATTTGAGAATAAAACATTAATTTTGAATATCTAGACTTAAGCTTAAAAATGTGATGTTAGAGGGTGAAAACTCGAAACAACCACCGTACGGCCCCATGAGAGGCACCAACACCTCGCACTAGGCCAATGTGACTCTTAGGAACTGATCAAGGGATCATGGGACTCTCGATTTGAGAATATGATGAAAATTTGAAAATATCTAGACTTAATCTTAAAAATAAGGCGTTAGATGGTGGAGACCCTAAATAGTCCCCGTAAGGCCCTGTGAGAGGCACCAACAGCTCGTACGGGACCAATGTAACTCGTTGGAACTAATTGTGTGATTAAAGGGCTCCCGATTTGATAATATGATGATAATTTGAAAATTTGTGGACTTAGGCTTAAAAACGTGACGTTCGTAGGAAAAAAAATTGAAGCAACCCCCAAATCACCTCGTGAGAGGCACCAACACCTCGCATGAGACCAATGCAACTCGTTGGAATAGACCAAATGATCACGGGAATCCCAATTTTAGAATAAAATGATCATTTGGGAATATGTAAGATTAGGCTTAAAAACATGGTATTAGAGGGTGAAAACCCAAAATAGCTCTTTTATGACCCTGTGAGAGGCACGAACACCTCAGACGGGACTAATGTAACTCGCAGGAATAGACCGCACGATTACGAGACTCCCAGTTTGATAATACGATGATAATTTCAAAATATGAGGTCTTAGGCTAAAAAACATGGCGTTTGACGGGCACCAACACCTCGCATCGTACAAATATAACTCGTCGAAACTGACCGTACGATCACGAGAATCCCAATTTGAGAATACAACCATTATTTGGGAATATGTAGGCTTTGGCTTAAAAACATGGTACTCGATGGCAAAAACATGAAACAACCCCCAAACGGTCCCATGAGAGGCACCAACACCTCGCACGAGAACAATGCAACAGGTCGGAACTGACTACGTGATCACGGAACTCCTGATTTGAGAATACGACAATAATTTGGGAATATCTAGACTGAGGCTTAAAAATAAGGCATTAGAGGGTGAAAACCCAAAACCGCCCCGTACGGCCCCGTGAGAGGCACCAACACCTCGCACGGGGCCGATGTAACTCGTCGAAATGGACCGCGCGACCATGAAAATCTTTATTTCACAATACAATGGTAATTTGGGAATATCTAGATTAAGGCTTAAAAATATAGCGTTAGAGGGTGATAACTCAAAACAGACTCCACACGGCCCCATGAGATGCACCAACACCTCGCACGGGGCCAATGAACCCATAGGAACTGACCGCACAATCACAGGACTCTCAATTTGAGATTATGATGAAAATTTAAAAATATCTATATTGAGCTTAAAAACATGGCGTTAGATGGTAGAAACCCGAAACAGCCGTCGTACGGCCCCGTGAGAGGCAAAAACATCTCGCACGAGACCAATGTAGCTTGTAGGAACTGATCTATCGGTCACGGGGCTCCCGGTTTCATAATATCATTATAATTTCAAAATATCAGGACTTATGATTAAAAGCATAGCATTCGACGACAAAAACTCAAAACAGCCCCCAAACGGCACCGTGAGAGGCACCAACACCTCGTACGAGACTAATGTAACTCGTTGGAAGTAAGTTCGTAATCACGGGACTCCCGGTCTGAGAATACAATAATAATTTGGGAATATCTAGGCTTAGGGTAAAAAACAAGGCGTTAGAGGGTGAAAACTCGAAACAGCCCCGTGAGAGGCACCAACACCTCGAACGGGACCAATGTAACTCATCAGAACTGATCCCGCGATCACGGAACTCCCGATTTTAGAATATGACGATAATTTGAGAATATCTTGTCTAAGGCTTAAAAATATGGCATTTAACGGCAGAAACTAGAAAAAGCCCCCGATTCGCCCTCTGAGAGGCACCAACACCTCGCGCAAAACCATTATAACTAGCCGAAACTGACTACGCGATCACGGGACTCCCAACTTGAGAATACGATGATTACTTATGCTTAAAAATAGGGCGTTAGAGTGTGAAACCCAAAACAGCACCCGTATGTCCTCGTGAGCTGCACCAACACCTCGCACGGGACCATTGTAACTTTTAGGAACTAATCGAGCAATCAAGGGACTCTGGATTTGAAAATATGATGAAAATTGGAAAATATCTACACTTAGTCTTAAAAACAAGTCGTTAAATGTTGGAAACCCGAAACATCCCCCCTTACAACCCTGTGAGAGGCACCAACACCTCTCACGAGACTCATGTAACTCGTAGGAACTGATCGTGAGATCACGGGGCTCCCGATTTGATAATATGATGATAATTTGAAAATATGAGGCCTTAGGCTTAAAAACATGGCGTTCGACGGAAAAAACTGGAAACAGCCCCCAAACCATTCGTGAGAGGCACCAACACCTCGCATGGTACTAATGTAACTCGTCAAAACTGACCACTCGCTCACCAGAATCCCGATTTGTGAATACAGTTATAATTTAGGAATATGTAGACATTGGCTTAAAAACATGGAGTTAGAGGGTGAAAACTTGAAACATTCCTCGTACGGTCCCATGTCAGGCACCAACACCTCGCATGTGGCCAATGTAACTCGTAGCAGCTAACCGCGCGGTCACGAGACACCTAGTTTCATAATACGATGATAATTATAAAATATGAGGATGCGGGCTTAAAAAATGGCATTTGATGGAAAAAACTCAAAGCAACACCCAAGACTCCTCGTGAGAGGCACCAAGATCTTGCACAGGAAAAATTTAACTGGTCGAAACTAACCTTGCAATCACGGGACTTCTATTTTGAGAATACGACGATAGTTCCTGAATATCTATATTTAAGTTTAAAACATTACGTTATAGGGTGAAAACTCGAAACAGCCCCCGTACGGCCCCAAGAGAGGTAGCAACACCTCGCATGGGATTAATGTAACTCGTCGAAACTGACCATGTGATCATGGGACTCCTAGTTGAGAATACAACGATAATTTGGGAATATCTAGACTTAGGCTTAAAAATAAGGCGCTAGAGGGGGAAAACCCAAAATAGGCCCATACGACCCTATGAGAGGCACCAACACCTCGCACGGGACCAATGTAACTCCTTTGAACTGACCGCGCGATCACGGGACTCCCGATTTGAGAATATGTCAAAAATTTGAAAATATCTAGACTTTGGGTTAAAAACATGGAGTTAGAGGGTGAAAACTCGAAGTAGCCCATGTACAGACCCATGAGATACACCAACACCTCGCACGGGATCAATGTAACTCGTCGAAACTAACCACGTGATCATGGAACTCCCGATTTGAGAATACACTGATAATTTGGGAATATCTAGACTTAGTCTTAAAAACATAGCTTTAGAGGGTGAAACCCCAAAACAACCGCGTACGACCCCGTGAGAGGCACCAACACCTTGCACGAGGCGAATGTAATTCGTAGGAACTAACGGCGTGATCATGGGACTCTCGTTTTGAGAATATGATGAAAATTGGAAAATATCTAGAGTTAGTCTTTAAAACATGATGTTAGATGGTGGAAACCCAGAACAGCCATCGTACTACCCCGTGAGAGGTACCAACACCTCGTATAGGACCAATATAACTCGTATGAACTATGAAAATATGAGGACTTAGGCTTAAAGATATAGCGTTCGACTGCAAACACACAAAATAGCCCATAAATCACCCCATGAGAGGCACCAACACCTCGTACGGGACAAATGTAACTCATCGAAACTAATCACGCGATCACGAGAATCCCGATTTGAGAATACGATGATTAGTTGGTAAAATCTATACTTAGGCTTAAAAATATGGCTTTAGAGGGTGAAAACCCGAAATAGCCCTCGTACTATCCCGTGAGAGGCACCAACACCTCACGCGGGGTTAATGTAACTCTTACAAACAAACTGTGCGATCATGAAACTCTCAATTTGAGAATATGATGATAATTTAAAAATATCTAGACTTGGTCTTAAAAACATCGCATTAGAAGGTGGAAACTCGAAACAGTCACCGTACAGCCCTGTGAGTATCACCAAAAGCTCAAGTGTTAAGCTCTCGATTTGATAATACGATGATAAATTATAAATATGGGGGATTAGGATTAAAACATGGCGTTAGAGGGTGAATACCCAAAATAGCCCTCTTATGGCCCGAGGCACCAACACCACTCACGAGACTAATGTAACTCGTAGGAACTGACCGTGCCATCACGAGACTCCCGATTTGATAATATAATGATAATTGGAAAATATGTGGACTAAGGATTAAAAACATGGCGTTCGACAATAAAAACTCAAAACAACCCCCAAACCGTCGTGTGAGAGGCACCAACACCTCGTACGAGATGAGTGTAACTCGTCGGAACTGACCATGCGATCACGGGACACCTGGTTTGAGAATACAATGATAATTTGAGAACATCTAGACTTAGTCCCCGTACAGCCTCGTGAGAGGTACCAACACCTCGTACGGGACCAATGTAACTCATAAGAACTAACCGCACGATCACGAGACTCCCGATTTGAGAATATGATGAAAATTTGAAATTATGAGGACTTACGCTTAAAAACATGGCGTTCAAGGGTAAAAACTCAAAATAGCCCCCAAATCGCCCGTGAGAGGCACCAATACCTCGCATTGGGCCGATGTAACTAGTCTGAACTGACTGTGCGATCATGAGACTCTCGATTTGAGAATACGATGATAACTTACTCTTAAAAGCATGGCGTTAGAGGGTGAAAACTCAAAATAATCATGCGACCCCGTGAGAGGCACCAACACATCACACGGAACCAATGTAACTTGTAGGAACTGACCCCTCAATCACGGGACTCACAAGTTGAAAATATGATAGAAAATTGAAAATATCTAGACTTAGTTTTAAAAACATGGCATTAGACAGTGGAAACTTGAAACAACCCACGTATGGCCTGATGAAAGGCACCAACACCTCACACGGGACTGATGTATCACATCAAAACTGATTGTGCGATCACGGGGCTCCCAGTTTGATAATACGACAATAATTTTAAAATATTAGGGTTTAGGCTTAAAAAACATGGCATTCGATGACAAAAATTCAAAATAGCCCCCAGACCGTCGCGTGAGAGGAACCAACACCTCGCATGGGACCAATGAAACTCATTGAAACTGACCATGCAATCACGGTAATCCCGATTTAAGAATACAATGATAATTTGGGAATATATATATTTAGGCTTAAAAACATGGTGTTAGAGGGTGAAAACCCAAAACAATTACCGTACGACCTCGTGAAAGGCACCAACACCTTATACAGGACATATGTAACTCGTCAGAATGGACCGCGTGATCACAGGAATCTTAGTTTGAGAATACAATGATAATATGGGAATATCTAGGCTTAAGCTTAAAAACATGGCGTTAGAAGGTGAAAACTCGAAACAGCCCCGTGAGATGCACTAACACCTCTCACGGGACCAATGTAACTCATCGAAACTCACCATGTGATCACTAGTCTCCCGATTTGAGAATAAGATGATAATTTGGGAATATCTATACTTAGGATTCAAAACATGGTGTGAGAGGGTGAAAACCCCAACGAGCCCTCGTACGGTGCCTTGAGAAGAACCAACACCTCATACGGGGCCAATGTAACTCCTCTGAAATGACCGTGCAATCACGGGACTCTCAGTTTGAGAATATGATGAAAATTTGAAAATATCTAGACTTAGTCTTAAAAACATGGCATTAGATGGTGTAAACTCGAAATCGCCCCTGTACGGCACTGTAAGAAGCACCAACATCTCGCACGGGACCAATGTAACTAATAGGAACTAATCATTCGATCGTGGGGCTCTAAGTTTGATAATATGATGATAATTTGAAAATATGAGAACTTAGTCTAAAAAACATACCGTTCGATGGTAAATACTCAAAACAACCCCCAAACCTCCCCTTAAGAGGCACCAACACGTCGTACGGGACAAATGTAACTCGACGAAACTGATCGCACGATCATGGGAATCCCGATTTGAGAATATAATGATAATTTGGGAATATCTAGTAATAGGATTAAAAATATGGCATTAGAATGTGAAAACCCGAAACAACCCCCATACGACCTCGTGAAAGTCAACACCAGCTCGCACGGGACTAATGTAACTCATCAAAACAGACCTCGCGATCACGGGACTCACGGTTTAAGAATACGATAATAATTTTGGAATATCATGACTTTGGCTTATAAAACATGGCGTTACAAGGTGAAAACCAAAACACCCACCGTACGGCCCCGTGAGAGGCACCAACAACTCGCACAGGACCAATGTAATGAGAACACACTATAATTGACTTACTTGAGTCTTCATATATAGGAGTTCCAACTAGTTTGGATGTCTAGACAAAAGTATTAGATTTTCTTGAGAACTCCATCTTCTCAAAGGGACAATCTCCAGGGAGAAATCCAGTCCAAGAGAACCTTCAAAGCGATGTTAATTCTAACCCTAAAACCACGGATAGGACACTTGTACTACATCATACATATCACCTATTTGTTTTAATGGTTCTTTAACAATTCAAATATTTTTAAAAACAATCTAATTCAAGTCAAATCATTTTATATATTTTTTAAACAATTTTCAAATGATTTTTGAATTAATTAAAATATGTTTTTTAAAGTGTCATGGGTATAAATTGAATTTCAGAAACTTATTTTCTAGGTTGATTGTTTGCCTGCATAGAATCCAAAATCGCTAGAGAATTGGAGATGTGTTGTGTAATTGTTTTCAACATGCTTTTTTGTTTACATCTGGTTCATACACGTGTTGGTTGCATATCGATTGGATTTGTGTTTTATGTTAGACACAAAATGCGTACACATCTGCAGCCCTTGCATCATCTTAATCAACATAGTGCATGCATTTTTACCTAATCCTTTTGAACATAGTTTATGCGAATCAGTATGCGTTTAACCCACCCCCTTTTTTTTACCGTTGGATTAAAGTCAATCTCTCAAGACTCAATCCCAACCATTGGATTGAGGTTGATGTTCTAGATCCTTCTAGATTTAGTATAAAAGGACATAAGCCTCAGCATTTTGAGACTTTTGCCATTTCGTTGTTTCTAAGAGGAAAAAAAAGAGTAGAGAGAAGGGAGAAAGAAAGGGAAATAATAGGAGAGAGATTAGAAGAAAAAATCCTAAATTTTCTTCGTAGTTCAACCCCTAATTGTTTCTCCCAAACCAAACACCAAAACCTAAACAGTTCCGAACACTAAAAAACCCGTTTTTTAGAGTTATATCCATTTAGGGTTTTTGTGTTCTTGGTGTTGTTTTTTTGATTTTGAAGACCTCTTCGTATCATTGTTTCTCTTAGAACTCATCTTTAAGAGAAACTTATGTGTCATTATTAAAACTCAGTTTTTCTAAAAGACAACATCACACGATTGTTTTGTTCCTCTTTTTAGATCTAGCATTTTAGATCTATTATGTTTCAACAAGTTTTTGAAATAAAAACTTTTAGTTTCAAAATATTTTTCAGATCTAGAGAGTTGTGGATTTCTAGATTTTTTTTCAAATTTTATAAAATACAGGTGTACAAAAATAAGAAGGAACACAAAGAACTCGTATTACAGTTTTATGGCATAACCATAGATCTGAAAAGAAGTTTTATATAAAAAATTATTGAATCAGTCTTTGCATGTTAAGTGTGAATCTGTTTTAATAAAGTAGACTTCTAGTCTAGTTGGGTCTCAATTGGAGGTTTATGATTTGAAAAATATTTTTGAAACCCATAAATTGTATAATACATTGAATGTCTTCTGAGCAAGGTATCCTTGAGTTCAGTGGTTAATTGAAAAATCAAGAAGTATTGGCTTGAAAAATCAAGATTCAGAAATAACTTTCATTTTAGAACTGTTTTAATTTGTTAGGGAAATTTGTAGGGTGAGTTGCATATTTGCATGTAGTAGCATATCACAAACACTATCTGACACGAACACTTAGACACTGTGGTTCTATCTGAGAATCTTTGATATTGAAAGAGTTGCTGGAATCAGAATTCAAAGAGAAGGGGATCAAGGAAAAGAAAAAAAAAGCAGCAAGAAAAGATCAAGTTCACATTCAGAGTACCTTTGGAGTGGAAGATCTCGTGTAGGTATATTATGAACTTACGTTAGGATCTTTATGGTTTCCTTAAGTGTTGTAACTTGATTTTTATTCTAGTGGATTTTTTATTTCGTGCCGTAAGGGCACCGTGGCTGTTTCCCTTAATTAAGGGGTTTACCACGTTAATATTCATGTGTCTATTTCTTTGAATGTTATTAACTTTTGT
The DNA here is from genome assembly GCA_949130495.1 of Sambucus nigra. Lineage (NCBI taxonomy): Eukaryota > Viridiplantae > Streptophyta > Magnoliopsida > Dipsacales > Adoxaceae > Sambucus > Sambucus nigra. The sequence continues at coordinate 226,718,832 of OX422222.1, read as the reverse complement.
TGTGATTGGTATTTCATGGTAACTTTACTAGATATTCATTAACAAGTATAAAATAAGGTAATCAACTATCAAATTTAATCCATATATTCAGAAAAGCTTTTACAACACATCTTGTGTTTTTCGAAAAGATTTTTTCCGAAAAAGTTTTTTCGGAGTTTACTCAACCATAACATTTTGTTATCAACCTTGTAGAAAAATCTTTTAGTATTAAAGCCTTTATTCAACTAGTATCAGAGAAGGAACACCTTTTATGATCCTGAAACTTGAGAAATTATTTTCGAAACTTCTTTCTGAAAAATTTCTGAGCATGGAAGAAATTTTTGAGAAGATAGGTAACCTATCAAGACCACCACTCTTTGATGGAAATAATTTTCGTACTGGAAAGTTTGAATGAATACTTTCATTCAAGGAACCCTAGGTGATGAAGTCTGGGAAATGATTGAAATAGGGTTTGAACATCCTACTAAACCTACTTTAGCCACTGATCCAACAAGGATTAAGAAACTTCTTTGTGAATTTACTAAGGAAAAGAAAAAACTATCTCTTGATAATAACAAATGAAATAATGCCATCTTAATGTCCATTAACAAACACGAATTCCAAATAATATCCATATGTTCTACTTCTAAAGAGGCATGGGACACTTTAGTCATTGCTCGTGAGGGTGATGAATGTGTTAAAGCTAGAAAAACCCAAATGCTTATTCAGTAATATAACACCGTAATTATGAATGAAAATGAATCTTTTAACGATTTCTACGTAAGGTTAACTGATATTTTTACAAAACTTTATGCAAATAGTATAACCTATAATAGAAAACAAATTGTGTCAAGGATTCTTGGGTCATTGACAACTAAATCTGACAACAAGAGATATAATACTGAGGAAATGAATGACCCTAATATGAATCATGAATTACTTAGTAGTAAACTTAGGACTGTTGAATTGGAACTAGACTTTAAAAAGAAATTGACCAGACAGACTAATAAAGCCTTTAGTTGAAATGTTGTGTTTTCATTTAAATTACTAGTGCCTAAATTGAACTTTATAGACTTTGACACTGACTGTCATGAAAACTGTGATTTGGAAAACCTTGACAATGAAATAGATCTTATGAGTAAGCATTTCAAAAAGATTTTGAAATTCAGAAATGTTGTAGCCTCTAAATAAGGAAAATAAAATCATCAAGAAAACCAATCTCACAAACCTCATGACAGAGACAATTCCAAACACACTTATGACAATAGGAGGAACTATGACCCCAACAGACCTAAACCTGACATAAAAAATGTTATTGTGGTAATCTTGGTCACTATGCTAGTAAATGTCCAACTAGTTATAACAACAATAACAAGGCCAATATGTGTAAGACATGGGACGACTCTAGTGATTCTGATGAGGATGAAACTGAGTTAATCCAAATGAATGAGTATTTCATGTCTTTCTTTGCTAAGGTAATATATAATGATGATGCATGCATGCCTGCTCATGAATTTAATATGACTGTTGATGCTATTAGTAATCATTCTGAAATTTTTGTTCCTATTACTGCTGAATGATTGTGTGTGAGTCAAAGTGAGAATGTTGATGACGAATTAAACGTGTGCGTGAGTAAAGAACCTATAAAAAACACAGGGGACATTTCACTAAATGAACATAGTGAGTCTGATGGTGATCTGTCCGAGTTACATAAACTATACACTAAAATGGTTAAGAAGTGTGTTCGCCTAAAAATTATTATAAAAACCTTAAGTGGTCATATCGATTTACTTAACCAAACCATTAGGAAGAACACTGAAGATTATACTTCCTAATGTGTTGCTCATGAGACTGAGATTGAGAATTACAACTTGAGAATAAATTATTTGATTCAAAAGAACCATTAATTTGAACAAAAATACAAGGAAACCCTTATTGAACTAGAAGAGTCATGGCAAAAGGTTTCAAATGTGTTTAAAAAATGCCAACACTTTGAAGGACAAAAAAAGACATATGAAAAAATTATTAGTGGATGAAAATTTGACTATGAGGATAAATCTGTCATAGGTTTTGGAGAAATAGTGCACACAAGTAAGACCAATGTTTCTCCTGAAAATGTTTCTTTTATAAAACAAGGCCAAACTTCTCAAAATGTTCAAGAAGGTGAACCTAGTCTCAATGTCTCTCAATCAACACATAATCAGTTCAATCAACAGTTGAAACCAAACAGTCAAACCAAATACATTTTTCCTTCTGCCAAAAACCAAAGATAGAAACCTAAATTTAATGGTGATTGGACTACTATAACCAATAGATCCAAGCCAATTTTCAAAGACTTTATCAATAAAGTCAAGTCTTATACCCAACAGTATTGTTCCTATTGTGATATTTTTTCACGTACTCTAGATGAGTGTTTCCAGAAAATGACATACACTCCTACCTACCAAAACTTTAACTATTCTAGGAAATCTTGATATACTTATATACTTCTTAGACCGTCCACAAACAACTCTAACTCTAAAAATAAAAAAGGGAGGGTCCAAGACTAAGAAAAAATCATTTAGAAAGACCCCTCAAACCTTTTATAAGTCAAAAGGCCATAAATTTTTTAAAACTAGGCCTATTTGGATTAGAAAAAAATATTTACTACCCCAACTCAAGTGCAACATTGTCATTTCTTCTTTAAAGGCACACAACACTTCAACTAGATGGTATTTAGACTCCGGATGTTCTAAACATATGACTGGGGAAAAAACAAAACTATAAAATAGTACAGACTTCCTTGGAGGTAGTGTCATGTTTGGAAATGGTGTTTCTTCTTAGATCTTAGGTAAAGGAACATTGAGTGACAAGGGATTCCTGAACTAAATGACGTTCTCTTTGTTAAAGTCCTTAAAGCCAATCTCTTAAGTATATCACAATTTTGTGATTCCAATAACTCATTTACCTTTTTTTAAAAAGATTGCAAAATTATTGATGAAAAAGGTAATTACATCTTAATAGGAAATAAAACCCTAAAAAACTAGTACATAGTAATTCCCAATTCAGAATCTTGTAATGTTGCCAGATTAGAGGATTCTGATCTATGGCACAATAGTTTGGGACACACAAATTATGATAACCTTAGAAGATTGAGTTCCCAAGAGATACTTAGAGGTTTTCCTAAAATTAAAAATTCCTTTACTCCTTTATGTGGACCTTGTCAGGAAGGCAACATAAGTAAATCCCAACACAAGAAAGTTAAAGATGTTCTTACCACAAAGCCTCTAGAACTAATCCATATGGACCTAATGGGTTCTTCAAGAACTGGTAGTTTCTGTGGAAACTCTTACATCTTAGTCATAGTGGACGACTATACGAGATATACTTGGGTAGCTTTTATGAAACAAAAATCATATACCTTTAATAAATTCTTAAGAATCCTCTTGAAAATTGAGAACGAGAAGGATACGCAAGTGTGTCGAATTAGGAGTGATAAAGATAGAGAGTTCAAGGACTCTGGAATTTCAGAGTATTATGTAGATAATGGCTATAAACATCAGTATAGCACTCCCAAAACCCCGTAGCAAAACGATATAGCTGAATATAAGAAGAAGTCTTTACAAGAAATTCATAGGGTTATGTTACATGCTAAGAATCTCCCTAGATATTTTTGGGTAGAAGTTGTCCAAAATGCGTGTCACGTTATGAATCGTATCTACCTCAGAAAAAATCCCAAAGAAACATCTTAGGAGTTATGGTTCCACAAAAGACAAACTTGAAATATTTAAAACTTTCAGCACTATGTACTATATCTGCAAAGATAGAGAGCATCTTTCAAAATTTGATACCCGAGGAGAAAAGGGAATTTTTCTTGGCTATTCCGAAAATAGTAGGTCTTTGCGTGTATTTAATTACAGAACAAAAACTATTATGGAATCAATTAATGTAATTGTTGATGACACAAGCGTTAGGAGTAGTGACAGTCAACCAATAACATTTAATGAGGACAAACCTATTTTATCCCCTGATCCTTAAGATGACACTGATTCACTGCCACATGAGAATCCTTATGTACCCACTTGGGTTTCTAAATACCATCCCGCTAAAACCATTGTCGGTAATCCTTCAGAACCAGTTCGAACTAGATCCCAACTTCGTCAAGTGGAATAATTTTCTTGTTTTGTTTATCTTGAGGAACCTAAAAATGTTAATTATGCCCTTGATGACTCATTTTGGATAAAAGATATGCAAGAAGATCTACTCCAATTTAAGAGTCACGATGTTTGGAATCTGGTTCCTAGACCAAAAGATTCGAAGGTTATTGGCACAAGATGGATTTTTAAAAACAAAACTGATGAAAATGGAGAGGTCATTAGAAATAAATCTAGGTTGGTTGCACAAGGATACTCCGAGATTGAAGGAATTGATTTCGATGAAAATTTTGCACCTGTTACTCGTCTTGAATTAGTTTGTCTCCGCCTTGCAATTTCTTGTCATATGCAATTTTAATTATTCCAAATGGATGTCAAATCTTCTTTTTTAAATTGAATTTTGTCTGAAGAAGTTTACATAGAACAACCCAAAGGATTTGTTTATCCTGTACACCCAGACCGCCTCCTTAGCTTAAGAAAGTCTTATACGATTTGAAACAAGCTCCTAGAGCTTTCTATGAGAGATTGTCTACCTTCTTAGTGTCTCACAATTTTGTCCGTGGTGGAAACAATCAAACATTGTTTATTAGAAACCAAAATCAACATGTCTTAATCACGCAAGTATATGTGAACGCCATTATTTTCGATTCCACCGGTCCCAAACAAGTAGAGAATTTTTTTGATATCATGCATACCGAATTTCATATGTCTTTAATGGGTGAACTACAATATTTTTCGAGTTTACAACTAAAACAATGCAGTGATGGTCTTTTTATTTCTCAATCCAAATACGCTATAGATTTAGTTAAAAAATTAGGCTTAGAAAATGCTAAAATTTTTAGAAACCACATGATTACTTCAACTAAACGTTCTAAGGATAATATTGGGAAAAGTGTAGATCCCACTATTTATAGAAGTATGATAGGGGATTTTAATGTATCTTACCACGTCTCAACCCGACATATCCTTCATCATGTGTATTTGTGCTAGATATCAAAGTAACCCTAAAGAATCTCACTTATTAAGAGTTAAAAGGACTATTAAATATATTAAGGGTACACTAAATTTGGTATTTGGTACACAAATGATACGACTAGTTCTATTGTAGGATACACCAATGCCGATTGGGCCGGTTTTTCTTACAATAGTAAGCGCACTTCTGGTGCTTGCTACTATGTAGGCAATAATCTCAAAGGTTGGTCCTGTAAGAATCATAATTTTTTTTCATTATCTAGTGTTGAATCTGAATATATAGCAGTTGGTAGTTTTTGTGCTCAATTACTATGGATTAGACAAATGCTTAGTGATTATGGTCTAACTAAAAAATAATTATCCATGTTTTGTGATAATCAAAGTGCAATTAATATTTCCAAAAATTCTCTACTACACTCACGAACTCAGCATATTAAGATTAGACATCATTTTATCCGTGACCTTGTCAAATCCAAAGATCTCGTTATTGAATATCTGAACACTCAAAAACAACTCGCACATCTCTTTACAAAACCTTTAGATAACATTCTATTTGAGTATTTGCGAAGATCTATAGGCATGATCACTCTCAATTAATCTCTATTTTTTGTGATTTATACCCCTTGTATAGTTGAGAAAAATTGGGGGAGAAGATCTTGAGTATTTATTAGCGATTTTTCTATCTATTTCCTATTCTAACTCAACTAATATGCCAATTTAGTGTTTATCTTGTTACAGGAATTTCATATCCATTGTTTATCATTTTAGGCTATTGGTTTGTATATGTTTGACTGATGCAATTTTTACCTTATTTTCGGTTCTAGGATAAGAAAAGGTAGTTAGACTTTTTGTATAGGACAAATAGGATTTCTATTCGTTTTGACCCAAGAGTTCTGAATACTCAAGGGAATTTTGTCTCGAATATCTAAAGGGGGAGATTGACAACACACTATATATTGACTTAGTTGAGTCTGCATTATAGAAGTTCCAACTAGTTTGGATATTTAGACAAAATAGATTAGATTTTCTTGAGAAGTCCATATCTTCAAAGGTACAAGCTCCATGAAGAAATCCATTCCAAGAGAACCTTCAAAGGGAAGTTAATTCTAATCCTAAAACCACTAATAGGACACTAGAACTTCATTATACATATCACCTATTTGTTTTCATGGTTTTTCAACACTTCAAATCTTTTTAAAATGAATCTAATTCAAGACAAATCATTTTATATATTTTTTAAATAATTTTTAAATAATTTTTGAATTAATTAAAATATGTTTTTAAAAGTGTTGTGGGTATACATTGAATTTTAGAAACTTATTTTCTATGTTGATTGTATGCCTGGGTAGAATCCAAAAGCTCTAGATAATTGGAGGTGTGTCGTGTAATTATTTTCAACATGTGGTTTTGTTTCATCTGGTTCGTACATGTATTGGTCGCATATCGATTGGATTTGTATTTTCTTTTAGACACAAAATGCGTACACATCCTCAACCCTTGGATCATCTTAATCAACTTACTTCATGCATTTTTACTCAATCCTTGTGAACCTAGTTTAAGAAAATCAATACACGTTTAACCCACCGCTTTTATTTTACCGTTGGATTAATCTCAATCTCTCAAGACTCAATCCCAGCAATTGGACTGAGGTCTATGTTCTGGATCCTTCTAAGTTTAGTATAAAAAGGACTTAAGCCTCAACATTTTGAGACTTTTGACATTTCGTTGTTTCTGATAGAGAAAAAGAGAGTAGAGAGATGAGAGAGAAGGGAGAAAGAGAGGGAAAGAATATGAGGGAGATTAGAAGAAGAAACCCTAAGTTTTTTTCTTAGTTAAACCTCCTGATTGTTTCTCCGAGACCAAACACCAAAACCTAAACAATTCAAAACACCAGAAAACCCATTTTCTAGAGTTAGATCCATTTAGAGTTTCTGTGTTCATGGTGTTGTGTTTTCATTTTGAAGACCTCTTCATATATTTGATTCTCTCATAACTCATCTTTAAGAGAGACTTAAGTTTCATTATTGAAACTGAGTTTTTCTAAAAGAGAACATCACAAGATTTTTCTGTTTATCTTTTTAGATCTAGCATTTTAGATCTATTCTATTTCAACGAGTTTTTGAAATAAAAACTTTTAGTTTCAAAATATTTTTCTGATCTATAAAGTTATGTGTTTCCAGATTTTATTTCATATTTTATGAAATACTCGTGTACAAAAATAAGAAGGAACACAAACAACTCGTATTACAGTTTTAAGGCGTAACCATAGATCTGAAAAGAAGTTTTATATAAAAAGTTGTTCAACCAATCTTTGCATGTTATGTTTGAATTTGTTTTAATAAAGTAGACTTCTAGTCTAGTAGGATCACAATTAGAGGTTTATAATTTCAAAAATATTTTTAAAACACATAAATTGTTTAAGACCTTGAAGCTCTTTTAAGCAAGGTATCCTTGAGATTTGTGTTTAAATAAAAGATCAAGAAGTCTTGGCTTGAAAAATCAAGATTCAGAAATAACTTTCATTTTAGAACTGTTGTAATTTGTTTGGAAAGTTTGTATAAATCTTCAGAGGGTGAGTATGTAGTAGAATATAACAAACACTATCTCACACGAACACTTAGACACTGTGGTTCTATCTGAGAATCTTGGATATTGAAAGAGTTGATGGAAATAGAATTCAAAGAGAATGAGATCAAGCAAAAGACAAAGAAGCAACAAGAAAAGATCAAGTTCAAATTCAGAATACCTTTGGAGTGGAGGATCTTGTTTAGGTATATTCTGAACTTAGGTTAGGATCTTTGTGGTTTGCTTAAGTGTTGTAACTTGATTTTTATTCTAGTTGATTTTTTGTTTTGTGTCGTAGAGGGAACTTTTGATGTTTCCCTTGATTAAGGGTTTTACCACGTTAAAATTCCCGTGTCTATTTCTTTGAATGTTCATAATTGTTGTTGTGATTAGGACAACATGGTAACTTTAGTAGATGTTCATTAACAAGTAAAAAATAAGGTAATCAACTATCAAATTTAATCCATACATTCAGAAAACCTTTTATAACACTTATGTTTTTTGAAAAGAGTTTTGCCCAAAGAGTTTATTTAGAGTTTACTCAACCATTGCATTATGTTATCTACCTTGTAAACCAGGCTTTATGTATTAAAGCCTCTCTTTATGTAACTCGTCAGAACTGACCACGCGATCACGGGAATCCCGGTTTGAGAATACAATGATAATTTGAGAATATCTAGACTTAGGCATAAAAACATGGCGTTAATGGGTGAAAACCCAAAACAGCCACCGTACGGCCCCGTGAGAGGCACCATCACCCCGCACGGGTCCAATGTAACTCGTAGAAACTAACCGCACGATCAAGGGACTCCCGGTTTGATAATACGATGATAATTTGAAAATATGAAAATATGAAGACTTAGGCTTAAAAATGTGCATTCGACAATAAAAACTCAAAATAGCCCCCAAATCACCCCGTGAGAGGCTCCAACACCTCGTACGGGATCCATATAACCTGTTTGAACTGACCACGTGATCACAAAACTCTCGCTTTAAGAATATGATGAGAATTTTAAAATATCTAGATTTAGCCTTAAAAAAAGGCGTTAGAGGGTGAAAACTAAAAACAGTCCCATACGGCCCTGGGAGAGGTGCCAACACCTCGCATGAGACCAATGTAAGTCGTCGGAACTCAATGCACAATCACGAGAATACAAGTTTGTGAATACAATGATAGTTTGAGAATATCAAAACTTAGGCTTTAAAACATGGCGTTAGAGGGTGAAAACTTGAAACTGCCCCCGTACGGCCCCGTGAGAGGCACCAACACCTCGCATGGCGCCAATGTAACTCGTAGGAACTGACGGCGCGATCATGAGATTATCGAATTGATAATTTGATGAAAATTTATAAATAACTAGACTTAGTCTTAAAAACACGGCGGTAGATGGTCGAAACCCGAAATAACCCCCATATGGCCCCGTGAGAGGCACCAACACCTCGTAAGGGACCAATGTAACTCGTAGGAACTAATAATCCGATCACAGGGCTCCTAGTTTGATAATACTATGATAATTTTGAAATATGAGCAATTAGGATTAAAAACATAGCATTTGATGGCAAAAGCACAAAACAGACCCCAAACCGCCCCGTGAGATGCACCAACGCCTCGTACAGGACCAATGTAACTTTACAGAACTGATCGTGTGATAACAGGAATCCTGGTTTGAGAATACATTGCTAATATAGGATTATCAAGACTTAGGATTAAAAACATGATGTTAGAGGGTGAAAACCCAAAATAGCCCTCGTATGACCTCGTGAGAGGTACCATCACCTCGCACGGGCCCAATGTAACTCGTAGAAACTGACAGCATGATCAAAGGACTCCTAATTTAATAATACGATGATAATATGAAAATATGAAGAATTAGGCTTAAAAACATGGCGTTCAATGGTAAAAACTAGAAACAACCCCCAAACTTCCCCGTGAGAGGCACCAACACCTCGCACGGGACCCATGTAACTGGTCAAAACAGACCGCGCGATCACGGGGCTCCTAATTTGATATAATAATGAAAATTTTAAAATATCTAGACTTGGGATTAAAAAAAAGGCCTTAGAGGGTGAAAACTCAAAATAACCCCCATACGACCCCGTGAGAGGCACCAACACCTCGCATGGGACCAATCTAACTCGTCAAAACTGACCGTCCGATCACGAGAATATTAGTTTGAAAATACAAAGATAATTTCAAAATATCTAGACTTAGGCTTAAAAACATGGCGTTAGAGGGTGAAACACCAAAACAGTCGTCGTACGGTCCCGTGAAAGGCACCAACACCTCATAAATTACCAATGTGACTTTGACTGCGCGATCATGGGAATCCCAATTTTAGAATACAATGATAAATTAGGAATATTTGTGCTTAGGCTTAAAAACATGGCGTTAGAGGGTGAAAACCCGAAACAACCCCCTTACGGCCCCATGAGAGGCACCATCACCTCGCACAGGGACAATGTCACTCGTCGAAACTGACCGGCAATCAAGGGACATATGATTTGATAATACGATGATAATTTGAAAATATGAAGGATTAGGCTTAAAAACGTGGCATTCGTCAGTAAAAACTCGAAATAGCCGTTAAATCGCCCCGTGAGACTCACCCACACCTCTCACCAGACCAACGTAGCTCATCGGAACTAACCACGTGATCATGGGAGTCCTGATTTTCGAATACGATGATAATTTTGGAATATCTAGACTTAGGCTTAAAAAATGGCGTTAGAGGGTGAAAACCAAAAATAGCGCCTATACGGCACCGTGAGAGGCACCAACACCTCACACGGGGCCAATGTAACTCGTCGAAACCAACAATGCTATGACGGGACTCTCGGTTTGAGAATATGATGAACAGTTGAATATATATTGAATTAGACATAAAAACATGGCGTTAGATGGTGGAAACCCGAAATAGCCCCCGTACAGCCCCGTGAGAGGTGCAAACACCTCGCACAGGACCCATATCACTCATAGGAACCGATCGTTTGATCACGGGGCTCTTGGTTTGATAATACGATGATAATTTGAAAATATAAGGACTTAGGCTTAAAAATATAACATTTTATGGAAATACTCAAAATAGCCCCCAAACCGCCCCGTGAGAGGCACTAACGCATCATACGGGACCAATATAACTTAACGAAACTGACCACGCGATCACAGGAATCCTGGTTTGAGAATATAATAATAATATTATAATATCTTGTATTAGGATTAAAAACATGGCATTAGAGGGTGAAAACCCGAAACAGCCCATGTACGGCCCCGTGAGTGGCACCATCACCCCGCACGGGGCCAATGTAACTCGTAGAAACTGACCGGCCGATCAAGGGACTCCCAGTTTAATAATACGATGGTAATTTGCAAATATGAAGACTTAGGCTTAATAACATGGCGTTTGACGAAAAAAACTCGAAATATCCCCCAAATTGCCCCATGAGAGGTACCAACACCTCGCACGGAACCCATGTAACTGCTCGAAACTGACCGCACGATCACGGGACTCCCAGTTTCAGAATATGACAAAAAAATTAAAATATCTAGACTTAGCCTTAAAAACAAGGCGTTATAGGGTGAAAACTCAAAATAGCCCCCATACGTCCCATGAGAGGCACCAACACCTTGTAGGGGACCAATGTAAATCGTCGAAACTGATGGTGTGAACACGAGAATCCCGATTTGAGAATACAATGATAATTTGGTAATATTCAGACTTAGGCTTAAAAATGTGGCGTTAGAGGGTGAAAACCCGAAACCACCACCATACGGCCCCGTGAGAGGCACTAACACCTTGTACAGGACCAATGTAACTCGTAAGAACTCATTGTGTGATCACAGGAATCTCGATTTGACAATATGATGATAATTTGGGAATATCTAGACTTAAGCTTAAAAACATGGCGTTAGAGGGTGAAAACCCAAAATAGCACCAGTACGACCCCGTAAAAGGCACCATCACCTCACCCGAGGCCAATGTAACTCATAGAAACTGACCGCGTGACCAAGGTACTCTCGGTTTGATAATACGATGATAATTTGAAAATAGGAAGTCTTAGGCTTAAAAACATGGCATTCAACGGCAAAAACTTGAAACATCCATCAAACCACCCCGTGAGAGCCATCAACACCTCGCAGAGGGCCAATGAATCTCGCCAGAACTAACAGCGCGATCACGAGAATACCATTTTGAGAATATGATGATAATTTGGGAATATCTACAATTAGGCTTAAAAATATGGCGTTAGATGGTGAAAACCCAAAACAGCCCCCGTACGGCCCCGTGTGAGGCACCAACACCTCCCACGGTACCTAAGTAACTCGTCATAAATAATCGCGCGATCACGAGACTCCATGTTTGTGAATATTACAAAAGTTTGAAAATATCTTGACATAGTCTTAAAAACCCGGCTTTAAAGGGTGAAAACTCAAAACAACCCCATACGGCCCCGTGAGAGGCACCAAGAATTCTCACGGGACCAATGTAACTCCTCAGAACTGAACGCGCGATCATGGGAATCCCGGTTTGAGAATACGAAAATAATTTGGGAATATCATGAATTAGTCTTAAAAACATGTCGTTAGAGGGTGAAAACCTGAAACAGCCCCTATAGCCCTGTGAGAGGCACCAACACCTCGCACGGGGCCAATGTAAGTCATAGGAACTGACGGCGTAATCATGGGAATCTCGATTGGAGAATGTGATGAAAATTTGAAAATATCTAGACTTAGTCTTAAAAACATTACATTAGATGTTGGAAACCCGAAACAGCCATCGTACGACCACGTGAGAGGCACCAACACCTTGCACGGGACCAATGTAGCTTGTAGGAACTGATCGTTCGATCACAGGGGTACTGGTTTGGTAATACGACAATAATTTGAAAATATGAGGACTTAGGCTTAAAAACATAGCATTCGACGATAAGAGCTCCAAACAGCCCCAAAATCGCCCTGTGAGAGGCATCAACACCTCGTACGGGACCAATGTAACTCTACATAAATGATCACGCGATCACGGGAAGCCCGATTTAAGAATTTAATGATAATTTTGGAATATTTAGACTTAGGATTAAAAATATGGTGTTAGAGGGTGAAAACCCATAACAACCCCCATACATCCCCGTGAGAGGCACCAACACCTTGCGCGGGACCAATGCAACTCCTCGAAACTGATCGCGCAAACACGGGACTTGCGATTTGAAAATACGATGATAATTTGGGAATATCTTGACTTAGGCTTAAAAACATGACATTTGAGGGTGAAAACCCAAAACAGTCGCCGTACAGCTCTGTGAGAGGCACCAACACCTCGCACAGGCCAACGTCACTCATCACAACTGAGAATATAATGATAATTTAGGAATATCTAGAATTAGGCTTAAAAACATGGCGTTAGAGGGTGAAAACCTAAAACAGTCATCGTACGGCCCTATGAGAGGCACCAACATCTCGCATGAGAACCATATAACTCATCGAAACTGACCGCACGATCACGTGACTCGCAATTTGAGAATATTATGAAAATTTTAAAATATCTATACTTAGGCTTAAAAACATGGAGTTAGAGGGTGAAAACCGAAAATATCCCCCGTACAGCACTATAAGACGCACCAACACCTCTCACGAGACCAATATAACTCATTAGAACTGACCACACAATTACGGGACTCTCGATTTAAGAATACAACAATAATTTTGGTAATATCTTGACTTAGGCCTAAAAACATGGCGTTAGAGGGTGAAAACCCGAAACATCTCCCATACGACCCCGTGATAGGCACCAACACCTCGCACCGGACCAATGTAACTTTTCAGAATTGACCGTGCGATCGCGGGACTCCAAATTTTAGAATACGGTGATAATTTGGGAATATCAAAACTTAGGCTTAAAAATACAGCGTTAGAGGGTGAAAACCCGAAATAACCCCCGTACAGCCTCGTGAGACACACCAACATCTCTCACGGGACCAATGTAACTCATTGTAATTGACCAGGCAATAACGTGACTCCCAATTTGAGAATACTATGTTAATTTGGGAATATCTAGACTTAGGCTTAAAAACATGGCGTTAGAGTGTGAAAACCCGAAACGGCCCCTGTATGGGCCCGTGAAAGGCACCAACACCGTGCACAGGGAAAATGTAACTCGTAAAAATTAATCGCAAGATCATGGAACTCTCGATTTAAGAATATGATTAAAATATGAAAATATCTATACTTAGTGTTAAAAACATGGAATTTTATGGTGGAAACTCAAAACAGCCCCCATACGGCCTCGTGACTGGCACCAACACCTCGCATGGGACCAACGTGCCTTGTAGGAGTTGATCATTCGATCACGGGGCTCCTGGTTTGATAATATGATGATAATTTATAGGTATGAGGATTTAGGCTTAAAAACATAGCGTTCGAAAGCAAAAACTCAGAACAACCACTAAAGCGCCTCGTGAGAGGCACCAACACATCGTACGAGACTAAAGTAACTCAACGGAACTAACCATGCAATCACGGGAATCCTAATTTGAGAATAGAATGATAATTTGGTAATATCCATAATTAGGATTAAAAATATGGTGTTAGAGGGTGAAAACCATAAATAACCCCCATATGGCGTTAGAGGGTGAAAACCTTAAATGGCCAACACCTCGTATGGGACCAATATAAATCGTCAGAACTGACTGGGCAATCACAAGACTCCCGATTTGAGAATACGATGATAATTTGGGAATATCTAGACTTAGGCTTAAAAATAAGGCGTTAGAGGGTGAAAACCCAAAACAACACCCGTGTGGCCTCGTGAGAGGCACCAACACCTCACACGACACCAATGTAACTCATTGGAACTGACCGCGTGATAACGAGACTCTCGATTTGAGAATACAATGATAATTTGGTAATATTTATACTTAGGCTTAAAAGGCATTGGAGGGTGAAAACTCAAAACAACCCCATACGGCCCCGTGAGAGGCACTACCACCTCGCACGGGACAAATATAACTCGTCAAAACGGAATGCGCGAATAGCGGAATCCAGATTTGAGAATATAATCATAATTTGATAATATTTAGACTTAGTCTTAAAAATAAGGCATTAGAGGGTGAAAACTTGAAAAGGCCACCTACGACCCCGTGAGAGGTACCAACACCTCGCACGGGGCCATTGTAAGTCGTAGGAACTGACGGCGGGATCACGGGAATCTCGATTTGAGAATGGGATGAAAATTTGAAAATATCTAGACTTAGTCTTAAAAACATTGCAATAGATGGTGGAAACTCGAAACAACCATCGTACGGCCCCGTGAGAGGCACCAACACCTTGCACGGGACCAATGTAGCTCGTAAGAACTGATCGTTCGATCACGGGGGTCCTGGTTTGGTAATAAGATGATAATTTGAAAATATGAGGACTTCGGCTTAAAACATAGCATTCGACGACAAAAAAATGAAACAACCCCAAAATCGCCCTGTCAGAGGCATCAACACCTCATATGGGACCAATGTAATTTTACATAAATGACCGCACAATCAAGGGAATCCCGATTTAAGAATACATTGATAATTTTGGAATATTTAGAGTTAGGATTAAAAACATGGTGTTAAGGGGTGAAAACTCGTAACAACCCTCATACGACCCCATAAGAGGCACCAATAACTCGTGCGGGACCAATGTAACTCGCCGGAACTGATCGCATAATCACAGGACACCCGGTTTGAAAATATTATGATAATTTGGGAATATCTTCACTTAGGCTTAAAAACTTGACATTTGAGGGTGAAAACCCAAAATAGCCGCCGTATGGCCTTGTGACAGGATCAACGCCTCACATAGGACCATGGTAACTCGTCCGAACTGACCGCACGATCACGAGAATCCCGATTTGAGAATACAGTGATAATTTGGGAATATCAAAACTTAGGCTTAAAAATATAGTGTTAGAGGGTGAAAACCCAAAATAACCCCCGTAGTGCCTCGTGAGACACACCAACAACTCTCAGAGGACCAATGTAACTCATTTTAACTTACCACACAATAACTAGACTGCCAGTTTAAGAATTCGATGTTAATTTGGGGATATCTAGACTTAGGCTTAAAAACATGGCGTTAGAGGGTGGAACCCCGAAACGGCCCCGTGAAAGGCATCAACACCTCGCACGGGGCAAATGTAACTTGTCAAAATTGACCGCATGATCACGGGACTCTGGGTTTAAGAATATGATAAAAATTTGAAAATATTTATACTTAGTGTTAAAAACATGCCATTTGATGCTGGAAACATGAAACCGTCCTCGTACTGCCCCGTGACTGGCACCAACACCTCGCACGGTTTGATCATTTGATCACGGGGCTTCCGGTTTGATAATACAATGATTATTTGAAAATAAGAGGATTTAGGCTTAAAAAAAAGTGTTCTACGACAGAAACTCAGAACAACCACCAAGGCGCCTCATGAAAGGCACCAACACGTCGTACGTGACTAATGTACCTCAACGGAACTAACCGCGCAATCACGGGAATCCTAATTTGAAAATATCTAGTATTAATATTAAAAATATGGCATTAGAGGGTGAAAACCAAAACAACCCTCATATGGTGTTAGAGGGTGAAAACACTAAATGGCCCCGTAAGAGGCACCAACATCTTGTACGAGACTAATATAACTCATCGAAACTGACTGCACAATTACAAGACTCCCGATTTGAGAATATGATGATAATTTGGGAATATCTAGACTTAGTCTTAAAAACATGGCGTTAGAGGGTGAAAACCCGAAATAGCACCCTTATGGACCTGTGAGAGGCACCAACACCTCACACGGGCCCAATGTAACTCGTTGAAACTGACCGCATGATCATGGGTTTCTCAGTCTGAGAATACGATGATAATTTTGTAATATCTAGACTTAGGCTTCAAAATAAGGCGTTAGAGGGTGAAAACATAAAATAGCCCCATACGGCCCCGTGAGAGGCACCAACACCTCGCACGGGACCAATGTAACTCGTTAAAACTGAACGCACGATCCGGGGAATACCGATTTGAGAATAAAACAATTATTTGGTAATATTTAGACTTAGTCTTAAAAATATGGCGTTAGAGGGTGAAAACCTGAAAAAGCCCCCTACGACCGCGTGAGAGGTACCAACACCTCGCACGGGGCCAATGTAAGTTGTAGGAACTGAAGGGGCGATCATGGAAATTCCATTTGAGAATGTGATGAAAATTGGAAAATATCTAGAATTAGTCTTAAAAACATTGCATTAGATGGTGGAAACCCAAAACAGCCATCGTACGGCCCTGTGAGAGGCACGAACACCTTGCATGGGACCAATGTAGCTCGTAAGAACTGATCATTCGATCACAGGGGTCTTAGTTTGGTAATACGATGATAATTTGAAAATATGAGGACTTAGGCTTAAAAACATAACATTCGACGACAAAAACTCCAAACAACCCCAAAATTGCCCCGTGAGAGGCATCAACACCTCGTACGGGACCAATGTAACTATACATAAATGACTGCGCGATCACGGGGGTCGTGGTTTAAGAATACAACGATAATTTTGGAATATTTAGACTTAGGATTAAAAACATGGCGTTAGAGGGTGAAAACCCATAACAACCCCCATACGGCCCCGTTAGAGGCACCAACACCTCGCAGGGGACCATTGTAACTCGTCAAAACTGATCGCGTAATCACAAGACACCCGGTTTGAAAATACGATGATAATTTGGTAATATCTTGACTTAGGCTTAAAAACGTGACATTTGATTGTGAAAACCCAAAATAGTCGCCATATGGCCCTATGACAGGCACCAACGCCTCACACAGGACCAATGTAAATCATCAGAACTGACCGTGCGATCATGAGAGTTGCGATTTGAGAATACAATGATAATTTATGAGTATCAAAACTTAGGCTTACAAATATGGCATTGGAGGGTGAATACCTAAAACAGCCATCGTATGTCCCCGTGAGAGGCACCAACACCTCGCACAGGAACCATGTTACTTTTTGGAACTAACTGTGCAATCACAGGACTCCCAATTTGAGAATATGATGAAAATTTGAAAAAATCTAGACGTAGGCTTAAATATATGGTGTTAGAGGGTGAAAACCCGAAACAACCCCCGTATAGTGCCGTGAGATGCACCAACACCTCTCACCGAACCAATGTATCTCATCGAAACTGACCACGCCATCACGGGGATCCCGATTTCAGAAAATGACGATAATTTGGGAATATCTAGTATTATGATTTAAAATATGACGATAGAGGGTAAAAACCTAAAAGAGCCCCCGTACGGCCCCGTGAGAGGCACCAACACCTCGCATGAGGCCAATGTAGCTTGTTGGAACTGACCGCGTGATCATGGGACTCCATGTTTTAGAATTCGATGATAATTTGGTAATATCTAAACTTAGGCTTAAAAATATTGCATTTGAGGGTGAAAACCTAAAACAGCCTATGTATAACCTCGTGAGACGCACCAACATCTCTCACGAGACCAATGTAACTGATCGGAACTGACCACACTATAACGGGACTCCCAGTTTGGGAATATGATGTTAATTTGGTAATATCTAGACTTAGGCTTAATAACATGGTGTTAGAGGGTGAAACCCCAAAACGACGCCCGTATGGCCCCGTGATGGCACTAATACCTCACACGTGGCTCATGTTACTTATTGGAACTGACCGTGCGATCACGGGACTCTCGATTTGAGAATATGATGAAAATTAAGAAATATCTAGACTTAGTCTTAAAAACATGGCATTTGATGGTGGAAACCCAAAATAACCCCCGTACGGCCCCCGTCACTCGCACCAACACTTCGCACCGGACCAACCTAACTCGTAGGAGCTGATCATTTGATCATAGGGCTGCTAATTTGATAATACAATGATAATTTTAAAATATGAGGACTTACACTTAAAAACATAGCATTCAATGACAAAAACTCAGAACAACCACCAAAGTGCCTCGTGAGAGGCACCAACACTTCATACAAGACTAATGTAACTCAACGGAACTGAATGCATAACCACAGGATTCCCGGTTTGAGCATACAATAATAATTTTGGAATATCTAGTTTTAAGATGAAAAATATGGCGTTAGAGGGTGAAAACCTGAAATAGCCCCCATACGGCCCCTTGAGAGGCACCAACACCTCGTACGGAACTAATATAACTCATCGAAACAGACTGCGTAATCACAGGACTCCCGATTTGAGAATACGATGATAATTTGGGAATATCTTAACTTAGGCTTAAAAACATGACGTTAGAGGTTGAAAAGACAAAACAGTCGTCGTATTGCCCCGTGAGAGGCACCAACACCTCGCACAGGACCAATGTAACTCATCGGAAATGATCGCCCAATCGTGAGAATCCCGGTTTGAGAATACAATGATAACTTGGGAAAATCTAAACATTGGCTTAAAAACATGGCGTTAGAGGGAGAAGACCCAAAACAGCCCCATATGGCCCCGTGAGAGGCACCATCACCTCGTACGGGTCCAATGTAACTTGTAGAAAATAACTGCATGATGAAGGGACTCTCGCTTTTATAATAGGATATTAACTTGAAAATATGAAGACTTAGGCTTAAAAACATGGCGTTCGATGGTAAAAATTAGAAATCGCCCTCAAACTGCCTCGTGAGGCACCAACACCTCGTACGGGACCCATATAACTGGTCGGAACTGATTGTGCAATCATGGCATTCTCGATTTGAGAATGTGATGAAAATTCAAAATATCTAGACTTAGCCTTAAAAACAAGGCGTTAGAGCGTAAACCCTTAAAACAGCCCCCATACGGCCCCGTAAGAGGCACCAACAACTCGCACGGGCCAAATGTAACTCGTCAGAACTAAACACGTGATCACGGGAATCCCGATTTTGAGAATATAATGATAATTTAGGAATATCTAGACTTAGGCTTAAAAACATGGCATTTGAGGTTGAAAACCTAAAACAACCCCCATACGCCCCCCTGAGAGGCACCAACACCTCGCATGGCGCCAATGTAACTCATAGGAATTGACGGCGCGATCCCGGGACTCGCGATTTAAGAATACGAAAAAAATTTGATAATATCTAGACTTAGTCTTAAAAACATGGCGTTGGATGGTTGAAATTCGAAACAACCCCCGTACGTCCTAGTGGGAGGCACCAACACCTCACACGAGTCTAATGTAACTCGTAGGATTTATCCATTCGATCACGGGGTTCCTAGTTGGATAATACGACAACAATTTGAAAATATGAGGACTTAGGCTAAAAAACATAGCGTTCGATGACAAAAACTCAAAATAGCCCCCAAACCACCCGTGAGAGGCACCAACACCTCCTACAAGACCAATGTAACACGTCGAAACTGATTGTGTAATCATGGGAATTCGAGTTTGAGAATATGACAATAATTTGGTAATATCTAGACTTAGGATTAAAAATAGGGCATTAGAGGGTGAAAACCCGAAACAGTGTCCATACGGCCCCATGAGAGGCACTAACACCTAGCACGAGACCAATGCAACTTGTCAGAACTGATCGCACGATCACGGGATTTTCGATTCTAGAATATGATGATAATTTGGGAATATCTTAACTTAGGCTTAAAAATAAAGCGTTATAGGGTGAAAACTCAAAACAGGCCCGATACAGTCCTATGAGAGGAACCAACACCTCGCACGGGGCAAAAGTAACCCATAGGAACTGACAGCGTTATCAGGGGACTCTCGGTTTGAGAATATGATGAAAATTTTAAAATATCTAGACTCGGTCTAAAAAACATGGTGTTAGATAGTGGAAACTCGAAATAGCCCCATACGGCCCCGTTAGAAGCACTAACTCCTCGAACGGGACCAATGTAACTCGTAGGAACTGATCGTTCGATCATGGGGCTATTGGTTTTAAGATATGATGATAATTTGAAAATATGAATACCTAGGCATAAAAATATAGCGTTCGATGGCAAAAACACAAAACAGCCCCCAAACCGCCCCATGAGAGGCCCCAGCACCTCGTACGGAACCAATGTAACTCAACAAAACTGATCACTTGATCAAGGGAATCCGTGTTTGATAATACAATGATAACTTCGGAATACCTAGACTTAGGATGAAAAACATGGCGTTAGAGGGTGAAAACTGGAAATAATCCCCATACAACCCCGTGAGAGGCACCAACACCTCGCACGGGACAAATGTAACTCTTCAGAACTGAACGCGCGATAACGGGACTCCTGATTTGAGAATATGATGATAATTTGGGAATATCTTGACTTAGGATTAAAAACGTGGCGTTAGAGGGTGAAAACCAAAAATAGTCGTCGTACGACCCCGTGAGAGGAACCAACAACTCGTACAGGACAAATGTTACTCGTGAGAATAGACCACGCAATCACGAAAATCCCAATGTGATAATACAATGATAATTTGGGAATATCAAGACTTAGGCTTAAAAATAAGGAAATAAAGGGTGAAAACTCAAAACATCCCCCATACAGCCCCGTAAGAGGCAACATTACCTCTCACACGACCAATGTAGCTCGTAGAAACTAACAGCACGATCAAGGGACTCCTAGTTGGATAATACGATGATAATTTGAAAATATGAAGAATTAGGCTTAAAAATATTGCATTCGATGATAAAAACTCGAAATAGCCCCAAATCGCCTCATGAGAGGCACCAAAACATCGCACGAGAACCATGGAACTGGTCAGAATTGACCGCGCGATCACATGACTCCTAGTTTGAGAATATGACAAAAATTTAAAAATATCTAGATTAGGCCTAAAAACAAGGCGTTAGAGGGTGAAAACTCAAAAAAGCTCCCATACGGCCCCCGTGAGAGGCGCTAACACCTCGCACGGGACCAATGTAACTCGTCTAAAACTAATCGCGCAATCACGGGACTCCTGGTTTGAGAATATGATGAAAATTTGAAAATATGTTGACTAAGGCTTAAAAATATGGCGTTAGAGGGTGAAAACCCGAAACAACCCCCGTATACCCTTGTGAGAGGGACCAATACTTCTCACGGGATAATGTAACTCGTCGAAACTTACCACAAGATCACGAGCAATGAGAATTTAGGAATATATAGACTTAGGCTTAAAAACCCTGTGTTAGAGGGTGAAAACCTAAAATAACCCTCGTACGGCCCGAGGCACCAACACCACACACGGGACCAATGTTACACGTTAGAACTGATCACGCCATCACGGGACTCCCGGTTTGATAATACAATAATAATTTGAAAATATGAGGACTTAGGCTTAAAAACATGGTGTTAGACGGTAAAAACATAAAACATCCCCCAAATCTCATCGTGAGAGGCACCAACACCTCGCATGGGACAAATGTAAGCCGTTGGAACTGACCGTGCGATCATGGGACTCCTAGTTTGATAATATGACCATAATTTGAGAATATCTAGACTTAGGCTTAAAAAAGTGCGTTTGAGGGTGAAAACCCAAAACAGCCCCCGTACGGCCTCGTAAGAAGCACCAACACCTTGCACAGGACCCATGTAACTCATAGGAACTGACCGCGCAATCATAAGACTCTCGATTTAAAAATATGATGAAGATTTGAAAATATCAAGACTTGGTCATAAAAACCAAGCGTTAGATGGTGGAAACCTGAAACAGCCCTCGTACGGCCTGATGAGAGGCACCAACACCTCGCACGGGACCAATTAACTGGTAGGAACTGTTCGTGCAATCATGGATCTCACGATTTCATAATACGACGATAATTTGGAAATATGATGGCTTAGGCATACAAAACATGGCGTTCGCTGGAAAAAACTCGAAACAACCCCCAAACCGCCCCATGAGAGGCACCAAATTTCTAAGGGACTAATGTAACTCTTCAGAACTGATGGCGCAATCAAATGAATGTCGATTTGAGATTATAATGATAAATAGTGAATATGTATACTTAGGCTTAGAAATAGGGCGTTGGAGGGTAAAAACTGAAAATAACCACCGTACGGCCCCGTAAGAGGCACCAACACCTCGCACGGGGCCAATGTTACTCGTAGGAACTAACCACGTGATCACGAGACACTTGGTTTGATAATACGATGTTAATTCAAAAATATAAGGACTTAGGCTTAAAAACATGGCCTTCAATGGAAAAAACATAAAACAGTCCCCAAACTGCCCTGTGAGAGGCACCAACACCTCTCACGAGACCAATGTAACTGGTCAGAACTAACTGCACAATCACGGGACTCCTAATTTGAGAATACGATGATAACTTAGGCTTAAAAGCATGGCGTTAGAGGTTGAAAACCCGAAACAGCCCCTGTACCATCTCGTGAGAGGCACCAACACCTCGCACAGGATTATTGTAACTCGTCGAAACTAATCGTGCAATCACAGGACTCTCAATTTGAGAATATGACAAAAAATTGAAAAGAATTAAGACTTAGGCATAAAAACATGGCGTTAGATGGAGAAAACCCAAAACAACCCCCATACGACCCCGTGAGAGGCACCAACACCTCTCACGGGACTAATGTAACTCGTAGGAACTAATTGTGTGTTCATGGGGCTCTCGGTTTGATAATACGATGATAATTTCAAAAAATGAGGATTTAGGCTTAAAAACATGGTGTTCGATGAAAAAAACTTGAAACTACCCCCAAACCGCCCCGTGAGAGGCACCAACACCTCGCACAAGACCAATGTAACTCGTCGGAACTGACCACGTGATCATGGGGATCCCGATTTGATAATATAATCATAATTTGAGAATATCTAGACTTAGGATTAAAAACATGGCCTTGAGAGGCACCAACACCTTGCACGGGACCATTGTAACTCGTAGGAATGAACCGCACGATCAAGGGACTCTCGGTTTAAGAATATGATGAAAATTAAAAAATATCTATACTTAGGCATAAAAACATGGCATTAGATGGTGAAAACTTAAAACTTCCCCTGTAGGGCCCCGTAAGAGGCACTAACACCTCGCACGGGACCAGTGAAACTCATCGGAACTGACTGGACGATCATGGACTCCCGGTTTGAGAACACGATGATAATTTGGGAATGTATAGACTTAGGCTTAAAAACATGGCATTGGAGGGTTAAAACATGAAATAGCCACCGTACAGCCCCGTAAGAGGCACCAACACCTCGTACGGGGCCAATGTAACTCGTAGAAAGTAACTGTGTGTTAACGGGACTCTCAGTTTTAGAATACGATGTTAATTCAAAAATATGAGGACTTAGGCTTACAACATGGCGTTCGATGGAAAAAAGATGACATAGCTCCGAAACTGCCCTGTGGGAGGCACAAACACCTCGCACGGGATCAATGTAACTAGTCGAATATGATCGCGTGATAATGGGACTTCCAATTTGAGAATATGATGACAACTTACACTTAAAAATATGGCGTTAGAGGGAAAAAAACCCGAAACATCCCTTGTACGGTCTCGTGAGAGGCACTTACACCCCGCACGGGATCAATGTAACTCCTCAAAACTAACCGCGCGAATACAGGACCCTCGGTTTGAGAATATTATGAAAATATGAAAAATCCAGACATAGGATTAAAAACACTGCGTTAGATGGAGAAATCTCAAAACAGCTCCCGATCAGCCCCATGAGAGGCACCAACACCTCGTACGGGACCAATGAAACTCGTTGGAACTGATCGCATAATCAGGGGACTCCTGATTTGACAATATGATGTTAATTTGAAAATTGTGAAGAGTTAGTCTTAAAAACATGGAATTCGATGGTAAAAACTCAAAACTCCCCCGTGAGAGGTTTCAACACCTCGTACTGGACCAATGTAACTGGTCGGAATGGACCGCGCGATCACATGATTCTCAATTAGTGAATACAAGGCTAATTTGGGAATATTTATACCTAGGATTAAAAACATGATGTCAGAGGGTGAAAACCCAAAATAGCCCCCATACCTTCCCATGAGAGGGACCAACACCTCTCACGGGGCCAATGTTACTCGTGCGAACTGACTGCATGATCACAAGACTCTTGGTTTCATAATAGGATGATAATTTTAAAATACGAGGACTTAGGCTCAAAAAATTTCGTTCGACGATAAAAACTCGAAATAGCCCCCAAATCGCGCTGTGAGAGGTGTCAACACCTCGCACGGGACCAATGTAACTAGTTGGAATTTACCGTGAGATCACGGGACTCCTAATTTGAGAATACGAGGATCATTTTAGAATATGAAGATTTAGGCTTAAAAATATGACATTAGAGGGTGAAAACCCAAAACAGTCCCCGTACAGGCCCCGTAAGAGACACCAACACCTCGCATGGGAACAATGAAACTCGTAGGAACTGACCGCGCGATCATGAAACTCTCAATTTGAGAATAGGATGAAAATTTGAAAATATCTATACTTAGGCTTAAAAACATGGCGTTAAATGGTGAATACTCAAAATAGCCCTCGTACGGCCCCGTGAGAGGCACCAACACCTTGCACGAGACCAATAAAACTCATTTAAACTAAACGCGTGATCATAGGACTCTCGGTTTGAGAATATGATGATAATTTGGTAATGTATACACTTAGGCTTAAAAACATGGCGTTAGAGGGTGAAAACTAGAAACAACAATCGCACGACCACATAAGAGGCACCAACACCTCGCATTGTGTCAATGTAACTTATAGGAATTAACCGAGCAATCATGAGACTCTCAGTTTGATAATATGATGTCAATTTGAAAATATAAGGACTTATGCTTAAAAACGTGGCATTCGATGGCAAAAACTCAAAACATCCCCCAAACTGCCTCGTGAGAGGCACCAACACCATGTACAGGACCAATGTAACTCGTCAGATCTTATCGCACAATCATGGGAACTCCGATTTGAGAATACAACAATAATTTTGCAATATCTAGACTTAGGATTAAAAACATGACGTTAGAGGGTGAAAACTCAAAAATGCCCCTATAGGGCCCCGTAAGAGGCACAAACACCTCGCACGGGACAATGTAACCCGTCAGAACTGATCGTGGGATCACGGGTCTCCCGATTTGAGAATACGATTATAATTTGGGAATTTCTTAACTTAAGATTAAAAACAAGGCGCTAGAAGGTGAAAACTCAAAACGGCCCCCTGAGAGGCACCAACACCTCGCAAGGGACCGATGTAACTTATCGGAACTAGACACACGATTATGGGAATCCCGATTTGAGAATACAATGATAATTTGGGAATATCTAGACTTAGTCTTAAAAACATGGCGTTAGAGGGTGAAAACTCAAAACAACCACATACGGCCCCGTGAGAGGTACCAACACCTCGCCCGGGGCCAATGTAACTTACAGTGACTGACGGCGTGATCACGGGACTCTCAATTTGAGAATATGCTGAAAATTTGAAAATATCTACACTTAGTTTCAAAAACATGACATTAGATGGTGGAAACCCGAAACAAGACCCGTACGGCCCCCTGAGAGGCACCAATGCCTCGAACGGGACCAGTGTAACTCGTACGACTTGTTCGTTCGATCATGGGGCTCTTGTTTTAATAATACGATGATAATTTGAAAATGTGAGGACTTAGGCCTAAAAACATAGTGTTTGACGACAAAAATTCAAAACGACCCCAAAATTGCCCCATGAGAGGCACCAACACCTCGTATGGGACAAATGTAACTCGATGGAACTGACAGTGTGATCACGAGAATACCGATTTGAGAATACAATGATAATTTGGGAATATATAGACTTAGGATTAAAAGCATGGCATTAGGGTGTCAAAACACAAAATTGCCTCCGTACGACCCCATGAGAGGGATCATAACCTTGCACGGGGCCAATGTAACTCGTAAAAACTAATCGCACTATCAAGGGAATCCTGATTTGATAATACGGTGATAATTTGAAATATGAAGAATTAGGCTTAAGTACATGGTGTTCGACAGTAAAACCTCGAAACAACCCCCATACGACTTCTTGAGAGGTGCCAACACCTCCCACGGGACCAATGTAACTCGTCAAAATTGACCGCACGATCATGGGAATCTCGGTTTGAGAATACAATGATAATTTTGAAATATCTAGACTTAGGCTTAAAAACATGCCATTAGAGGGTGAAAATCCAAAACACCCGTTGTACGACCTCGTGAGAGACACTAACACCTCGTATAGGACCATTTTACCGCATCAGAACTGATCGCGTGAACATGGGAATCTGAGTTTGAGAATACAACGATAATTTAGGAATATCTAGACTTAGGCTTAAAAACATGGCCTTAGAGGATGGAAACCCGAAATAGCCCCCGTACGACCCTGTGAGAGGAACCATCACCTCTTATGGGGACAATGTAACTCGTAGAAACTGACCACGCGATCAAGGGACTCTCGATTTTATAATACGATGATAATTTGAAAATATGAAGACTTAGGCTTAAGAACATGGCGTTGAAACAACCCCAAAACCACCCCGTGAGAGGCACCCACACCTCGCACAGGACTAATGTAACTTGTCAGAACTGACCTTGAAATCATGGGAATCCCAGTTTGAGAATACGATGATAATTTGTGCATAAACCTAGGCTTAAAAATATGGCGTTAGAGGGTGAAAACCCAAAATAGCCACCGTACAGCCCTGTGAGAAGCACCAACACCTCGCACGGGACCCATGTAACTCATCGAAATTGACCACCCGATCCCAGGACTCCTAATTTGAGAATATGATGAAATTTGAAAAGATTTAGAGTTAGGCTAAAAAACATGGCGTTAGATGGTGGAAACCCAAAATAGTCGTACGTCGCGGTGAGAGGTACCAACACCTCACACGGGACCAATGTAACTCGTAGGAACTGATCATTCGATCACAGGGCTCCCATTTTGATAATACGGTGATAATTTGAAAATATGAGGAATTAGGCTTAAAAACATAGCATTAGATGGCAAGACTCAAAATAGCCCCCAAAGCACCCCGTTAGAGGAACCAACACCTCGTACGGGACCAATGTAACTCATCGGAACTGATCACGCAATAATGGTAATCCCGGTTAGAGAATACAATAATAATTTGGGAATATATAGACTGAGGATTAAAAACATGGCATTATAGGGTAAAAACCCGAAATAGCCCCCACACGACCCCGTGAGAAGACCTCGCACGGGACCAACATAACTCGTCATAATTGACGGCGTAATCACGAGTCTCCTAGTTCGAGAATACGATGATTTGGGAATATCTTGACTTAGGATTAAAAATAAGGCATTAGAGGGAGAAAACTCAAAACGGCCCCGTGAGAGGCACCAACTCCTCGAACGGGACTAATGTAACTCGTTGGAACTGAACGCGTGATCACTCGAATCCCAATTTTTGAATACAACGATAATTCAAGAATATCAAGACTTAGTCATAAAAACATGGCGTTAGAGGGTGAAAAAACAAAATAACCCCCATATGTCCCCATTAGGCACCAACACCTTGTAGGGGCCAATGTAACTCGTAGGAACTGACGGAACGATCGTAGGACTCTCGGTTTGAAAATATGACAAAATTTTGAAAATATCTAGAATTAATCTTAAAAGCATGGCGTTAGATGGCGAAAACTCAAAACAACCCCCGTGAGAGGCACTAACACCTCGCACGTGATCAATGTAACTCAAAGTTATTGATCTTTCGATCACGGGGCTCCTGGTTTGATAATAAAACGATAATTTGAAAATGTGAGGACTTAGGCTTATAAAATAGCGTTCGATGACAAAAAATCAAAATAGACCCCAAACCACCCAGTGAGATGCACTAACACCTCGTACACGACCAATGTAACTCGACGGAACTGACCGCGTGATCACGAGAATCCCGATTTTAGAATAAAATGGTAATTTGGGAATATCTAGACTTAGGATTAAATGTATGGAATTAGGGGGTGAAAACTCGAAACAACGCCCGTACGGCCCCGTGAGAGGCACCATCACCTGACACGAAGCCAATGCAACTCGTAGAAACTGATAGCACAATCAAGAGACTGTCGGTTTTAAAATACGATGATAATTTGAAAATATGAATATGTAATACCCCTTATTTTTATAGCTTTTAAATTATGGGGTTTATTAAATTTAATTGAGATAAATTAATTTAATTTTAATCCAGAATGTTGTTTTAAATATTTACTAGCGTGACGAGAGTTAGTAATTATTGGAAATTTGTTATTTGTTGAATGTTAATGGATGAGTATAGTAATACATGAGATTTACTTTTATAATATTGTCAAGTGTGAATAAAATGACAAGTATGGAAATTTAAGTCGGGACGCGCCTATATCGCGTCGGGAATAAATGTTGATTAATAAAAGTGAAATATTTTTTGTTATCCGTATGGTCATTTTGAGTGCGCCAACGTTTCCGGAAGGGTCGCGATAGTCAGAAAAGTGTACCCGGGGGTTTAGTTTGAGTCTCGGGGCTATTTTAGGCTTAGTTGGTACCCCGGGAGGGTATTTTGGTCATTTTATATGTTTGGGTAATTAAACCCACGAAAATTAAAGGGGTTATATCAGATGTTTAGGTTATCTCTTAGGGTTAGATAACTCAAAACACTAGAACGGCCATTGGAGAGGAGAGGAGAGAGCTCTCAAGGCATTCCAAGGCTCAAAACTCATCCGTTTATACCGCCGCCACCGCCAATGCGTAGATCACGAGATGGGGAACGCAACCACACCAAATTCAACAACAAACCAGATTTCTGAAAATCCCAGGCAAGTGTTTATCTTGATTATTTTGTTGATGCATTTTTCATATTGGTTTAGGAATGATTAGGATGAATTGTATGGAAGAAAAACCCAATTTCAGATAGGAAATTGCATGTAGTGATGACTTAAATGATATTCTGGAAACCTTTTGTGATGTAGAGGATTAAACCACGAAATTTTGATTTTGTATAGGAAGGAATCCTTATATCCAATCTGAATAAAGGAGGAAAATTCGCGCATCAAGCCCCTCGAACCGGTTCCCATGTACCCCGAACCGGTTCTCCCCCCAAACCAGTTCACCCCTGGGTTCGCGAATGTTTGCTGGTATGGGGTGCTTTTTCTTCCATTCAACACTTAGAATTTTTTTTTCTTGTTTTCTTTCCTTTCTTCCTTGGATTTTTCTTCAACTTCAACGGGTCATAACTCATCAACCGTAGCTCGGATTTGGGTGCCGTTTCTTCCAGTGTTCTCGTTTACGGTTGACTCCTCCTTCGGGATCTGGCTACAAAATTACCAAAATTCCCTTGAACTTGCCTTCTTATCTTTTCTTTCATTGTATCGCTTTCTCTTTTGCGCTGCTTGCATAATTAACCTATAAAACCAATAAGCGAAGCACGAAACATGAAATACTTGCCAACGAAGATTAGTAGCATAAATGTGCATCAAATCCATATAGGTTACATCCCTCGGGTTAAAAAATGCACTGAAATTAGGGGAATAAATATACAATATTTATGTCCAATCACATAGTAAGTTGGAAAAACCCTTCGAATTAAAGTTAGAAATGAACCATTATACTTTATATATAATAATGGGAAAATAAGGATAAATGTTGTGAATGTGGGTTATGGGATGAACCTAAACTGATATAGTAAAATTGGTATACTTATATGATTGTGTATGCATATATTATATACTTGTGAAAATCATGCCCGCGCTACTTGCTATCCCTGAGGTTACCGCGCTGGGACGATCTTATATTGTGTTGCCTTATGGGGGATATTGACTCATACCCTAGAAGATAGAAATCCTGGGTACGGGTGTTTAGGCACATATTCTTCACATTTATCCCCTTAATTTCGGTATTTTTATGATCCCGTGTAGTGTAAATAAGCTTGGATTTGTCTCAAATGTATTCTACTAACCCCTTTTGGCAAGTATTTCTTGTTTTGTGTATTTCTCATGTGTTTTACAGGTATTTCACGCAAGTTAGTGCTAAGGAGAACGCAAAACAGTGAAAGAAACCAAGAAATGAAGAGTTGAAGGGCATTTTCGTAATTTTACAGCCTTAGTCCGGAGGTAGAGCCAACTAGAAAGTTTAAGAGCTCTGAATTACAAGAATACTGGAAAAAACGGCACCTCAATCTGAGCTACGGTGAAGAAGTTACGATGTTTGGAAGTTGCGGGATAATGAAGAGTCTGGATGTGCGGATTTCTGTCATTAATTATGCATTTAATGCAGTGCAACTCTTGGAAAACTTGTTCCACAAGCACTATTGGCTGTCAATTTTGAGATTTTGTGCTATAAAAGCACATGACCTACATCATTTGAAATGAGAGTTTCTATAGAGAGGCTAGGTTAGGAGTAGGTTAGAAGTGCTAGATTGAATTTTAGGGTTAGATTTTGAGAGCAAATTTTCTATTCCTTCAAGAGTTTTCATGAATCCTATTTTGTAAGAATTTCTGAATCCCAATTCCGTTCTTGTTGCTGAATTCAAGTAATCTCATTTCCATTCTCTTGTTTTATTACTTGCAAATTATTTACCATGTCTTGTAGATATTTAATGTTGTGTATGAATTTGTTTTTTTTAATCCAATCATGAGTAGCTAAATTCTCAAGGGTTGGGGTACATGAACTCAATCCTAATACAAATTATTTGTATGGAAAATTAGAAAATAAATGAAAATATTGGTTGAATCGTGAATGAAAATCATATATGCATTGTCATATCTTTTAATCTCTCTTGCCCTAGGTACTTGGGATGTTTAAGAATGCTTTGTATGTATAATTTGTTGTTCACCGCGTTATATTGATCTTTGATTTCATATGATGCGGGCTTGAACCTCATATATGTAATGCTTAGTGATGATAAGGACTGGATTTAATCAAGAATTTTGATTTACAATTCTAGTATTCTATACGGTAATTTGTTAAGGATTGATGGATTGTACCCTACCCTATTTTCTCCCATTTGTCAGATCTAATTTCTTTTGCACTTTTCAGTTTGTTTTTAATAGAAATTTTCCCAATCATCATCTTTTTCATTTTTATTTTAGAAGTAATAAATCAATTAAATTCAATAAAACATTCCTTGTGGATTCGATACCCAGACTTACTACTATACTCCATAAAAGTGTAGTTAAAAGTTTAGGTTTTTTTTGTATTGAGGTTGGAAGCCGATAACAACGACTAGCGTATTACACGGACGCTCAGTTTTTCCACTCGATCAAAATGGCGCCGTTGCCGGGGAATGTTTTGTTATAGATTATAATTGATTTACTATTTCGAAAGATTTTTTTTTCTTTAGAATTTTTTTCCTTTTTTGTAGCCTTGCACAATTGAGCACCAAGAAATGTAGAATCCTCAACCGCACACCTTTGTACTCGAATTTCCATTTACATACTATTCGGTAATAATGTCTTTTCATGGTGAGTTCGGTAATTATAATGGTTCATATGGTAATCGTTTTCAAACTTTTTATTCTCAAGACTCCGCGGCTCGACCTATTACCATTGGTGAGGCCGTTCTAACTCTGGAGTGTGAAAGACTTGCAAATGAATATAGGAGAGAAATTTATATTAATTATTCTCAAGAATCTGTTCCTCGGCCTATTACCATGGGTGAGGCCTTTCTAAATCTTGCGTATGAAAAGCTTGAAAACGAATATCGAAAAAAAAAATCATTTTGGGGAATCCAATGAAGATTTTTTCTCCAATATTTGTGAAACTATAAAAGGTTTTCAACCAAAAGAGGAATCCGAGATTCTAGAGCCAAGGGATCTTACTTTGGAAGAATACACGCTTTTTCTAACCAAACGAGTACTGGATTTTCTTTCCACCCAAAGCACAAAGAATATCGGTTATGGTCTTGTGAAGGAAATGGTCACACTTTGCGATGATGTGCGTTCTATTTTGGAAAACAAAGAGGAGGTTGAGACTTGTGTGTAACCTCAAATTTTTGAAGAACATCTCATTGAAAGTGAATCTTGCTCCCTTGAAATTCAATCTCCAATTGATGATGAATCACTTGAGATTGAGTTTATTTCATCACCATTTTCGTTCACGGTTATTGAACCATTAGAAGTACCGCTAGATTCCTATGAGTCGGTTGAAAATTCTGAAACGTTTACACCTTTTACCGACAAAGACAATTTGCTAGAATTGTTTTCTAATATGGATTGTTCCTTTTTGTGTGCCCCTCTCCCCATACTACTTGAAAAATCTTTGGGAGGTGATTATATTTTTCTTGGATCTCAATTGTACTTGTCCCACCTACCACCCAAACCCCCCATCATCCCGTTAAATTTTTTAATTGGTGATGGTTCATTTTCTCCATCTCACACATGCCTTCCGTTTTTCAAACGGAATTCTTATTTTTCGGGAGGCATGCACTCTAGTGAGGGTACACCATTAATCCCTCAAAGTCAAATTGTATTTTGGGTGGATGCTCAAATTTTTCGACTTCTAGTGTATGATTTATTAGCCGTTCAAATTGTAGGTTGTAAATAATTAGTTTTTTCTTTTTTATTATAGTCTAGTTTTGATAGTTAAATTTTTTGTTATTATTTTTTGCTATGCTTGGTTCTAACGTGTTTTGTAGATTCAATGGACTCGTACTCATGGAGGATCGCTCCATTTGGGTAATATCTTTCTTTTCCTCTCTTTATGTTGTGTTCTTGATTCGCATTGAGGACAATGCAACATTTAAGTTAGGGGGTGTGGGATATTCTTCCCATTTATTGTTTAGATTCATTGATTCGATCACGTGTTCTTTCCAAGTATGTTTTTTTTTTAGAAAAAGAAAAAAAAATTGAAAATTTTTGAAAAAAACTAAAAATATTTTTCTTCAAAATAAATAAAAATTGGAATTTAAAATTTTCAAAAATATCACTTTTATTCTATTTAAAGTCTCAAATTGTTAAATCTCAATTGCACTAAGCCAAAATTGACCGAAGATGAAAATTGAAACAAAATTGATGACTTTACGAATAAGTGTGGAGATTAGTCCAACCCGGTGAGATTTCGAGCCTATCGATCTTTTTGAGTTTTTAAATCAATCTGAGTTTATGATTAACTCAAAGTTCTTTTCAGCATTTTAATAAGTCGTTGATGATCTCAATCCTTTGTTTTGATCGGTTGTGGGAAATGTGTGAAATGTTGTCTCGAAATTCATGCTAAATATATCTCTAAACATAATTAATCTCGAGATGCATATGGTAATGTGATTAGAAATTTGGACAATGAAGTAGGCCCTCGTTTGTTACCCAAAAATATTAGCCATAAAATGTTGTGAAAAATAAAATTATCCTTTTGCAACCCAATTTGAGCCTAATAAAAAATTTATCCTTTCGTTTGATAACCCGAAAAATCCAAATAGCCCGGAATTGTGAAAATTGAGAAAATTCATCAAATAAAGTCCAAATTGTGCAATAAAAAGGGGCAAGAAGAAAAAAAAATATAAATGCTCAACAAAAAAGAAAAATAGCAAGAAAAAAAATGAAAAAAAAAAAAAAAGAGAAAGAGAAAAATGAGCAAATGCCCGAAAAAGCACAAATGGACGTCATAAGAACATTTTCCAATTTCGAACATTCCGTTTATTCCCATTTTTACCCTTTACACCTTTTAACCCAAAAAGTCCTAACTGAGTCCGAATGGCGAAATTAGTTACCGCGTGGAGAGCTAAGACATGAAAAGATAATATGAGAGATTAAAATGGTGTGAATTAGAGGTGATGTTCCCATTTCCTAATAACCGTAATCCGATGATGAGATCTTTTCACCATAAATTTCCTTCTTTTCAATTTTGTATGCATGAATTTGTGTCCATTATATTTACTCTTTATATCATGCATACTGAGAGAAAATAGCCACAATTCGAGTGATTCGTTTGTGAGTGCATCTGTAAGAATTTGAATCAAAACGAATTTTCGGAAAGTAACGTAATGCTCAATCGGTGGAAATTTGAGGTTTAATTTTTGGCTTTGCACACACACACTACGGTTTGAGACATTTGAATATGAATTTATGGTGATTATTTTTCGAAAAAGTTTAAATTGTACAATTTTTAAGTACTTTGATATTTATTTCAGTCAATAAAGAATTTTGTGGGTAAATTCACTGCAAACCCTCACGAGACAAAACTCGTCCTACTAGGGTAACCTAGGGGTTTAAAAGCTTGTTGCATACGCTAAATGCAATCGCGTGCCTGCGAAAGTGGAATTTTATTTTGATAAAGGAATTTTCAAGAATTGAGCCTTGATAAGATTCATTTACATTGCTCGGGACGCGCAAAGTTCTAAGTTAGGTGGTGTGTTTAGGCACATATTCTTCACATTTATCCCCTTAATTTCGGTATTTTGATGATCCCGTGTAGTGTAAATAAGCTTGGATTTGTCTCAAATGTATTCTACTAACCCCTTTTGGCAAGTATTTCTTGTTTTTTGTATTTCTCATGTGTTTTACAGATATTTCACGCAAGTTAGTGCTAAGGAGAACGCAAAACAGTGAAAGAAACCAAGAAATGAAGAGTTGAAGGGCATTTTCATAATTTTACAGCCTTAGTCCGGAGGTAGAGCCAACTAGAAAGTTGAAGAGCTCTAAATTACAAGAATACTGGAAAAAACGGCACCTCAATCCGAGCTACGGTGAAGAAGTTACGATGTTTTGAAGTTGTGGGATAATGAAGAGTCTGGATGTGCGGATTTCTGTCATTAATTATGCATTTAATGCAGTGCAACTCTTGGAAAACTTGTTCCACAAGCACTATTGGCTGTCAATTTCGAGACTTTGTGTTATAAAAGTCCATGACCTACATCATTTGAAAGGAGAGTTGCTAGAGAGAGGCTAGGTTAGGAGTAGGTTAGAAGTGCCAGATTGAATTTTAGGGTTAGATTTTGAGAGCAAATTTTCTATTCCTTCAAGAGTTTTCATGAATCCTATTTTGTAAGAATTTCTGAATCCCAATTCCGTTCTTGTTGCTGAATTCAAGTAATCTCATTTCCATTCTCTTGTTTTATTACTTGCAAATTATTTACCATGTCTTGTAGATCTTTAATGTTGTGTATGAATTTGTTTTTTTTTAATCCAATCATGAGTAGCTAAATTCTCAAGGGTTGGGGGTACATGAACTCAATCCTAATACAAATTATTTGTATGGAAAATTAGAAAATAAATGAAAATATTGGTTGAATTGTGAATGAAAATCATATATGCATTGTCATATTTTTTAATCTCTCTTGCCCTAGGTACTTGGGATGTTTAAGAATGCTTTGTATGTATAATTTGTCGTTCACCGCTTGATATTGATCTTTGATTTCATATGATGCGGGCTTGAACCTCATATATGTAATGCTTAGTGATGATAAGGACTGGATTTAATCAAGAATTTTGATTTACAATTCTAGTATTCTATACGGTAATTTGTTAAGGATTGATGGATTGTACCCTACCCTATTTTCTCCCATTTGTCAGATCTAATTTCTTTTGCACTTTTCAGTTTGTTTTTAATAGAAATTTTCCCAATCATCATCTTTTTCATTTTTATTTTAGAAGTAATAAATCAATTAAATTCTATAAAACATTCCCTGTGGATTCGATACCCAGACTTACTACTATACTCCATAAAAGTGTAGTTAAAAGTTTAGGTTTTTTTTGTATTGAGGTTGGAAGCCGATAACAACGACTAGCGTATTACACGGACGCTCGGTTTTTCCACTCGATCAACGGGCTATCGGATCGATAGTCGGACGGTCCTAAGAGACATGAGGGTATGTACTGACCTCTTGGACTTGGAATCTATGCTTCGCCTCAATATTGTTTGTGTATGTATTTATACAGTTCGAGAGTGATTCGGAACTTGTATTCCATTAGTGTGATTGATACGGGGATTGGATAGCAGAGTATGCCCGCGCCATAATTTTTATGTGGGGTGTTGTTAGAATATATATATTATACGAGTATTTAATATATATATGAACTTCTGAAATTTGGGAAACTGCCTACTGTGTTATGGTAAGTAAGACATGTGTAATGACTCAAATCCAAAATACTTGTTTTGAAAAGTA
The DNA here is from genome assembly GCA_949130495.1 of Sambucus nigra. Classification (NCBI taxonomy): domain Eukaryota; kingdom Viridiplantae; phylum Streptophyta; class Magnoliopsida; order Dipsacales; family Adoxaceae; genus Sambucus; species Sambucus nigra. The sequence goes on along the minus strand of OX422222.1, from coordinate 226,682,174 downwards.
TAATATGATATTGGAAAAACTTTATGAATCAATAAAGTTAAAATGAGCGTTCTGTACTAAATGAAATTATCCTTTTAAACCATGAGGTTGTTAAATCTTAAATCTTGAGAGTCACCTAAGATATGTTAAATTCGTGGGGAAAGATAGTGTGATATATGATGAGATAAACCATTAGGAAGGTTGGTGCGATAGGAGTGCACATTAGAAGAGAGGTGAGAATTTCTCAAGAGAGTGTCTCATTGTTATGTTGTTGCATTGGCCTGTAATCAATTTAAATACTTGCTAAACGAATTTTTAAATAATATACACTATCGGGCTCTGTCCCATTTCCATTTCTCTTTCTCTCTTGTATATATATGTATGTATTACAGGTGCCCAGCCACAGGGGCGTCTTGCATAGGATCCTTTGGATGGAACGCGCTGTAGCTTTTGTGGGAGTTGCAGGCCATTGTTTAGACGACCTCATTGTTGACTCTACTTCTAGTTAAGCTTTATCCAGTGGGGGCATGTGTCTCCCTTTTTCCATTATTTAGTTGATATTGTCAAAGATTGTAATTCTTTTAATTTCAGTATCTTTATTTCGAGATTATTAATGTCAGGATGTTTTCCTTAGTATTTTAATGTTGGGATTTATTATTGTTGGGTAAACTCTTGAATGTTCATTTTATTCTTCTACTTATTGTGTGACTCTTTAGACGTTAATGGTTTAAGGTTTTATAACCGGATTTAATAAAATGAGAATAAAGGTTTAAATGGTTTTGACACTTAGCTTAATTAATTAGGGTGTATAAATTGGAAAAGTTTTATTTTTTGACAGTGATGCTAAGAATGAACCAGCTGTTCACCTTGAATTAATTTAATAAAGGAGTGACCGCCTGGTATTTTATTAGGCGGGGTGTCACAAAATATTTGGGGTTAAAAACATGGCGTTCGATGGTAATAACTCAAAAAAGGCACCAAATTGCCCTGTGAGAGGATCCAATACCTCGGGCGGGACCCATTTAACTGGTCGGAACTGACCCCGCGATCATGGGACTCCCAGTTTGAGAATATGGAGAAAATTTGAAAATATATAAATTTAGGCTTAAAAACAAGTCCTTAGATGGTGAAAACTCAAAACAGCCCCCCATACGGCCCTGTGAGAGGTACCAACACCTCGCATGGGATCAATGTAACTCGTCGAAATTGATCGCATGATCACAGAAATCTAGGTTTGAGAATACAATGATAATTTGGGAATATCTAGACTTGGGCTTAAAAACATGGCGTTAGAGTGTGAAAACCCAAAACAGTCGCCGTACGGCCCCGTGAGAGGCACCAACACCTGGTACAGGACCAATGTAACTCTCAAAATAGACCGTACGATCACGAGAATCCTGATTTGAGAATACAATCATAATTTGGGAATATATATACTTAGGCTTAAAAACATGGTGTTAGAGGGTGAAAACCCGAAACAATCCCCCTGTACAGCCTTGTGAGAGGTACCATCACCTCGCATGGGGCCAATGTAACTTGTAGAAACTGACCGTGTGATCAAGGTACTCTCGATTTTATAATACATTGATAATTTGAAAATGTGAAGACATAAGATTAAAAAGATGTTGTTCGATGGAAAAACCTCGATACAACCCCCAAACCACCCCGTGAGAGGTACTAACACTTCGCTTAAGACCAATGTTACTAGTTAGAACTGTCCGCGCAATCACGGGAATCCCAGTTTGAGAATACGACGATCATTTAGGAATACCTAGATTTAGGCTTTAAAAATGGTGTTAGAGGGTGAAAACCCAAAATAGCTCCCATACAGCCCCGTGAGAGTCACCAACACCTCGCAGAGGGCCAATGTAATTGGTCAAAATTGATCGTGTGATCATGGGACTCTCGGTTTGAGAATATGACAAAAATTTTAAAATATCTAGACTTAGTCTTAAAAACACGGCGTTAGACGGTGGAAGCCCAAAATAGCCCCCATACGTCCTCGTGAGAGGCACCAACAACTCCCACGGGACCAATGTAACTCGTAGGAAGTCATCTTTTGATCATGGGGATTATGGTTTGATAATACAAAATCAGTTATTTTCTATAAGGAAGTTTCATACCTTCTTGAGAGCTTTTTCAATAACATTCCTCTTTAGGTAAAATCAATCTCCAACACCATTTTCATCTTTTGAAACAAAACCCCTTCAATCATCTTGACATTCAACAAGCAAGTTTCGATGGATCTCTGCATTCAAGCTTAGTGCGATGCTGGTTTTGGGCTTCGGTGGATACTGCTACACGAGGAGTGTCGAGAAACGCGTTGGAGCTTCGTGTACTACAAATTCGGAGGTCGAGGACGGTATAAGCATGTCTTGAGTGAGTCGATGTCTGTAAGTCTTTTGAGTCTCTTATAAAACTTATTTTGAAGTGGCTTTTGTCTAGGCCCAGTCGTCCGTGGTTTTTCCCATTTGGGTTTTCCTCGTACATTGGCATGTTGTGGTTGTGATTTTCCCAATTTACTTTATTTAATCACATAGATGTATGCTTAGGAGAAAATGGATAAAATTGGAATAATTTTATTTTAATTAACCAAGTTAACAATCTCATTGCATTAATTGAAATTTGTTCTTGCGAACTTGGGAATCTGCTACATAAATTAAAATTGGAGAATATATCTTCTTAGTTAATTTTAAATTGGATTGCGTGTGTGTATTCCATGAAATAAACTAAGAACATATAACCTTGCTACTTCACATGGGAACAACATAACTCATCAGAACTAAATGCGCGATCATGGGAATCCCGATTTGAGAATACAATGATAATTTGGGAATACTCAACTTAGTCTTAAAAATATGGCGTTAGATGGTGTAAATCGAAAATAGCTCCCGTACGACCCCGTGACAGGCACTTACACATTTCAGGGGACTATGTAACTTGTAGGAACTGATCGTTCAATCACGGGGCTCTCGGTTTGATAACACGACGAGAATTTCAAAATATCTGGACTTAGACTTTAAAACAGAGTGTTCGATGGAAAAAACTCAAAACCACTCCCAAACCGCCCCATGAGAGGCACCAACACCTCGTACGGGACCAAGGTGACTCGTCAGAACTGATCATGCAGTCACGGGAATCCTGGTTTGAGGATACAATAATAATTTGGGAATATATACACTAAGGATTAAAAACATGGCGTTAGAAAGCGAAAACCCAAAATAGCCCCATACGGCCCCGTGAGAGGCACCAACAACTTGCATGGGACTAATGTAACTCGTTCGAACTAATAGCGCAATCAAGAGAATTTTGACTTGAGAATACGATGATAATTTGGGAATATCTTGAGTTAGGCTTAAAAACAATGCATTAGAGGGTGAAAACTCAATAAAACCCCCATACGGCCCTACGAGAGGCACCAACACCTGGCACGGGGCTAATGTAACTCATCAGAACTGATCGCGTGATCACGGGACTCTCGATTTGAGAATATGATGAAAATTTGAAAATATCTAGACTTAGTTTTAAAAATATGGTGTTAGACGGTGGATACCCAAAACAACCCCTGTATGGACCCATGAGAGGCACCAACACCTCGCATGGGACCAATGTAACTCGTAGGAACTAATCGTTTGATCATGAGGCTTCTGGTTTGATAATACAACGATAATTTGAAAATATGAGGACTTTGGCTTAAAAACATAGCGTTCGATGGAAAAAACTCAAAACAACCCCCAAATAGCCTAGTGATAGGCGCCAACACCTCGTACAAGACCAATGTAACTCGATGAAACTGATCGCGCGATCACGGGAATCCCAATTTTAGAATACAATGATAATTTTGGAATATCGGGTATTAGGATTAAAAATATTGCGTTAGAGGGTGAAAACCCAAAATAACCCCCATACAGCCCCGTGAGAGGCACCAACACCTCGCACGGGACCAATGTAATACGTCGAAACTGACCGCGAGTTCACTAGACTCCCGGTTTGAGAATACGATGATAATTTGGGAATATCTTGACTTAGGCTGAAAAACATGGCGTCAGAGGGCAAAAACCCAAAACAACCATCCTACAGCCCCGTAAGAGGCACCAACACCTCGCATAGGACCAATGAAACTCATCAGAATTGACCGCGGGATCATGGGAATCCCGATTTGCGAATACAATGATAATTGAGGAATATATAGACTTAGGCTTAAAAATATGGCGTTATAGGGTCAAAACTCGAAACACCCCCCGTACGACCCCTAAAGAGGCCCCATCACCTCACACGAGGGCCAATGTAACGTTTAAAAATTAACCAGCATGATCAAGGGACTCCTAGTTTGATAATACGATGATAATTTGAAAATATGAAGACTTAGGCTTATAAACATGGCGTTCGATGGTAAAACCTTGAAATAGCCCCCAACCTGCCTTGTGAGAGTCCCCAACACCTCGTACGGGACCCATGTAACTGGTCGGAACTGATCACACTATCAAAGGACTCTCGATTTAAGAATATGAATAAAATTTGAAAATATCTACACTTGGCCTTAAAAATAAGGCGTTAAAGGTGAAAACTCAAAACAGCCCCCATACGGCCCCGTGAGAGGCACAACACCTTGCACGGGAACAATGTAACTTGTCAAAACTGAATGTGTGATCATAGGAATTCCGATTTGAGAATACAATAATAATTTGGGAATACTCGACTTAGTCTTAAAAGCATTGTGTTTGATGGTGGGAATAAAAAATAGCCCTCGTACGACCCCGTGAGAGACACTTACACATCGAAGGGGACGAATGTAACTCGTAGGAACTGATCGTTCAATCACGGCCAAAATCACCCCGTGAGAGGCACCAACGCATTATACGGGACTAAGTTAACTTGTCGGGACAGATCGCGTAGTCACGAGAATCCCGGTTTGAGAATACAACAATAATTTGAGAATATCTACACTAAGAATTAAAAACATGACGTTAGAGAGCGAAAACCCAAAACAGCCCCATACGGCCCAGTGAGAGGCACCAACACCTCGCATGGGACCAATGTAACTCGTTCAAACTGATCGTGTAATCATGAGAATCCTGATTTGAGAATACGAAGATAATTTGGGAATATCTTGAGTCAGGCTTAAAAATAAGGCATAAGAGTGTGAAAACTCAATACAGCCCCCATAGGGCCTCGTGATCGGCACCAACAACTCGTACGGGACCAATGTAACTCATCTTAACTGAATGCAAGATATGAGAAATCTTGATTTGAGAATACAATGATAATTTGGGAATATCTCAACTTAATCTTAAAAACATGGTGTTAGAGGGTGAAAACTTCAAATAGCCCCTGTATGGCCCCATGAGAGGCACCAACACCTCTCATGGGGCCAATGTAACTCGTCGGAATTGACCGCGTGATCACGAGACTCTCGATTTGAGAATATGATTAAAATTTGAAAATATCTAGACATAGTCTTAAAAGCACGGTGTTAGACGGTGGAAACTCGAAACAACCCCCGTTTGGCCCCGTGAGAGGCACTAACACCTCGCATGGGACCAATGTAACTGATAGGAACTGATCGTTTGATAATCGGGCTTCTAGTTTGATAATATAAAGAAAAATTGAAAATATGAGGACTTAGGCTTAAAAACATAGCGTTCGACGACAAAAACTCAAAACATCCCCAAAATAGCCCAATGATAGGCACCAACACCTCATACAAGACCAATGTAACTCGACGTAACTGACCGCGCGATCACGGGAATCCTGGTATTATAATACAATAATAATTTGGGAATATGTGGTAGTAGGATTAAAAATATTGCATTAGAGGGTGAAAATCCAAAACAACCCCCATACGGCCCCGTGAGAGGCACCAACACCTCGCACGGGACCAATATAATTCGTCGAAACTGACTGTGCGATCACTAGACTCCCGAATTGAGAATACGATGGTAATTTGGGAATATCTTGACTTAGGCTTAAAAATATGGCGTCAGAGGGTGAAAACCCAAAACAACCATCCTATAGCCCCGTAAGAGGCACCAACACCTTGCATAAGACCAATGTAACTCATCAGAATTGACCGTGGGATCATGGGAATCCCGATTTGGGAATACAATGATAATTTAGGAATATCTAGACTTAGGCGTAAAAATATGGCATTACAGGGTCAAAACTCGAAACACCCCCCGTACGACCCCTAAAGAGGCCCCATCACCTCACACGAGGGCCAATGTAACATTTAAAAATTAACCAACACGATCAAGGGACTACTAGTTTGATAATACGATGATAATTTGAAAATATGAAGACTTAGTCTTATAAACATTGCGTTCAATGGTAAAACCTTGATATAGCCCCCAACCTGCCTTGTGAGAGTCCCCAACACCTCGCACGGGACCCATGTAACTGGTCGGAACTGACCACGCTATCACATGACTCTCGATTTAAGAATATGAATAAAATTTGAAAATATCTACACTCGGCCTTAAAAACAAGGCGTTAAAGGGTGAAAACTCAAAACAGCCCCCATACAGCCCCGTGAGAGGCACAACACCTCGCACGGGAACACTGTAACTCGTCGAAACTCAATGTGTGATGATGGGAATTCCGATTTGAGAATACAATAATAATTTAGGAATACTCGACTTAGTCTTAAAAGCATTGTGTTAGATGGTGGGAATCAAAAATAGCCCCCGTACGACCCTATGAGAGGCACTTACACATCACAGGGGACGAATGTAACTCGTTGGAACTGATCGTTTAATCACGTCCAAAATCACCCTGTGAGAGGCACCAACACCTTGTACGGGACTAAGTTAACTCGTCGAAACTGATCGCGCAGTCACGCGAATCCTAGTTTGAGAATACAACAATAATTTGAGAATATCTACACTAAGGATTAAAAACATGGCGTTAGAGAGCGAAAACCCAAAACAGCCCCTACGGCCCAGTGAGAGGCACCAACACCTCCCACAGGACCAAGGTAACTCGTTCGAACTGATCGCGTAATCATGAGAATCCTGATTTGAGAATACGATGATAATTTGGGAATATCTTGAGTTAGGCTTAAAAATAAGGCATTAGTGTGTGAAAACTCAATACAGCCCCCAACGGCCCCATGAGAGGCACCAACACCTCGCACGGGACCAATGTAACTCGTCGTAACTAAATGCACGCTCAGAGAAATCCCGATTTGAGAATACAATGATAATTTCAGAATATCTCGACTTAATCTTAAAAACATGGTGTTAGAGGGTGAAAACTTGAAATAGCCCCCGTATGGCCCCATGAGAGGCACCAACACCTCTCGAGGGGCCAATGTAACTCGTCGGAATTGACCGCGTGATCACGAGACTCTCGATTTGAGAATATGATGAAAATTTGAAAATATCTAGACATTGTCTTAAAAACATGACGTTAGACGGTGGAAACCCGAAACAACCCCCATATGGCCCCGTGAGAGGCACTAACACCTCGCACGGGACCAATGTAACTCATAGGAACTGATCATTTGATCACGGGGCTTTTGGTTTGTTAATACAACGATAATTTGAAAATCTGAGGACTTAGGCTTAAAAACATTGCGTTTGACGAGACAATCTCAAAACAACCCCAAAATAGCCCAATGATAGGCACCAACACCTCGTACAAGACCAATGTAACTCGACGAAACTGACCGCGTGATCACGAGAATCCCAGTTTTAAAATACAATGATAATTTAGGAATATGAGGTATTAGGATTAAAAATATTGCGTTAGAGGGTGAAAATCCAAAACAACCCCCATACGGCCCCGTGAGAGGCACCAACACCTCGCACGGGACCAATGTAATTCATCGAAACTGATCGTGCAATCACTGGACTCCCAGTTTGAGAATACGGTGATAATTTAGGAATATCTTGGCTTAGGCTTAAAAACTTGGCGTGAGAGGGTGAAAACCCAAAACAACCATCCTACAGCCCCGTGAGTGGCACCAGCACCTTGCATAGGACCAATGTAACTCGTCAGAACTGACCGCGAGATCACAGGAATCCCGATTTGGTAATAAAATGATAATTTAGGAATATCTATACTCAGGCCTACAAATATGGCATTAAAAGTTCAAAACCCGAAACACCCCCCATACGGCCCCTAAAGAGGCATCATCACCTCGCACGGGGCCAATGTAATGCATAAAAATTGATCGCACGATCAAGGGACTCCTAGTTTGATAATAAGATGATAATTTAAAATATGAAGACCTAGGCGTAAAAACATGGCGTTCGATGGTAAAAACTTAAAACAGCTCCCAAACTGCCCCGTGAGAGGCACCCAACACCTCGTAAGGGACCAATGTAACTGGTCGGAACTGATCACGCGATCATTGAACTCTCAATTTAAGAATATGAAAAAAATATGAAAATATCTACACTTTGGCTTAAAAATAAGGGGTTATAGGGTGAAAACACAAAATAGCCCCCATACGGCCTCGTGAAAGGCACCAAAACCTCACACGGGAATAATGTAACTCGTCAAAACTGAATGCGTGATCATGGGAATCCCGATTTGCGAATATAATGATAATTTGGGAATACTCTGCTTTGTCTTAAAAATATAGCGTTAGAAGGTGGAAATAAATAATATCCCCCGTACGACCCCTTCAGAGGCACTTACACATCGCATGGGATGAATGTAACTCGTAGGAACTGTTCATTCCATCAGGGGGCTCTCGATTTGATAATAAGGTGAGAATTTCAAAATTTGAGGAATTAGGCTTGAAAAAATAGCATTCCATAGAAAAAACTTAAAACAGCCCCCAAACCGCCCCATGAGAGGTCGGGACCAATGTAACTCGTCGGAACTGATCGTGCATTCACGGGAATCCCGGTTTGAGAATATAACAATAATTTGATAATATCTTCACTAAGGAATAAAAACATGGCGTTACAGAGCGAAAACCCAAAACAGACCCATACGGTCCCGTGAGAGGCACTACAACCTCGCACGGAACCAATGTAACTCATCCGAACTGATCGCGGAATCACGGGAATCCTGATTTGAGAATACGAAGATAATTTGGAAATATCTTGAGTTAGGCTTAAAAACAAGGCATTAGAGTGTGGAAACTCAATACAACCTCCATACGGCCCCACGAGAGGTACCAACACCTCGCACGGGACAAATGTAACTCATCGTAACTAAATGCGTGATCACGGAAATCCCGATTTGAGAATATAGAGATAATTTGGGAATATCTTGACTTAGTCTTAAACACATGGCGTTAGAGGGTGAAAACCCAAAAAAGCCCCCGTACAGCCCTTTAAGAGGCACCAACACCTCGTACGGGGACAATGTAACTCGTAAAAAGTGACGGCGCGATCACGGGACTCTCGATTTGAGAATATGATGAAATTTTAAAAATATGTAGACTTAGTCTAAAAAAACATGGCGTTAGATGGTGGAAACCCAAAATATCCCCCGTACAACCCCGTGAGAGGCACCAACACCTCGCACGGGACCAATGTAACTCCTAGGAACTGATCATTTAATCACGAGGCTCCTGGTTTGATAATATGACAATAATTTGAAAAAATTAGGACTTAGGCTTAAAACATAGCGTTCGATGGTAAAAACTCAAAACAACCCCTAAACTGCCCCATGAGAGGAACCAACACCTCGTACGGTACCAATGTAACTCGTCAGAATTGACCACGCGATCACTGGACTCCCAGCTTGAGAATACAACAATAATTTTGGAATATCTACACTTAGGCATAAAAATATTGCGTTAGAGGGTGAAAACCAAAAATAGCCGTCGTACGGCCCCGTGAGAGGCACCATCACCTCGCACGGTGCCAATGTAACTCGTTGAAATTGACCGCACGATCATGGGACTCCTAGTTTGATAATACAATGACAATTTGAAAATATATAGACTTAGGCTTAAAAGCATGGCGTTCAACAGTAAAAAATAAAAACATCCACCAAACTGCCCCGTGAGGGGCACCAATACCTCGCACGGGACCCATATAATTGGTCGGAACTGATCACGCGATCAGGGGACTCTCGATTTAAGAATATGGAAAAAAATTGAAAGTATCTACACTTAGGCTTAAAAATAAGGCATTCGAGGGTGAAAACTCGAAACAACCCCAATACGGCCCCGTGAGAGGCACCAAAACCTCGCACGAGACCAATGTAACTCTTCGGAACTGAATGCATGATCAGGGGGATCCCGATTCGAAAATATAATGATAATTTGGGAATATATCGACTTAGTCTTAAAAATATGGCGTTAGATGGTGGAAACCGAAAACAACCCCCATACGACCCCGTGAGAGGCATTAACACATTGTAGGGGAGGAATGTAACTCGTAGGAACTGATGGTTCGATCACGGGGCTCTCGATTTGATAATATGACGAGAATTTCAAAATATGAGGAATTAAGCTTAAAAACATAGCGTTCGATGGAAAAAACTCAAAACAACCCTCAACCCGCCCCGTGAGAGGCACTAACACCTCGTACGGGACCAAGGTAACTCATCCAAATTGATCGCACAGTCACGGGAATCATGTTTTGAGAATAAAACAATAATTTGGGAATATCTACACTAAGGATTAAAAACATGGCGTTAGAGGGCGAAAGCCCAAAACAACCCTGTATGGCCCCGTGAGGGGCACCAACAGCTTGCCTGGGACCAATGTAACTCGTCCGAATTGATCACGCAATCACGGGAATCTCGATTTGAGAATACGATGATAATTTGGGAATATATTAACTTAGGCTTAAAAACAAGGCATTAGAGGGTGAAAACTCAATACAACCCCTATACGGCCCCATAAGAGGCACCAATACCTCGCACGGGACCAATGTAACTCGTCGTAACTGAACCCGTGATCACAGAAATTCCGATTTGAGAATATAACGATAATTTGGGAATATCTCGACTTAGTCTTAAAAACATGGTGTTAGAGGGTGAAAATTCGAAACTTCCCCCGTACAACCTTGTGAGAGGCAGCAACACCTCTTATGGGGCCAATATAACTCGTAAGAACTGACCCCGCAATCATGGGAATCCCGATTTGAGAACATAACGATAATTTGGAAATATCAGGACTTAGGATTAAAAACATGGCGTTAGAGGGTGAAAACCCAAAATAGCCCCCATACGGCCTCGTGAGAAGCACCAACACCTCGCACGGGACCGATGTAGCTGAATGAAACTGATCGCATGATCACGGGACACCCATTTTTATAATATGATGATAATTTTTGAATATCTATACTTAGTCTTAAAAACATGGAGTTAGAGGTTAAAAACCCAAAATAGCCCCTGTAAAGCCCCGTGAGAGACACCAACACCTTGTACCGGGCCAATGTAACTCGTAGAAACTGACGGCACAATCATGAAACTCTTGGTTTCAGAATATGATGATGATTTGAAAATATCTAGACTTAGTCTAAAAAACATTGCGTTAGATGGTGGAAACCAGTAACAGCCCCCGTACGGCTCCGTGAGAGGCATGCATATCTCGCACGAGGCCAATGTAACTCATCGGAACTAAACTCGCGATCATGAAAATACTGATTTGAGAATACAATTATAGTGAGGGAAAATCTTGATTTAGGCTTAAAAGCATGGCGTTAGAGGATGAAAACTCAAAACATCCCCCATACGGCCCCGTGAGAGGCACCAACACCTCGTACGAGACCAATGTAACTCATCAGAACTGAACGTACGATCACGGGAATCCCGATTTGAGAATACAATGATAATTTTTGAATATTTAGACTCGGGCTTAAAAACATGGAGTTAGAGGGTGAAAACTTGAAATAACCCACGTACGGCCCCATGAGAGGCACCACCAACTCGCACGGGGCCAATGTAACTTGTCAAAACTGACCGTGCAATCAAGGGACTCCCGATTTTATAATACGATGATAATTTGAAAATACGAAGACATGGAATTAAAAACATGGTGTTCAATGGTAAAAAGTCAAAACAGCCCCCAAACCACCCTATGAGAGGCACCAACACCTTGTACAGGACCAATGTAACTCGTCAAAACTGACCGCGCGATCAAGGGAATCCCAATTTGATAATACGATTATAATTTGATAATATCTAAACTTAAGCGTAAAAATATGTCTTTAGAGGGTGAAAACTCGAAACAGCCCCCGTACGGCCCCGTTAAAGGCAACAACACCTCACACGGCACCCACGTTACTCATCAGAACTAACCGTGCGATCATGGGACCCCCCATTTGAGAGTATGATGAAAATTTGAAAATATCAAGACTTAGGCTCAAAAACATGCCGTAAGAGGGTGAAATCCCAAAATTTCCCCCGTACTACCTCGTGAGATGCACCAACACCTCTCATGGGACCAATGTAACTCATTGGAACTGACCACGTGATCACGGAACTCCCGGCTTGAGAATACAATGACAATTTTGGAATATCTAGACTTAGGGTTAAAAACATGGCGTTAGTGGGTGAAAACCTGAAACAACCCTCACACGGCCCCGTGCGAGGCACCATCACCTCGCACGGGGCCAATGTAACTCGTAGAAACTTATCACACGATCAAGGGACTACCGATTTGAGAATATGATGAAAACTTGAAAATATCTAGACTTAGGCTTAAAAACATGGCATTAGACGGTGAAAACCTGAAACATCCCCCGTACATCCCCGTAAGACGCACCAACACCTCTCACGGGACCAATGTAACTCATCGTAACTTACCACATGATCACGGGACTCCTAGTTTGAGAATAAAACGATAATTTGGGAATATCTAGACTTAGGCTTAAAAACATGGCGATAGAGGGTGAAAACTTGAAACATCCCTCGAACGGCCCCATAAGGGGCACCAACACCTCGCAAGGGGCCAATGTAACTGGTCGAAACTGATCGTGTGATCACGGGACTCTCAATTTGAGAATATGATGAAAATTTTAAAATATCTAGACTTTGTCTTAAAAACATGGCGTTAGACGGTTAAAACTCGAAACAACCCCGGTACGGCCCTGTGAGAGGCACCAACACCTCACACGGGACCAATGTAACTTGTAGGAACTGATTATTCAATCATGGGCTTGTGGATTGATAATACGATGATAATTTGAAAATATTAGGACTTAATCTTAAAAACATAGCGTTCAACGACAAAAACTCAAAACAACCCGCAAATAGCCTGGTGAGAGGCACCAACACCTCGTTCAAGACCAATGTAACTCGACGAAACTAACTGTGCGATCACGGGAATCCTGGTTTGAGAAAATAACAATAATTTGGGAATATATAGATTTAGGATTAAAAATATTTGAAAAATTTGTTACTTAGTTCGTTTAATACAAGATTAAACTATTGAAGTAACTCTGAACTATTTTTTGTGGATACTCTTTTCTTGAAAACAAAACAGATTAACACAAGATGTGTTTAATAAACCATGCACGAGATTTGTTCAAGATTTTATAATAGGTTTAGTAAAATAATTTAAATCAATTAAACTCATCATAACCACAAGAATGAGATGGGGAGATGTAGAAAGATTAAAGAGAAGGCATTTTTATTGTTGTAAAACCTCACCCAACTGAAGAAACTTACACGGTGAATTCTAAGTCACAAACCAAAAATCAACTAAAACAAAATATACAAGTTACAAACTATTTAACACACATGCGCACAAATCATACCTATACAAGTTTAGAAATGTGCCCACTGGTTTGATTATAACTTCTCTGCAGTTCTCATGTTGATGTGGCTTTCCTAGTTTGTTAACTTCTCCACTTTGTTCCAGTCTTTACGTCAAGTCTTGAAGATTCAAGATCTTATAACCAACACTTATGTGTTGTAGTGTGTCAAGTGTTTGTGATGGTGGTCTAACACATGAATGCACACACACGCGCTTATTTTATACAAACAGTCCTATCAAATTACATATCAGATCTGTATGCTACGATTTTCAGTTTCTCTCTTCTTAGGAAACAAAAGAACTTTGTTTGATCTTTTAATTAATCCCGAATTTCAAGGTTGCCTTTCTCGTAAGATGACCAAGGTCATATCCCATTTCAGAGGGTTTTGAAAATGATTTTGAAATTGGAAACCACCAATTGCGATTCCAACTAGGTCAGAAGTCTTTTTTCAAAAGAACTAGAAACATAAAATAATTTTGTTGATTCTAGAGTTGTGAAAAACATTTACAGAAAATAAATTAACAAAGTGATTTCTCAAGATGAGAAAGATCTAAGTGTAAAATAACATAAAATGACCAGATCTATAATTTCTTCAAAAAAGAAATACATATCTAACCTAAATCTTTAAGTTGGACACAAGATCTCAAACTCAAGAGGGTAAACCACGAACATGATTTCAAACCAACTCAAAAACATCTCTCAAACACTCGGGTTTGGTTTTGTTTTAAACTGATTTTTGAAAAAAAAAGTTTAGGGTTTGAAACAGGGTTAGGAGGATTTATGGTTTCTATCTCTTTTTGGTTTCTCTCTTCTCTCTCCTCTCTTCTTAGACGAAGTGCCAAAAGCCTTCTAAAGGCTGAGGGTAAGCCTCCTTTTATAGGGGTCAAGGAAGGATCGAGAAGGTCTGTTCAAATCCAAGCGCTGAGATGAGGTCAAGGGCTTTTGACCTTGATCCAACGGTTAAAGCACATCGGTGGATTAAACGTCTTCTAATTGGTCTAGAGAGGTTAACAAGGATTGGGTTCAAACACATGCAGAGCATTGATAACAATGATCCAAGGGCTGAGATTAGACAACGGTTATGTGTCTACAAACAGACACAAATCAGGCCGGTATAACTGGGACATGTGTAGGGCTAAGATCAATCCTCACATGCGCGTCTTAAACTTAATTACACAGGCACCCTCAAATCTCAAGCACTTTCGGATCCTACCCGAACCAACTTCCACGTATGAAAACATAAATCCAGTAATTACACAATAACCTCAAAAGTTTTATAAACCAAATTTTAATTTCAAAAAATTCATTTAAAAATTATTAAAAAATCGTAAAAATTATTAAAACCAATTTAAATGGGATTAAACACACACAACTCTCACACAATCATTTTATGCAATATAAATATGATGAATGTAATCCTAATGTGTGTGGATGATTGAGAAAATACCTTTAAACAATCAATCAAGAGGAATAAGGGAAGAGTTTGAGGCTTTTTGCAATCTGGGGAATGGACTCAATTTTGTCACTATATCCAAACTAGATGAGCACTTATACAATGTAGACTCAAGTGAGTCAAGAGTATAATGTGTTTCAATTTTCCCCTTTGGAAATATGAGACAAAACCTCCTTTGAGTCAACTAGGACTGAAAGGGCAACAAAGAATAAGGAAAAATGTATTGCTATACAAAAATTCTATCTACCCATTTCCTAGAAAGAAAAATTACATAACTCAACTAAATATACATCAATACCCTAATAAAATATATTGAATACAAATGTACAATAATCCTGCAGATAATCACTAAGATCAAGCTTATTAGAAATATGTAAAAAAATGAACTCATAAGACTCAAATTACTCCCCCATTTTGTCTCAAATGGACAAAGGGACTAATACTTAAGTCAAAGGAGCTTATTCAGCACAAACCATTCCTATTGATTTTCGCAAAGCAAGAAATAAATTATAATCCAAAGGTTTGGTAAACATATCTACGAGTTGCAATCAGTAGGAAGATAATTAATTTCTAACTCCTTAGTCTCAACTAATTCGTGTATAAAATGATGTCTAATTTTTATATGTTTAGTTTGCGAGTGTTGAACAAGATTTTTAGAGATATTGATCGTGCTTTGATTATCACAATATAGATGCAATTGTTCTTCTTAAATACCATAATCATTTAGCATTTAATTAAGCCAAAGTAATTGAGCATATCATCTACCAGCAGCTATGTATTCAGATTCAGTGGTTGATAAAGAAGTGCAGTTTTGTTTCTTACTACTCCATCCTGTCAAATTATTACCGATACAGTAACATGCTCCTGATGTGCTCTTACTATCATTAGTACACCCTACCCAATTGGCATCAGTGTATCCTATTATAGTACTTGGAGTATCATTGGTGTACCAAAGTCATAAATTTAGAGTGACTTTAATGTATTTAATGATTCTTTTAACACAAACTAAATGGCTCTCTTTAGGATTATTTTGATAACGGGCACACACGCAAACTGTGTACATAATATCAGGAGGTGAGGGAGTAAGATATATTAAGGTTACTATCATACTACGGTATAGAGTTGGATCTATGGATTAACCAATCTCATCCTTAGATAATTTGACAGTAGTACTCATGGGAGTTTTATCATTTTTTGCACTCTCAAGGCCGAATTTTTTGACAATCTCTAAAGCATATTTAGATTGCGAAACAAATAAACCTTATGAATTCGGTTTGACTTGAAGACCCAAGAAAAATCGTAACTCCCCCATAAGAGACATTTGAAATTCTTTATTCATAATTTTAGAAAAAGATTTAACTTTTGAGGGGGATGTTGATCCAAAAATGACATCATCAACATAAACTTGAGATATAATGATATGTTTGTCAAAATGTTTGACAAAAAGGGTTTGACCATTTCCACCTCTCTTAAAACCTTTGTCTGAGAGAAAGTTGGAAAGACGCTCATACCAGTCTCTTGGCGCTTGTTTTAGTCTATACAAAGCCTTTTTAAGATGATAAACATGGTTAGGAAACTGAGGGTCAATAAACCCTTTAGGTTGTTCAACATAGGTCTCTTCAGTCAATATTCCATTAAGGAAGGCAGATTTGACATCCATTTGGTAAAGCATAAAATGTAAGTGACAAGCTACTGCAAAAAGAAGATGAATAAATTCTAAATGAGTAACAGGGGAAAAAGTCTTATTAAAATCTATTCCTTCAATTTGAGAGTATCCTTGAGCAACTAGTCTGGCTTTGTTTCTAATGATTACCCCACTTTGATCAGATTTATTTTTAAATATCCAATGTATGCTAATAACCATTTTATGATCAGGCCTAGGTGTAAGATACCAAACATCATAAATGACAAATTGAAGAAGTTCTTCCTCCATGGCAGAAATCCAATGAGGATCATCCAATGCCTCATTTACATTCTTTGGTTCCACAAGGGAAACAAAACATTCATAGTGAGCATAGTTTCTTAATTAAGATCTTCTACGTACAGGCTCACTTAGGTTACCAACAATGTTATCTATGGGATGATCTTTAGAAACCTAGTTAGGCACTTCAGGTGTCTCAACTGGTAAAGAATCATCTATTTCTGAAGAGTCATTTTCTAAAACATTTCAGACTCTTCCACAATAGTTGGTTCTCCAATATTACTCTCAATAGTAGTGTCACTTACAATAACGTTTATGTATTCCATTAAGGTTTTTGTACGAAGATTAATGACACGGTATGCTCTACTATCATGAGAATATCTTAGAAAGATAGCTTTATCTCCACGAGTCTCGAATTTGGATAAGTGTTCTCTTTGTTTGCAGACATAACACGTACTACCAAAGGTTCTAAGGTATTTAAGATTGGGCTTTTTCCTATACCATAGTTCGTAAGGAGTTTGTTTAGAGTTCTTCCTAAGATAGACCCTATTGATAATGTGAGAAGTAGTATGAATAAATTCTACCCAAAAATACTTAGGCAAGCACTTGGCATGAATCATAACACGTGCCATCTCTTGAAGAGTACGATTCTTTCTCTCAGCAATTCCATTTTGTTGAGGAGTCTTAGGAGCACTAAACTCATGTTTGTAACCAGTATAGTCACAATACTCTATAATTCCAGTATCTATGAATTCTCAAGCTATAACACTACAAATTGTATGTACTTGAGTGTCCTTCTCATTTTCAATCCGAAGAAGAATTTTCAAAAGAGTTTGGAAAGTATCAGACTTTTGTTTTAAGAAGGCCACTTAAGTAAATCTGGTGAAGTCATCAACCATAACTAGAATATAATTGTGTCCACAGAGACTAACAGTTCGAGAAGGACCAATTCGGTCCATATGGATGATCTCCAAGGGTTTAGAGGTAAGGATATCTTTAACTTTCTTATGAGGTGCTTTAATAATTTTTCCTTCCTGAAGGGATCCATAAACAATGTTAGAAATAGGTTTGATCTTTGGAATTCCTCTAACTTCTTGTGTAGATAAGCTACTAAGGTCATCGTAATTTATGTGACCCATCCTATTATGCCATATTTCATTATCATCCATTCTGGAAATGTTACAGACCTCAGTACTAGCCTGGATAGTATAACAATTATGAGGAGTCCTGAGTCCTGTAAGAATGCACTCACCTTTTTCATTTAAAATTTTGTAATTATTCTTTGAAAAGGTAACAGTATGATTTGAGTCACAAAATTGCGAGATACTAAGTAGATTAGCCTTAATACCTTTTATTAGAAGGACATTTTCAAGAACATGCATTCCTTCTTCTTGGAGTGTTCCTTTACCAATGATTTGAGATGATACACCATCACCAAAAATGACTTTTCCTCCAGCAAAGCTGGTTTTGTTTAAAAGTTTTGTATCATAACCAGTCATGTGTTTTGAACACCCAGAGTCTAAATAACAATGTTACACTTCATCTGAGGTATTAACTCATCTTTTTTAACCCAAACAACTCTTGTTTTTATTTTGCGCAAATTTGCTCTTATTTGATAAAATTTTCGAGCATTAGATTTTTGTTGAAAAATGTTTTGCGCATGAGTTTGTATTTTATGGAAAATATTAGCATTTGTTTTAGTAAAGTGTCTGGTAGTTCTTCTTGGAAATGTTCTTTTAGGTTTTGTCTTTCTCTTTCTATAGTTATAGTGTTTTATATTGTTGTCTAGGCAGACATAATTGTTACGGCTTCTCCTAGAGTAGTTAAAGTTATGGTATAGAGGGGTATTACAGACAGGTTTAACTAAATGTTTAGCGTATCAACCTTCAATATAATGATCGTACATGTCACACTATGAGCAATATAGATTTCTTAAAGAGGTTATCTCCTTACGAAAGTCTCTAAACATAGGTTTCATGGAATTTTGATGTTGAGCCTTACTTCTAGGGAGTACAGTTTGGAACGAAGAAGCACTCTTCCTAATAGGAGGGCAGATGTATTTAGCCTTAGGTTGACTATCACACCTAGAGTTACTTGATTCCCCGATATCAAATTTTTGTTGTTTTTTTATCAAACTCATCTTTTAGGGAATGAAAATCTGGACAAGTTTCTATAGGTCTTTTCCCTCTTAACACAAACTTGATTGATTTAAGTTTTTTTTTGTGTCTTTAAATTGGGGCAAACCCCTATTACAGTTCGATCATCATAATTGGTTTTTGAATCAGAAACAAAGCCATCAAAACAATTTGAATTATTTTCAAATTTTGCATTTTTTTTAAAAAATGGTTGCTGTCTTTTATTTAGCTTGTTCCAATTCTAATAATATCCCTTTATATTTGTTCTCTAGTGTTTCATTTGATTCAATCAAAATTTTCATTTTTTGACCAAAAATTTTGACTTCATTCTCATGAGTTAGACATTGGGTAGTATACTCTTCAGCGTTAAGTTTAACATTAGACTTAGTTCTTCTAGTTTCTTAGTGAGGTCTTTCACAATGTTCTCTAGTCTAACTCATTTCTTGAACTCACACACACATTGACATCGTCATTATCGCTTTCCCTTCGACTCACACACCCCATTGTAGAACTAGCATTATTCTCAGAAATTAAAGCATCTAAACGAGTAGCAACACGATTCATAATAGCAGAGGTAGAGCTACTAACATCATTATCATATATAGGCACATACATATCATCATTATAGATTATCTTGGCAAATAAGGACATGCAAGGATAAAAAACATCAGATGAGTCAGGTTCCTCATTTTCAGAATCAATTAAAACATCCCATGTTTTGCAAATGTTGGACCTAGTATGTTTATTGGTCGTGTTCAATTTCACTCTACAATCTTATTCTATATGACTCAAATTTCCACATCTAAAACATTCAACATTCTTAAAGTCTTATGAATATCCTTGTGATGTTTGTGTTGACCTTTCTCAGAGGTTTGTAGTTAGACTGAGTTGGATAATTTGACTTACATTGTCTGTTTGTCGTTTTATTTCTAAATTTGATAATTTTCCTAAACTATTTTTACATCAAGGAAATTTGATTATGCAAACTATCTATATCACATTCCTTATCAGAGTCATTATTGGGAATAGTAATTTCATGTTTCATCAGCTTAGAGGAAAAACTCAAATTGAAACTAGTTTGTTTCCTATGGGACTAGGCCAATTGTTTCTTAAATTCTAATTCCATTTCCACAGTTCTTAGTTTACTACTGAGTAATTCAGGAGTGAGATTTAGATCACTCATTTCCTCAATAGCATTTATTTTGTTATCAAATTTCTGTGGTAATGATCTTAGAATTTTAGGGACAATTTCATGTCTATCATAAGTTATCCCATTAGCATGCAGTTTGGTCACAATGACAGTTAATTTCATGTAAAAGTCATCAAACGATTCAAAGTCTGACATAATTAAAGAGTTATACTACTGGACACACATCTGTTATTTAGCAGCCTTAATTCTAGTATCACCTTCATGTGCAGTAATCAGTATATCCCAAGCTTCCTTAGAAGTGTCACAAGATGAGATCCTTATGAACTCATGTTCATTTACAGATATAAAAATTTAATTCTTTCCTTTGTTATTGTTTTAAGAAACTTCCTTATCTTCTTGAGTGAATTCAATTAACACTTTATTAATCCTCTCATTACTTCCTTCAGTGGTTGGTTTAGTAGGATTTGTATATCCATTTTCAACAATATCCCACACATAATCTCCAAATGTTCTTTGTATCAAAACAACCATCCTTACCTTCCAGTACGCAAAGTTGTTTCCATCAAAGAGAGGAGGTCTGGTCAAGTTACCAAATCTTTCATTGTTGTCGTCCATTGTTTGATGTTAATAAAAGAATTCGAAAACACAAGATCTTTTAAAAAGAAATTTCCAAACCTCTGATACCAATTGACAAATCTGTTACATAGGCCGTTTAATACAAGATTAAACTATTGAAGTAACACCGAACTATTTTTTTAGGAAACTCTTTTCTTGAAAACAAAACAGATTAACAGAAGACGTGTTTAATAAACCTTGCATGAGATTTGTTCAATATTTTATAAAAGGTTTAGTAAAATAGCTTAAATCAATTAAACTCGGCATAACCATAAGAATGAGATGAGGAGATGAATAAAGATTAAGGACATGGCATTTTTAACATGGTAAAACCTCACCCAACTGAAGAAACATCCACGGCGACTTCTAATCACAAACAAAAAATCCACTAAAACAAAATATACAAGTTACAAACAATTTAACACACATGTACACAAATCAGACCTGTACAAGTTTAGAAATGTACCCACCGACTTGATTATAACTTTTCTGCAGTTCTGATGTTGACGTGGCTTTCCAAGTTTGCTAACTTCTCCACTTTGTTCTAGTATTTACGTCAACTCTTAACGATTCAAGATATTATAACCAACATTTCTGTGTTGTAATGTGTCAAGTGTTTGTGATGGTGATCTAACACATGCATGCACACACACACGCTTATTTTATAAAAACATACCTATCAAATTATAGATCAAATCTATATGCTGTGATTTTCAGTTTCTCTCTTCTTAGGAAAAAAAGAATTTTGTTTGAACTTTTAATTAATCATGGAATCCAAGGTTACCTTGCTCGTAAGACTGCCAAGGTCATATCGAATTTCAGAGGGTTTCGAAAATGATTTTGAAATTGGAAACCACCAATTGCGATTCCAACTAGGTCAGAAGTCTTATTTCAAAGGGTTTCAAAAATAATTTTGTTGATTCTAGAGTTGTGAAAAACATTTACAGAAAATAAATCAACAAAGAGATTTCTCAAGATGAGAAACTAAATATGCAGATCAAAGCGTAATATAACATAAAATGTCCAAATCTATAATTTCTATAAAAAAGAAATACTGATCTAACCTAAATGTTTAAGTTGGACACAAGATCTCAAACTTAAGAGGGTAAACCACTAACCGACTTTCAAAAAAACTCAAAAACAACTCTCAAACACTTAGGTTAGGTTTTTATTTAAACTGATTTTTGAAAAAATTAGTTTAGGGTTTGAAATAGGGTTAGGAAGATTTAGGGTTTCTATCTCTCTCTGGGTTCTCTCTTCTCTCTTCTTTTTCTTTTCTCTCTTCTCTCTTCTGAGAAAAAGTGTGAAAAGTCTTCTAAAGGCTGAGGGTAAGCCTCCTTTTATAGGGAGCAAGGAAGGATCGAGAAGTTTGTTCAAATCCAAGGGCTGAGATGAGGTCAAGGGCTTTTGACCTTGATCCAACGGTTAAAGAACAACGGCGGATTAAATGTCTTCTAATTGGTCTAGAGAGGTTAACAAGGATTGGGTTCAAACGCATTAAGGGCATTGATAACAATGATCCAATGGCTGAGATTAGACAAGGGTTATATGTCTACAAATAAACACAAATTAGTCCAGTATAACTAGGACAGGTGTACGGCTGGGATCAATCCTCAGACGCGCGTCTTAAACTTAATTACACAGGCACCCTCAAATCTCAAGCGTATTCGGATCCCACCCAAACCAACTTCCAGGTATGACGACATAAAACCAGGAATTACAAAATTACTCCAAAAGTTTTATGAACAAAATTTTAATTTCAAAAAAAACATTTAAAAATTATAAAATATTCCCAAAAATTATTAAAACGAATTTAAATGGGATTAAACACACACAAATTTCACACAATCATTTTATGCAATATACATGGGATGAATGCAATCCTAATGTTTCAAGATGACTGAGAATATATCTTTAAACAATCAATACGAAGGAATAAGTAGACGAGTCTGAGGCTTTTTGGAATCTAGGGAATGGACCCAATTTTGTCACTATTTCCAAAGTAGATGAGCACTTATAGAATGTAGACTCAAGTGAGTCAATAGTATAAGGTGATTCAATCCCCCCTTTGGAAATATGAGACAAAATCTCCTTTGAGTCAACTAGGACTTGTAGGGCAACAAAGAATAAGGAAAAACCTATTCCTATACAAAAATTGGACAAATCATTTCTTAGAAAGAACATTTACATAACTCAACTAATTATACATCAATACCCTAATAACATCTGTTGAACAAAAATATACAGAATCCTACAAATAATGTATACCATCAAGCTTATTAGAACTATGTAAAAAAAACATGGCGTTAGTTGGTGGATACCCGAAACGACCCCCATAAGGCCCCGTGAGAGGCACCAACACCTCGCACATGACCAATGTAACTCGTTGGAACTGAATGCGCGATCACGGGAATCCCGATTTGAAAATACAATGAAAATGTAAAATATCTTGACTTCGGCTTAAAAATGTGGCGTTAGAGGGTGAAAACCTGAAACATACCACGTACAACCCCATGTGAGGCACCATCACCTCGCACGGGGACTATGTAACTCGTCAAAATAGACCGTGCAATCAAGGGACTCTCGATTTGATAATATGATAATAATTTGAAAATATGAAGACTTTGGATTAAAAACATGGTCTTCGATGACAAAAACATGACACAGACCTCAAAACACCCCCATGAGAGGCACTAACACCTTGCAAAAGACCAATGTAACTCATCAGAACTGACCGCGCGATCACCGGAATCCCGATTTGAGAATACAATAATAATTTGGGAATATGTAGACTTAGGCTAAAAACATGGAGTTAGAGGATGAAAATCCAAAACAGCCCCGGTATGGCCCCGTGAGAGGTACCCACACCTTACACGGGACCCACGTAAGTAGTAAAAAATGACAGCGCGATCACGGGACACACGATTTGAGAATATGATGAAAATTTGAAAATATCTAGACTTAGGCTTAAAAACATGGCATAAGAGGGTGAAAACCCAAAATAGTCCCGTACATTCCCGTGAGACGTACCAACACCTCTCACGGGACAAATGGAACTAATTGGAACTGATCACGTGATCACAGGACTCTCGGTTTGTGAATACGATGATAATTTGGTAATATTTAGACTTAGGCTTAAAAACATGGCATTAGAGGGTGAAAACCCGAAACAGCCCTCATAGGGCCCCGTGAGAGGTACCATCACCTCGCATGGGGCCAATGTAACTCGTAGAAATCGACTGCACCATCAAGGGACTCCCAATTTGATAATACTATGATAAATTGAAAATATGAAGAATTAGGCTTAAAAATATGGTGTTCGACGGTAAAAACTCAAAACTGCCCCCAAACCGCCTCGTGAGATGTAACAACACTACGCATGGGACCCATGTAACTAGTCAGAACTGATCGCGCCATCATGGGACTCCCAGTTTCAGGATATGATGAAAATTTGAAAATATCTAGACTTAGGCTTAAAAACAAGGCCTTATAGGGTGGCAACTCAAAATAACCTCCATTCGGCCCCGTGAGAGGCACCAACACCTCGCACGAAACAAATTTCACTCGTCAAATTGACCGCCCGACCAAGGGACTCCTGGTTTGATAATATGATGGTAATTTGAAAATGTAAAGAATTAGTCTTTAAAACATGGCGTTCGTTGGTAAAAACTCGAAACTGCCCCCAAATCGCCTCGTGAGAGGCACCAACACCTAGAATGGGATCCGTGTAACTAGTCAGAACTGACAGTGCAATCACGGGACTCCCGGTTTGACAATATGACGAAAATTTGCAAATATCTAGACTTAGGCTTAAAACAGCACGTTCGAGGGTGAAAACTCAAAAAAAAACTATACGGCCCCGTGAGAGGCACCAACACTTTGTACGGAACCAATGTAACTCATCGGAACTGACCGTACGATCATGAGAATCCTGGTTTGAGAATACAATGATAATTTGGGAATATCTTGACTTAGGCTAAAAAACATGGCGTTAGTGGCTGAAAACCTGAAACATCCCCCGTACGACCCCATGAAAGGCTCCATCACCTCGCAGGGGACCAATGTAACTCGTTGAAACTGACTGCACAATCAAGGGACTCCCAATTTGATAATACGATGATAATTTGAAAATATGAAGACTTCGGCATAAAAACATGGCGTTCGATGGCAAAAACTCAAAATAGCCCCCAAACCACCCCGTGAGAGGCATCAACACCTCGTATAGGACTAATGTAACTTGTTAGAAGTGACTGTGGGATCACGGGACTCCCGAATTGAGAATATGATCAAAATTTGAAAATATCTACACCTAGGCTTCAAAACATGGCATTAGAGGGTGAAAACCCAAAACATCCCCCGTAAAACCCCATGACATGCACCAACACCTCTCACGGGACCAATGTAACTCATTAGAACCGACTGCGCGATCATGGGACTCTTGATTTGAGAATTCAATAATAATTTGAGAATATCTTGACTTAGGCTTAAAAACATGGCGTTAGTGGGTGAAAACTCAAAACAATCAACGTACGACCCCGTGAGTGGCACCATCACCTCGCACGGGGCCAATGTAAATCGTAGAAACTGACCGCGCGATCAAGGGACTCCCAATTTGATAATACGATGATAATTTGAAAATATGAAGACTTAGGAATAAAAACATGGTGTCGATGGCAAAAACTAGAAAAAGTCCCCAAACCACCCCGCGCGATCATGGGGTGGTTTTAACACCTCGCTCAGGACCAATGTAACTAGCCCGAACTGACCGCGCGATCACGGGAATCCCATTTTGAGAATACAATGATAAGTTGGTAGTATCTAGACTTAGACTTAAAAATATGGCGATCGAGGTGAAAACACAAAGTAACCCATGTACGGCCCCATGAGTGGCACCAACACCTCGCATGGGACCCATGTAACTCGTCAGAACTAACCGCGCCATCACGAGACTCTCAGTTTAAGAATATGATGAAATTTGAAAACATAACGTTAGAGGTAAAAAACCCAAAACAGCCCCCGTACAGCCCCGTGAGACGCACCAACACCTCTCACGGGACCAATGTAACTCATCGAAATTTACCACGTGATCATGGAACTCTCGATTTGAGTATACGATGATTATTTGATAATATCTAGGCGTAGGGTTAAAAACAAGGCGTTAGAGGCTGAAAACTCGAGACAACCCCCGTACGGCCCCATGAGAGACACTAGCACCTCGCACGAGGCCAATGTAACTTGTCGGAACTGACCGCGTGATCAGGGGACCCTCAGTTTGAGAATATGGCAAAAATTTGAAAATATCTATACTTAGTCTT
The DNA here is from genome assembly GCA_949130495.1 of Sambucus nigra. Classification (NCBI taxonomy): domain Eukaryota; kingdom Viridiplantae; phylum Streptophyta; class Magnoliopsida; order Dipsacales; family Adoxaceae; genus Sambucus; species Sambucus nigra. The sequence continues at coordinate 226,655,933 of OX422222.1, read as the reverse complement.
AAAAATATGCCGCTAGATGGAGGAAACCCTAACAGCCCCCGTACGGCCCCGTGAGAGGCTCCAACACCTCGCGCGGGGCCAATGTAACCCATAAGAACTGATCGAGATGATCACGGGACTCCTAATTTGAGAATATGACGATAATTAAGGAATATCTAGACTCTGGCTTAAAAGCATGGTGTTAGAGGGTGCAAACCCAAAACAATCCCCATATGGCCCCATGAGAGGCACCATCACCTCACATGGGGCCAATGTAAATCGTAGAAAAAGATTATACGATCAAGGGACTCCCGGTTCGATAATATGAGGATAATTTGAAAATATGCAGAATTAGGCTTAAAAACATAGCGTTCGACAATAAAAACTCGAACAACACCCAAATCGCCCCGTAAGAAGCACCAACTACTCGCATGGGACCCATGTAACTGGTCAAAACTGTCCACGCGATCACGGGACTCTCGATTTGAGAATATGATGAAAATTTGAAAATATCTAGATTGGGGCTTAAAAATAAGGCGTTAAAGGGTGAAAACTCAAAATAACCCCCACACGGCCCAGTGAGAGGCACCAATGCTCACTCACATAGCTAGCCTCTGACTCAATCAATCCCTATGGCGACCTACCACCCTTTTGTATGAAATGAGGAATAGACATAGCCTCACATAGAAAAACTTCACTCGAAAAAGTGTTTAGCCGACCTGAGTCCAATTACTTATAATCTTTCTTGCCGATAAGACACCTATAACCCATGCCCTTATTAGACAGGAACTGGAACTGATGTTAAGGATGGCAGAAAGGAAACCAACCTGAATGATGGGGAACCTAACTCCGACCCTCTCTGTCCTTACTTAATATATATAATCTAATATAATATAATAGTATACCTCACTAACGCTCGCCTCTGGTACGAGCCTGCCTGTTGGAACGCATTCTCTTTCTGGTGTATCATAATAGAGCAATATCCGGGTGGAAGCGACCTTCATGCCTGATCTTCACCTAACGATGACTTTTTGGGACCCTTAGGAATTAAAAGTGCTGAAAAAATGCCAACCTTTGCGAACACAAATGGTTTTGCTCGCCCCTATCTCTAAAGCGCTCATTCTTAAAGGGGAGGGGATCTCATTGTCTTACCTGATGTGTACCCTAGCCTAAACCAAACCCTTATTATAGAGTAGAAAACCTTTAAATCAAGCCTACTCACTATGCGAGCGTCTCCTTTATAGAGAGAGTATGAGTATTTGACCTTACGCCCACTTACTTTACTCGAAATAGCCATTAGGTGGTTATAACTACACGTCATGGGAATTCACTCACTACGCTACTATCCTTTCCCTTCCTTTCCATCTTGGAATGTGAAACTTCTAGCCTATGGATATTGAATGATTAAGGTCACCCTGCTGCAGTTCCAAAGGTGCATGGAGCGAACACACAACACTTTCTGCTCTTTAGAGCCTTGTATAGTTGTAATAGATCTAGTAAGGTTGGTTAGTCAAGGTTGAACATGAAGAGCAAGTGGGCATTATATGCCTCGGTGAATCCATCTAGCTAGACTCCTCTTCAATAAAGGAGTAAGCCCCCAGGGGGTTAGATGACGAATCATGATAGGGGGTTCCTGATACCCTTTAGTGACTTTAGGAATTTGTCTAAAAGATAAATTGCCTATCTTTGGTTAAAGATCACCCTCTCTGCCAGTTGTCATTAGAACTGACCTCACGATCATGGGAATCCCAATTTGAGAATACAATGATAAATTGGGAATATCTTGACTTAGGCTTAAAAATATGAAGTTAAAGGGTAAAAATTAGAAACAGCCCCCGTACGACCCCGTGAGAGGCACCATCGCCTCACTAAACGCCAATATAACTAATAGAAACCGAACACGCGATAAAGGGACTCCCAATTTGATAATACGATGATAATTTAAAAATATGAAGACCTAGGCTTAAAAACATGGCGTTCGACTGCAAAAACTCAAAACATACCTCAAACCACCATTTGAGAGGAACCAAGACCTCGCATAAGAAAAATGTAACTCGTCCGAACTGACCGCACGATCACGGGAATCCCAGTTTGGGAATATGGTGATAATTTGGGAATATTTAGACTTAGGCTTACAAATATGGCGTTAGAGAGTGAAAACCCAAAACAGCCCCCGTACAGCCCCATGAGAGGCACCCACACCTCTCATGGGACCCATGTAACACGTCGGAACTGATTGCGCCATCACGGGACTCCCGGTTTGAGAATATGATGAAAATTTGAAAATATCTAGACTTAGGCTTAAAAACATGGCGTTAGAGGGTGAAAACCCGAAGCAGTCCCAATACGGCCCTGTGAGAGGCACCAACACCTCGTACAGGGCCAATGTAACTCATCAGAACTGACCACCCAATCATGGGACTCTCAGTTTGAGATTATGACGAAAATTTGAAAATAACTATACTTAGCCTTAACAACATGGCGTGAGATGATGGAAACCCAAAACAGCCCCCGTACGGCGCTGTGAGAGGCACCAACACCTCACACGGGACCAATGTAACTCGTAGAAACTGACTGCACGATCAAGGGACTCCTAGTTTGATAATACGAGGAAAATTTGAAAATATGAAGAATTAGTCCTAAAAAAAGGCATTCGATAGTAATATCCCGAAATAGCCCCCAAATCGCCCATAGGACTAATTATGCCCACGTGTCAGAACTGCCCACAGGATCACTGGACTCTTGGTTTGAGAATATGATGAAAATTTGAAAATATCTAAACATAGGCCTAAAAATAAGGCGTTAGAGGGTGGAAATCAAAACAACCACCATACGGCCCCATGAGAGGCCCAAACACCTCGCACGAAGCCAATGTAACTCGTGGAAACTGACAGCGCGATCATGGGAATCTCGATTTGAGAATACAATGATAAATTGGAAATATCTAGAATTAGGCTTAAAAACATATCATTAGAGGGTGAAAACCAGAAACAGCGCCCGTACGGCCCCGTTAGGGGCACCATCACCTCGCATGGGGCCAATATAACTCGTAAAAACTGACCCCACGATCAAGGGACTCCCGATTTGATAATATGATGATAATTTAAAAATATGATGACTTAAGCTTAAAAACATGGCGTTCGACGGCAATAAACTCAAAACAACCCCCAAACCACCCCGTAAGAGGCACCAACACCTCGCACACGACCAATGTAAGTCGTCCTAACAGACAATGCGATCACGGGAATCCCAGTTTGAGAATACAATAATAATTTAGGAATAACTACACATAGGCTTAAAAATATGGCGTTAGAGGGTGAAAACCCGAAATAGCCCCCGTACGGCCCCGTGAGAGGTACCAACACCTCGCATGGGACTCATGTAACTCATCAGAACTGACCGCGCAATCATGGGACTCCCAATTCAAAAATATGATGAAATTTTGAAAATATTTAGACTTAAGGTTAGAAACATGGCGTTAAAGGGTGAAATCCAAAAGAGCCCCCGTACTACCCCGTAAGATGCACCAGCACCTCTCACGGGCACAATATAACTCATCGGAACTGACTGTGTAACCATGGGATTCTCGATTTGAGAATATGATGAAAATTGGAAAACATCTATACTTAGTCTTAAAAACATGGCGTTAGATGGTTGAAACCTGAAATAACCCCCGTACGGCCCCGTGAAAGGCACCAACACCTCGCACGGGATCATTGTAACTCGTAGGAACTGATCGTTCGATCACGGGGTTCCTGGTTTGATAGTATGATGAAAATTTGAAAATATGAGGACTTAGGCTTAAAAATATAGCGTTCAACAGCAAAATGACAAAACAAGCCCCAAACAGCCTCGTGACAGGCACCAACACCTCGTACGGGACCAATGTAACTCGACAGAATGGACCGCATGATCACGAGAATATTAATTTGAGAATACAGTTATAATTTAAGAATATCTAGTATTAGGATTAACAAACATGGCGTTAGAGGGTGAAAACCTTAAACAACCCCCATATGGCCCTGTGAGAGGCATCAACACCTCGCATATGGCCAATGTAACTCGTAGAAACTGATCGTGTAATCAAGGGACTCCCTATTTGATAATACAATGATAATTTGAAAACATGAAGACTTAGGCTTAAGAACATGGTGTTCGAGGGAAAAAAACTCGAAACAGCCCCCAAACCACCCCCATGAGAGGCACCAACAACTCGTACTGGACCAATGTAACTCATCAGAATTGACTGCGCAATGATGAGACTCCCAGTTTGAGAATATGACAAAAATTTAAAAATATCTAGACCTAGGCTTAAAAACATGGCGTTAGATGGTGTAAACCCGAAACATCACATCGTACGGCCCCGTAAGAGGGACCAACACCTCGCACGGGACCAGTGTAACTCATAGGAACTGACAGTTTGATCATGGGGCTCCTGGTTTGATAATATGAAGACTTAGGCTTAAAACATAGCGTTCGACAGAAAAAATGCATAAACATACCCCAAATTGTCGCGTGCGAGGCCCCAACACATCGTACGAAACTAATGTAACTCGACGAAACCAACCGTGCGATCCTGGGAATCCCGGTTTGATAATACAATGATAATTTGGGAATATCTAGTATTTGGATTAAAAGCATAGCGTTATAGGGAAAAAACTTCAAACAGCTGACGTATGGCCCCGTGAGAGGCACCAACACCTCGCACAGGACCAATGTAACTCATCATAACTGATCGCATGATCACCAGAGTCCCAGTTTGAGAATACGATGATAATTTAGGAATATCTAGACTTAGGCCAAAAAACATGGCGTTAGAGGGTGAAAAACCGAAACAACACCCATACGGCACCGTGAGAGGCGCCAAAACCTCGCACGGGGCCAATGTAACTCGTAGGAAATGATGGCGCGATCACGAGAATCTTGGTTTGAGAATATGACAAAAATTTGAAAATATCTACACTTGTTCTAAAAAACATGGCACTAGATCGTGGAAACTCGAAATAGCCCCCGTATGGCCCCGTGACAGGCGCCAACACCTCGCACGAGACCAATAAAACTCATCGCAACTTAATGCGCGATTATGGGAATCCCGATTTTAGAATACAATGATAATTTGGGAATATCTAGATTTTAGCTTAAAAATATGGCGTTAGAGAGTGAAACCCGAAACAGCCCCCGTACAGCCCCGTGAGATGCACCAACACCTCCCACGGGACCCAAGTAACAGGTCTAAACCAACCACGCGATCACAAGACTCCCAGTTTGAGAATAGGATAATAATTTGAAATATCTAAACTTAGACTGAAAAAAAGGCATTAGTGGGTGAAAACACAAAACAACCCCCATACGACCCCGTGAGAGGAACCAACACCTCGCACGGGACCAACGTAACTCTTCGGAACTGATCACGCGATCACCATACTCCTAGTTTCTGAATACATAAATAATTTGGAATATCTAGACTTAGGTTTAAAAAAATGGCGTTAGAGGGTGAAAACCTAAAACTGTCGTCGTACGGCCCCATGAGAGGCACCAACACCTCATATAGGACCAATTTAACTTGTGGGAACTAATCGCGTGATCATGGGAATACAAGTTTGAGAATACAATGATAATTTGGGAATAACTAGACTTAGGCTTAAAAACATGGCGTTTGAGGGTGAAAACCCAAAACAGCCCCCTTACGGCCCCGTGAAAAGCACCATCACCTCGCACGGGGCCAATGTAACTCGTAGAAACTGAGCATGCAATCAAGGGACTTCTGGTTAGATAATACAATGATAATTATAAAATATGAATATTTAGGCTTAAAAACATGGTGTTCGGCAGTGAAAACTCGAAACAGCCCCCAAATCACCCCGTGAAAGGCACCAACACCTCACAAAGGACCAATGTAACTCTTCAAAACTGACCGCGCAATCACGTGAATCCCAGTTTGCGAATATGAAAATAATTTGGGAATAAATAGGCATAAAAATATGGTGTTAGAAGGTGAAAACCCAAAATAGGCCCCGTACGTCCCCGTGAGAGGCACCAACATCTCACACGGGACCTACGTAACTCGTCAAAACTGACTGCATGATCATAAAACTCCCAATTTGAGAATATGACAAAAATTTGAAAATATCTAGACTAATGCTTAAAAACATGGCATTAGAGGGTGAAAACCTAAAAAAGCCCCCGTATAGCCCCGCGAAATGCACCAGCACCTCTCACGGGAAAAATGAACTCATCGGAACTGACCACACGATCAAGGGACTCCCGTTTTAATAATATGATGATAATTTGGGAATATCTAGACTTAGGTTTAAAAATATGGCGTTAGAGGGTGAAAACCCAAAATAGTCCCCATACGGCCCCGTGAGAGGAACCATCACCTAGCACGGGGCTAATGTAACTCTTAGAAACTGACCGAATGATCAAGGGATTCATGATTTGATAATATAATGATAATATGAAAATATGAAGAATTAGGCTTAAACAAATGGCGTTCAATGGTAAAAACACGAAACAACCTCCAAACCGCCCCGTGAGAGGCACCAACACCTGGCACGGGACCCATGTAACTGGTTAGAACTGACCGTGCGATAACGGGACTCCCGATTTGAAAATATGATGAAAATTTGAAAATATCAAGACTTAGGCTCAAAAACAAGGCATTAAAGAGTTAGAACTCAAAACAACCCCCATAAGTCCCCAAGAGAGGCACCAACACCTCGTGCATGGCCAATGGAACTCGTCAGAATTGACCGCGCAACCATGGGAATCCCCATTTGAGAATACAATGATAATTTTAGAATACCTGGACTTAGGCTTAAAAATATGGCGTTAGAGGGTGAAAAGTCGAAACAGCCCCCGTACGGCCCCGTAAGAGGCACCAACACCTCGCACGGGGCCAATGTAACTCGTCAGAACTCAATGCACGATCATGGGACTCTCGGTTTGAGAATACGACAAAAATTTTAAAATATCTATATTTAGTCTTAAAAACATGGCGTTAGATAGTGGAAACCCAAGATAACCCTCGTACAACCTCGTGTGAGGCACCAACACTTCGCACGGGACTAATGTAATTCGTAGGAACTGAGTGTTCGATCACAGGGCTCCTGGTTTAATAATACGAAAATAATTTGAAAAAATGAGGACTTAGGCTTAAAAACATAGCGTTCGATAACAAAAATGCAAAACAACCCCCAAACTGCCCCGTGAGAGGTACCACCATCTCGTACGGGACTAGTGTAACTCGACAGAACTGACCGTGCGAGCATGGGATTCCCAGTTTGTGAATACAATGATAATTTGGTAATATCTAGTATTAGGATTTAAAACATGGTGTTAGAGGGTGAAAACTCGAAATAACCCCCATATGGTCCCGTGAGAGGCACCAACGCCTCGCACGGGACCAATGTAACTCGGAAGTGACAGCGTGATCACGGGACTCCCGTTTTGAGAATATGATGATAATTTTTGAATATCTTGTCTTAGGCTTAAAAACGTGACGTTAGAGGGTGAAAACTCAAAACAGTCGTCGTATGTCCCGTGAGAGGCACCAACACATCGCACAGGACCAATGTAACTCATCATAAATGACTGCACGATCATAGAAGTCCTAGTTTGAAAATATGATGATAATTTGGGAATATCTAGACTAAGGCCTTAAAACATAGCGTTAGAATGTGAAAACCCGAAACAACGCCCATACGACCCCGTGAGACGAACCAAAACCTATCATAGGGCCAATGTAACTCGTAGGAACTGATGGCGCGATCACGAGACTCTTGGATTGAGAATATAACAAAAATTTGAAAATATTTAGACTTAGTTTAAAAAATAAAACGTTAGATGGTGGAAACCCGAAACAGCCCCCGTACGTCCACATGAGAGGCACCAACACCTCGTACGAGACCAATATAACTCGTCAGAAATGAACATGCGATCAACGAAATCTCAGTTTAAGAATATAATGATAATTTGGGAATATTTAGATTTAGGCTTAAAAACATGGCATTAGAGGGTGAAAACCTAAAACAGCCCCCATATGGTCCAGTGAGAGGCACCAATATCTCGCATGGGACCCATGTAACACGCCGGAGCTGATCGCGCAATCACGGGACTCCCTCTTTGAGAATATGATGAAAATTTGAAAATATCTACACTTAGGCTTAAAAACATGGCGTTAGAGGCTGAAAACCCAAAACAACCTCCGTACAGCCCCGTAAGATGCACCAACACCACTCATGGGACCCATGTAACTGTTCGGAACTGACCGCGTTATCACGAGTCTCCCAGTTTAAGAATAAGACAAAATTTAAAAATATCTAGACTTAAGATTAAAATAAGGCGTTAGAGGGTGAAAACTCAAAATAACCCCCATACGGCCCTGTGAGAGGCACCAACACCTCGCACGGGACTAATGTAATTTTTATCAGAACTGATCGCACAATCACGAGTGTCATGTTTTGTTCATAGAACGATAATTTGTAATATCTAGACTTAGGATTAAAAATATGTCATTAGAGGATGAAAACCCAAAACTGCCACCGTACGGCCCCATGAGAGGCACCAACACATCGTATAGGACCAATTTAACTCGTTGGAACTGATCGGGTGATCACGGGAAGCCCGGTTTGAGCATACAAAGGTAATTTGAGAATAACTAGACTTAGGCTTAAAAACATGGTGTTCGATGGCAAAAACTCGAAACAGTCCCCAAACCACCCTGTGAGAGGCACCAACACCTTGCACAGGATCAATGTAACACGTAAGAACTGACCGTGCGATCACGTGAATCCCAGTTTGAGAATATGATTATAATTTGGGAATATCTAGACTTAGGCTTTAAAATATTGCGTTAGTGGGTGAGAGCCTGAAACAACCCCTGTAAGGCCCCGTGAGAGGCACCAACACCTCACACGGGACCCATGTAACTCGTCAAAACTGACAGCACGATCACGGGACTCCCGATTTGAAAATATGACAAACATTTGAGAATACCTAGACTTAGGCTTCAAAATATGGCGTTAGAGGGTGTAAACCTAAAATAGCCCCCGTATGGCCCCGTGAGATGCACCAACACCCCTCACGAAACAAATGTAACTCATTGGAACTGACCACACGATCACGGGACTCCCGATTTAAGAATACGATGATAATTTGGGTATATCTAGACTTAGGCTTAAAAATAGGGCGTTAGAAGGTGAAAACCCAAAGCAACCCCCGTACGGCCCCGCAAGAGGCACCATCACCTAGCACGAGGCCAATGTAACTCTTAGAAACCGACAGCATGATCAAGGGACTTGTGATTTGTAAATACGATAACAATTTGAAAATATGAAGAATTAGGCTTAAAAATTAGGCTTTCGACAGTAAAAACTCAAAACAGTTCCCAAACCACCCCGTAAGAGGCACCAACACCTCGTACGAGACCCATGTAATAGGTTAGAGCTGATCGCATGATTACAGGACTCCCAGTTTGATAATATGATGGAAATTTGCAAATATCTTGTCTTAGGCTTAAAAATAAGGCCTTAAAGAGTGAAAACTCAAAATAACCCCCATAAGGCCCTGTGAGAGGCACCAACACGACACACGGAACCAATGTAACTCGTCAGAACTGATCGCGTGATCACGGGAATCTCGGTTAGAGAATAAAATGATAATTTGGGAATATCTAGACTTAGGATTAAAAAAATGGCATTAAAGGGCGAAAACCCAAACATTCATCATGCGGCCCTGTGAGCGGAACCAGCACCTCGTACAGGACCAATGTAACCCGTAGAAAGTGACCATTTGATCAAGGGACTCCCGATTTGATAATATGATTATAGTTTGAAAATATGAAGACTTAGGATTAAAAACATGGCATTCGAAGGCAAAAACTCAAAACAGCCCCCAAACCACCTAGTGAGAGGCACCAACATCTCGCACCGGACCAATGGAAGTTGTCAGAACTGACCGCGTGATTAGGGGAATCCCCATTTGAGAATACGATGATAATTTGGTAATATCTAATCTTAGGCATAAAAATATGGCATTAGAGGGTGAAAAGACAAAATAACCCCCGTATGGCCTCGTGAGAGGCACCAACACCTCGCATAGGGCCAATGTAACTCGTCAGAACTCACCGCGCGATCATGCGACTCTAGGTTTGAGAATATGATGAAAATTTGAAAATATCTATACTTAGTCTTAAGAATATGTCGTTAGATGGTTGAAACTCTAAACATTCCCCGTACAGCCCCGTGAGAGGCACCAACACCTCACACGGGACCAATGTACCTCGTAGGAACTGATCATTCCATCACGGGGCTCCTGGTTTGATAATACAACAATAATTTGAAAATATGAGGACTCAGGCTTAAAAACATAGCCTTCGGCAATAAATATGCAATACAGCCCCCAAAATGCCCCCATGAAATGCCCCACCCCTCGTACAGGACCAATGTAACTCAATGGGAATGACCGCATGATCAAGTGAATCTCGATTTTAAAATACAATGATACTTATTGAATATCTAGTATTAGGATTAAAAATATGGATTTAGAGGGTGAAAACCATAAACAACCCTCATACGGCCCCATGAGAGGCACCAACACCTCGCACGGGACCAATGTAACTAGTCAGAACTGACAGCATGATCACGGGACTCCCAATTTGAGAATACAATGATAATTTTTTAATATATTGACTTAGGCTTATAAACATGGTGTTAGAGGTTGAAAACTCAATATAGCCGCCGTATGGCCCCGTGAGAGGCACCAACACCTCGTATAGGACCAATGTAACTCATCATAACTGACCATGCGATCACGAGAATCCCGATTTGAGAATACATTGATAATTTGGGATTATCTAGATTTAGGCTTAAAAACATGGCGTGAGAGGGTGAAAACTCGAAACAACCGCCGTACAGTCCTGTGAGTGGCACTAACACCTGGTAAGGTACCCACGTAACACATCAAAAGGGATCGCACGATCATAGGGCTCCCAGTTTGAGAATACGACAAAAATTTTAAAATATCTAGACTTAGTTTAAAAAATATAGCATTAGATGGTGGAAACCCGAAACAGCCCCCGCATGGCCCCGTGAGAGGCACCAACACCTCGCACGAGACCAATATAACTCGTCAGAACTGAACGCGCGATCAAGATAATCCCGGTTGGAGAATACAATGCTAATTTGGGATTATCTAGATTTAGGCTTAAAAACATGGCGTTAGAGGGTGAAAATGAGAAACAGCCCCCGTATAGTCCTTTGAGAGGCACTAACACCTCGTAGGGGACCCATGTAACACGTCAAAATGGATCACGCGATCACGGGACTCCGGATTTGAGAATATGATGGAAACTTTAAAGTATCTAGACTTAGGCTTAAAAATATGGCGTTAGATGGTGGAAATCGTAAACAGCACCCGTACGACCCCGTGAGAGGCACTAACACCTCGCACGGGACCAATGTGACTCATAGGAACTGATCGTTTAATATGATGATAATTTGAAAATATGAGGACTTAGGCTTAAAAATATAGCGTTGGAAGACAAAAATGCAAAACATCCCCCAAACTGTCCCGTGAGAGGCACTAACACATCGTACGGGACCAATGTAACTTAACGGAACTGACTGCGCGATCACGGGAATCCTAGTTTGAGAATACAACGATAATTTGGGAATATCTAGTATTAGGAATAAAAACATGTCGTTAGAGGGTGAAAACCCGAAATAGCCCCCATACGGCCCCGTGAGAGGCACTAACACCTCGCACGGGACCAATGTAACTCGTCAAAATTGATGGCATGATCGCGGGACTCCTGGTTAGAGAATACGCCAATAATTTTCAAATATCTTGATTTAGGCTTTAAAACGTGGCGTTAGAGACTGAAAACTCAAAACAGCTGATGTATGGCCCCGTGAGACGCCCCAACACCTCGTACAGGACCAATGTAACTCATCATAACTCACTGCACGATGACGGGAGTCCAAGTTTGAGAATACATCAATAATTTATGAATATCTAGACTTAGGCCTAAGTTCATGGCGTTAGAGGGTTAAAACCCGGAACAACCCCTATACGGCCCTGTGACAGGCACTAAAACCATGCACAAGACCAATGTAACTCTTCATAACTGATCACGTGATCACAAGAATCCTGGTTTGTGAATATAACGATAATTTGGCATATCTAGACTTAGGCTTAAAATCGTGGCTTTAGACGGTGAAAACGCAAAACTGCCGCGGTACGGCCCCATGAGAGGCACCAACACCTTGTAAGGACTAATTTCACTCGTGGGAACTGATCTTATGATCACGAGAATCCCGATTTGAGAATATAATGATAATTTGAGAATAACTAGACTTAGGTTTAAAGACATGGCATTAAAGGGTGAAAACCCAAAACGTCCCCCGTACGGCCCCATGAGAGGCACCAACACCTCTTACAGGACCAATGTAACTTGTCGAAATTGACTGCATGATCACGGGAGTCCCAGTTTGAGAATACGATGATAATTTGGGAATATCTAAACTTAGGCATAAAAATATGGCGTTACAGCCTAAAAACTTGAAATAGCCCCCGTACGGCCCCGTGAGAGGCAATAACACCACACACGGGACTCATATAACTCGTCAAAACTGACCACGCGATCATGGAACTACCGATTTGAGAATGCGATGATAATTTGGGAATATTTGGACTTAGGCTTAAAAACATGGCATTAGAGGGTGAAAACCCAAAACAGCCCCCCTACGGCCCCATGAGAGGCACCATCACCTAGCACGGGGCCAATAGAACTCTTAAAAACTGACCACATCATCAAGGGACTCGTGATTTGATAATACGATGATAATTTGAAAATATAAAGAATTAGGCTTAAAAACATGGCATTCAGCAGAAAAACTCGAAACAACCCCCGAACTACCCTATAAGAGGCACCAACACCTCGCAGCAGACCAATGGAACTCGTTAGAACTGACCGCGCGATCACGGGAATCCCAATTTGAGAATACGATTATAATTTGGGAATATCTAGACTTAGGCTTAAAAATATGGCATTAGAGGGTGAAAAGCCGAAACAGTCCCTGTACGGCCCATGAGAGGCACCAACATGTCGCACGGGACCAATGTAACTCATCGAAACTCACAGTGCGATCACAGGACTCCCGGTTTGTGAATATAATGATAATTTTTGAATATATTGACTTAGACTTATAAACATGGCGTTAGAGGGTGAAAACTCAAAACAGTCGTCGTATGGACCCATGAGAGGCACCAACACCTTGCATAGGACCAATGTAACTCGTCATAACTCACTGCGCAATCACTGGAGTCCCAGTTTGAAAATACGAAGATAATTTAGTAATATCAGGATTTAGTTTTAAAAACATGGCATTAGAGGGTGAAACCCGAAACAGCCCCCGTACGGTCCTGTAAGAGGCACCAACACCTCGTAGGGGACCCATGTAACACGTCGGAATGGATCGCGCGATCACGGGAATCCCGATTTGAGAATATGATGGAAATATAAATATATCTTAACTTAGGCTTAAAAACATGGCGTTAGATGATGGAAACCCAAAACGGCCACCATACGACCCCGTGAGACGCACCAACACCTTGCACGGGACCAACGTAACTCGCAGGAACTGATCGTTCAAACGGGGGCTCTTGGTTTGATAATATGACAATAATTTAAAAATATGAGGACTTAGGCTTAAAAACATAGCGTTCGACGACAAAAATGCAAAACATCCCCTAAACTGCCCCGTGGAGGCACCAACACCTCGTACAGGACCAAGGTAACTTGACAGAACTGACCGCGCGATCACGAGAATCCTAGTTTGAGAATATAATGATAATTTTGGAATATCTAGCATTAGGATTAAAAAAATGGCGTTAGAGGGTGAAAACCTGAAACAACCCCCATACAGCCCCGTGAGAGGCACTAACACCTCGCACGGGACCAATGTAACTCGTCCAAATTGGTGCCGTGATCAAAGGACTCCTGATTAGAGAATACAATGATAATTTTTAAATAACTTAACTTAGGCTTAGACATGTGGAATTAGAGAGTGAAAACTCAAAACAACCACCATATGGCCCCGTGAGTCGCACCAACACGTCACACAATACCAATGTAACTCGTCATCACTAACCGCGAGATCACGGAAGTCGAAGTTTGAGAATATGATTATAATTTGGGAATATCTAGACTTTGGCCTAAGTACATGGCGTTAGAGGGTGAAAACCCAAAATAACCCCCATACGGCCCCGTGAGAGGCACCAAAACCTCGCACGGGTCCAATGTAACTCGTCAAAAATGATCGCGCAATCATGAGAATCCTGGTTTGTGAATACAATGATAATTTGTAATATCTAGATTTAGGCTTAAAAAATGGCGTTAAAGGGTGAAAACCCAAAACTTCCGCTGTACGGCCCCATGAGAGGCACCAACACCTCGTACAGGACCAATTTAACTCGTGGGAACTGATCTTATGATCACGGAAATCTCGATTTGAGAATATAATGACAATTTGAGAATTACTAGACTTAGGCTTAAAAACATCGCGTTAGAAGGTGAAAACCTAAAAGAGCCCCCGTATGGCCTATGAAAGGCACCATCACCTCCCACGGGGCTAATGTAACTCGTTGAAACTCACTATGTAATCAAGGGACTCTCGATTTGATAATACGATGATAATATGAAAATATGAAGACTTAGGCTTAAAAAAATGGTGTTCGACAGCTAAAACTCGAAATAGCCCCCAAACCACCCCGAGAGAGGCACTAACACCTCGCAAAGGACCAATGTAACTAGTAAGAACTGACCACGCGATTATATGAATCCCAGTTTGGGAATACGATGATAATTTGGGAATATCTAAACTTAGGTTTAAAAATATGGCGTTAGAGGGTAAAAACCCGAAATAGACTCCATACGGCCCCGTGAGAGCCACCAACACCAAATACGGGACCCATGTAACTCATTAAACTGGCCACGCGATCACGGGACTCCCGGTTTGAGAATATAATGATAATTTGGGAATATCTAGACTTAGGCTTAAAAACATTGCGTTAGAGGGTGAATCCCCAAAACAGCCCCCGTACGGCCCCGTGAGAGGTACCATCACCTAGCACAGGGCCAATGTAACTCTTAGAAACTAACCACATTATAAATGGACTCGTGATTTCATAATACGTTGATAATTTGAAAATATGAAGAATCGGGCTTAAAAACATGGCGTTCGAACGTAAACATTCAAAACTGCCCCCAAACTGCCCTGTGAGAGGCACCAACACCTCGCACGGAACCAATGTAAATCGTCGGAACTAATCGCGTGATCACGGGACTCTTAATTTGAGAATATGATGAAAATTTGAAAATATCTAGACTTAGGCTTAACAACATGGCGTTACATGGTGAAAACCCAAAACAGCTGTCATACGACGCCGTGAGAAGAACCAACACCTCGTATTGGACGAATAGAACTCGTAGAAACTGACCGTGTGATCAAGGGACTCCCGATTTGATAATATGACAATAATTTGAAAATATGAACATTTAGGCTTAAAAACATGGCATTCGATGGCAAAAACTCGAAACAGCCACAAAACCACCCCGTGAGAGGCACTAACACCTTGCATAGGACAAAAGGAACTCGTAAGAGCTGACCACGCGATCATGGGAATCCCCATTTGAGAATATGATGATAATTTGTGAATATCTAAGCTTAGGCTTAAAAATATGGTGTTAGAGGATGAAAAGCCGAA
Organism: Sambucus nigra; assembly: GCA_949130495.1. Taxonomy (NCBI): domain Eukaryota; kingdom Viridiplantae; phylum Streptophyta; class Magnoliopsida; order Dipsacales; family Adoxaceae; genus Sambucus; species Sambucus nigra. The sequence goes on along the minus strand of OX422222.1, from coordinate 226,640,186 downwards.
ACAGCCCCCATACGGCACCGTGAGAGGCACCAACACCTTGCACAGGGCCAATGTAACTCTTAGAAATTGACCATGCAATGAAGGAACTCCCGGTTTGATAATACGATAATAATATTAAAATATAAAGACTTAGGCTTAAAAAATGGTGTTCGACAATGAAAACTAGAAACAACCCCAACCCACCCGAGAGAGGCACCAACACCTCACAAAGGACCAATGTAACTCGTCAGAACTGAGCACGCCATCACGGACTCCCGGTTTTAAAATATGATGATAATTTGGGAATATCTAGACTTAGGCTTAAAAGCATGGCGTTAGAGGGTGAAATCCCAAAATAGCCCCCATACGGCCCCGTGAGAGGCACCATCACCAAGCACATGGCCAATGTAACTCTTAGAAACCGACCACATGATCAAGGTGCTCGTAATTTTATAATACGATAATAATTTGAAAATATGAAGAATTAGGCTTAAAAACATGGCGTTCGACAGTAAAAACTCAAAATCGCCCCCAAACCGCCCAGTGAGAGGCACCAACACCTCGCACGAGACTCATGTAACTAGTCAGAACTGACCACGTGACCATGGGACTCCCAGTTTGACAATATGATGACAATTTGAAAATATCTAGACTTAGCCATAAAAACAAGGCTTTAAAGAAGGAAAACTCTAAATAACCCCCATAAGGACCTGTGAGAGGCACCAACACCTCGCATGGAACCAATGTAACTCATCGAAACTAACCGCGCGATCACGAGAATCTCGATTAGAGAATACAACGATAATTTGGGAATATCTAGACTTAGGCTTAACAACATGGCGTTAGATGGCGAAAACCCAAAATAGCCGTCGTGCGGCCCCATATGAGGAACCATCACGTCATACAGGACGAATGTAACTCGTAGAAAATGACCGCGTGATCAAGGGACCCCCGATTTGATAATACGATGATAATTTGAAAATATGAACACTTAGGATTAAAAACATGGTGTTCGATGGCAAAAACTCAAAACCGTCCCTAAACCGCCCCGTGAGAGGCACCAACACCTCGCACCGGACCCATGTAACTAATCATAACTGACCACGCGATCGTGGGACTCCCAGTTTGAGAATATGATGACAATTAGAAAATATCTAGACTTAGGCTTAAAAATAAGGCTTTAAAGAGTGAAAAATCAAAAAAAAAAAACTTAAGGCCCCGTGAGAGGCACCAACACCTCGCACGTAACCAATGTAACTGGTCGAAACTAACCGCGCGATCACGGGAATATCGGTTAGAGAATACAACAATAATTGGGGAATATCTAGACTTAGGCTTAACAACATGGCTTTATATGGCGAAAACCCAAAACAGTCATCGTGCGGCCCTGTGAGAGGAGCCAGCACGTCGTACAGGACGAATGTAACTCGTAAATACTGACGGCGTGATCAAGGGACCCTCGATTTGATAATACGATGATAATTTTAAAATATGAACACTTAAGATTAAAAACACGGCGTTCGATGGTAAAAACTCGAAACAACCCCCAAACCACCCCGTGAGAGGCACCAACACCTCGCACAGGACAAAGGGAACTCGTACGAACTGACCGCACGATCACGGGAATCCTTATATGAGAATACGATGATAATTTGGTAATATTTAGACTTAGGCTTTAAAATATGGCGTTAGAGGGTGAAAAGCAAAAACAACCTTCGTACGGCCCCGTGAGAGGCACCAACACCTCGCATGGGACTCATGTAACTCGTCAAAACTAACGCCACCATCAGGGAACTCCCGGTTCGAGAATATGACAAAAATTTGAAAATATCTAGACTTAGGTTAAAAAAACATGGCGTTAGAGGGTGAAAACCCAAAACAACCCCCGTACAGCCATGTGAGATGCACTAACACCTCTCACGGGGCCAATGTAACTCATCGAAATTGACCACCTGATCACTGGATTCTCGGATTGATAATACGATGATAATTTGGGAATATGTAGACTTAGGCTTAAAAATAAGCCGTTAGAGGGTGAAAACTCGAAACAGCCCCTATACGGCCTTGTGAGATGCACCAACACCTCACTCGGGGCCAATTTAACTCGCTAGAATGAAAAGCGTGATCATGAGAATCTCGGTTTGAGAATACAATGATTGTTTGTGAATATCTAGACTTAGTCTTAAAAACATGGCGTTAGAGGGTGAAAACTCGAAACTGCTCTCGTACAGCCCCGTGAGAAGCACCAACACCTCGCACGGAACCAATGTAACTCATAGGAACTGGTCATTCGATCAGGGGTCACCCAGTTGGATAATACGACGATAATTTGAAAATAAGGGGACTTAGCCTTAAAAACATAGCGTTCGACGACAAAAACTCAAAAAATCCCCCAAACCACCCCATAAGGGACACTAAGACCTCATACGAGACCAACGTAACTAGACAAAACTGACCTCGCAATAACGGGAATCTCGGTTTGAAAATAAAATTTTAATTTGGGAATATCAAGACTTAGGATTAAAAACATGGCGTTAGAGGGTGAAAACTCGAAACCGCCCCTATACGGCCCCGTGAGAGGCGCCAACACCTCGCATGTGACAATGTAACTCATCGAAACTGATTGCGCAATCACGAGACTCTCGGTTTGAGAATATAACAAAAATTTAAAAATATCTTGACATCGGCTTAAAAACTTGGTGTTGGAGGGTGAAATCCAAAACAACCGTCGTACGGCCCGATGAGAGGCACCAACACGTTGCGCAGGACCAATGTAACTCATTAGAACTGATCACGTGATCACGGGAATACCGATTTGAGAATACAACAATAATTTGGGAATATCTAGAGTTGATTAGGCACACATTCTTCATATTTATCCCCTTAATTTCGGTATTTTTATGATCTCGTGCAGTGTAATTAGCTTGGATTTGTCTCTTATTTATTCTAATAACCTTTTTTGGCAAGTATTTCATGTTTTGTGTATTTCTCATGTGTTTTACAGGTATTTCATGTAAGTTAGTTCGAAAGAGAACTCAAAACAGTGAAAGAAAGCACAAAAAGGAGAGTTGAAGGGCATTTTCGTAATTTTTCAGACTTATTCCGGAGGTGGGGTCAACTAGAAAGTTAAAGAGCTCTAAATTACAAGAACACTGGAAAAAACGTCACCTCAATCCGAGGTACGGTGAAGCAGTTACGATGTTTTGAAGTTGCACGTTAATGGACCGGTCCGGTCATGCGAAATCTAGGCAATTAATTATGCATTTAATGCAGTGCAACTCTTGGAAAACTTGTGCCACAAGCGAAATTTGATGCCAAATTCGTGAAACTTTGTGCCATAAAAGACCAAGCCCTACCTCATTTTCAGGAGGAGTTGAATTCTAGAGAGAGGAGTCGAATTCTAGAGAGTAGAATAGAATTTTAGAGAGAGAAAGTCAGATTTCAGAGAGTCTTTTTAGTTTTCTTTGGTAGAAATTTTCATAAACCCTAGTTTTTGAAGTTTGTCTACTATTCAAGATTCAAAGTTCTATTCAAGATTCATCATTCATCCATTGCAAGTAATTTTAATTTATTGTTTTTACTATTTTCCTAGTTAGTTTAATTAATTATTGATTTCTAGTTTTCCATTCCCAATTCAAGTCATGTTCTCAATTTTATAGAGTTAGTTATGAATTACTACACTTTAATTTGTAAGTTTTATTTTGATTTCATCATGTTAAGCTAAGTTTTTAAGGGTTGGGATGCATGAACCCATCCCAATGTAAATTACTTATGTAGAAAATAGAATTTAAATTAAAAATTTGAAAGAGTCGTGCAAGAGAATTTTACAACCATTGTAGATCTTTAAATATCTCTTGCCCTAGGTACTTGGGATGTTTAAGAATATGATGTACGTAAAATTATGTATCACCGCTTTATATTTACCTTTGATTTCATATGGTGCGGGCTTGATCCTCATATATGTAATGCTTAGGATCTATAAAGTCCGGATTCATTCAAATTTATAATTTACAATTCTAGGTTTCTATACGGTAAATTACTAGGGTTAGGGGGATTGTATTCCAACCTACTTTCTCATTCATCTTAATTAATTTAACTTCTTTATTTACTTATTTTTTTCCCTTTTCAACCATCATCATCTTTTTCATTTTTTCTTTAGAGGTAATAAATCAATTAAAGTCTATCAACCATTCCCTGTGGATTCGATACCCAGACTCGCCACTATACTCCTTAAGAGTGTAGTTACAAGTTTAGGTTTTTTTGTATTGAGATTGGAAGCCGATAACAACGACTAGCATTTTACACGGACGCTCGGTTTTGCCACTCGATCAAAATGGCGCCGTTGCCAGGGATCCGAAATTGTTAAATTTTCGAGAAAGTTATTTTTATCTAGAAGTGATTACGAAAAAAAAATTCATCTTTTATGTGTTTATATGCAAAATTCATCTCCCACCCAAGTTCACGAAAATCCTATTGCCGAAGCAAGTTCTGAAAATTCTGAGTCTCCTCATTTTTGGGCTCCACCTCCTTCGCCTAATAATTCCATCACAAGTCGTTCATTGAGTCAAACTCGGAGTGAGAATTCTGAACCTTTCGGTAGCGATATGTCGGATCATGGTAGTGTCGGTGTTGGTGCTGGAGAGGAGGAGATACCATATCTTCCCATGAAATATTTGTTATTTCCGGAGCGAACTGTTACTCCTGGTTGCGTTTTACTCCCGTATAATGCCGGTCAGTTCCACTTTCGGAATGGTATGATCCAAATTCTTCCTACATTTCATGGGATGGATTCTGAAAAACCATATCTCCATATTCGAGAATTCGAAGATACATGTGAAACGTTTGGTGATCAAGCATGTCCACAAGATGTAATCCGGTTGAAGCTCTGCCCTTTTTCCTTAAAGGATAAAGCTAAAACTTGGTTATGGTCCCTACCCCCAAATTCTGTGTTATCCTGCAGAGATATGCAATCCAAGTTTATATCAAAAAAATTTCCACAACACAAAACCAATTCTGTTAAAGCCCAAATTCAAGCTTTTCGTCAAAATGAGAATGAGGCTTTTGATAAATGTTAGGAGAGATTTCAAGAGTTCGTTAGTGCATGCCCACATCATGGTTTTGAAAAGAATCATCTCATTTTCATTTTTCCATCAAGGCCTTACTTTAGCGTCTAAACAACTTGTTCAAACCATGTGTGAAAGACCTTTTTGGGAGTTAAATTCGAGCGATGCTGAAGCTTATTTGAGATATGTAGCAGAGACTACGCAATCATGGGATGTTTCTGACCCCAATAGTCAAAACTAAAATCGACAAGTGTCCAACTTGCCTGCTACGTCCGGTATCTATCACTTGGACAAGGACACTTTGTTAGATAAAAAATTTGACCAATTGGAGAAGAATTTAAGAGATATGCTTGAAGTGCGATTGAGAGAAGTAGCTGGACCCGTACAAGTCGGGAAGGATAAAGTGTGTGCCATTTGTGCTGCGGGTCATTCTACCAAAGGATGTCCTACTATCCCTGCATACAGGGCAATGTACACTGAACAGGTTGAGGCAATAGGGGGGTTTCGCAGAAATTATAATGCACAGCAAGGGAATGAATATAATCAATCGTGGAGGAATCCTGGGTTCAATTATGGACAACCCCAAGGTGGGATGGTTCCTAACCCACATATGATTGTACCACCACCTCCTCAATTTTAGCAAGTGTCTCCTCCAATGCCAAATCCTATGCAGGTACCACCTCCTGGTCCGTATGTTGCTTCACCGAGGCGATCAATTGAGGATAACTTAAATCACCTCATCCAATCTCAAAAGGAGACAAGTGCTAAGTATAATCGAATGTTCAATGACATATATACTAGCATCTCAAGGTTGCAAACTGCATCGAATGTCCAAGAGAAGGGAAAATTTCCTGCTCAAAGCCAACGACCTCCCCTAGGACAAAGTAGTGTTGGCACTACATCCCACGACCATTGAGAGCAATGTAGCGCTATTAACACTCTACGTAGTGGGAGAGTAATTGATTTGTCACCTCACCCACGCAATGCATCAAAAGATAAAGAGGTTTCGCCCGGCACAAGAGAGGCCGAATATGCCCCTTTAATTGAGAGTGAGGACGAGGAAAATACTAGTGGACCCAAGGCCATCACTCCCACCACTGCCCCATACCCTCAACGGTTGGTCTCTCACTCGAAAACGACCTCCCGTGATGAAGTTCTGGAAGTCCTTAAGCAAGTAAAAATTAATTTACCTTTTCTCGAAACTATACAGAGAATTCCCACGTATGCCAAGTTTATTAAAGACTTACTCACGGTGAAACGCAAGCTAAAGGTAAACCAGAACGTCTCTTTGGCCCAAAATGTCAGCGCAGTCTTGTCGAGTGACTTTCCATTAAAATATAAAGATTCGGGTGCGCCCACTATTTCGTGTATCTTGGGGAAGAACCGAATCGAGAGAGTTCTAATAGATCTAGGGGCTAGTGTTAACATTATGCCCTATTCCATCTATAGGCAACTAGAACTGGGGGCCCTTAAGCCCACCAATATGACTTTCCAGCTCGCGGATCGTTCTGTGAAGTTTCCTCGGGGAATTGTTGAGGATGTGATTGTCCAGATAGACACTTTCTACTTCCCGGTGGATTTTGTAATTTGGGACGAAGAACCTTCCGTTCTCCCAAGTAATCATGTTCCCGTTATTCTTGGCCGCCCATTTTTAGCTATAGCTAATGCTCTTATAAATACCCGAAGTGGGCGTATGCAATTAACTTTAGGGAACATGACCCTCGAAACAAATATCTTTAATAATTCCAAGAGAGAGGGTGATGAAGGGGAACCGCGAGGATTGGATCTTTTGGGGGAAGCACACGAGCAAGAAAGAACTTACAAGGAAGAACCATTAGGGGAAGGTTGTGTCGTCGAGAGCAAGGTAGGGGATGTATGTTTAGTTAATGCATTTGAGAGCATGAGTGAGCCCACGAACAAGAGTGAAAGAGGAGATTTAGAGTGTGTCGGGAGAGGCTCGTTGAAATACTTAGAGGAAAGTGAATGGCGAGACACTATCGATACATTTCTCCTCGATTACCAACCACCCACACCACCCTCTCATTCGGCGAGTGAGCACGAAAGGAAGGTTGAGGACACCAAGCAAGAGAGAGAGCTAGAGGAGTTGAGCCTAACAGAGTTTGAGCGCGAGTTCGGACCGGTGGATGCGAGCCTAAATGATGAAGTCCAATCTTTTGGGCCTCATTTCATCATTTAGACGAAAGCGAGTGGGACAATAGAATTGATGAATTTCTCCTTCCAAAACCTCCACCCATACCATTTGAGTCTTCGAAGGTACTTGAAGATACGACTCAAATCTCGTCCGACTTAGCGACCAACTCACGTGCTACGCAACAAGTGGATCCTTTTCCGGTTTATCATAATGCATCTCCCGGTCTTTCCTTTATCTATGGGTACGGACCCAATTTTTTCCGTCTATTCACTTATGATGGTAAGACTGGAGAGACGAGGCGTGCATCGTACCCAGTGAAAGGGATCAGGTGATTTGTGGAGAGAGATAAGAGGTCGTCGCACCCCCGATGCGTATGGGGTAATTTTTGTTGTATTTTTGAGTCATGTATAAGTGTTATATAGTGTCTTGTTGCATTTAGAGTAATTAGTTCAAGTATTGTTATTTTTTTGTATGCTTGGTTCTAATATGTTTTGTAGATTCAATGGACTCGCACTCATCACGGATCGCTCCATTTGGGTAATATCTTTCTTTTCCTCTCTTTGTGGTGTGTTCTTGATTTGCATTGAGGACAATGCAACATTTAAGTTAGGGGGTGTGGGATATTCTTCCCGATTCATTGATTCGATGTTTTGAAAAATAAAAAAAATAAAAAAAAATGAAAAATTTAGAAAAAGTCAAAAATATTTTTCTTCAAAATAAATAAAAATTGGAATTTAAATTTTTCAAAAATATCACCTTTATTCTATTTAAAGTCTCAAATTGTTAACAATCATAATGCACTAAGCCAAAATTGACCGCAGATGGAAATTGAAAGAAAATTGACGACTTAACGAATAAGTGTGGAGATTGATCAAACCCGGTGAGATTTCGAGCCTTTCAATTTTTTATGAGTTTTTAAATCAATCCGAGTTTATGATTAACTCAAAGTTCTTTTCAGCGTTTTTAATAAGTCGTTGATGATCTCAATCCTTTGTTTTGATCGGTTATGGGAAATGTGTGAAATGTTGTCTCAAAATTCGTGCTAAATATATCTCTAAACTTAATTAATCTCGAGATGCATATGGTAATGTGATTAGCAATTTGGACAATGAAGTAGGCCCTTGTTTGTTACCCAAAAATAGTAGCCATAAAACGTTGTGAAAAAAAAAATTTATCCCTTTGCAACCCACTTTGAGCCTAATAAAATATTTTCCTTTCGTTTGATAACCCGAAAAACTCAAATAGCCCGAAATTGTGAAAATTGAAAAAATTCATCAAGTAAGTCCAAATTGTGCAATAAAAAGGGGCAAGAATAAAAAAAAATATAGTGAAACAAAAAAATAGAAAAATGAGCGAATGCCCGAAAAAGCACAAATGGACGTCATAAGGACCTTTTCCAATTCCGAACAATTCGCCTATTCCCATTTTTACCCTTTACACCTTTTAACCCGAAAAGTCCTAACTGAGTCTGAATTGCGAAATTAATTACCGTGTGGAGAGCTAAGACATGAAAAGATAATATGAGATATGAAATGGTGTGAACTAGAGATGATGTTTCCCATTTCCTAATAACTGTATTCCGATGATGAGATCTTTTCACCATATATTTCCTTCTTTCCAATTTTCTATGCATGAATTTGTGTCCATTATATTTACTCTTTATATCATGCATACTGAGAGAAAAACAACGACAATCCGAGTGATTCGTTTGTGAGTGCAATCCGTAAGAATTTGAATCAAAATGAATTTTTTGAAAAGTAACGTAATGCTCAATCGGTGGAAGTTTAAGGTTTAATTTTTGGCTTTGCACACACACACTATGGTTTGAGACATTTAAAAATGAATTTAGGGTGATTATTTTTTGAAAAGTTTAAATTGTACAAGTTTTAAGTATTTTGATATTTATTTGAGTCAATAAAGAATTTTGTGGGTTTATTCACTGCAAACCATCACGAGACAAAACTCGTCCTACTAGGGTAACCTAGGGGTTTAAAGGCTTGTTGCATATGCTCAATGCAATCGCTTGCCTGTGAAAGTGGAATTTTACTTTAATAAAGGAATTTTCACCAGTGGAATTTTGGATAGGATTCTTTTACATTGCTTGGGATGCGCAAAGTTCTAAGTTAGGGGGTGTGATTAGGCACACATTCTTCATATTTATCCCCTTAATTTCGGTATTTTAATGATCCCGTGCAGTGTAATTAGCTTGGATTTGTCTCTTATTTATGATACTAACCTTTTTTGGCAAGTATTTCGTGTTTTGGGTATTTCTCATGTGTGTTACTGGTATTTCATGTAAGTTAGTGCGAAAGAGAACTCAAAACAGTGAAAGAAAGCACAAAAAGGTGAGTTAAAGGGCATTTTCGTAATTTTTCAGACTTATTCCGGAGATGGGGTCAACTAAAAAGTTGAAGATCTCTAAATTACACGAACACGGGAAAAAATAGCACCTCAATCCGAACTACGGTGAAGAAGTTACGATGTTTTGAAGTTGCACGATAACGGACCGGTCCGGTCATGCGAAATCTAGGCAATTAATTATGCATTTAATGCAGTGCAACTCTTGGAAAACTTGTGCCACAAGCAAAATTTGATGCCAAATTCGTGCAACTTGGTGCTATAAAATACCAAGCCCTACCTCATTTTCAGGAGGAGTTGAATTTTAGAGAGAGGAATCGAATTCTAGAGAGTTGAATAGAATTTTAGAAAGAGAAAGTCAGATTTTAGAGAGTCTTTTTAGTTTTCTTTGGTAGAAATTTTCATAAACCCTAGTTTTTGAAGTTTGTCCACTATTCAAGATTCAAAGTTCTATGCAAGATTCATCATTCATCCATTGCAAGTAATTTTAATTTATTATTTTTACTGCTTTCCTAGTTAGTTTAATTAATTGTTGATTTCTAGTTTTCCATTCCCAATTCAAGTCATGTTCTCAATTTTCTAGAGTTAGTTATGAATTCCTACACTTTAATTTGTAAGTTTTATTTTGATTTCATCATGTTAAGCTATGCTTTTAAGGGTTGGGATGCATGAACCCATCCCAATGTAAATTACATATGTAGAAAATAGAATTTAAATTAAAATTTTGAAAGAGTTGTGCGAGACAATTTTACAACCATTGTAGATCTTTTAATCTCTCTTGCCCTATGTACTTGGGATGTTTAAGAATATGATGTGCATAAAATTATGTATCACCGCTTTATATTTACCTTTGATTTCATATGGTGCGGGCTTGATCCTCATATATGTAATGCTTAGGATCTATAAAGACCGGATTCATTCAAATTTATAATTTACAATTCTAGGTTTCTATACGGTAAATTACTAGGGTTAGGGGGATTGTATTCCAACCTACTTTCTCATTCATCTTAATTAATTTAACTTCTTTATTTACTTATTTTTTTCCCTTTTTCAACCATCATCATCTTTTTCATTTTTTTCTTTAGAGGTAATAAATCAATTAAATTCTATCAACCATTCCCTGTGGATTCGATACCCAGACTCGCCACTGTACTCCTTAAGAGTGTAGTTACAAGTTTAGGTTTTTTTGTATTGAGATTGGAAGTCGATAACAACGACTAGCGTATTACACGCACGCTCGGTTTTTCCACTCGATCAAGAGTCGAGCTTCAAAGTATGGCGTTAGAGGGTGAAAATCCAAAATAGACCCCGTGAGAGGCACCATCACCTCGCACGGAGCCAATGTAACTCATAGAAATTAATCGCACATTCAAGTGACTCTCGATTTGATAATATTATTATAGTTAGAAAATATGAATAATTAGGCTAAAAAACCTGGCGTTAGGTAGTAAAAATCCAAAACAAACCCCATACGACCCTGTGAGAGGAACCAACACCTCGCACGGGTCCAATGTAACTCGTAGGAACTGATTGTTTAATCACGAGGCTGTCGGTTTGATAAAATGATGATAATTTTAAATTATGAGGACTTCGGCTTTAAACCATAGAGTTTGATGGCAAAAACTAAAAATAATCCTCAAAACGCCCCGTGAGAGGCACCAACACCTCATACATGACCAATGTAACTAGTTGGAACTGATCGCGTGATTACGAGAATCCTAGGTTGAGAACATAACAATAATTTGAGAATATCTATACTTAGGCTTAAAAACATGGTGTTAGGGGGTGAAAACCCAAAATAGTCCTCGTACGGGCCTGTGAGAGGCACCAACACCTCGTACGAGACCAATGTAACTCGTCGAAACTGACCGCGCGATCATGGGATTCTCAGTTTGAAAATACGACGATAATTTGGGAATATCTAGACTTAATCTTAAAAGCATGGCATTAGATGGGAAAAACTCAAAACAGACCCCCAAACCCCCCCGTGAGAGGCATCAATACCAAGCACGGGACCCATGTAACTGGTCAGAATTGATCACGCAATCACGGGACTCCCGATTTGAGAATACAGTGATAATTTTGGAATGTCTAAACTTAGGCTTAAAAACATGGCATTAGAGGGTAAAAAATCGAAACAACCCATGTACAGCCCCGTGAGAGGCACCAACACCTCACTCGGGGCCAATGTAACTCTTAGGAACTGACCGCGTGATCATGGGTATCCCGATTTGAGAATATGATAAAAATTTAAAAATATCTAGACTTAGTCTTAAAAACATGGCGTTGGAGGGTGAAAACCCAAAACAGCCACCGCATAACCCCGTAAGACGCACCAACACCTCTCACGGGACCCATATAATTGGTCAGAATTGATCGTGTGATTGCGGGACTCCCGATTTGAGATTATGACAAAAATATGAAAATATCTAGAGTTAGTCTTAATAACAAGGCGTTAGATGGTGAAAACTCGAAACAACCCCCATACAGCCCTGTGAGAGGCACTAACACCTCGCACGGGACTAATGTAACTCGTCGAAACTGAATGTGCGAACACGGGAATCCCCTTTTGATAATAAAATGATAGTTTGCGGATATCTAGACTTAGGTATAAAAATATGGCGTTAGAGGGTGAAAACCTGAAACAACCCCCATACGGCCTAGTGAGAGGCACAAACACCTCTCATGGGCTAATGTAACTCGTAGGAACTGACACCACGATCACGGGACTCCCAGTTTGATAATATGATGATAATTTGAAAATATGAAGAATTAGACATAAAAAACATGGCATTAAATGGTAAAAACTTAAAATAGCCCCTAAACTGCCCCGTGAGAGGCACTAACACCTCGCAAGGGAACCATGTATGTGGTCAGAACTGAGCCCGCGATCACGAGACTCCCCATTTTAGAATATGATGAAAAATTGAAAATATCTAAACTTAGGCTTAAAAATAAGGTGTTCGAGGGAGAAAACTCAAAATAACCCCCACACGGCCCCGTGAGATGTACCAACACCTCACAGAGTACCAATGTAACTCATCGGAACTGACCGCATGATAAGGGGGATCTCGGTTTGAGAATACAACAATAATTCGGGAATATCTAGACTTAGGCTTAAAAACATGGCGTTAGAGGGAGAAGACCCAAAACGGCCATCGTACGGCCCCGTGAGAGGAACCAACACCTCATACAGGACTAATTTAACTTGTTAGAACTGACCACACGATCACCAGAATCCCGCTTTGAGAATACAACAATAATTTGGGAATATCTTAGGCTTAAAAACATAGCGTCAGATGATGATAACCCAAAACCGCCCCCGTTCGACCCAGTGAGAGGCACCATGACCTCGCACGGCGCCAAATTAACTCGTAGAAACTTACGGCGCGATCAAGGGGCTTGCTATTTAATAATATGACGATAATTTGAAAATATGAAGACTGATGCTTAAAAACATGGCATTCGAAGAAAAAAACTCGAAACAGCCCCCAAACCACCCCATGAGAGCTACTAACACCTCACACCAGACAAATGTAAATCGTCAGAATTGATCGCGCGATCACGCTAATCCCAGTTTGAGAATCCGACGATAATTTGGGAATACCTAGACTTAGGCTTAAAAATAAGGCGTTAGAGGGTGACAAATTAAAACAGTCCTCGTACGGCCTCATGAGAAGCACCAACGTCTCTCATGGGACCCATGTAACTTCTCAGAACTGACCGTGCCATCACGGGACTCTTGGTTCAAGAATATGAGGAAAATTTGAAAATATCTAGACTTATGCTTAAAAACATGGCGTTAAAGGGAGAAAACCAAAAACATCCCCCATACAACCTCGTGAGACACACCAATACCTCTTACGGGACCAAGGTAACTCATCGGAACTGACCACGAAATCACGGGACTCCCGGTTTGAGAATATGATGATAATTTGGGAATATCTAGACTTAGGTTTAAAAACAAGGCGTTAGAGTGTGAAAATTTGAAACAACCCCCGTACAGCCCCGTGAGAGGCACCAACACCTTTCACGGGACCAGTGTAACTTATAGGAACTGATTGTTTGATCATCGGGCTCCTGGTTAGATAATATGACGATAATTGAAAAATATGAGGACTTAGTCTTAAAAACATATCGTTCAACGGAAAAAAATGCAAAACAACCCCCAAACGGCCATGTGAGAGGTACTAACACCTCGCACGGGACCAATGTAACTCGTCAGAACTGACCGTGCGATCACAAGAGAATACGATGATAATTTGGGAATATCTTCACTTATGCTTAAAAATAAGGCGTTAGAGGGTGAAAACTCAAACAATCCCCATACGGCCCAGTGAGAGACACTAACACCTCGCACGGTCCATGGGAATCCCAATTTCAGAATACAATGACAATTTGGCAATATCAAGACTTAGGCTTAAAAACATGGCGTTAGAGGGTCAAAACTCGAAACCTCCCCTGTACGGCCCCGTGAGAGCCACCAATACCTCCCACGAGGATACCGTAACTTGTTGGAATTGACAGCGCGATCACGGGACTCTCGGTTTGAGAATATGAAAAAAATTGAAAATATCTAGACTTAGTCTTAAAAACATGGTGTTAGATGGTGGAAACCCGAAATAGCCCTCGTACGGCCCGGTAACACGCATCAACACCTCGCACGGGACCAATGTAACTCGTAGGAACTGATCATTCGATCATGGGTCTCCTAGTTGGATAATACGATGATAATTTGAAAATAAGAGGACTTAGTCTTACAAACATAGCATTCGACAACAAAAACTCAAAACATCCCCCAAACTGCCTCGTGAGGGGTACTAACACCACGTACGGGACTGCGTGATCACGGGAATCTCAGTTTGAGAATTCAACAATAATTTGGCAAAATCAAGACATAGGATTAAAAACATGGCGTTAGAGGTTGAAAACTCGAAACGACCCCCATACGGCCCCGTGAGAGGCACCAACACCTCGCGTGGGACAATTGTAACTCATCGAAACTGACCGCGAGATCACGGCACTCGCGGTTTGAGAATACAATGATAATTTGGAAATATCTTGACTTAGGCTTAAAAACATGGCGTTACAGGTTGAAAATCCGAAACAATCCCTGTATGGCACCGTAAGAGGAACCATCACCTCGCACGAGGCCAATGTAAATCATAGAAACAGACCGCACAATCAAGGGACTCCCAGTTTGATAATATAATTATAATTTGAAAATATGAAGAATTGGGCTTAAAAACATGGCGTTAGGTTGTAAAAACCCAAAACAGCCTCCGTACGGCCCTACGAGAGGCACTAACACCTCGTACGGGACCCGTGTAACTCGTCGAACCGAACCATTGGATCACGTGACTCTCGATTTGAGAATATGATGTTAATTTGGATATATTTTGACTTAGGCCTAAAAACATTGCATTAGAGGGCAAAAACTGAAAACAGACCCCAAACCTCCCCATAAGAAGCACCAAACACCTCGCACGGGACCCACATAACTGGTCGGAATTGATCGCATGATCACGGGGCTCCCAGTTTGAGAATATGATAATAATTAAGGAATATCTAGACTTAGTCTAAAAAAATATGGCGTCAGAGGGTGAAAACCCGAAACAACCCCTGTACAGCCCCGCGAGAGGCACCAACAGCTCGCGCGGGGCTAATGTAACTCTTAGGAATTGACCCCACGATCATGGGACCCTTGATTTGAGAATATGATTAAAATTTTATAATATCTAGACTTAGTCTTAGAAACATGGCGTTAGATGGTGGAAACTCGAAACAACCCTCGTACGGCCCTTTAAGAGGCACCAACACCTCGTACGGGACCAATGTAACTCGTAGGAACTGATCGTGAGATCATGGGGATCCTGGTTTAACAATATGATAATAATTTGTAAATATGAGGGCTTAGGCTTAAAAATATGGCATTCTACAGAAAAAACTCAAAACAGCCTTGAAGGCACCAACACCTCGTACGGGACCAATATAACTCGTCGGAACTGAACACGCCATCATGGGAATCCCGATTTGAAAATATAATGAGAATTTAGGAATATGTAGACTTAGGCTTAAAAACATGGCGTTAGAGGGTGAAAACCCAGAAAATCCCTCATACGACCCGAGGCACCATGCACACTACCAATGTAACTCGTAAGAACTGACCACTCCATCACGGGACTCCCAAATTTATTATACAACGATAATTGGTAAGTACGAGGACTTACGCTTAAACACCTGGCGTTCGATGGTAAAAACTCAAACTAGCCCACAAACCGTCCCGTGAGAGGCACCAACACCTCATACGGGATCAATGTAATTAGTCGGAACTGACCGTGCAATTATGGTACTCCCGATTTGAGAATAAGGCAATAATTTGAGAACATCTAGACTTAGTCTTAAACACATGACGTTCCATGGTAAAAACTCAAAATAGCCCACAAACTTCCTCGTGAGAGGCACCAACACTTCGCACGGTGACCAATGTGACTCGTAGAAACTGATCGCACGATCACGAGACTCTCGGTTTGAGAATTTAATGAAAATTTGAAAATATGTAGACTTACGCTTAAAAACATGGTGTTAGATGGTGAAAACCCAAAACAACCGCCGTATGACCCCGTGAGAGGCACCAACACCTCGCTAGGAAAAATGTAACTCGTCGGAGCTAATCGCGTGATCGCGAGACTCTCAATTTGTTAATACAACAAAATTTTGGAATATCGAGACTTAGCCTTAAAAACACGATGTTAAAGGGTGAAAACCTGAAACAACCACTGTATAGCCCCATGAGAAGCACCAACACCTCACACGAGACCAATGTAATTCGTAGGACCTGACTGTGCAATCACGGGACTCTCGGTTTCATAATTCGATGATGATTTGAAAATGTGAGGACTTAGTCTTAAAAAATGGCATTCGATGGAAAAAACTCGAAACAACCCACAAACTGCCCCGTAAAAGGCACCAACATCTCGCACGGGACCAATGTCACTCGCCAGAACGAACCGTGCAATTGCGGGACTCTCGGTTTGAAATATGAGTAAAATTTGAAAATATCTAGACTTAGTCTTAAAAAATTGGTGTTAAATGGTTGAAATAACAAACAGCCCCTATACGGCCCCGTGAGAGGCACCAACACCTCACACGGGACCAATGTAACTCGTCAGAACTAATCGCATGATCATAGGAAACCCGATTTCAAAATACAATAATAATTTGAAAATATGAGGGCTTAGGCTTAAAAATATGGCGTTTGAGGGTGTGAACCCGAAATAGTCCCCGTAAGGACTCATTAGGGGCACCAACACCTCGCACAGGACCAATGTAAATCGTAGGAACTGACCACGCGATCATGATACTCCTAGTTTGATAATTTGAAAATATGAGGACTCAGGCTAAAAAACATGGCTCTCGATGGCCAAAACTGGAAATACCCCCAAACCACCCCGTGAGAGGCACCAACACATGTACGGGACCAATATAACTTGTCGAAACTGATCGTGGAATTTTGGGACTCCCAGTTTGAGATACGACAAGAATTTGAGAATATCTAGACTTAGGCTTAAAAATAAGGCATTAGAGGGTGAAAACCTGAAACAACCCATGTACAGCCCCATGAGAGGCACCAACACCTCGCACAAGACTAGTGAAACTCGTCGAAACTGATCGCGCGATCAAGGGAGTCCCGATTTGAGAATATGATGATAATTTGGGAATAAATAGAGTTGGCCTTAAAAACAATGTGTTAGAGGGTGAAAACCTAAAACAACCGTCGTACGCCCCCGTAAGAGGCACCAACACCTTGCACAGGACTAATGAAACTCCTCTGAACGAATCGCGCAATCACATGACTCTCGGTTTCAGAATACAATGTTAATTCAAAAATATGAGGACTTAGTCTTAAAAGCATGGCATTCGACGACAAAAACTCAAAACAACCCCCAAATAGCCCCGTGAGAGCCACCAACACCTCTCACGGGACCATTGTAACTGGTGAGAATTGACTGCGGGATCACGTGACTCCCAATTTGAGAATATGACGATAACTTAGGCTAAAAAATATGGCATTAGAGGGTGAAAACCTGAAACATCCCTCGTACGGTCATGTTAGAGGCAACAACACCTCTTACAGGATCAATGTAACTCGTCGAAACTAACCGCGCAATCAGAGGACTCTCAGCTTGACAATATGACAAAAATTATAAAAAAATCAAGACTTCAGGCTTAAAAAATGGTGTTAGATGGTGAAAATTCCAAACAACTCCCGTACGTCCCCATGAGGGGCACCAACACCTCGCACGGGTCCAATAAAACTCATTGAAACTGACCACACAATCACGGGACTATCGTTTTGAGAATATGACTACAATTTGGGAATATCTAAACTTAGGCTTAAAAACATGGCGTTCAATGCAAAAAACTTGAAATAACCCCCAAACTGCCCTGTGAGAGGCACCAACACCTCGCCCTGGACCAATGTAAATGGTCAGGACTGACTACGCGATCACGGGACTCTCGGTTTGAGAATAGGATAATAACTTATGCTTAAAAACATGGTGTTAGAGGGTTAAAACTCGAAATAGCCATCATACAGTCCCATGAGAGGCACAACACCTCGCATGAGACCAATGTAACTCGTCAGAACTCATCGCGTGATCACGGGACTCTGGGTTTGAGAATATGATAAGAATTTCAAAATATCTAGACTTAGGCTAAAAAACATGGCGTTAGATGGTAAAAACTCGAAATAGCCCCGGAATGGACCCGTGAGAGGCACCAATAACTCTCACGTGACTAATATAACTCGTAGGAACTAATCGTATGATCACGGGGCTCCTAGTTTGATAATACGATGATAATTTTAAAATATGAGGACTTAGGCTTAAAAACATGGTGTTCGACGGAAAAAACTTGAAACAACCCCCAAATTGCCCCGTGAGAGGCACCAACACCTCGCACGGGACCAATGTAACTCATGGGAACTAACCGGACAATCATGGGAATCCCACTTTGAGAATATAATGATAATTTGGAAATATCTAGACTTAGGCTTAAAAATATGGCGTTAGAGGGTGAAAATCTAAAGCATCCCCCGTATAGCCCCTTGAGAGGCACCAACACCTCGTACGGGGTCAATGTAACTCATAGGAACTGACTACGTGATCATGGGACTCTTGGTTGATTAATACGATGATCATTTTTAAAATATAATGTCTTAGGACTAAAAATGGCGTTCAATGGCAAAAACTCGAAATAGCCCACAAATTGCCCCGTGAGAGGCACCAACACCTTGCACGGGACCAATGTAACTTGTCGGAACTAATCGCGCGATTGCGGGACTATCGATTTGAGAATATGATGATAATTTGATAATACGTATACTTATGCTTAAAAATAAGGCGTTAGAGGGTGAAAACTTGAAACACCCCCCGTACGGCCGCATAAGAGGCACTAACACCTCGTACCGGACCAGTGTAACTCGTCAAAATTAACGGCATGATCACGGGACTCCCAATTTAGGAATACGATGATCGCGCGAAATTTTCGAGACCAAAATTGGAAGTAGCCCCCAAATCGCCCCGTGAGAGGCAACACCACATGTACGGGATCAATGTAACTCGTCGAAACTGGCCGTGCAATTATGGGATTCCAAGTTTGAGATACGACGATAATTTGAGAATATCTAGACTTAGGCTTAAAAATAAGGTATTAAAGGGTGAAAACATGAAACAGCCCCCGTGTACCCATGAGAGGCACCAACACCTCGCATGAGACCAATAAAACTCGTCGAAACTGATCACGCGATCATGGGCTCCTAGTTTTAGAATACGACGATCATTTGGGAATAACTAGACTTAGACTTAAAAATAGCGCGTTAGAGGGTGAAAACCCAAAACAGCCATTGTACGCCCCCATAAGAGGCACCAACACCTCGCACGGGACCAATGAAACTCGTCAGAATCGATCGCGCTGTCACGGGACTCTCGACTTCAGACTATGACTTTAATTAAAAAATATGAGGACTTAGACTTAAAAACATGGTGTTCGACTGCAAAAACTCAAAACAGCCCCCAAATCACCCCCTGAGAGGCACCAAGACCTCGCCCGAGATAATTGTAACTGGTCGAAACTGACCGCGCGATGACGGGACTCCAAATTTCAGAATACGATGATAACTTAGGCTTAAAAACATGTCATTAGAGGGTGAAAAACCGAAACAATCCCCATACGGTCTCGTGAGTGGCAAAAACACCTCGTACGGGATCAATGTAACTCGTTGGAACTAACCGCACGATCACAAGACTCTCAATTTGAGAATATGAAAAAAAAATTAAAAAACTCTAGACTTAGGCTTAAAACATGGCATTAGATGGTGAAAACCTGAAACAACTCCCTCACAGGACCAATGAAACTCGTCGTAACTGATCGCGCGATCACGGGACTCCCAATTTGGGTATACGATGATAATTTAGGAGTAACTAGACTTAGGCTTAAAAACAGCGCGTTAGAGGGTGAAAACTCGAAAGATTCATCGTACGACCCCATAAGTTGCACAAACACCTCGCACGGGACCAATGAAACTCATTAGAACTGATCGCGTGATCACGGGATTCTCGATTTGAGAATACGACGATAATTTCAAATTATGACGAATTACACTTAAAAACATGGCGTTCGATGGCAAAAACTCGAAACAACCCCCAAACTGCCCCGTGAGAGGCACCAACACCTCGCTCGGAACTAATATAACTGGTCAGAACTGACTGCGCAATCATGGGAATCGAAGTTTGAGAATAGGACAACAACTTATGCTTAAAAACATGGCGTTAAAGGGTTAAAACTCGAAACAACCATCGTACAGTTCTGTGAGGGGCACCAACACCTCGCACGAGACCAATGTAACTCGTCATAACTGATCGCATGATCATGAGACTCTCGGTTTGAGAATATGATGTAAATTTCAAAATATCTAGACTTAGGATTAAAAATATGGCATTAAATAGTAAAAACCTGAAATAGCCCCCGAACGGCCTCGTGAGAGGCACCAACACCTCTCACTGGACTAATGTAATTCGTAGGAATTAATCGTATGATCACGGGGCTCCCGAATTGATAATACGATGATAATTTGAAAATACGAGGACTTAGGCTTAAAAACATGGCGTTCGACAGCAAAATCTCTAAATAGCCCCCAAACAGCCCCGTGAGAGGCACCAATACCTCGCACGGGACCAATGTAACTCATGAGAACTTACCGTGCAATCACGGGAATCCCAGTTTCAGAATAGGAAAACAACTTATGGTTAAAAATAAGGCGTTAGAGGGATTAAACTCGAAAGAATCCCCGTACGGTCTCGTGAGAGGCAACAACACCTCGTACGGGATCATTGTAACTCGTCAGAACTAACCACGTGATCATAGGACTCTCGGTTTAAGAATAAGAAAAAAATTGAAAAATTCTAAACTTAGGCTTAAAAAATGGCGTTAGATGGTTAAAACCCGAAAGAGCTCCCATACGGCCCCGTGAGAGACACCAACACCTTGCACGGGACCAATGAAACTCGTCGAAACTAATCTCGCGATCACGGGACTCCCGATTTGAGAATATGATGATAAATTGGGAATAACAATACTTAGGCTTAAAAATAGCGCGTTAGTGGGTGAAAACTCAAAACAGTCGTCGTACGCCCCCATAAGAGGCACTAACACCTTGCACAGGACCAATGAAACTTGTCAGAACTAATCGTGTGATCACGAGAATCTGAGTTTGAGAATACGATGTTAATTCAAAAATATGAGGACTAGGCTTAAGAAATGGCTTTCGATGGTAAAAACTCAAAACAACCCCCAATTCACCCTGGGAGAGGCACTAACACCTCGCACGAGATAATTATAACCGGTCGGAACTAACTGCGTGATCACAAGACTCTTGGTTTGAGAATATGACAAGAATTGGAAAAAATCTTGACTTAGGCTTAAAGAATGGCGTTAGATGGTGAAAACTCGAAACAATTCCTGAACAGCCCCGTGAGAGGCACCAACACCTCATACGGGTCCAATAAAACTCGTCAAAACTGACCGCGTGATCACGGGACTACTGAATTGGTAATATGATGACAATTTTGGAATATCTATACTTAGGCTTAAAAATACGGCGTTCAACAGAAAAAACTAGAATAAAACCCAAACATCCCTGTGAGAGGCAAGAACACCTCGCTCTGGACCAATGTAAGTGGACAGAACTGACTGAGCGATCACGGGACTCCTGATTTGAGAATAGGACAAATCTTATTCTTAAAAACATGTCGTTAAAGGGCTAAAGCTCAAAATAGCCACCATACAGTCCCGTGAGAGGAACCAACACCTCGTACGAGACCAATGTAACTCGTCAGAACTGATCGCATGATCACGGGACTCTTAGTTTGATAATATGATGAAAATTTCAAAATATCAAGACTTAGGCTTAAAAGCATGGCATTAAATGGTAAAAACTACAAACATCCCCCAAACAGCAGCGTGAGAGGCACCAACACCTCTCACGTGACTAATGTAACTCGTAGGAACTAATCATACGAATATGTGGCTCCTGGTTTGATAATACGATGATAATTAGAAAATATGTGGACTTAGGCTTAAAAACATAATATTCGAAGGCAAAAATCGAAGCATCCCCTAAACCACCTTGTGACAGTCACCAACACCTCACACGAGACCAATGTAAATCGTCGGAACTGACCGTAAGATCACGGGAATCGTAATTTGACAATACAACAATAATTTGGGAATATCTAGGCTTATGCTTAAAAACATGGCATTAGAGGGTGAAAATCTGAAACAACCCCTCGCGCGGGGTCAATGTAACTCATAGGAACTAACCGCGTGATCATGGGACTCTCGGTTTCATAATACGTTGATAATTTGAAAACATGGCGTTTGATGGCAAAAACTAGAAACATCCCACAAACTGCTCCGTGAGAGGCACCAACACCTCACACAGGACCAATGTAACTCTTGAGAACTGACCGCGTCATTGCGGGACTCTCAGTTTGAGAATATGATGATAATTTGAGAATATTTAGACTTAGGCTTAAAAATAAGGCGTTAGAGGGTGAAAACCTTAAACAACTCCCATACAGCCCCGTGAGAGGCACCAACCCTCGCACGGAACCAATGCAACTTGTCAAAATTGATCGTGCAATCACGGGACTCCTAGTTTGAGAATACAATGATAATTTGGGAATAACTAGACTTAAGCTTAAAAATGACGCGTTAGAGGGTGAAAACCCAAAACAACCATTGTACGCCCCCGTAAGAGGCACCAACATCTCGCACCGGACCAATCAAACTCGTTAGAAGTCATCGCGCTATCACGGGACTCTCAACTTGAGAATACAACGTCAATTCAAAAAATATGAGGACTTAGGCTTAAAAACATGGCGTTCGGAGGAAAAAACTCAAAATAGCCCATAAATTACCCCACGAGAGGCACCAACACCTCGCACGGGACAATTGTACCTGGTCAAAACTAATCGCGCGATCATGGGAATCACAATTTGAGAATACAATGATAACATAGGCTTAAAAACATGGCATTAGAGGGTAAAAACCTAAAACAACACTCGTACGGTCTCGTGAGAGGCAACAAGACCTCGTATGGGATCAATGTAACTCGTCGAAACTAACCACGTGATCACAGGACTCTCGGTTTGAGAATATGAAAAAAATTGAAAAAATCTAGACTTAGGCTTCAAAAATGGAGTTAGATGGTGAAACTCGAAACAGCTCCCCTACAGCCTTGTGAGAGGCACCAACACCTCTCACGGGACCAATGAGACTCG
Source organism: Sambucus nigra (assembly GCA_949130495.1). Taxonomy (NCBI): domain Eukaryota; kingdom Viridiplantae; phylum Streptophyta; class Magnoliopsida; order Dipsacales; family Adoxaceae; genus Sambucus; species Sambucus nigra. The sequence goes on along the minus strand of OX422222.1, from coordinate 226,616,790 downwards.
TGATACTGATCACGGGACTCCCAGTTTGAGAATACGATGAAAATTTGTGAATAACTAGACTTAGGATTAAAAATAGTGCATTTGAGGGTGAAAACCCAAAACAGCCATCGTACACCCCCGTAAGAGGCACCAACACCTCGCATGGGACCAATAAAACTTGTCAGAACTGACCGCGTGATCACGTGATTCTTAATTTGAGAATACAATGATAATTTCAAATTATGAGGACTTATGCTTAAAAACATGTTTTTCGATGGCAAAAACTAAAAATAGCCCCCAAACCTCCCTATGCGAGGCATCAACACCTCGCTCGGGACCAATGTAATCGGTCAAAAATGACTACGCGATCATGAGAATCTCGGTTCGAGAATAGGATAACAACTTATGCCTAAAAACATGGTGTTAGAGGGTTAAAACTCAAAACAACCACCGTATAGTCCCGTGAGAGGCACCAACACCTCGCACGAGACAATATAACTCGTTGGAATTGATCACGTAATCACGGGACTCACGATTTGAGAATATGATGAAAATTTCAAAATATCTGGACTTAGGTTTAAAAAGATGCCGTTAGATTGTAATCACCTGAAATAGCCCCGAACGGCCACATGAGAGGCACCAACACCTCTCACGGGACTAATGTATCTCGTAGGAACTTATCGTAGGATCATGGGGCTCCCGATTTGATAATACGATTATAATTTGAAAATTTGATTATTGAGGCTTAAAAACATGTCGTTCGATGGCAAAAACTCAAAACAGCCCCAAAATCGCCCCGTGAGAGGCATCAACACTTCACACGGGACCAATGTAAGTCATGGGAACTGATCGCGCAATCATGGGAATCCCAGTTTAAGAATACAACGATAATTTAGGAATATCTATACTTAGCCTTCAAAACATGGCGTTGGAGGGTGAAAATCGGAAGCAGCCCCTTGAGAGACACCAACACCTTGCATGGGGTCAATGTAACTCGTAGGAACTTACCCCATATCAAGGGACTCTCGGTTTCATAATACGATGATAATTTGAAAATATGAGGACTTAGGCGTAAAAACTATGCATTCGATGGCAAAAACTCAAAAAAACCCACAAACTGCCCCATGAGAGGCACCAACACCTCGCACGGGACCAATGTAACTAGTCAAAACTGACCGTACGATTGCAGGACTCTGGGTTTGAGAATACGATGATAATTTTATAATATCTAGACTTAGCCTTAAAAACATGGCGTTAGAGGGTGAAGTCCTAAAATAGCCCTCGTACGGCCCCATAAGAGGCACCAACACCTTGTTAGGGACCAACGAAACTTACTAGAACAAATCGTTCGATCACGGGACTCCCAGTTTGAGAATACGACGATAATTTGGGAATAACTAGACTTAGGCTTAAAAATAGCGCATTAGAGGCTGAAAAATCGAAATAGCCGCCATACTCTCGTAAGAGGCACCAACACCTAGCACGGGACCACTGAAACTTTTCAGAACTGAACGCACAAATAGGGTACTCTCGATTTGAGAATATGATGGCAATTCAAATATATGAGGACTTACCCTTTAAAACGTGGCGTTCGACGGCAAAAACTGAAAACTACCCCCAAATCGCCCTAGGAGAGGCCCCAACACCTCGAACGGGACCATTGTAACTGGTCAGAACTAACTGCGCAATCACGGGACTCCTAATTTGATTATACGATGATAACTTAGGCTTAAAAACATGGAATTAGAGGGTGAAAACAAGAAACAACCCCCATACGGTCTCGTGAGAGGCAACAACACCTCGCATGGGATCAATGTTACTCGTCGGAACTAACTGCACGATCACAGGACTCTCAGTTTGAGAATTTGACAAAAATTTCACAAATCTAGACTTAGGCTTAAAAAATGGTGTTAGATGGTGAAAACTCAAAACAGGTCTCATACGACCCCGTGAAAGGAACGAGCACCTCACACGGGTATAGGGGTGGAAGCGGTACGGTTTTTTACCGTACCGTACCGTTTTGGTCCGAAAAAAAATGGTTTTGGTTTCATATTTTGAAATACCAAAAACCGAAATTACCGAAACCAAAAATACCGCAAAAAGTTTGGTTGGTTTTGGTTTTTAGATATAAAAAACCGATTTACCAAATTACCGTACCGCTTTATCGTACCGCATTACCGTACCGATGTACCGTACCGAAATTACCGAATTTACCGTACCAACATACCATACCAAACTTACCAAATGTTACTATACCAATTACCAAATAATTTTGTATTAAAAAAATATATTCTAAATTATCAAGACCCTCCATTTAAAGTAAACCCATCTCATCCATCCATTCTTGTTTATATAAAATGCAAACCCTAATTTCTTGCCATTCACTTTCCTACGGCTGATGAGCTTGAGAGCAAACAACAAAAGAAAAAAAAAAGGTAAACAACTCTTTATCTCTCCCATCTCAGATCTTCCCCCCCTCCCCCCTCCCCCCTCCCCCTCCGATCTGCCACACAGCCACACACACACACACACGCACACACACACAGCCACATGCACACACACACAGCTACATACGCACACACACACAGCCAGCAACACAGCTACACACGCACACACACATCTCAGATCTTCCATCTCACCCCCTCCCCCCCCCCTCCCCCTCCCCCTCCGATCTGCTACACAGCCACACACACACACGCACACACACACACAACTACACACGCACACACACACAACTACACACGCACACACACATCTCAGATCTTCCCCTCCCCCCCCCCTCCGATCTGCTACACAGCCACACACACACACGCACACACACACAGCTACACACGCACACACACACAGCTACACAGCTACACACGCACATATAATTGTTGTCTCCGATCCCAGTTTTTTAGTTTTTTGATTACTTTTTGATATGCAACTGCTCCACATTATCAATCTGGGATCGGCTACTACTAAATCTCAGATTCTTGGACTAAATACCTCATTTCCCTTTTTATTTTTTGTTGAGCTGGGTTTTTGGGTTTTTTATCTGTATAGATAAAAGTCAAAATAAGTTTAAAAGTAAATTGAGTGTATAAATAAACTGTTATTGGGTTTTTTTTATGTATAAACTGTTATTGGCTGTTATTGGGTTTTTTTTATGTACAAACTGTATAAACTGTTATTAGCTGTTATTGGTTTTTTTTTATGTATAAACTGTTAACAACAGTTTTTTTTATTTATGCATAAACTGTTTTTTTTAATGTGTATAAGATGGATTTTTTTTTATTATTGTTACAGATTTATTTTTACAGTTTGATTTTATAGTTTTTTTTTTATTTGTAGGTTTTAATCAACAATGGTTTTGAAAGGCAATATTTGTGGGCTCATAGCAATCTCGGAGGTGTTGGTAAAGAGAAAATGGACCAAAAAAAATTGGGAGTATGATAACAATGAATATTTTGAGCATTATGCAAAGATTGAGGGAAATGGGCAAATTGCGTGCATATATTGTAAACAACGTTTTCCGGAGATTGAGTTGTCCAATAAACTTTGGGCTCATTTGGGAGATTGCGTAGAATGGAATCATGTTGATCGTGTTAGGACTAACAAAAAAAAACATGCTATATACCAACTCGACAAGTGGTCTGTGAAGGACCTTTACCCTCAGAAACAGATACAATATGATAAGTTACTGAAAATGTGGACAATGGGGCTTAATAACACGGATTAGAGTAACAAGTGGGATTTTTTTTTTGACAGAGTTTAGAAATAGTATCTTTTTTGTTATGATATGGTTGGATTAAATAGTATCATTATCCCAATGGGAATAATACTTCCAAATGTTTCTACTCTCTAGCCTTATAACTTGTATTGTAGTACATGACATGTTATGTCGTTTTGTATGTATTAAAGTATTACGTATTAACTTCTTGTTCGTGTTATCCCTCAATAATTATTTGTTCTATATTTTGTATTTGTTAGATGTCAGCGATGGATGAAACAAATAATGATGTTGTTGAAATAAGCAAGGGCAGCACTGAAGTGAGTCAAAAAAGAACGAAGGGAGGTACTAAAACTATCACAAACCAAGGTAGTTCTCTCATTTGGACTCATATGAATAGACATATGGTTGATGGTAAATATATGGGTACTTGTGATTGTGTACATTGTGGTGCAAAATTTAATGCTCCTTCTGTTAACGGAACTACTTTATTGTGGAATCATCTTAAAAGGAGATGTAAAAAATATTCGCAATCCGAAATAACCGATAAACAAACAATTTTATCGTTGGAAGGAACTGAAAAAATTAATTGGAAGTTTGATCAAGATATAGCTCGCAAGACTCTTGCGAAAATGATTATTCTTTGTGAACTTCCATTTAGTTTTGTTGAAAAAGAGGGTTTTCGGTTGTTTGTAAAAGAGTTAAACCCTAGGTTTCATGTAGTTTCCCGATCCACTATCACCAAAGATTGTTGGCAAATTTATCTTGAAGAACGTGCAAAATTGAAGCATTACTTTATGACATCCGCTACACGTGTCTCCATCACCACTGATTTGTGGACATCTATTCAAAATTTGGGGTATATGTGTCTTACCGCTCATTATGTGGATAATAATTGGAAGTTACAAAAGAAAATCATTAATTTTTGTGTACTTCCACACCCACATAAAGGTGAGGCCATATCTAAAGCTGTGGAGTCATGTTTGCTAGGGTGGGGTTTAGAAAAGTTAACAACAATCACCCTTGATAATGCAAAAAATAATGATAGGTGTGTTGATGACTTGAGAAAAAGATTTAACAAGAGAAATGGGTTGTTGTTGGGTGGGGAATTTTTTCATGTGAGATGTTTTGCACACATTATCAATCTTGTTGTGAGGGATGGGATTCTTGAGATTAAGGAGATAGTGAAGCGACTTCGTAGGAGTGTGAAATATGTGAGAAGTTCTCCATCAAGGTTGCAAACATTTAAGTTGTGTGCCTCGGAAGAAAGGATAAGATCAACAAAGTGTGTATGCCTAGATGTGAAAACGAGGTGGAATTCTACCTACCTTATGATAGGTGCGGCAATGCAATATCAAAAGGCGTTCGAACGTCTTGAGGATAAGGATGATATGTACAAAGTGGAAGTTAGTAGCAAAGGGGGTGGCATCATGTGTGAGAGTGATTGGATGACATTAAAAGCTTTGCACACGTTTTTGGAAGAATTCTACCTTCTAACAAAACGTATATCCGGTTCTCATTATATTACTTCAAATTCTTACTTTGATGAAGTAACCTCCACTAAAGACTTACTCTCGGAGTATTTAGAGAGTGATGATCCTTTTTTCCATGATATGGCTATCAAAATGAATACCAAATTTGACAAGTACTGTGATGTTACTTCTTTAAATTTAATTTTGGTTATTGCTATTGTCTTGGACCCTCGCCATAAATTGCAATATGTGGAGTATTGGTATAATGAATATTTTTCCAAGGATCACACACTTTCTAAAGTAGAAAGAGAGTGTAAAGTGTTTGATTTTATTGAAAAATTGAAAAGTTTGATGTCACAAATCTATTATCACTACAAGTTAGAAAATGAGTCTTGTGGGGATAGTGATTCAAGTAAGGTTCGTCATTATGTTGGTGATATTTCGGGCAATTCTGTTGAAAATGTGGACAAACGTGCTTTGAAGAAGAAGGGATTTTCAAACTATTTGAAGAGGAAGGAAAATGTTGAATTGATGAATGATTTGGATCGATACTTACATGATGGTATAGAAACTCTTGATGATCAAAATTTTGATGTTTTGACTTGGTGGCAAGGAAAGATTCCAACATACCGTGCATTAGCATTGATGGCACGTGATATCTTGGCCATTCCCATGACATCGGTTGCTTCCGAGTGTGCTTTTAGTACAAGCAAAAGAGTCCTTGATCCATTTCGTAGTTCTTTGACACCAAAATCGGTGGAGTGTTTAGTATGCGCTCAAGATTGGATTAGAAGCTCCCCAACCATCGAAATTGAAGATTCACTTGAGGCACTTGAGACTATTGAAACTTGTATGTATTTTACATTCATAAGCTCTAATTGTACTTATTTCGGTATCTTATTTATATATATTTATTGATATTGATATGCATTTTTATTGTTGTTCACTTGTAGGTGTAATGGATGAGTTCAATGCATTGAACATTATATCGGTTTGAGCGGAATTCAGCTTTTGAAACATGAGGTATATTGCATTATCTATTTAATAAGACTGTTTTTAGGCAATTTAGGACTGTTTTTTAAGCCATTTGTTGCTGTTTTTAAGCCAACTGGGAGCTATTTTTAGGCTGTTTTTTATCCATTTGGGGATTATTTTTTAGGCTGTATTTAAGCCATTTGGGGGGCTGTTTTTTAGGTTGTTTTTAAGCTATTTGGGGGTGTTTTTATGCTATTTTTAGGCAGTTTTTAAGCCATTTATGGGCTGTTTTTTAGGCTGTTTTTTGGCTATTTTTAAGCCATTTAGGGGCTGTTTTTAGGGCTGTTTTTGGGGCTGTTTTTAGGGCATTTAGGGGGCTGTTTTTAGGCTGTTTTTTTTAGCTATTTTGGGCTGTTTTTAGGCCATTTAGGGGGCTGTTTTTAAGCTGTTTTTAGGCCTTTTTAGGCTATTTTTTTAGCTGTTTTTAGGCTGTTTTTAGGGCTGTTTTTGGCTATTTTTAGGGCTGTTTTTTAGGCCATTTATGGGTTTTTTTAGGGCTGTTTTAAGCCATTTAGGGGTTGTTTTTAGGGCTGTTTTTAGGCCATTTATGGGTTTTTTTAGGCTGTTTTTTTAGCCATTTGGGGACTGTTTTTTAGGCCATTTTTTAGCCATTTGGGGGCTGTTTTTCATGCTGTTTTTAAGGCATTTTCATGCTGTTTCAAGTCATTTTTAGGCCATTTATAGGATGTTCTATTGACATATTACTTTTGTATTGATTTATAGGTGGAAAAATTGGAGGCAAAAGAGAAGAAAGGAGACAGAATTGATAAAACCATTGAGAGTTGCATGTTACTTTTGGTTTATTTCAACATTGCAAGAAACTATTTCGGATGAATGTAAATCTTAATATGGAGTTTTATGTTTATGGATTTAGAATGGACATAATTACTTATGACTTTTACTTTATGCTTCATATACTCATGTTATTTTGTACTGCAAATTATATTTGATTCAAGTTTTAACGAATGAATTTAACCGAATTGAGTTTAAAATGCTGTACCGAAACTTACCGGAATGAAACCAGCTTGTAATTTTGGTATTTACCGGAATGAAACCAAAAAGAAACCGAAATTACTGAAACCGAAATAAAACCGAAATTATCGAAAATACCGTAATACCGGACGGTTTGGTTTTGGTTTCTATTTTGATGTACCGGCCGGTAAATTCGGTACAAACGGTTTTACCATCCAAATTACGGTTTTGGTATTGGTAAGCAATCGTTACCGACCAAACCGAACCATTTCCACCCCTACACGGGTACAATGAAACTCGTCAAAACTGACCGCGCGATCATGGGACTACCGATTTGAGAATACGATGACAATTTGGGAATAACTAGACTTAGGCTAAAAAACATGGTGTTCGACGAAAAAAACTAAAAACAGCCCCCAAACTGCCCCGTGAGTGGCCCCAACACCTCGCTCTAGAGCAATGTAACTGGTCGGAACTGACCCCGCAATCACGGGAATCCCAGTTTGGGAATATAATGAAAATTTCAAAATATTTTTACTTAGGCTTAAAAACATGGCGTTAAATGGTGAAAACCAGAAACAACCCCCTTACGGCCCCGTGAGAGGCACCAACACCTCTCACGGGACTAATGTAACTCGAAGGAACTAATCCTGTAGTCATGGGGCTCCCAGTTTGATAATACATGATAATTTGAAAATATGAGGACTTAGGCTAAAAAACATGGCATTCGACGGAAAAAACTAGAAATAGCCCCCAAAACCGCCCTGTGAGAGGCACCAACACCTCACACAAGACTAATGTAACTCGTGGGACCTGACTTCGTGATCACGGGAATCCCGAATTGAGACTATAATGATAATTTAGGAATATCTGGACTTAGGCTCAAAACATCGCGTTAGAGGGTAAAAACTCAAAATAACCCATGTACGGCCCCTTGAGAGGTACCAACACCTCGCATGGGATCAATGTAACTTGCAAAAACTGACCGCGGTATCACGAGACTCCCAATTTCATAATAAGACTAGCATTAAAAAATATGAGGACTTGGGCTTACAAACATGGCGTTCGACAGCAAAAATTGGAAACAACCCTCAAACCCCCCGTGAAAGGCACCAACACCTCACACGGGTCCAATGAAACTCGTTTGAACTAACTACAATATAATAGGACTCCCTATTTGAGAATACAATGATAATTCGAGAATATCTTAGCTTAGGCTTAAAAACATGGCGATGAGGATGAAAACCCAAAACAGCCACTATACAGCCCTTTAAGAGGCACCAACACCTCGCACGGAGAGAATGTAACTCATAAGAACTGACCATGCAATCAAGGGACTCTCGGTTTGAGAATATGACATTAATTTAAAAATATGAGGACTTAGCCTTAAAAACATGGCGTTCGACGGCAAAAACTCAAAATTGCCTCCAAATCGTCCAATAAGAGGCACCAACACATCTTACAGGACCAATGTAAGTGGTCGAAACTGACCGTACGATCACGGGACATCCAATTTGAGAATACGGTGATAGCTTAGGCTTAAAAACATTATGTTAGGGGGTGAAAACCCAAAACATCCCCATACGCCCTCGTGAGAGGCACCAACACCTCGCATGGGATCAATGTAACTCGTTGGAACTGATCACGCAATAACGGGACCGTCAGTTTGAGAATATGATGATAATTTGAAAATATCTAGACTTACGCTTAAAAACATAGCGTTAGACGATGAAAACCCAAAACTACCCTCGTACGGCCCCGTGAGATGCACCACCTCGTACAGGATAATTGTAACTTAAAGGAACTAATTGTGTGATCACGGGGCTCCCGGTTCGATAATACGATGATAATTTGAAAATATGAGGACTTAGGCTTTAAAACACGACGTTCCATGATAAAGACTCGAAACATCCCCCAAATCGCCCTGTGAGAGGCACCAACACCTCGTACGGGACCAGTGTAACTCGTCTAAAGTAATCTAAAATATCAAGACTTAGGCTTAAAAATATGGCGTTAGAGGGTGAAAATCTGAAACAACCCCCATACGGTCCTCGGACAGGATTCGACTCCTCGCACGTGGCCAATGTAACTTGTAGGAACTAATCGCATGATCACGGGACTCTCAGTTTCATAATATGATGATAATTTAAAATATGTGAACATGGGTTTGAAAACATGGCATTCGATGGAAAAAACTCGAAACATCCCCCAAACTACCCCGTGAGAGGCACCAACACCTCGCACACGGACAATGTAACTCATTCGAACTAACTGCGCAATTCTAGGACTCTCGGTTTGAGAATACGTTGATAATTTGAGAATATCTACACTTAGGATTTAATACATGGCGTTAGAGGGTGAAAACTCAAAATAGCCCCCGTACGACCCGATTAGAGGCACCAATACCTCGCACGGGACCAATATAACTCGTCGGAACTGACCGCGTGATCACAAAATTGCGGGTTTTAGAATATGATGAAAATTTGAAAACATTCATACTTAGGCTTAAAAACATGGCGTTCGATGGTGAAAACCTGAAATAGCCCCCGTACGGACCCGTGAGAGTCCTCAACACCTCGCACAGGACCAATAAAATTCGTCAGAACTGCCCGCGCGATCACGAGACTTTTGGTTTGAGAATGCGATGATAATTTGGGAATACCTAGACTTAGGCTTAAAAAATGGCGTTAGATGGTGAAAACCCAAAATAGCCACCGTACGACCCCATAAAGAGGAACCAACACCTCTCTCAGGGCCAATATAACTCGTAGGAACTGATCGAACGATCACGAGACTCTCGATTTAAGAATACGACGTTGATTTGAAAATATGAGGAGTTAGGCTTAAAAAAATGGCGTTTGATGGCAAAAACTCAAAATAACCCCCAAACCGTCCCGTAAGATTCACCAACACCTCGTAGGAGACCAATGTAACTGGTCAGAACTGATCGGGTGAGCAAGGAACTCCCAATTTGAGAATACGATGGTAACTTGGGCTTAAAAATATGGCGTTAGATGGTGAAAACCCGAAATAGTCCCCGTACGACCCCATAAGACACACCAACACCTCGCAGAGGACCAACGAAACTTGTAGGAACTGATTGTGCGATCACGGGGCTCTCGTTTTCATAAGACAATGATAATTTGAAAATATGAGGACTTAGTCTTAAAAACATAACATTCAATGGGAAAAACTCGAAACACCCCCCAAATCGCCCTATAAGAGGCACCAACACCTCATACGGCACCAATGTTAATCATCGGAACTAACCGCACGATCATGGGAATCTCGGTGGTAGAATATAACGATAATTTGTGAATATCTAGACTTAGACTTATTAACATGGGGTTAGAGGGTAAAAACCCAAAATAGCCCCCGTACGACCCCGTGAGAGGCACCAACACCTCGCACGGGGCCAATGTAACTCGTAGAAACTGAACTCACAATCACGGGACTCCTAGTTTGATAATACGATGATAATTTAAAAATATGAGGACATGGGAATAAAAATATGGCGTTCGATGATAAAAACTCGAACAACCCCCAAACTTCCCCTGGAGAGGCACCAACACCTTTCACGGGACCAATCTGTGACACCCCGACTAATTAAATACCGGGTAGCTACTCCTTTATTAAATAAATTTTGAATCTCCCAGGAATTGTTAGAATAAACACCACACAAAAATGGAGGCGAACATAATTCAACATATCCAGGGTCACGTACATACCTACGCTCCATAGTCAGCTGGCTTAATAACTCACAATTAAGTCATTCCCTTGAACTATGTCCTCTAGGTACCAAACTAAATCCGGGCACACAAGGATTAAAAGGCCCTAAGCGAACATAAACCTCCCGTAATAGCAAGTATGGTAGGTATGTCATACACATAAGATTATATACTAAGCATGCACACATCTTAGATATCTCAATATTAATAAAGGTATTTTCTACATCCTTATACCATTAATCCTATTGTATACATTTTTAATCTTCCGATAATATATAATGTAGACTGTCAACACATCTCACGTCGTAGATTCTTATACTTAAAACCTATCTCAAAGGGGTTATTAAGTTTCCTAATATTCCCACATATTACATCATTATTCTTAAGGTCCTTACTTCTGCCCCAAATCTCAATTCATCAACTTATACAAAATTACTCTATTAATCCTAATATTATCTCACTTATCGAGCCTCGATAGCTTTTAGAATAATTCCTCAAATTAAATTCTAATTAAGGTCCGAACTTTATAACCATACCTACTGGTCTTCCTTAAGTCTAAGGATATTCATAAGGTCTCCAATAATATTTTACAAGGGTTAATATCATTAAGATTTAACTAGGGAAATTTTACTCTTTATGGGAAGGTCGATCGATCGACCTTGACCTTCGATCGATCGATGGTGGTCGATCGATCGACTGATGAATGTTGATCGATCGAACGCACCAGGTATGGCTACGGACTGCTTCGTTTTGCAGTTTTAAAATCATCTCAAAACACCATTAACAAGCATGAAACTCCAAGAATAAGTTATAGTATCATCATACAATCATCCTATAACAGTGTTAACGTTCTAAAACTAATAATTCATCATTCAAGGGCTTTGTATGGATCAAATCTTCATCAAGAATTCCAGTTTTCTATTTCTTTCAAGAACATTAATAAACTTCTTCTAAAATCCGTTTTTAAATCATCAAGGGTCATAATTTTGAATTCGTAATTCGTCCAAAATGTTTCTACATGCAGTCCCTAACATAGTTCATAGTTTTACATCTTCAAATTCATGGGTCTAATCAATCTTCCAAGATAAATTTGATAATTTCGTAAACATTGAAAAGCATAGCATTAAATCAATTGGAATTAAACCACTTGCCTTAATCTTTCTCTGAATTTGATGTTGAATCTTGAAGGCTGAGTTGTTCTCCCTCTCTCTTTCTGCAGAATTCTCTTCTCTCTCTCTCTCTACAAGTTTTTCTCTAAGGATGATGACAATGGAGGTGTGGTTGGTTTTTGGCAAGTTGGAACTATATCTTAACTTCTCCCGTAGCCCATTAAGTCCCTTAGTGTAGTTAGTGGGTTTAGTGGATAAAGAATAAGTCAGATTTTTGTTTCTAATTTTCGTGGCTTTTAATTACCCAATTTCTGAAATTACCAAACTACCCTTTTGGGTTGCCGGTATGGCCTAAAAATGCCCCGGGACCCAAACTAAACTCTCGGCTAGTGTTTTCTGACTATTTCGACCCTTCCGAACTCGTTGGCGCACTCAAAATGACCATACGGGTGATAAAAATAAAATTCTCTTTTTAATTATATAATTACTTTCCGGACGCGACTGTCACACGCGTCTCAACAAAATCTCCCAAATTGTCGTATTTCAATCTCGCGACAATTTCAATAGTTACAATATTCGTATATTGCCATATATACACATTATAATCAAATACAAACTCATATCTCGTTAATATTTTATCCGGATTAATTTTCAATTAATACACATTTAATTCAATTAATCCCCAAAAATAAATATCACGAAAATACGGGGTATTACACAATGTAACTCGTCGAAACTGACCATGAAATTGTGGGACTCTCGGTTTGAGAATCTGATGATGATTTGAAAATATCAAGACTTAGGATTAAAAACATAGCGTTAGAGGGTAAAAATTTGAAACAACCCCCGTACGACCCTGTTACAGGCACCGACACCTCGCACGGGGGCAATGTAACTTGTAGGAACTAATCGCATGATCACGGGACTCCTGATTTCATAATATGATGATAATTTAAAAATATGAGGACTTAGGTTTGAAAACATGGCATTCGACGGAAAAAACTCGAAACATCCCCCAAATCACCTCTTGAGAGGCACCAACACCTTGCACACGACCAATGTAACTCGTTGGAACTGACTGCGCAATTGTGGGACTCTCAATTTGAGAATACGACGATAATTTGAGAATATCTACACTTAGGCTTTAATACATGGTGTTTCAGGGTGAAAACTCGAAATAACCCCTATACGGCCCCGTTAGAGGCACCAACACCTCGCATGGGACCAATGTAACTCGTAGGAACTGACCGTGAGATTATGGAACTCTGGGTTTTAGAATATGATGAAAATTTGAAAATATCTATACTTAGTCTTAAAAACAAGGTGTTCGCAGGTGAAAACCCAAAATAGCCCCATGTACGACCCCGTGAGAGGCACCAACACCTCGCACGGGACCAGTGAAACTCGCCAGAACTGACAACGAGATCACGGAACTACCAGTTTGAGAAGAAGACATTAATTTGGGAATACCTAGACTTAGGCTTAAAACATGGCGTTAGAGTGTGAAAACCCGAAACAGCCACCAAATGGTTCCGTAAGAGGCACTAACACCTCGCACGGGCCCAATGTTACTCATAGGAACTGAGTGTGCAATCACAGGACTCTCAGTTTGACAACCACCAAATTGCCCCCTGAGAGGCACCAACACCTCCATTGGACCATTGTAACTAGTTGGAACTGACCACAGAGTCACGGAACTCCTAATTTGAGAATACGATGGTAACTTAGTCCTAAAACCATGGAATTAGAGGATGAAAACCCTAAACATACCCTGTACGGTCTCGTGAGAGGCACTAACGCCTCGCATAGGATCAATGTAGCTCGTCAAAACTAACACATGATCACAGGACTCTCGATTTGAGAATATGACAAACATCTGAAAATATCTAGACTTAGGCTTAAAAATATGGCCCTAGATGGTTATAACCCAAAACAGTCCTTATACAGCCCCGTGCGACACACCAACACCTCACACGGGACCAATGTAAGTCGTCGAAATGGATCGTACAATCACGGGGCTACCGGTTTGATAATACGACGATAATTTGAAAATGTGAGGATTTAGGCTGAAAAACATGGTGTTAGATATTAAAAACTCGAAACATCCCCTAAATCGCCCTGTGAGAGGCACCAACACCTTGCATGGGACCCATGTAATTAGACGGAACTCACTGCGTGATCACAAGACTCCCTATTTGAGAATATGATAAAAATTTGAATATTTATACTTAGGCTTAAAACATGGCATAAGATGGTGAAAACCCAAAATAGACCCTATACGGACTCGTGAGAGGCCTCAACACCTCGTACAGGACCAATGAAACTCATTGGAACTTCCCGCGCGATCACGAGACTTTCGATTTGAGAATGTGATGATAATTTGGGAATACCTAGACTTAAGCTTAAAAAATAGCATTAGAGGGTGGAAACCCAAAAAAGCAACCGTACGACCCCATAAAGAGGAACCAACACCTCTCACGGGGCTAATGTAACTCATAGGAACTGACCGCGTGATCACAGGACTCCTGGCTTAAGAATACGGCGTTCATTTGAAAAAATGAGGAGTTAGGCTTAAAAACATGGCGTTTGACGGCAAAAACTTTAAATAACCCCCAAACCGTCCCGTGAGATTCACCCACACCTCGCACGAGACCATTGTAACTGGTCAAAACTGACCGCGTGAATAAGGAACTCCCAATTTGAGAATACGATGGTAACTTGGGCTTAAAAACATGGCATTAGATGGTGAAAACCTGAAACAACCCCCATACGGCCTGTAAGACACACCAACACCTCGCATAGGACCAACGTAACTCGTATGTACTGATCGTACGATCACGAGGCTCCCGGTTTCATAACATAATGATAATTTGAAAATATGAGGACTTAGGCTTGAAAACATAACGTTCGATGGGAAAAAATCGAAACACCCCCCAAATGGCCCTGTGAGAGGCACCACACCTCGTACGGGACCAATGTTAATCGTCGGAACTAACCACATGATCACGGGAATCTCGGTTGTAGAATACAATGATAATTTGTGAATATCTAGACTAAGGCTTATTAACATGGCGTAACAGCCCCCGTACAGCCCCATGAGAGGCACCAACACCTCGCACGGGGCCAATGTAACTCGTAGAAACTGAACTCATGATCACGGGACTCCCAGTTTGATAATACGATGATAATTTAAAAATATGAGGACTCCTTGGGCTTAAAAATATGGCATTCGATGATAAAAACATGAACAACCCCCAAACTGCCCCGTGAGAGGCACCAACACCTTTCACGGGACCAATGTAACTCATTGGAATTGACCATGCAATCGTGGGGCTTTCGATTTGAGAATCTGATGATAATTTCAGAATACCAAGACTTAGGCTTAAAAACATGGCGTTAGAGGCTGAAAATTTGAAACAACCCCCATACGGCCCTGTAACAGGCACCGACACCTCGCACGGGGACAATGTAACTTGTAGGAACTAATTGCATGATCACGGGACTCTCGATTTCATAATATGATGATAATTTAAAAATATGAGGACTAAGTTTTGAAAACATGGCGTTCGATGGCAAAAACTAGTAACATCCTCCAAACCGTCCCGTGAGAGGCACCAACACCTCGCACACGACCATTGTAACTCGTTGGAACTGACCGCACAATTGTAGGTCTCTCAATTTGAGAATATGATGATAATTTGAGATTATCTACACTTAGGCTTTAATACATGGCATTAGACGGTGGAAACTCGAAATAGCCCCCATACGGCCCCGTTAGGGGCAAGCACACCTCACACGGGACCAATGTAACTCGTAGGAACTAACCGCGTGATTAAAGAACTTTGGGTTTTAGAATATGATGAAAATTTGAAAATATCTATACTTAGGCTTAAAAATATGGTGTTCGATGGTGAAAACAAAAAATAGCCCCCGTACGGCCCCGTGAGAAGCACCAACACCTCGCACAGGACCAGGGAAACTCGTCGAAACTGATAACAAGATCACGGGACTACCGATTTGAGAATAGGACATTAATTTTGTAATACCTAGACTTAGGTTTAAAAACATGGTGCTAAAGTGTGAAAACTCGAAACAGCCACCATACGGCCCCATAGGAGGCACCAACACCTCGCACGGGCCCAATGTTACTCATAGGAACTGAGAGTGCAATCACAGGACTCTCGATTTTACAATATGATGTTAATTTAAAAATATGAGGATTTAGGACTAAAAACAAGTCGTGCGACATCAAAAACTTGAAACAATCCCCAAATCGCCCCCTAAGAGGCACCAATACCCCGCATCGGACCATTGTAACTGGTCGGAATTAACCGCACAATCACGAAACTCTTGATTTGAGAATACGACAGTAAATTAGTCTTAAAAACAAGGCATTAGAGGGTGAAAGCCCTAAACATCCCTTGTACAGTCTCGTGATAGGCACCAACGCCTCACACGGGATCAATGTTACTTGTCGAAAGTAACGCACGATCACAGGACTCTTGGTTTGAGAATATGACAAAAATTTGAAAATATCAAAACTTAGGCTTAAAACTATGGCGTTAGATGGTGAAAACCAAAACAGCCCCCATACAGCCCCATAAGACACACCAACACCTCATACGGGACCAACATAACTCGTAGGAACTGATCGTGCGATCACGGGGCTCCCGATTTCATAAGATAACGATAATTTGAAAATATGAGGACTTAGGCTTAAAAATGTAATGTTCAATGGGAAAAACTCAAAACACCCCCTAATGATAATTTGTGAATATCTAGAGTTAAGCTTATTAACCTGGCGTTAGAGGGTGAAAACCCAAAATAGCCCCCGTACAACCCCGTGAGAGGCACTAACACCTCGCACGGGTCCAATGTAACTCGTTGAAACTGACACGTGATCATGAGACTCGCAGTTTGATAATACAAAGATAATTTGGTAATATCTAGACTTAGGCTAAAAAACATGGCCTTATAGGGTTAAAACCCGAAACAACCCCCGTATGGCCTCGTGAGAGGCACCAAAACCTCACATGGGGCCAATATAACTTATAGAAATAGACCGTGCGATCAGGGGACTCTCAGTTTCATAATACGATAAAAATTTTAAAATATGTGAACTTAGGCTTGAAAACATGGCGTCCGATGGAAAAAACTTGAAACTTCCCCCAAACCTGCACGTGTGAGGCACCAACACCTTGCACGGGACAAATGTAACTCGTCTGGACTGACCGAATGATCGCGGGACTCTCGGTTTGAGAATAAAATGATAATTTTAGAATATCTGGACTCTTAGGCTTGAAATATGGCATTAGAGGGAAAAACCCTAAACATCCCTCCTACGACCCCGTGAGAGGCACTAACACCTCGTACTGGACTAATGTAACTCATAGCAACTGACTGCATGATCACGGAACTCTCGGTTCGAGAATATGATGAAAATTTGAAAATATATATACTTAGTCTTAAAAACATGGCGTTAGAGGGTGAAAATGAGAAACAGAGACCGAACGGCCCCATAAAAGGAACCAACACCTCACATGGGGCCAATGTAACTCGTAGGAACTGACCGCACGATCATGGGACTCTCAGTTTGAGAATATAATTTTAATTGAAAATATGATGTCTTAGGCATAAAAACATGGCATTCCACGATAAAACCTCGAAATAACACCCAAATTGCCCCGTGAGAGGCACCAACACCCCGTACGGGACCAATGTAATAGGTCGAAACTCACCGTGTGATCTCGTAACTCCCGATTGGAGAATACGATGGTAACTTTGGCTTAAAAACATGGCGTTAGAGGGTTAAAGTCCGAAATAGCCCCCGTACGGTCTTGTGAGAAGCATCAACACCTCGCACGGGACCAATGTAACTCGTTAGAACTGATCGCACAATCACGGGATTCCCTGTTTGAGAATATGATGATAATTTGGGAATATCTTGACTTAAGCTTAAAAATATGGTGTTAGAGGGTAAAAACCCCTAAGAACCCCCGTACGGTTCCATGAGAGGCACCAGCACCTCGCACGGTGCTAATGTAACTAGTAGATACTCACCATGCTATCACTGGACTACCGATTTGATAATACGATGAGAATTTGAAAATATGAGGACTTAGGCAAAAAAACATGGTGTTCGATGGGAAAAACTAGAAAGAGCCCCCGAACCGCCCCGTGAGAAGCACCAACACCTCGTACGCGACCAATGTAACTCATCGGAACTGACTGCGTGATCACGAGACTCCGAATTTGAGAATATGATGAAAATTTGAAAATATCTAGACTTCCCATAGGACCAATGTAACTCATCAGAATAGACCGCACGATCACAGGACTCTCGATTTGATAATACGACGATAAATTTAAAATATGAGGACTTGGGCTTAAAAACGTGGCGTTTGACTGCAAAAACTTAAAACTGCCCCAAAACTGCCCTGTGAGAGGAGCCAACACCTCGTATGTGATAATGTAACTCATCGAAACTGGCTGCATGATCATGAGACCCCCGGTTTGAGAATATGCTTAAATTTTGAAAATATCTACACTTCGTATAATACCAATGTAACTGTTTGGAAATGATCGCGTGATCATGGAACTCCCAATTTGAGAATACGACAGTAACTTATGCATAAAAATATTGCATTGGAGGGTGAAAAGCCAAAGTATCCCCCATACATCCCCGTGAGAGGCACCAACACCTCGCACGGGACCAATATAATTCGTTAGTACTGTCCCCGCGATCACGGGACTTCCGATTTGATAATACGATGAGAATTTGAAAATATGAGGACTTAGGATTAAAAACATGGCATTCGATGGTAGAAACTCAAACCATCCCACAAACTACTCCTTGAGAGGCACCAACACCTCGTACTCGACCAATGTAACACGTCAGACCTGACTACGCAATTAGGGGACTCCCGATTTTATAATATGATGAAATATTATACTTAAAAACATGGCGTTAGAGGGTAGAAACCCAAAATTGCCCCCATACTACCCCGTGAGATGCACGAACACCTCGTACGGTACTAATGTAACTCGTCAGAACTGACCGCGCGATCACGAGACTCACGATTTAAGAATATGAGGATAATTTGGGAATATCTAGACGTATGCTTAAAAGCATGGCGTTAGAGGGTGAAAATTCAAAACAGCCCCCGTAGGACCCCATGAGAGGTACAACACCTCGCACGAGGATAATGTAACTCGCAGGAACTGATCGCGCGATCACGAGACTCTCGGTTTGAGAATACAATGAAAAATTTGAGAATATCTAAACATAGCATTAGATGGTGAAAATCCAAAATAGCCCCCGTAAGACCCCGTGAAAGGCACCAACACCGCATACGGGGCCAATGTAACTCATCAAAATTGGACTTGCGATCACGAGAATCTCGATTTGAGATACAATTATAGAATGGGAATATCTAGACTTAGGCTTTAAAACATGGCGTTAGAGGGTAAAAATCTAAAATATACCCCTTACGGCCCCATGACATGCACCAACACCTCGGATGGGGCCAATGTAACTCGTAGGAACTAAGCATGCGATCATGGGACTCCTTATTTCATAATACGACGATAATTTGAAAATATGAGGACTTAGGCTTAAAAACATGGCGTTCGATGGTAAAAACTCAAACCAGTCCCTAAAATGCTCAGTAAGAGGGGCAAAAACCTCGCACGGGACCAATGTAACTTATCCAAATAGACCGCGTAATTGTGGGACTCTCGATTTGAGAATACGATGATAATTTGAGAATATCTAGACTTAGGCATAAAAATATGGGGTTAGAGAGTGAAAACCCGAACCAGCCCCCATACGACCCCGTGTGAGGAACTAACACCTGGCACGGGAGCAATGTAACTCGTAGGAACTGATCGCTTGATCATGGGACTCCTGATTTGAGAATATGATGAAAATTTAAAAATATTTATATTTAGGCTTAAAAACATGGCGTTAGATGGCGAAAACCCAAAACATCCCCATACGGCCCCGTGAGAGGCACCAACACCTCGCACGGGACCAATGTAACTCATCAAAAATGTCCACGCGATCATGGGACTCCCAATTTTACTTTACTATGATAATTTGGGAATATCTAGACTTAAGCTTAAAAACATTTCATTAGAGTGTGAAAACACGAAACAACCATCGTACGGCCCCGTAAGAGGCACCAACACGTTGCACGGGGCCAATGTAACTCTTAGGAACTGACTGCTTGATCATGGGACTCTCGATTTGAGAATACGATGATAATTTAAAAATATGAGGAGTTAGGCTTAAAAATATGGCGTTTAACGGCAAAAACTCGAAACATCCCCCAAATCGCCCTGTGAAAGGTACCAACATCTCGCACGAGCCCAATGTAACTCGTTGGAACAGACCGCGTGATTACGGGAATCCCTATTTTAGAATTCAATGATAATTTAAGAATATCTAGAGTTAAGATTAAATACATGGCATTAGAGAGTGAAAATCTCAAATAGCCCCCTACGGCCCCATGAGAGCCACCAACACCTTGTATGGGCCCAATGCAACTTATAAGAACTGACCGCGCAATCACAAAACTCCCAATTTCACAAGACGATGATAATTTGAAACTATGCAGACTTAGGCTTAAAAACATGGCGTCCGATGGAAAAAACTCAAAACAGCCCCAAAATCGCCGCGTGAGAGGCACTGTCACCTCCCACAAGACTAATGTAACTCATCAGAACTAACCGCGCTATCGTGGGACTCTCGATTTGAGAATACGATGATAATATGAGAATATCTAGACTTAGTCTTAAAAACATGGCGCTAGAGGGTGAAACCCAAAAAGCCCCCATATAGCCCCGTGACAGGCAATAACACGTCGCACAAGACCAATGTAACTCATAGGAGTTAACCGCACGGGACCCCTAGTTTGAGAATATAATCGAAATTTGAAAATATCTCTACTTAGGCTTAAAGAAGTGGCATTAGAGGGTGAAAACCTGAAACGACCCATGTACGAACCCGTGAGAGGCATAAACATCTCGCATAGGACCAATGTAACTCGTCAAAACTGACCGCGCGATCACGGGAGTCCCTGGTAGAGAATACGATGATAATTTGGGAATATCTTGACTTAAGCTTAAAAACATGGCATTAGAGGGTGAAAACCCGAAATAGTCCCCCGTACACCCCCGTACACCTCGCACGGGACCAATGTAACTAGTACAAATTGATCGCACGATCACGGGACTCCTGATTTGATAATATGACGAGAATTTAAAAATATGAGGACTTAGGCATAAAAAAATGGTTCGATGGAAAAAGATCGAAACAGCCCCCAAATTGCCTCGTGAGAGGCACCAACACTACGCATGGGACCCTTGTAACTCGTCAGAACTGACAACGTAATCACGAGACTCCCGATTTCAGAAAATGATGAAAATTTGAAAATATCTAGACTTAGGATTAAAAATATGGTGTTAGAGGGTGAAAACATGAAATAGCCCACGTATGGCCCCCTAAGAGGCACCACCACCTCGCACGAGTCTAATGTAACTCCCAGGAACTAACCGCGCCGTCAAGGGACTCCCGGTTTGAGAATACAACAATAATTTTTTAATATTTAGACTTAGTCTTAAAAACATGGCGTTAAATGGTGAAAACCCAAAACAACCCCCGTACGGCCCCGTGAGATGCACAAACACCTCGCATGGGACTAATATAACTCGTCGGAACTGATCATGTGATCACGGGGCTCCCAGTTTGATAATACCATGATAAGTTGAAAATATGAGGACTTAATTTTAAAACATGGCATTCAACGGCAAAAAATTGAAACAACCCCCAAATCGCCTTGTGAAAGGCACCAACACCTTGCAAGGGACCAATGTAACTCGTCGAATATGGTCATGCGATCAAGGGAATCCCAGTTTGAGAATACAATGATACTATGGGAATATCTAGACTTAGGCTTAAAAACATGGCATTAGAGGGTAAAAATTCGAAACAGTCCCCGTACGTCCCCGTGAGAGGCACCAACACCTAGAACGGGGTCAATGTAACTTTTAGGAACTAACCGCGTGATCATAGGACTCCCGGTTTCATAATACGATGAGAATTTGAAAATATGAGGCCTTCGGCTTAAAAACGTGGCGTCCGACAATAAAACTCGAAACAACCCCCAAATTGCCCTGTGAGAAGCACCATCACCTCCCCCGCGGACGAATGTAACACGTCAAAACTGACCACGCAATCACGGGACTCTCGGTTTGAGAATACAAAAATAATTTTAAAATATGAAGACTTAAGCTTATAAACATGGCGTTCGACAACAAAAACTAAAAACATCTCCCAAACCGTCCATCGAGAGGCACCAACACCTCACATGGGACCAATGAAACTAGTCGTAACTCACTGCGCGATTGCGGGCCTCTCGATTTGAGAATACGATGATAATTTGAGAATATCTAGACTTACGCTTAAAAACATTGTGTTAGTGGCCGAAGACACGAAATAACCCCCGTACAGCCCTGTGAGAGGCATCAACACCTCGCATAGGACCAACATAACTCATTAGAACTGACTATGCTATAATGGGACTCACGGTTTGAGAATACAATGATAACTTAGGATTAAAAACATGGCGTTAGAGGGTGAAATATTGGAACAGGCCCCATACGATCCCGTGAGAGGTACCAACACCTCACACGGGATCAATGTAACTCATCAAAATAGACCGTGCAATAACGGGACTCTTGGTTTGAGAATGTGATGAGAATTTGAAAATATCTAGACTTAAGCTTAAAAACATGGCGTTAGATGGTGAAAAACTGAAACATCCCCCGTATGGCCTCGTGAGAGGCACCAACACCTCGCACGGGACCAACGTAACTCATAGGAACTGATCATGCCATCACAGGGCTCTTGACTTTATTATACAGTGATAATTTTAAAATATGAGGCCTTAGGTTTAAAAACATGGCGCTCAATGGAAAAAACTCGAAACATCCCCCAAATCGCCCTGTGAGAGGCACCAACACCTCGCACAGGACCAATGTAACTCGTCGGAATTAATCGCGTGATCACACGAATATCTATTTCATAATACGATGATAATTTCAAAATCTGAGAACCTGGGCTTAAAAATATGGCGTTCGACTGTATATACTCGAAATAGCCCCCAAACCGCCCCTTCAGAGGCACCATCACCTTGTACGGCACCAATGTAACTCGTTGGAAATGACAACGCGATCGCGGGACTCTTGGTTTGAGAATACGATGATAATATGAGAATATCTAGACTTAGGTTAAAAACATGGCACTAGAGGGTGAACCCGAAACGGGATCAATGTAAGTCGTCAAAACTGACCGTGCTATAATGGGACTCTCGGTTTGAGAATATGATGAAAATTTGAAAATATCTAGACTTAGGCTTAAAAACACGACGTTAGATGGTGAAAAATCAAAACAACCCCCATACGGACCCATGAGAGGCACCAACACCTCGCACGGGATCAATGTACTCATAGGAACTGATCATGCCAATACCGGGCTCCTAACTTTATGATATGATAATTATTTTAAAAACTGAGGCCTTAGACTTAAAAATATGGCGCTCAATGGTAAAAACTCGAAACAGGCCCCAAACCTTCCCGTGAAAGGCTCCAACACTTTGCACGGGACCAATGTAATTCTTATAATTAACTGCGTAATCACGAGAATCTCGACTTCATAATACGATGATAATTTGATAATATGAGAACTTAGGTTTAAAAACATGGCATTCGACTATAAATACTCAAAACATCCCCCAAATCACTCCATAAGAGGCACCATCACCTCGTACGGGACCAATGTAACTCGTTGGAACTGTCCGTGTGATCATGGGACTCTTGGTTTGAGAATATGATGATAATATGAGAATATCTATAGGGTGAGACCCCGAACAACCCCCGTACGGCCCCGTGAGAGTCACCAACACCTCGCACGGGACCAATGTAACTCGTAGAAATTGACCTCGCAATCATGGGACTCTCGATTTGATAATACGATGATAATTTGAGAATATCTAGATTTAGTCCTAAAAGCATGGCGTTATAGGGTAAAAACATGAATCAACCATCGTGCGGCCCTGTAAGAGGAACCAACACGTCGTATGGGATTCTCAATTTGAAAATACGATGATAATTTTAAAATATGGGGACGTAGGCTTAAAAACATGGCATTCAATGGTAAAAACTCAAAACAGTCAGCAAATTGCCCCATGAGAGGCGCCAACACCTCGCAAGGTACCAATGTAACAGG
Organism: Sambucus nigra; assembly: GCA_949130495.1. Taxonomy (NCBI): domain Eukaryota; kingdom Viridiplantae; phylum Streptophyta; class Magnoliopsida; order Dipsacales; family Adoxaceae; genus Sambucus; species Sambucus nigra. The sequence goes on along the minus strand of OX422222.1, from coordinate 226,592,494 downwards.
TCAAAACTAACAGCACAATCACAGGACTCCCGATTTGAGAATACGACGATAACTTAGGCTTAGAAACATGGCATTAGAGGATAAAAACTCAAAACTGCCCCCGTACGGTCTCGAGAGAGGCACCAATACCTCGAACGGGATCAATGTAAATCGTCGAAACCAACGCGCCATCACGGGACTCTCGGTTTAAGAATATGATGAAAATTTGAAAATATTTAGACTTAGGCTTAAAAATATGGTGTTAGATGGTGAACACAAGAAATAGCCCCCGTACGGCCCCGTGAGATGCGTCAACGACTCGTTCGGGACCAATGTAACTCGTAGGAACATATAGTGTAATCACGAGGCTCCTGGTTTCAAAATACGATGATAATTTGAAAATATTAGGACTTAGGCTTAAAAACATGACGTTCGACGGAAAAAACTCGATACAGCCCCCAAATCACCCCGTGAGAGGCATCAACACTTCGCACGGGACCAATGTAACTCGTCGAAACTGATCGCGTGATCACGGGACTCCCGATTTGAGGATACAAAGTTAATTTGAAAATTTCTAGATTTTGGCTTAAAAACATGGCGTTAGAGGCTGAAAACCCGAAATAACCCTCGTACAGCCCCGTGAGAGGCACCAACACCTCACACGGGGCCAATGTAACTTCTAGGAACTGATCGCGCGATCACAGGCATCTCGATTTGAGAATATGATGAAAATTTGAAAATATGATGACTTGGCCTTAAAAACATGGCGTTTGACGGCAAAAACTAGAAACTACCCATAAATCGCCCGTTACAGGCACCAACACCTCGGGCGGGACCAATCTAACTCGTCGGAACTGACAGACCAATCACGATAATCTTGGTTTCAAAATAACCCTCGTACAGCCCCGTGAGAGGCACCAGCACCTCGCACGAAGCCAATGTAACTCATAGGAACTGATCGGGCAGTGATAGGACTCTCAATTCGAGAACTTACCAAAATTCAAAAATATGAGGACTTAGTCTTAAAAACATGGCGTTCGACGGTAAAAACTCAAAACAGACGCCAAACCAGTCCGTGAGAGTCACCAACACCTCGCATGGGACAATGTAACTCGTATAAATAAACCGCGAGATCACGAGAATCTCGATATGAGAATATAACGATAATTTGGTAATATCTAGACCTAGGCTTAAAAACATGGCATTAGAGGGTGAAAATCTGAAACATCCCCTATACGGCCCCGTGAGCGGCACCAACACCTCGCACGGAGCCAATGTAACTCGTCATAAAAGGCCATGCGATCACGGGACTCTCAGTTTTGTAATACGATGATAATTTGAAAATATGAGGACTTAGGCTTAAAAACATGGCGTTGGACGATAAAAACTATAAATAGACCCCAAACCGCCTTGTTGGAGTCATCAACACCTCGTACTGGACCAACGTAACTCGTCAGAATAGATCGCGCAATCGAGAGACTCTCAATTTGAGAATACGATGATGATTTGACAATATCTAGACTTAGCCGTAATAACATGGCGTTAGAGGGTGAAAAACCTAAGAAAAACTATACCACCTCGTACGAGGCACCAACACCTCGCATGGGACTAATTAATAAGTAGGAACTGACTGCGCGATCACGGGACTCCCGATTTGAGAATATGATGAAAATTTGAAAATATTTATACTTAGGCTTAAAAACATGGCGTTATATTGTGAAAACTCGAAACATCCCTTGTATGGCCTTGTGAGAGGCACTAACACCTTGCACAGGACCACTGTAACTCGTCAAAACTGACCGCGCGAACACGAGACTCCCTGTTTGAGAATACGATGATAATTTTAGAATATATAGACTTAGGCTTAAAAACATGGCACTAGAGGGTGAAAACTAGAAACAGCCACCATACGGCCCCGTAAGAGGCACCAACACCTCGCACTGGACCAATCTAACTTGTAGGAACTGACCGCGTTATCACGGGACTCTTAGTTTGAGAATACGACAATAATTTGAAATTTTGAGGACGTAAGCTTAAAAACCTGGCATTCGATGGAAAAAAACTCAAAACAACCCCCAAATTGCCCCGTGAGAGGTATCATCACCTCGCACAAGACCAATGTAACTCGTCAAAAATGAACGCACAATTGTGGGACTCTCGGTTTGAGAATATGACAATAATTTGAGAATATCTGGACTTAGGCTTAAAAAGATGGCGTTAGAGGGTAAGGACCCAAAACATCCCCTGTACGACCCCCGTGAGAGGCACTAACATCTTGTACGGGATCGACGTAACTAATAGGAACTGATCATGCATTCATGGGGCTCCCGTTTTGATAATACGATGACAATTTTAAAATATGGCGACTTAGGCTTAAAAACATGGCGTTCGACGATAAAAACTTAAAACAGCCCCCAAACCTCCCCGTAAGAGGCACCAACACATCGCATGGGACCAATGTAACTTGTCAAAATTGACCACGCAATCACGGGAGTCCCTATTTGAGAATACAACGATAATTTAGGAATATCTATACGTAGGCTTAAAAACATGGCATTACAGGGTGAAAATTCGAAATATCCCCCAGATTGCCCCATGAGAGGCACCAACACCTCGTACAAGACCAATGTAACTCATAGGAACTGAATGCGCGATCACGAGACTCCCAGTTTAAGAATATGATGGAAATTTGAAAATATCTATACTTAGGCTTAAAAATATTTCGTTATATGGTGAAACCCCAAAATAACCCTCGTACGGCCCCGTGAGAGGCACCAACACCTCATACGGGACCAATGTAACTCGTCGAAACTGACCGCGCGATCACGGGACTCCTGGTTTGGGAATACTATCAAAATTTAGGAATATCTACACTTAGCCTTAAAAACATGGCGTTAGAGGGTGAAAACCCAAAACAGCCACCGTACAGCCCCGTAAGAGGCACAACACCTCGCTTGGGACCAATGTAAATCATAGGAACTGACCATGCGATCATGGTATTCTTTATTTGAGAATATGATGGTAATTTTAAAATATGAGGAATTATGCTTAAAAATATGGTGTTCGAGGGCAAAAACTAGAAACAACCCCCAAACCGCCTCGTGAAAGGCACCAACACCTCGCACGGGACCAATGTAGCTGGTCAAAAATGATCATGCGATTGTGGGACTCTCTATTTGAGAATATGATGATAATTTGAGAGTATCTAGACTTAGGCTTAAAAATATGGAGTTAAAGGGAGAAAACCCGAAATAGACCTCGTACCTCCCCATGAGAGGCCCCAACAGCTCATATGGGACCAATGTAACTCGTAGTAATTAACGGCGCGACAATGGGACTCCCGGTTTGAAAAAATGATGAAAATTTGAAAGTATCTATACATAGGCTTAAAAACACGGCATTAGATGGTGGAAACCCTAAACAACCGTCGTACGACCCCGTGAGAGGCACTAACACCTCGTATAACACCAATGTAACTCATCGAAACTGATTGTGCGATCACGGAACTCCGGGTTTGAGACTACGATGATGATTTGGGAATATCTTGACTTAGGCTTAGAAACATGGGGTTAGAGAGTGAAAACCCAAAATAGTCACCGTACGTCCCCATAAGAGGAGCCAACACCTCATACGGGGCCAATGTAACTCGTAGGAACTGATCGCGCGATCACGAGACTCTCAATTTGAGAATACGATGATAATTTGAAAATATGAGGACTTAGTCTTAAAAATATGGTGATGGCAAAAACTCAAACAACCCCCAAACCACCCTGTGAGAGGCACCAACACCTTGCACAAGTCCAATGTAAATAGTCGGAATTGACTGCATGATCAAAGGACTCCCGGCATAAGAATATGATGGTAACTTTGGCTTAAAAATATGGCGTTAGAGGGTGAAAACCCGCAACAACCCTCGTACAGTTCTGTGAGAGGCACTAACACCTCGCATGGGATCAATGTAACTCGTCAAAACTAATCGTGCGATCACGGGACTCTCATTTTAACAATATGATGAAAGTTTGAAAATATCTAGCTTAGTCTTAGAAATATGGCGTTATATGGTGAAAACCCAAAACAACCCTCGTACGCCCCCGTGAGAGGCACCAATACCTCGCATGGGACCAATGTCACTCATAGGAACTTATCGTGCCACCATGGGGCTCCTGATTTTATAATACGATGATACTTTTAAAATGGGAGAACTTAGGTTTAAAAATATGGTGTTCGATGGCAAAAACTCAAATAGCCCCCAAACCGCCCCGTGAGAGGCACCAACACCTTGCACAGGACCAATGTAACTCGTCGAAAATGACTGCATGATCAAGGGACTCATGGATTGAGAATATGATGATAATTTAAGAACATCTAGATTTAGGCTTAAAAACATGGCATTAGAGGAAGAAAACCCAAAATAGCCCATGTACAGCTCGTGAGAGGCACCAGCACCTCGCACGGGGCCAATGTAACTCGTAGCAACTGATAGTGTGATCACGTGATTCTAGGTTTGAGAATACAATGATGATTTGAATGTATGAGGACTTATGCTTAAAAACATGGCGTTAGATGAAGAAAGCTCAAAACAGACCCCGAACCGCCCCGTGAAATGCACCAACACCTCGCACGGGACCAATGTAACTCCTAGGAACTGACCACGCAACGACGGGAATCCCGATTTGAGAATATGATAATAATTTATAAATATCTAGACTTGGGCTTAAAAATAAGGAGTTAGAGGGAGAAACCCCAAAATAGCCTCTGAACGGCCCCGTGAGATGCACCAAAACCTCGTACGGAACCAATGTAACTCTTAGGAACTTATATGATGATAATTATAACTCGTATATGCAATTTTTTAGCTTGAATATGATTTTTTTAAATTTACCTTGTTAATGATATCATTTCTTTTTTGTATCCTATTTTTTGTAGGATAACATTGTATCGTTTACTTTTATGCACGTGGAACACATGAAGAAATGAATGGTTTACATCCTGAAGATTGTTTATATAATGTTGACATTCAGGGTTATGTTTTTTATGTGTTATGGTCATGCGGGCTTTTATAGTTTTATCGTTTAGTTTTATGGCGATGAAGCCTTTTATAATTTGAATATTAAATTTTATGGCCATGCGGGCTTTATAATAAACAAGTTTATATTAACGGGTTTTGGAATATCTAGAAAACGGAGGAAATTTTTTTTGTATTTGAATTATTAAGTCGTATATTTTTAAGTTTGTATGTATATTTGTTTATTAACAACCTTCTCGATTCGCAATTTTTGATTTTTTTTTATTTTTTTGCCAATAATAAATATTTGTAACACTTGGTGTGAGTCCAACGTAACACGTAGTAACCAATCCTGCACTCACGAAACCCTCAATTTTAGGATTGGACCCAAAAAAACTATTTTTTGTATTATAGTTAAATATGGTCATGGACTTTGTCCATGCCCATTTTTATTTTTTCTTTCACACATAAAAATGGTCGCGGCCAAAGTTCATGACCCCCAACCGTGATGAAAAATGATTGTGGCCAAAGTCCGTGACTTACACTACGACAAAAAAAATATAAAAAATGGTCATGGCCAACGTCCGTGACCCACATCGCGACGAATTTTTTTGAAAAAATGATCGCGATATGGGTCACGGACTTTGGCCGAAACCATTTTTGGTCACGATTAGGGGTCACGAACTTTCGATGTGACCATATTTTGTCGCGGTGTGGGTCACGAACTTTGGCCGCGACCACCATTTTTTGTCACGATTAGGGGTCACAGACATTCGTCGCGATCATTTTTCGTCACGGTTGCAGGCTTTAGCAGCGACCATTTTTTTCCTGTCGCGGTGTGGGTCACGGTCCAAGTTCGCGACCATCTATCGTGACCCTCTCGTGGCCATGACCCCAGATTGGTCATGGACTTGATCCGCGACCCACGAAATTGGTCGCGCTCAAAATGGTTACGGCCTAAGTCTGAAACCCATAGTCTTGGTCAGAGATTTTGGCCGTGACCATTCCTACTCGTGGAGCTAAAAATCCCTTCACTACACATCATGCTTAAAAGCAAGGTCAGCGAGGAAGATCGACACCATAGCCATCTTGATGAGATGTCTCTTTGGGACGAAAGAAGGTTGAAAGATCTCTATCACATACAAGGGTACCATCGCCGCATAGTGCAATCATTTAATAAAAGAGTCAAGGACCATGGTGTGCAAGAAAGGCACTTAGCCCTCAAAGAATTAGTAGATCCCATTTGGAACCCTATAGGGAAATTCAAGCCCAATTATAGAGGCTCATACATCATGAAGAAGATCCTGTCGAGTGGCGTCGCTGTGCTCACAGATCTAGATGGAGAAGAAATGGTTCGTCCAGTCAACCTAGACCATCTCAAGAAATTATACCCCTAGTCCGAAATCTAGGCGCACTACGACTCTCCTCATCTCCCTTATATTCTTAAACAAAAAAACTCTTCATTTCCGCCTAATCAGAACTACATGGGGCTTGATCCTCTAGAAACCTTTTTTCTTTCAAAATATGAATTTCAAAAAAAATTCAAAACCCTAAGAGGTACGTAGGAAGATCATCCGCTTTACATAAGAATGCCCCATTCTTTTTCACAAAATGTTATTATTTTCTTATCCCCAACAACGATAGTTCCTTTAACATATACATGGGCAAAGGATTATGTATGCCTTAGCGATTGGTATAGATAATATAAAGTGCAAAATTCATCAAGATGCACAGCTCGATAATCAAAAACTTCTTTATTTCATTATTCAAAATTTCATTACGATTACATCGGCATAGGAAGTTAAATGACTTCCCTTGCCTGTATACACCTAGCTTCCTAAAAAAACACAGAATGAAAATAACCACAAATTGAACCACACCCATTACAAAATCTCCACAAAATCATACCCGTAGCTTCCAGAGGAATCGGCCCCATCATCACCTGCATCCTTGGATCCCCAAACCTCCCATTCCTAGATGGAGTGTCACAGACGCTCCATAGAGCGATAAGCCTAGACCAGCCTCAGGAAAACCACAACACCTCCCTTGATGGTGTTAGATATGGAAAACCCTATTAACTTAGTCTCCACAGCCAGCATCTTGGCCACTAACTTTTTCCACAACCACTTCATTTAGTCCCCGGAGACATGCTAGACTCGCCCAGTAGACTGAAAAGGATGGGTTGACGGACAGTGATTCTCCCATAAAGATCCAAGCCGCATGCATATACGCTCCATCAGGTCCTCCACAGGAAAAAAGTTCAGTATCTGTGGTGGCATAATTTGCTCCCAACAAATTGGCACAACAACCTCCACGGAAAGTAGAAAGAGGTCTACTTGAGTCCAACCAATCGGACATATTGGTACTCCCCAAGTTCCAGAATGGGCAGCACCTCCCCCACCAAGGCACTGACCAGCGCAAGTCCCGAGACTCATGCTCTACAAACCAGTTCCCTTAACTCTCAATGTCAGGTCCTAGGCTAATGAAATAGCACGAGAAGAATTTTGGCACCGTCGACAAAGTATACTCAGATGCGATCGTCATACGAAACCTCTTCGATAACCACATAAACAACATAATTGGGCTCCCTCTCAGAAAGTCAGAATGACCTTCCTTCCAGGCATCCAAACCATTCAAAGTCTCCGCCAGTATCACCTCCACAGGATTATGACGGTACGACTTCCACGAAATAATAGTCGTAAGTTGGGGATCCACTAGCATTTCCTTAGTCACCAATAACACTTTTGAAACTAGGTCATAATAACGGCCCTAGGATAGCCGACATCGCCCATATCATGTGAATATATGGATCACAACACTGCATGAAGGGAAATCATTCCTCCCATGACTCACGGCTTAGACATTGAAGGCGAGATATGGATAAGTCCATCCAAAAACTCCCTAGATGAATGGGAAAACTCAGGCAAAGCCGTAGAGACATTCGGATTTATCCCCAGCATGGAAGAAAATTCCTCGTGGGTAGGACAAATTTCATCCAACCCGAAACGAAAGACATGGTTCTCGGGGTACTAAAATTCCATGGTTGCCATCAGCATATTCCACACCATGGGCTGGTTACGCCACAAAGAGACTCGCCGCATGTGGAAGCTGTCATAATCAACATTGTAAGAACACATTACTTCCGAGGCTTCGAGGTAGTTGGTGAACTCAATGCTACCACAGAGAGAAATCTTGAAAAATGAGAAGATAATGAACATATAAGAATGTTAAGGAGAAGGAAATTGAAAGTGTGAGGAGAAATGCCCCATTTACGCCCATATTTGTACTTGAAAACTCTCCAGAAAAGACAAGAAACCTTACAGAAATCGGACTAAACTTTCCCTACCATGTACCAAGCAATTAAAGAAAGTGAAATCAAAGCCTTGGGTTGACTAGACTGGACTGATATGCCAATAGATAGGATAGGGGTCATGTCGATCGGCAACACCCTATTTTGGGAAATCCACTTTTTCCCCTTTTGTCAAAATCGAAAAACCTAATAAAAATAATTTATCTTAAGGGAATTTCGAATTTCCTTATGCTTTTACTTATCTCATTTTAAAAACAAAATCCCTCTCAAATCAATTTTCAAAATCTTTTTATGGTCTCAGCAGTAAAGTAAAAAGAGCATGCGCATTAATCACTGAAGTAGAAATTAATAAAAACTTCATTTTTATTTACATATATTTTTTTGTGTTACACTGATGTCTTGCAGGAAAAATAGAAAAAACAACGGGACGCAGCCCGAACCAATTTTTCTTTCTCTCTCTCACACCCAACTCTCTCTCTCTCTCTCTCTCTCTCTCTCTTCTTTATCTCTCTCCTTTTTATTCTCTCTCTAAGAGCCTCCACCCTTATGGTGCACTCTCTTTCCCTTGCGTCAAGATGATGTGCCACCACTCTAGAGCCCGACCCTTCCCCAGACGAGGCGTATGGCACCAAGCAAGAAGGGTCCGAACCCACCTCAAGGATATGGGAAGTCACCGAAGATATCCAATCCCTAATATCCCTCAGCCAAGTGGTGGATAAACGGATGTGCTTCAAAAGAAAACATCAAAATCAAAGCAATCAAGTCTGAAAGAAGAAGAAAGGAATCGGGAAATCAAAAGACAAAGAAGCAAAAAGTGTACATCTGGTCGAAGGAACTCTTTTATTAGGCCCAACACCTCCGGGTCAATTGCATTGGGACGATGCTATAAACGCACCGACCCTCCATTTGCTCATCAGATATTGTAACCAGGGAAAAATCAGCGTACAAAGGGAGTCTCCGAAGTCGTCGCCACTGCTGATGTTGTCACCCTGCCTGCACTATGGGAGGACCCCACCTGCTGAATCGAACCTTCACGAGGAAAAGGAATCACCTCATATATATTGGGAGGCATCAACCAACTCAACACGGAATACATATAGTCGTACATTAAAGCTGTGTCGGTATATAACGAGTAAGGCTTACCCATCATTATCGCGACCCAGGCATCCTCTTATATCTCTCACACTCACCTCATTAACATAGGGGGTTTCACCGATGGCACCACAACCTCATCCTCCTTGATCTGTTGGACTACAGTCTACGCGAGGTACAAAGATTAGCCAAACTCATGTGCCAGCAGACTCCACAGCTGCACATGTGCCCTAGTCACCCAAGTGTGCTGAATGGACGTCCCCTAAGGATGAAAGGTCACCTGAAAATACCCAGAAAGAGAAAAAGATTAGTATCTATAAAAAACCATCAAAGGAAAGGAAAGTCTCAATATAAAAGAGGACTTACTCTCTCACTCATGAGGCCATTCAAGACCTGGCGTACCGCCTCGAGAGGGAGAGATTTCTTCGACTGTCGATTGTACCTTCGCCACCGATACATCCGACACAAGTCTTCAACACACTCATTCTTCAAAGCTATAAATTGGGTTCTTAACCCAATCACCTCATAAAACCATGTCTACAAAGGGTAAAGGCCAAAAATTAAGAAATCAAGAATAAAGCGCATGAAGGAAAATGCGAATACATAAAGGAAAATGAAAAAAATAAAGGATCTCTCCAGAAGATATGTGGCTCCAATAAAAGACTATCGGTGGCACCAGATGAATGCATGGAGATAATAATAAAGGGTCGCCAAAGTCACACTCCCCCAATCATAAAGACGGATGTCCAAGAACACCTTCAAAAAGGGAAAAAAACCACAAGTGCACAATAATGCCACCACAAAACCTCCCAACACCAATAGAATCAACAAGCGGGCCATGTGACACACCTATTGCTCGTCGCTCTCATCAATCCTCCTCCTCAATAATAGATCCCTCAACAAGGACAAAAAGAGAGAGTCCCTAGACACCACCCTCTCCACATCACCTAATACCATTGTCACCGCCTCCGGCATCACCCACAATGTCCTGCTACCTCAATCTGAGCACAATCATAGTCCAACCCCATCAGCTACTACACATCAATGAGAGTCACTATCATCTCCCTAAAGCCGAGATGGAAGGTGTGGGTAGTGTCCCACAACCTCTCCCCCAGAGCACACAAAATGGCCGTAGAATCGGGCATCTCATCCAGAGCAGATGCCTGTCTCCCAAAGCCGGATGATGACACCATTTATCACACCACTGATGGAAGGTTCTCCCAAAAATCCTTAAGACCCATTGTCCCTCGAGCACGTATAATCGGCATGGATACGTCAGACTGTCGAAGAAATAAAGAAAACCATTGTCCAAATAAAGAAATAAAGCAATCTTGTTAAGAAAAAAAGAGAAGAATACCAACAGTGATTCAATACTTACATAGACGTGAGGGTTCACCACACTAGAAGAACGATAACATGAGGGATCATATAGAAGAATTCGATCATCCATCACTGGCTCAAACAAGTCAAATGAGTTATCACTGCCTAGTGCAAGGGGAACCCTATCCCTCCATTCCAACCCTGCCCAATTGTCGACATTAATCCATGACATGTGAGTAGCAGTGCTTGTGAACTCAGTCGTCCCTTAACTTTTGAATGTCAAAATGATTTTCAGAAGGTAATTGCAGTAGAAAGCAAGCCAAAAAGATGTGAAAAGGGAGGATAACTCGCCCCCTTTTTATAGGAGGCTAAGGGGCATGCCGATCGGCATCTCCCTGCCACCACAGATTGGTACTGACCCTCCACCTACTCGAGGCACCCCAAAAGGTTGTGCCACTTCCATTTGGAACCCATCCATCTATGCCGGTCGTGACCCATTTTAAAATTTCGTACAAAAAGTCCAATAAAATACCAAAAATCCCGAATAATCCTTGAAAATTTCCTTAAATCACCAGATTAATTTTGCAACCTTTTCAACAAGAAAAATGTCTTTTTACATTCCTAGTGGAATTTTAAAAAAATGATTTTCCCCAACAATGTCTCCATAAGACACTCCAAAATTCCAAAAATTCCCCAACTAAAAATCCTTGGATCATTCCCTCTTCCCTAGTGGAACCTGAAATCAAATATTTCCGCAAATCCCTAAAGAAAGATTACACATCCCCAGTGGAGCTCCAAAACTTCCTAAAGGAAACTTAACCCCTCAGAATTGTCTTCAACCCTTGGTCCCTTCTATTTAAGCCCTAAGAATTGGATTTGACCCACAAATGGTCACTGACGCGACTGAAATTGTGTCTCAGAAATTCGTTCACTCTAGGCTCAAGTGCAAACCTGTCGCTCAAGTAAAAATCCGGCAAGTCGGGTATCGATCCTCAGGGAAAAAGGACAATGAAGTTGTGACGACGGGAAAAGATGGAGGAATCCTAACTTTGACTCTAAAAATAAAGGGAAAATGATTTGATTTTGGGAATGATTATAACTAAATGCAAATATGAAATTATAAAAAGATGCAACTATACTAATCTACCTAACTTATGAGTGAAATATAGTTCGAAACTTTTTATTTAAATGATGAGAAAAATAGGACGGTAATACAATCCCCCAACCCTAGTGTAGTACGGATATAATACTAATCTTAAATTTATCTTATTGATTTAAACCGGAATTTAGTACTCCCAAGAATTACGTATACGAGGTTCAAGCCCGCATTATACTTAATCTGAGGATGAGTAAATCAGTATCGCGATAGTAGCATTCGAATTGCACTCTAAATCATCACGAGTACCCAGAGGCAAACGAGATATAAAGATCTAAAATCGTTGTGAAAGTACACAATACGATCAAGGTCCATCATTAAGTTTAGTGGTTTAATTTTATACACACGCACTAACACATCAGGCTGGGTTCATGCATCCCGGCCTTGGGAAATCTAGCCTAACATGTTGAAAAGAATAGAAACAAGGATTAATGTGAAGGAACTCATAATTACTCTAAGGAAAATAATCATTAGATGCAGAAAAGAATTAGAACTAAAAATTACTCACTAATATTATCCAAGCAATAAGTGAAACAATGAAAGAAACATTTACTCACAGAAATCACTGAATAAAATCTTCAATCCTTGAACTAAATCTGAAAATATTAACTAAGCTAGGGTTTCTGGAAAAGAAGAGGAAAAACCTACTAATTCTCCGTGTATATAAAAATACTAAATCGGGTCTTTTATATCTTACAACAATATCGTAAGTCAGCTGCACTAGGAGTCTTTTTAGGAAGAGAAAAGATTTTCAAATCTCGAAGACCGGACCGGTACGGGTCTTAGGCGGACCAGTCTGCCCCCAAAGCGGATCGGTTCTTTTTATTTTAGGGAGGAGCGGTCTGGGGGCGGACCAGTTCTTTTTATTTATGTCTCCTTCGGTTTGCATGCGATCCAAGGTCTTCTGGAGTTTCGCAAGGCGGACCGGTCCGGGGTAGGGGCGGACCGCTCCGGATATATGACTTTTTTTTGTTCCTCTTTGACTGCTCTTAACTTTTGTTCTGTGATTCCTATTGAGGTGTCGTTTCTTCTTTTTTGCTCGTGAATGAGATGTCTTCAACTTCTCTTTAGGTACCTCATTCGAATTTCGTGTAAAAATTACGCTTTTGCCCTTGAGACCTTTCCTTCTTTCTTTCTTGATTCTAATACCTGCAAAATCACTACAAAATACCAGAAACTCGGTGTACTCATTAGGATCAGTCAGTAGCACAATTATGAGATAAATCCAACTCAATTACGTTGTTCGAAGTGCTAAAAGTAACTAATTTAGGGGTTAAATTAGGAATAATTTATGCCTAATCAAACCCCTCTAAGTTAGAACTTTGTGCGTCCCGAGCAATGTAAAAGAATCTTAGCGTGGCTCAACTCTTTGAAAATAATTTTATTGGGATAAAATACCTTTTTTTGCGGGTGAGCGATTGCATTTAGCGTATTCAACAAGCCTTTAAACCCCTAGGTCACCCTAGTAGGATGAGTGTTGTCTCGTGAGGGTTTGTAGTGAATATACCCACAAAGTTCGAATCAAAGAGAATTCAAAATACGCAAAAATTTTGCAATTCAAACTTTTCCAGAAAATAGTCATCATCAAGTCATATTTACAAGTCTCAAACCATAGTGTGTGTGTGTGTGTGCAGCCAGAAATATAACCGCCAATTTCCACTGAATGATCATTACGTTACTTATCCGAAAATTCATTTTGATTTCACTTTCTCACGGAATGCTCTCACAAACGAATCTCTCGAATTATGGCTATTCTCTCGGTATGCGTGATATAAAGAGTAAATATAATGGATGCAAAGTCACGCATACAAGTAGAATGACGAAAATTTCAGAATGATAGGATCTCATCAATGGGTTACGGTTTTAAAAACGGGAAGATTGCCTCTTTTTCGCACATTCAATCTCTTATATTATCTTTTGGTGTATTAGCTCTCCACGGGGTAACCAATTTCGAAATTTAGACTCGGTTAAGACTTTTTCGGGTTTTAAGGTATATGGGGTAAAATGATAATTGTCGGGAAGGTTGGAATTGGAAAAGTCATTAATGATGTCCATTTGTGCTTTTTCCGTGCTATTGCTCATTTTTTTTTCTTTTTTTTTCTTTTCATTTCTTTTCTTGTTATTTTTGTGGAGCATATTTATTTATTTTTCTTGCCCCTTTTTATGCACTTTCCGGATTTAAATTCTGAATTTTCTCATATTTCACAATTCCGTCTATTTGGGTTTTTCGGGTTATCAAACGAAAGGGACAATTTGTTTGGCTCAATTTGGGTTATAAAAGGGGTAATTTTTTGCTACTTTTTCTGGCCAATATTTTTGGGTGACAAACGAGGGCCTACTTCATTGCCCAAAATGCCAATTGCGTTACCATATGTGCTTCGAGATGAATTTAAGTTTAGAGATCAATTTGACACGTTTTTTCAAAGCAATATTACACACATTTTTTCAAAACCGATCAAAATGAAAGGATTGAGATCCTTGGCAACTTTTTAGGTGCTGAAAAGAACTGAGTTGACAATTAATTCGGATTGATTTAAAAACTCGCCACACGTGATAGGCTCGAATCTCACCGGGTTTGTTAATCTCCACACTTATTCGTTAAGTCGTCAATTTTCGTTCAATTTCCATCTTCGGTCAATTTTGGCTTTATGTACGTTGAATTTTACAACTAGAGACTTCAATTCGACTTTTAATGATATTTTTGAAAATTTTGAATTCCAATTTTTATTTATTTTGAACACAAATATTTTTGGGTTATTCAAAATTTTATGATTTTTTTTTTGGAAATTTCTTGGCATTTTGGCAAATTTGTGAAGTTTTAGAAATACGCACTTGTGACCTCCCCCCCCCCCCCCCTAACTTAGACTTTTGCATTGTCCTCAAGCAAAAAGGACTAAAATCTAAATAAGTAAAAATAATAAGTGCGATAAATAAAACAAACAAATGGAAAAATGCAGCAAGACACTATATGACACTCATGCATGACTCAAAAATACACTAACAATCACCCCATATGCATCGGGGGTGCAACGACCTCTCATCTCTCCACGAACTCACCCGACCCCACTCGCGGGGTTCGATGCTCTCCTCGTTTCTCCCGTCCTAGGATTATAATCCAACAATCGGAACAAATTGGGCCCTCGCCCATAGATAAAGGATAGACCGGGAGACTCATCGTGATTAATTGGAAAGGGATCCTCGTGATGCTGGCTCAAAGTGTGGCCTACGTGCGCTAACTCGGATGGAACACCTAGGTTTCGTTCACTTTTTAAGATGCATGGGTCGGGCTCTAAGTCAGATGAACCACAACTTTTCTCCTCACTTGCCTTCGGGGCCTCTAGTGTTGTGGGTGGATTGTCACAATGAAGGAATTCATCAATTTTTGCTTTCAATTCACTTTTGTCTAATAAGTGACTACATGAATCCAATAGGGATTGGCCTTCAATAGTAATACTTTCATCCACCTTCCCGAATTCTCTTTCAAATTCATCCATGCTCATGTCTCCTAGTTCTCTCTCTAGAGTAGTGCCTACGTCCTCTCTTACTTGCTCGATCTCCAACTCCACCAGTTTTCTCTCCTCTAACCCCTCTCTGTCTCTTTCAATTGTGGTCACTACATACCTCTCCCCCACTTTTCTCTCATTGTCACAACTACCACTATTACTTAATGAAATAGGGCACACCCCTAACGGCTCTCTCTTGTGGGACCCCTCATTCTCATGGCTCGACACTAAGCAGGACCCTAGGGCATCTCTACAATCATTTTCCTCAAAGTACTCCCCTACGATCTCGTCTATGAAGCTCATCGCGTGAAGGTCATCTTCTTCCCCCGTATGTTGGGTGACATGGAAGATGTTGGTCTCTAAGGTCATGTTCCCAAAGGTGAGTTGCATTCGTCCATTATGAGTATTGATGATTACGTTAGCCGTGGCTAAGAAAGGGCGCCCAAGGATGATAGGAACATGGTTGCTAGAGTTAAAGGAGGGCTCCGTGTCACAAATGACAAAGTCTACCGGGAAGTAGAAAGTGTCAACTTGGACCATCACGTCCTCGACTATGCCTCTTGGGATCTTCACGATTCGATCTGCTAATTGGAGAGTGACCTTTGTGGGCTTGAGGTCACCCATGTCAAGTTTCCTATAGATGGAGTAAGGGAGGATATTAACACTTGCTCCCAAATCAAGTAAGTCTTTTTTATTTTGTTTTCTCCAATGATGCAGGAAATGGTGGGTGCACCGGGATCTTTGAATTTAGGTGGGAGATCATTGAGTAGAATGGAGCTCACATTCTGTGCTAGAAAGACATTTTTCTTTACCTTCATCTTTCTCTTTACCGTCAACAAGTCTTTAATGACTTTTCCATAAGATGGAATTTGCTTAATGGCATCGAGGAAAGGTAAATTTAGCTTAACTTGTTTTAGCACGTCTAGCACATCATCACGTGGGTTTCCTTTAAGGGAAGGAATTAGCCTTTGAGGAAACGGTTCCACAGAGGGTGGTTTTAGTACTACCTCGGGCTCACTAGCGTCTTCTTTGTCACTCTCATTCAAGGGGACATCTTTGGCCTCTTTCGTGCCGGGTGAAATATCTTTGTCTTTAGGTACGTCTCGTGGGGGAGGTGACAAGTCAACTACTCTCACACTATGTAGAGTGGTAATTGCGCGACATTTCTCAGGATGGTCATGGGGTGTCGAGCTAACACTAGTTTGACCTTGGAGAGGTCTTTGGCCCTGGGCAGGAAACTTGCCCTTCTCTTGGATACTCCACAATGATTGCAACTGTGAAATGTTCGCATTCATGTCATTCATCATGCACTCATGCCTAGCATTAGTTGCAATCTGGGTATTGATAAAGTGGTTGATAGTATCCTCGAGACTTCTCCGCGGTGGCAGGATATAAGATCCTTGAGGTGGTGGTGCTTGCACATGTCCTTGCATGTGTGGGGCTTGTTGAAAGTTTTGTGGTGGAGGAGGGGCAACATGCTAAGGAGGGTTCATTGCGGCATGTTGTTACCCATAGCTAAAATCGAGATGATTTTTCCATGAAGGGTTGTATGAATTCTCGTGCGGGGCACCGAAATTACCCTTAAAACATCCTACACCACTAACTTGATCTTGAAGCATTGCTTTGTAGGCGGTTATCGTCGGGCATTCCTCAGTTGAATGTCCTTCCTCACAAATAGCACACAAATTTACGACTGGGTTTGGAATGGGTCCAACTGGTTCTTTTCCATATATCTCACACAGATCTCGAAATCATATCTCAAGAGTCTATAATCGGCTATCCGTCATAGAATTCTTATCTACATGGAATAGGTCGTATACTGACAGAGTAGTGGTCGCTTGTCTATTACGATTTTGAGTGATGGGATCAGAAGTGTTCCAGGATTGGGTAGTCTCGGCGACATACCTCAAGTGAAGCTCAACATCCTGAGCATCTAAATCGATAAACGGACCACTTCCCATTGTTTCAACAAGTTGTTTAGAGTTAAGATTCAACCCATTATAGATAAAATAGATGACTTGCGCTGAATCAAATCCATGATGGGGGCATGAAGCAACTAACTCATTGAAACGTTAATAACATCGATGGAATGTCTCATTTTCAGCTTGTCTGAATGCTTGAATTTGAGCCTTTATGGAGATTGTTCGATGTGGTGGGAAGAATTTCTTGAGAAATTTTGACTGTAGCTTATTCCAAGATGGAATCTAGATTGGAGGTAAAGACCATAGTCAGGCCTTAGCTTTATCTTTGAGTGAGAAAGGGAAGAGTTTGAGGCGAATTACCTCTTATGTGCATGTTTGATCATTGAGAGTATCATACACGTCCTCAAATTCCCTAATATGGAGGTATGGCTTTTCAGAATCCATACCGTGGTAATGCGGTAGCATCTGGATCATTCCATTTTGGAAATGGAATTTCCCGACATTATACGGGAGTATAATGCATCCCGGAGTGACAGTACGCTCGGGATATAAGAATTATCTAATCGGACGGTATGGGGGCTCTTCCGCACCGACGGGTGCACTGCTGTGTTGCGACATCTCTTCCTCACTTATTGACTCGGTGCTCTCACTAAGAGTGCTCGGAGTGTGTCCTAAGAAGGAAAAGGGAGTGTTATCGGAGATTGATTGCGACGGTGTGGGAGGTGGGACCCAGAACTGTGGGGCGTTTGGAGTGTGGGGACTATCAGGATTATACTCAACAATTAGATTTTCGTGAATGTTGGTTGGAGTATTATGGGGTGTGGGAATGGTTTCCGAATTTTGAATTAAGCGTATGAGAGATGGTGAGGAATCTTTTTGTGGTTTTTGAATTTTTAAATTTTTTTTTTTAGTCAAAGCTTTGGGTTGGCTCGATCTAATCCTAAGTCTACCTAGTTCCCCGGCAACGGCGCCAAAAACATACACGACTAAAATTGTGTCTCAGAAATGCGTTCACTCTTGGCTCAAGTGCAAGCCTGTCGCTTAAGTAATAATTCGACAAGTCGGGTATCGATCCTCAGGGAAAAAGTACAACGAAGTTGTGACGACGGGAAAAGATGGAGGAATCCTAAATTTGACTCTAAAAATAAAGTGAAAATGATTTGATTTTGGGAATGATTATAACTAAATGAAAATATGAAATTATAAAAAGATGCAACTATACAAATTTACCTAACTTATGAGTGAAAAATAGTCCAAAACTTTTTATTTAAATGATGAGAAAAATAGGACGGGAATACAATCCCCCAATCCTAGTGTAGTGCGGATATAATAATAATCTTAAATTTATCTGATTGATTTGACCCGGAATTTTGTACTCCCAAGCATTACTCCCAAGAATTTCGTACTCCCAAGTGTCATACTTAATCTGAGGATGAGTAAATCAGTATCACGATAGTAGCATTCGAATTGCACTCTAAATCATCACGAGTACCCAAAGGCAAACGAGATATAAAGATCTACAATTGTTGTGCAACTACGCAATACGATCAAGGTCAATCATTAAATTTAGTGGTTTAATTTTATAAACACGCACTAACATATCAGGCTGGGTTCATGCATCCTGGCCTTGGGAAATCTAGCTTAACATGTTGACAAGAATAGAAACAAGGATTAATGTGCTGGAACTCATAATTACTCTAAGGAAAATAATCATTAGATCCAGAAAAGAATTAGAACTAAAAATTACTCACTAATATTATCCAAGCAATAAGTGAAACAATGAAAGAAACATTTACTCACAGAAATCACTGAATAAAATCTTCAATCCTTGAACTAAATCTGAAAATATTAACTAAGCTAGGGTTTCTAGAAAAGAAGAGCAAAAACCTACTAATTCTCCGTGTCTATAATAATACTAAATCGGGTCTTTTATACCCTACAACAATATCGAAAGTTAGCTGCACTAGGAGTCTTTTTAGGAAGAGAAAAGATTTTCAAATCTCGAAGACCGGACCGGTCTAGGTCTTAGGCGGACCGGTCTGCCCCCAAGGCGGATCTGTTCTTTTTATTTTGGGGCAGACCGATTCTTTTTATTTTTTCCTCCTTCGGTTTGCATGCGATCCGGGGTCTTCTGGAGTTTGGCAAGGCGGACCGGTCCGAATATTTGACTTTTTTTAATTCCTCTTTGACTGCTCATAACTTTTGTTCTGGTATTCCGATTGAGGTGTCGTTTCTTCCTTTGTTCTCGTGAATGAGATGTCTTCAACTTCTCTTTAGGCACCTCATCCGAATTCCGTGTAAAAATTATGCTTTTGCCCTTGAGACCTTTCCTTCTTTCTTTCTTGATTCTAATACCTGCAAAATCACTACAAAATACCAGAAACTCGGTGTACTCATTAGGATCAGTCAGTAGCACAGTTATGAGATAAATCCAACTCAATTATGTTGTTCGAGGTGCTAAAAGTAATTAAATCAAGGGATAAATTAGGAAGAATTTATGCCTAATCAGCCACCCCTATCATAACCCCGCAGAATTTGTGGCTTCTACTTAACCCTCAGAAGTGGCTATGACCCGTAGAGTTGGTCACCCCAAATAAGACCTTCGAATTGGCTTTGACTCTCAGAATTGGTCGCTTCTACTTAAGCCCATAGAATTGGATTTGACTAGCAGAATTGGTCACCCCAAATAAGCCCTCAGAATTGGCTTTGACCCTCAAAATTTACCGCTTCTACTTAAGCCCGCAGAAGTAGATTTCACCCACAGAATTGGACACCCAAAATAAGCGCTCAGAATTGTTTTTGACCCTCAGAATTGGTCACCCAAAATAAGCCCTCGGAATTAGCTTTGACCGGCAAAATTGATCACTTATACTTAAGCCCGCAGAATTTGTCAACCCAATTAAGCCCTCAGAATGGGTTTCAACCCTCAGAATTGGTCGCTTCTACTTAATCCCGCAGAATTGGCTTTGACCCGCAAAATTGGTCACCCCTATCTTAAGCCCACCGAATTGTCTTCGACCCTCAAAATTTGTCATTTTTACTTAAGCCCTCAAAATTGGCTTCGACCCGCAAAATTGGTCACCCCTATTTTTAAGCCCACAGAATTATCTTCGACCCTTAGAATTGGTCTCTTCTACTTAAGCCCTTAGAATTGGCTTTGACCCACAGAATTGATCACCCCAAATAAGCCCTAAGAATTGGCTTCGACCCTCAAAATTGGATCTTCTACTTAAGTCCATAGAATTGGTCACCCTAAATAAGCCCTTAAAATTGGCTTTGACACGCATAATTGGACATCTCTACTTAAGCCCGTAGAATTGGCTTTGACCCACACAATTGGTCACCCCAAATAAGCCCGCAGAATTGGCATCGACCCTCAGAATTTGTCATATCTTCTTAAGACCGCATAATTGTATTTGACCCTCAGAATTGGTCGCTTCTACATAAGCCCTCAGGATTGGCTTTGACCCTTATAATTGGTCACCCCTATTTTAATCTCACAGAATTGGCTTTGACCCACAGAATTGGTCATTATAATTTAGATACTCATAACTAACCCTGGCTCACGGTATTGGTCACCACCCTACTCATCACCTCCTTTATGTCCTCATAATTAGTCTTCCCCAACATCATATTAGGTCCTCGGCATCAACCTCGACCCTTTGAATCGGTCATCCTCACCCCTTAGGTCCACAGAACCGACCTCTATCATGTGGTGTCTATTCAATGGCTATCACTTATTCTAAGCTCACCCGTCGAGGGGTTTTGTATACACCACATTCTAGAACCCCCTAATCTCCCCTTAGGTCCCTAGAACCTCCCCATCTCATTGCAGACCCTAGGTCACACTCCGAAAACTGATCTAAAGGCCATAGAGCGCCTTCAGGCATGTTTGACTTCGGTCAACTGTATCGTCAAAGAAAAATCTCTTTGAATATTTGAAGGATCTTAATACCCTTTCCAACGGTCTACCCCATGTGCCAATTGGCACAACGGTTCAAACGAACGAACTATTTTACTAGCACAAATCGATTCGAAGGCCACCGGGCACTCTCGAGCCCCGAATTGACCCCAATCAACTTCATTGTCAGAGAAAAATCTCTTTTAGTCTTCAAAGGTCACAAAAACTCCTCTCCAACAGTCCACCCCATGCACAAAATAGCATAATCGTTCGGACAAAGCATCAATTTTCTCCTAAAAATCAATCCGGAGGCTACCGAGCGCTCACGAGATTTGTTTGACCAAATTCAACTCTTCATCACGAACGTGACTGAATGAATCTCCGAAGGGAACTAAGTACCCTTTCCAATGGTCTTCCCCATGCACGATTCAGACCTATGGTACGGATGAATGATCCATTTTACTCGGAGAGGTCCCCAGGCACTTTTGAGCCCCGATTGACCAAGGTCAACCTTTCGAACCGAGCAAAACACTTTGTAATATCAAATTAAATCTCCTAACTTTTCATGGTTAAGCACCGTGCACGATTCTAACTTTCCATGCCGATGAACGATCCGTTTTCGTTCGACAATCTCCAGTCCAAAAGATCGACGTGTGCTTTTAAGCCATATTTAACCCAAAGTCTTCTCCTGAACCCGGGAGCAGTACAAAGTACTCTTGAAGGTATCTGAAATAACTTTCTAACGGTATGCCCCATGCATAGTTTTGATCAATGATTTGTGTTCTATGACCATTTTTCCATAAAAATCTACAATAGACTGCCAATTGGCAAGTCCAGATCACTACCTATCGTCACTGTTGTCAAGGGTCACCTGTCGATAGGTAGAACAAGGACTATACCGATCGGCATTCCCCTGACCCTATAAAAGGAGGGAATGAGCTCACTCTAAATCATGGCAACACAACAGATCCATCAGCATCATGATCTTAGCAACATTCCCTCGAAATCAGTGAAGTTCCTCGTGTGAAGTTCCATACAATCTTACATTACCATCCTTTTCATACCCAACTTGTCAAAATATCCTTCTCTCTTATGAACGTTCATCAACACTCAAGGTAATTCATCCAAGATCAAAGATCAAGCGTCAAAAAGGGTCCAATTCTTTCCCTCTATCTTTAAATTCCTTGTTTTTGCATAATAAACAGTAGATTTATAATCTACTTTGTAAGGACACAAATTTCCAATTGAGTCCATATTTAGTTTTGGCTCAATTTCGGACAAAAATATTTATTCATAGGATTTTATTTAATTGTAATATTCAAGACCTATGAAGTGTTTGTTGAAGACGTAGCGGCAAAGAGTATAAAGCATCATCAACATGACGTAGTTTATGTGCCTCGTTTGTACGTCATCAACTTAGGTTCCATGCTCCCAAGGTATGAATGTATTTATATGTATATAGGAGCTTGGAACAATATGTATTGGGTGTTAGGTTAATAAAAACTGCATTTTATTTTTCAGAAAGAATCAATTAGAAACTTAAAAATTAAGTATATAAAAGTTTCTGGGCCAAAATCGAATTTTACAAACTTTCTAGACGTTCGTTAGAAATGTCGTTCGAACGAGTTTTTTCGTTCGAACCAGATTTCGTTCGAACGAGTTTTGTCGTTCGAACCAGGTTCGTTCGAACGAGTTTGCCAACGACCCTAAACTGGTCAGTCGTTCGATATGTCGTTCGATAGGTCGTTCGAACGAGTTTTTCGTTCTAACGAGATATCTAACGAGATTCTAACGAGCCCAGGCTGGTCGCTCGTTAGAAGTCTCGTTCGAACGAGAGTCAAGTTCGTTCGAACGAGACGTCAGGCGGGAACGGTTTTGAGCAGTTTTTGACAGTTTTTTCCCCACTTCTCCACTTGGTTTTCAACCAACTTTTTTATACTTTATTATGTGCGGGAAACACATTTTCCAAGATAACTTTTCCATCCTAATACATCTCCTAGAGAGAGTTTGAGAGATCATTCCAAAAGGGAAAATGTTCATGTTTTAAGTGTTCTTCATCTTAAAGAAAAAATATTTAAACACTTAGTTTACACCCATTGTTGTTTATTCCAAGTTCCATATATAGATATCAATTGCTTGGAGATTGTTTTGGCACCGATTTTTTTCTCTACACCGAATTGAAGAGAAGTTCGTTTCATTTCTACCCATTTGGAGAAAGGCTCCATGTTGGGGTGACGGTGTGCCTAATTGCCCGATCGGTGAAGTCAGAGACCATGGTGGAGCTCCATTGGTTATCTGCTAATTGGAGGTTGATACAAGAAGAAGCATCACGGCTTGAGAGGGTTCGAGTTTATGAAGTAAGTCTTTTGTCTTGTATTTTGTAATACCATTTTTAGTGGATTTGAGGCTAGGGCCGTCCCGAGGTTTTTTCCCGTTAGTGGGTTTTTCCTCGTATATCGCGGTGTAGTGTGACTGTTTATTTTATCTTGCACATCAGTTAGAACGCATGCTTTAGGTTTAATTCAAGATAAAATTCGGTTTAATTATCACACTCATTTAATTTGGGACTTAAATTAAATATTGGATAAAATTTGGTTTATTCAAGTCACTTGCATTAATATGGTTTCGCCTAACTTTGGATATAATTGTTAATTATGACTTAGGCAATTTTCTAGGACTTGGATTGGATTTAATACTAAACGTTGGAATTTTAGTATTTGTTTTGTTGAACCATCACTTGTATTTCAACGCTTCCGCATTTGTTTAAAAAGGAAATTATATATTTTAATTTGAGATTATTATTTCAAACCCCCGGGGATTATCCTCTTCAAATATCCTCTTCAAATTGGTATCAGAGCCAAAAACGATAAATTATTTCGTTAAACATCCTTTACTTTTTGGCTAAATATGGATTTTTCCCCATTTTCAAAATTTCCTATTTTTGATGGTTCTAGCTACGCGTATTGGAAAGCGCGAATGAAATCGGCACTTAAATCTATCGATGAACGTGTTTGGATGTCTGTTGTTAACGGTTGGACCCCACCAACACATTTAATTGAAAATGTACATGTTCCCAAACCCGTTGATAGATGGACTGAAAATGAGTTTAAGCTAGCAAACTTTAATTCCCGAGGTTTAAATGCCTTGTTTAGCGCTGTCGCACCGGATGAATTTTGACGTATTATGACGTGTGAAACCGCTAAAGAAGCTTGGGATATTTTACAATTAACTCATGAAGGAACGAGTGTCGTTAAAGCTTCTAAACTCCAAAACCTCACTACTCAATTTGAAACTATCCAAATGGATGAAAAAGAAACATTTGATAAATTTTATGCTAGACTTTCTGATATTGTTAATTAATCCTTTAACTTGGGAGAGAAAATACCTGACGACCGTGTAGTAAAGAAAATTTTAAGGTCCCTACCCGATAGATTTATTCCAAAGGTGACCGTTTTTAATTCTTTACCCACTTTAGCCTCTACGAAATTAGAAGAGCTTGTAGGTGATTTACAAACCTATGAACTGGATATGTTTCCCTCTAAAAATGAAAAGAAAATTGAAAAGGGCGTTGCTTTAAAAGCCCGAAAAGAGGTCAAACAAGTAGTTGAGAGCGATAGTGATAGTGACTCGGAAGATATGGCTTTATTTGCTCGTAAATTTAGAAAATTTCTTAAATTCAACAAAGATAAAGTTAAAAATGATTTTAAGAAATTTGAATCTTCTAAACATGATAAAAACGAGAAGATTTCTAAAGCCGATAAGATCCCTAAACCTAGTAATGAAAATATTGATAGGGACGAGTCTAATAAATGTTTTGGTTGTGAAGGTTATGGACATAGGGCTTTTGAGTGCCCCACTAAACTAAGGAAAGAGGGTAAACGACCCATTTCATATAATGCGACCCTTAGTGATAGTGATAAGGAAGAGAAGCCCGAATCCCCCACTAAGAAAAATTTTGTGGCTTTTATGGCACATGTGAGTGATAATGAGAACTCATCGGATGATGAAATTATAGCACATGCCACTTCCAAGGTCATTGTACATGATTCTCTTATTTTTGATGATAGTGAGAGTGAAAAAGAGGAAGAGAGTGAAAATGAAGAAGAGGTTGATATGAGTGAACTTCAAAATGCTTTTCATGAATTATATAAAGAATCTATTAAATTGAAACGAGCTAATTTGAAGTTAGAAGCGAGTTTAAGAGAGAGTGTCAAGGTCATTGATGAAAGTGCCTTAATAGAAGACCTTAAGACTCATGAGAGGACTCTTCAAGAGAAGCTTAACTATGTAGAAGGCGAGAGAAATAGCCTTAGGGGTTTAATGGAATCCTTGAAAAAGGAGCTTCTTGCTTTTGAAGAGCGAAATGTTTTACTAGAATCTAAAATTTTGGATTTGGAAAATAAATTAAAAGATTCTAGTAATGTCAAATTTGATTTGGAATGTCGTTCTGAAAAACTAGATAAAATGTTAGGAACGGTCCAAATTAAAAATGACACGTTTGGTTTAGGCTTCAATTCTTGTAATGATTTTAACCCTAAAGTCAAAACCAATGTTTTAAGAGAATCTTCTAGGAATGCATTTAATGATCACTCCATAGATAAATCTTTCCGACATATTCTTACTTGTACACTTTGTGGTCGACAAGGTCATCTTAGGAAATTTTGTTTAGATCTTAAACGAATTCCTAGAAAATCCCATAGTAAAGTAACCACGATAGCTCACGTTCCTACACCCCAAGATAGTAATTCTTCATTAATTTGGGTTAGGAAATCCGACTTGGTTGCCTTACAAAATAGGGATTTTGATTCTCA
Source organism: Sambucus nigra (assembly GCA_949130495.1). NCBI lineage: Eukaryota > Viridiplantae > Streptophyta > Magnoliopsida > Dipsacales > Adoxaceae > Sambucus > Sambucus nigra. The sequence goes on along the minus strand of OX422222.1, from coordinate 226,566,495 downwards.
TTTACTTTCACATCCTTCCTCCCTTGCTAAATCTAATGGATGAATGTGTTAGTGTTTGCATACTTTAGCGTTTGTACTTCATGCTATATTCATATGCTAAATGTATGCTTGTTTAGTCATTCTCTAGTCATTGGCTTATTTCATATCACATGCTAGAAATTATGACTTGTTTATCTTTTTGTATTATATTTTGTGTTTGAATCGACTGCATAATATAAAAAGATTTTTGTTTATCATTTGTGTTTTATTTATTTCATTTAAGCTTAATGAAAAATACAAATGATTTTTGTTTGTCCTTTTGAGTAAATATTTATTTTTGATTAAAAATGTTAAAAACTCAAAAAGATTTTGTTTTGTGTGTATTTTTGTTTGACACACTTTATGTGGCATATATTTGTGTTTGAATCCTATCGTTTACGCTCCCACGTGGCTAGAACTTTTGGTTTAGATTTTCAATCCTTAAAATGTTCTTTACCATGTTTTATATGGAGTAGTTGGATTTTGTATTGTTTAAATGGATTCTATTTCTATATGCCTCTATTCACACATGCACGAGCTCTTTTGAAATCTTAATGTCACATGTTATACTTGAGCTTTTTGAGGTGTTCTCCTATCAATCTAGTCATCTACATATCTATGACCTAGGAGGACTAGTCCATGTCAAAATTCGTTGCATGTGAGATTTGTGCGAAAAATGAAAACATGATAAATTAATATATGCACGGGGAAGGGCTCCGAAAGGATGAATTAAGTCCTTTGCGATAGTAAGCCACCGTTGATTGGATCTAAAAGAAATACGTGATCCAAAGTCCTAAAAACAGAATATTTGGCATTAATCAGAAAAACAATTGCCAAGGCCTATGTTTGTTTGATATATTCATTCACTAAACAAAAGAATATATATGCTTATTGAGGGAGAATTGGATGGTATATCAACGGTTTGCACAATGTCCGTTTATCCTAGTTGTCTTTAATGTCATGACTCTATTTGGTTTGTAGAATCATCATCATGCTAGGCTTGTATGCATTGTGTATGTTTGTTCATTGAGTTCAATCTTTATATTATCACATGAGGTTATATTTAACTGTGATGAAGTTTGCAATCAAATGAGAACTCCGTGAACGTTTCTTAAGTGTTTGGGTCTAAATTTAATTGTTGCTAGTTCACACCCCTACACTTCCGTTTCCATATGACACATTTTTTCCATACGAGTGTGCAAACTTATTCTATTTGTGTGTTTATATCTATATATATATATAAGTGGTTCATTGATATATTTCTAGTATATATATATATATATATGTGATATTTGTTTGTCTTTGCCTTGTTTTTAATTGCCCATATGCTTTCATGTCTTATCACTTTAAGCTTTCACTTGCTGTTTCTTAGTTCTTTATCCTTTGCCTATTCCCGAACAAAAAGGGGGAGAATGATGATAGGGGGAGAAATGGTATCTAATCCTATTATTATCGTATCTTCGTTTAGGGGAGATTTATCTTAGGGGGAGACGTCTTTCTAAGTAGGTCATGCGGTCATGCGTTTAAAGGGAGAATTAATTTAGGGGGAGTAATTAATTAATTGCATTTAATACTTTGATATTCCCTATGCATTTGATGAGTTTGCTTAAGTGTGCATGAATTATTTTAAAGCGGCATCTTTCTATGGCAAAGAGTTTGATCCTTGGGTTGAGTCAAGATTGGGCGGGTTATGTTTTGAGTCTAGTAGAGCTTGACGGCCCTTTAGGATTTTTGTTTGGTTTTTGTCCCGGAATAGCCAAAGGGGGAGATTTGTAAGGACACAAATTTCCAATTGAGTCCATATTTAGTTTTGGCTCAATTCCGGACAAAAACATTTATTCATAGGATTTTATTTAATTGTAATATTCAAGACCTATGAAGTGTTTGTTGAAGACGTAGCGGCAAAGAGTATAAAGCATCATCAACATGACGTAGTTTATGTGCCTCGTTTGTACGTCATCAACTTAGGTTCCATGCTCCCAAGGTATGAATGTATTTATATGTATATAGGAGCTTGGAACAATATGTATTGGGTGTTAGGTTAATAAAAACTGCATTTTATTTTTCAGAAAGAATCAATTAGAAACTTAAAAATTAAGTATATAAAAGTTTCTGGGCCAAAATCGAATTTTACAAACTTTCTGGACGTTCGTTAGAAATGTCGTTCGAACGAGTTTTTTCGTTCGAACCAGATTTCGTTCGAACGAGTTTTGTCGTTCGAACCAGGTTCGTTCGAACGAGTTTGCCAACGACCCTAAACTGGTCAGTCGTTCGATATGTCGTTCGATAGGTCGTTCGAACGAGTTTTTCGTTCTAACGAGATATCTAATGAGATTCTAACGAGCCCAGGCTGGTCGCTCGTTAGAAGTCTCGTTCGAACGAGAGTCAAGTTCGTTCGAACGAGACGTCAGGCGGGAACGGTTTTGAGCAGTTTTTGACAGTTTTTTCCCCACTTCTCCACTTGGTTTTCAACCAACTTTTTTATACTTTATTATGTGCGGGAAACACATTTTCCAATATAACTTTTCCATCCTAATACATCTCCTAGAGAGAGTTTGAGAGATCATTCCAAAAGGGAAAATGTTCATGTTTTAAGTGTTCTTCATCTTAAAGAAAAAATATTTAAACACTTAGTTTACACCCATTGTTGTTTATTCCAAGTTCCATATATAGATATCAATTGCTTGGAGATTGTTTTGGCACCGGTTTTTTTCTCTACACCGAATTGAAGAGAAGTTCGTTTCATTTCTACCCATTTGGAGAAAGGCTCCATGTTGGGGTGACGGTGTGCCTAATTGCCCGATCGGTGAAGTCCGAGACCATGGTGGAGCTCCGTTGGTTATCTGCTAATTGGAGGTTGATACAAGAAGAAGCATCACGGCTTGAGAGGGTTCGAGTTTATGAAGTAAGTCTTTTGTCTTGTATTTTGTAATACCATTTTTAGTGGATTTGAGGCTAGGGCCGTCCCGAGGTTTTTTCCCGTTAGTGGGTTTTTCCTCGTATATCGCGGTGTAGTGTGACTGTTTATTTTATCTTGCACATCAGTTAGAACGCATGCTTTAGGTTTAATTCAAGATAAAATTCGGATTAATTATCACACTCATTTAATTTGGGACTTAAATTAAATATTGGATAAAATTTGGTTTATTCAAGTCACTTGCATTAATATGGTTTCGCCTAACTTTGGATATAATTGTTAATTATGACTTAGGCAATTTTCTAGGACTTGGATTGGATTTAATACTAAACGTTAACGCTTCCGCATTTGTTTAAAAAGGAAATTATATATTTTAATTTGAGATTATTATTTCAAACCCCCGGGGATTATCCTCTTCAAATATCCTCTTCATGCTTCTTATTTTATTTCATACACATTAATATCTACACTTTTATTATTATATTGCACATACTTTATTTTCTACAAAAATCCAAAAAACCAATAAAAGAGGGTTACACCCGTAAATTCCAAACGAAATTATGGATCACACCTTTTTCCAGAACAAAAAAACACACTTTCTACGCATACACATATAATAAAACTCTGTACGAATCTATGGGATAAACCCCACCCCTATGCTACATTCAAACTACCTGAACTTTTATTCCTTTATAGGCTACATCGGCATCTTGAATTGAAATCCGATATTCGAGTCCAATTTTCCATTTTTTTTCAATTTCCCAAATTCCTTAATTTTCTAAAACCCCCATTTTTATATTTATATATATCATGCTTGTTAGCGTTTCATCCACCACATGTTATCGTTTCCTAATAATGTTAAATATCATGATAAATGAACAAATTATACTTTCTACATATGTTATTTTGGGAACATTCCTATGGATGACCTCACTCTACCTTATCCATGGTATGAGTTGAATAATTTCGATCTCCATTATATAAACACGCTCACACACTTCACATGGATATAAAGGAAAATAATAACACTGGCCCATGAGAGACCGAAAGGGAGGGATGGGTGCCTAACACCTTCCTATTCCATAACTTAGACACCGAACCTTCGAATTATTGGTTTCGTATGCATCAGTTTGTCCTTGATACCAGTCTCTCGAAGTGGCAACATGTTCTTTTGCCCATTTTGTGAAAAATAGGTTGGCGACTCTATCTCTTCATATTTACCCCCACACCGATGACAGTCGAATCACCTTTCAAAGAGGGGTACGAGATCGCAGTGCAACCTTATCGAGGGGATATATCTCTCCCCTTGACGTCGCTCGGGATTTCCATAGACTTAGATGGCAATTTTGAGTGCACAGTAGATTCCAAATAGGTCGAGATAGTTGGAAAAAAGTAATCAGGGTAGTAATTGGGTCTCGGGGCATTTTTAGGCATAACTGGGCTCACATGGGATGATTGGATCATTTTAATTTGTCCCATAGGCTTTAATTTTGAGTATAGTGATATAAAACTTAAGTTGGGGAATTTGTGGTATACACAACTCAATGAGAAAACCCAATATTTGCAGAGGAGAAAAGATGAAGAAATTATGAAAGTTTTTTAGAGCCAAATTAAGAAGAGAGGTGTATTCTTCGTCAAATATTCGTCTATAACAAAGGAAATCAGGCCCTATGAAATTATCTAGTCAAGTAGTTAAACTTGATTTTATTTAATTTTCAGTATTGCGATTCATATCATGGTGAACGTAAAACATATTCATTTGGAGGTGGGTTATTTCATAGAAATGGGTTTTTGTGAATTTTGGTATTATGTGTAAAATTGATATGCAAATTCATTATGAATCTTCATGTATTATCGTTAAAAATTAATCCATGATTTTAGTCCCAGGAATTTATATTGTGTGATGAATGTTGGTGAAATTAGTGTTGGGAAGAAAGTTTTAAAAATTTTGGGGAATCTGATTTATGAATATCGAGATGATTTTTAAATCGATAACAGTTAGAGATGTTAGAATGAATTCGGACCTGTTTAAATTGTGAATGATATATGAGGAGACGTGTAAAGGTTGTAAATCATTTTTGGTCACTAGGGTTTATCAAAAATTTACACTGCTGGAGGTTATAGATCTGGGATGAAGTGGCAATGGCGGAATCAGAGAGGAAGACGAATGGACTAGAATAACAGAAGGTCATTAGAACGATATGGAAGTCGTTCAACAAGATTAGTATCCCGTTCAAATGATATTATTATCTCGTTCAAAAAATCTTAGGTTTTGGACATGGGGATAGATCTTTTCGTTATGAACGCATGGGAGCCAGTTTCATATTTTTATGATTTTATTTAATTAGTTAGGAATTTATTACGAAGGGTGTCTCAAACCAAAATCCTTTGTGAGAAATCAAATCTGGATTATTTACGGATGTCAATAGATGAGTGTAAGACTCTAGAAAATATTAAGGAACATTATTTTTACCTTGAAATTGGATGGGATTGAATTAGGGGTATGGATTTAGAGTGTTTAGGATGACCAACACTCAAAATATATATGAACGGATTCGAATGGAAATTTCGGATGAAATTTGGATACGGGTTGGATTTAGATGTGCTTAGTATCTTGAAGAAAAATATGAATATAAGTTAATACTTTTGGAATTAAGAGTCGGGGTTGTGACTTGGATATTTTTAGGTGGAGTGCTATGGGAGTTAGGCATGGGGTAGCTAATTTAATTTATTATAGAGATATATAATAAATTATCGAATATTAAAATTAATGAGGAGTGTTAAACTTACTAGTGGGACTTTGTGTAACAAATTCTAAGAGATGAAGTTACATATCGAATGAGTGAGTCTGTGTATTATAGTTGGATGACACAACTTGAATGAAAAATAATTAATGTGTGATTAATTAAATTACAAGTCGGGACACATACTTAGGTATTTTGGGCCAGTGCTTTGGGTGTTTGGCAATGGGTTAGCCAGGCTTTATTAAATATATGTATACGGTTATGTGTTATAGTGTATATATATATATATATATATATATATATATATATGTGTGTGTGTGTGTGTGTGTGTGTGTGTGTGTGTGTGTGTGTGTGTGTGTGTGTGTGTGTGTGTGCGCGCGCGCTCTATAGATATCCATGTGAATGATATTTATAGGAATACATACCTCTTTAGTGCTTTTATCGAAAATTTCACGATGTGGGTGAATCCCCTAGCTTGAGCAGCAAGCAGAGTATAGTCCCGAGGTCATATTGTCCAAGATTTTATTACGTGATTTATTTTTTGAGGTGAGATACTTTGGGTATGATTAGATCTAACTTTTTGGGGAAATATGATCACCTCCACTACGTTTGCGATGTTTTTGTTATAGTTTTGTGTGAGCTAACCCGACTTGAGGTGGTCAGGTCTGATTGAGCTTGCCTGGGACATGATAGTATTTTAGAGAAAGCATCCGGTGAGTTATTACTCGGGAATGAATGATTATTATACGCATCATGTGTGTGAATGTTGTAGTATAATAGTACGTATATAATATGAGTAGATAATTATATATGGGATTAATACATAAATGTGAATGTATTTCTTATATAACTGGTATGAAAGTTATATGATTCAAAAGGGGGTTTCCTATATAACTAATGTGAATGTTTTATGATTTAATATAGTTGAACTGATTAATAAGTTAATGAGTAGATAACTTAATAATCAAAGTAAGAATACTCGGGTTGGAGTAGTGTCATTATAAGAGGTGTGATTTAGCTAGTTAGGTGGGGTAGCTTAACTAGGAAGGTTAGAAAGAAAGCTTTAGGTTTGCACATTTGATGAGGGGTGAGTTATACCTCAAGAGAGTGCGACACTAACTTAAATATGAAACGTGTGCATGCATATTTAATTATTGCAATTTAATTGCTTGCTAAATATTTTTAAAATGTTTTACTCGGGTTTTGACCTGTGTCAAAATATTTTCTAAAACCCTTTAGGTGTCCAGCCACAGTGATGCCCAGTTTGAGGTAACTATCGAGGGATGCGCAACTGCAGCTCATGTGGAAGTTGAAAAACTTTGCTATAGATGCTTCGTTCATTTATTCATAGTGTAGGATCTTTATTTTAGTACTCATTTGAGCATGTCGTCCTTAGATTTTGTATTCAGTTATTTATTGGACTTTGTGTATCTAGGTTATGGTTTCAGTTTACTGTTGTATCTTATTTTTGAACCGATAGTTGATTCGGTAATCTTTATTTGTATTATTCATCTCTGTTTAATTTAGTTATCAGTTTGTGTTGGTGCTTTAATTATTATCTATTTTTTCATGTTGTTAATTAATGAAAGATAAAATATGTCACCAGTTTAATTAAATTACTAGGTGGTTAGTAACTTTAAAAAGTTTTTGACAGTGATGCCGAGAATGAGCCATATGAGACCAACGTTTTATTTTAATCACGGGCTGGACACCCAGAATTATAATAGTCGGGGTGTCACAGATGGTATCAAAGCATTATGTTCTAGAGTCCTTAGGATCTGTTTGACTTATTACGTTTCATCGTAGCGTTCTTTGATATAGAGTCTTATTATAGCATTGTTTTATTCCACTACGTGTGTCACTTACGTTCTCTTTCTATTAGGTATAGTTTATGTCATTCATATACGAGTTTGATTGGGCTTCATACACTGAACAACTATGGGCAACCAGTGAGGTACGTTAGAAGGACTGCCATGGAATATTCCAAGAATGGTGACCATGATAGAAGTCACCATGGAAGGAGATAATCCAGAGGTAATTATTTAGGGCGGAGTGCAGTGGCACCCAAGACTGAATTTTGGGCGAAACTTTTGTCTCAAAGGAGCAGTGTTGTAGTGATGGGCGTCAGTCACCATAACTAGGGGGAGATACCATGAATTATGAAGAAGTTGGGGTGCAGTTTGATCATAAATCCTCTCATCAGCTATTTTAACAGAGAGGTGTCTTATGTGTAAAGAGTAGGAACGCATGGGTTGATATTGTTCGCAGTGAATTTAGGGGCATGAATGGGCTTCCTAGTAGAGGCAACCGTTATAAGAAGTTTTTGATTTGGTTGGGATGAGGGTGTTATATCCAGGAACCATTTGATCCAAGAGTGACATTGGCAATTAAAAGTATGAGATTTATCCCGGGGTCATTGGGGTCTGTTTTGTGTGACATGAGCAAATCACATTAATTTGTTAGAACTATTCGCATGAGAACGGGGTTTAGTAGAGGTATCATTAATATCACTATAGTGTGTGTATCTTTACCATGGAGTAGCGGGGGGCTATTTAGTTCCGTCTACAAGGGAGCAGGTGTGGACACTAAGAGTATATATATTTTACGAGGATAGATCATTTTGAGAGGTGATATTCAAGGTATGGTTTTATCCTGGGTACGGACTATTAAGCGATGGTGGACGATTACAGCAAGACTATCATGTTTATTGTTTTGGGACATGATGTATATTTTTCTAATGTATAACGTGAAAGAGGGTCGATCTCGTGGCGATATTTTATGAAGTAAAATTCAAAGAGTATGGTTGTCTAGTTACATTTGATCACGATCAGTAGGGACTTTTACTAATGTGATTCAGGGTATAGCGGGTTCACCGTTGAGAGAAGAGTTTTTAGCTCATTATTGTTTACATACTGAGAACTTTGTGATAGTGAGAGCATCGTGTCATATGACATCTTGAGAGACACGGGCATAGACTATTTGATTTATTTGTTAGGAGATAAAATCTGTGATAGTTTAGTTATATACATTGAACCCATGGATTTCGATGATCGACAATGCTAGGGATAGTGCATTGGGGAAAGTTATTTTGAGCTTCATTACGAATTATTATATGCATGGACCTTAATAAACATTGCGAGTAGTGAGACATTTTTGGATGCTAGTGTATCGATTTTAAAGGTTAAATTATTGAATGTGTAGAAGAAAAACTTTAAGCTGAGAACTATTACGATATATGGCCAGTGGAGTCGGGTAGTGCTGTGAAGGAAGAACTGAAAAAACTTTTGCACCACAAGTTAATGGGTGGGGCGATATAGAGAAGAATTAAATTGAAAATTGTGGGGTAATAAAAAATACTCATGTGATATAGCCACGCTGAGAGTGCGAAGCTAAGCTTGAGATAAGTATATTACGTATGAGACATTAGTGATATTATGCGAGATGTTTGGGCTATAGTATATAGTATGGTCAGACCTTGTGTTTGTTGTTCAGAGATATGATTTTCTTGTGATAGTTATCTCCTCAAAGAGGGTCTAGTCTATATATACGTGTACATATGTTATCTTATGTTTCATAATAGACTTATAAGAAAGTGTTCGCATTGTTATATTTAATCATGGGGAGTAGGGATGGTTACTGATGGGATTGAACGTGGATAGGATTTTTTATCAAGCAGGAGATATAGCTCGTGATTTATTCATGCTAAGAAACTAGTGATAATAAGGGGCGCCGGATCGTATGATGTCTTTTGTAACATGAGAGTGGACGAGTATACTTTTATGTCAAGAGACGGTAATTTGGGTGTGTAATATGGACTGAGGGCCCAACGAATCTCAACGACTGGCAATGTTAGGTAGTAGTGTATCGAGGGGGTTCCTTGTTTGGATTTCACATTGAGAGACATCCCATGCATGAAACATAACGCAAAGTTGGAAGTGGGTAGATATTTGGTCATTAAGACATAGGTTTGGTACCTTAGTTATTATACATATATGTAATTATAACTGTGAGTTGAAAGTTATATTACGGTTTAAGGCTGGTAGAGTCGGGTAGCATATGTTCGGTTAAGCATGGGTACAGGGTGTATGGGCGCCCTAAGTAATAAATTCAATTTTGATATAATCCGTGATTAGAAGGGGCAACGATATGTGTAGCGATCTTAAGGGCATGTGAGTAGGGAAGTATTCGAGGCTTGGAGTACTAGACTAATCTAAATTTCGAGGAAAAAATTCCTTTGTAAGGGGGGAAGTATGTAACACCCCGTAATTTTGAGGATACAAAATTTAATTAATTTGGTGATCAAGGATTTAATTAATCTAAATGATTTAATTAATTTGGTGAATTAAGATTTATTTAATTCGGGTTATTTTTAAAATTCGCATGTGTCATAATTTGAGGTTGAGATTTGAAGAATTTAAGTAAAGTGACTCGGTCGGAGATTCAGAGTGCACGATTGATTGCGATAGATCGAGATAGTTGAAAAAGAGTACCCGAGGGTAGAAATTGGGTCTTGGGGCATTTTTAGGTGTTACCGGGTTCACAAGTGGGTGAATGGGTCATTTTAATTTGGCCTATAGGCTTAATTTTGGGAATAATCTATAAAACCAAAGTTGGGGAGTTTTTCGCAGACACAACTCAATGAGAAAACCCTAGATTTGAAAAGGAGAGAAGATGGAGAAATTATGAGAGCTTTTGGGAGCCAAATCAAGAAGAGGGGTGTGTTCTTCGTCAAATATTTGTCTACAACAAATGAAATCAGACCCTACGAAACTATACAGGCAAGTAGTTAAACTTTCTTTTATCTAATTTGTGGTATTGCCATTCATCTCATGGTGGGTGTACACCATATTCATTTGGGGGTGGATTATTTCATAGAAATGGTTTTTTGTGAAATTTGGTATTATGCGTGAAATTGATATGCAAATTGATTACGAATCTTCATGTATTATTGGTAGAAATAATTTCATGATTTGAAAATGAGGAACTTATATTGTGTGATGAATATTGGTGAAATCAAAGTTGAGAAGAAAGTTTTGTAAATTTTGGGTAATCCAAATTATGAATATAGAGATGATTTTTAAATCGAGAGCAGTTCCAGATGTTAAAATGAATTTGGACCTATTTAAATTGTGAATGGTATATGAGGAGATATGGAAAGTTTGGAGATCATTTTTGGTCACTGGGGTTTATCAAAAACTAAGAATGGTATAGGTTATAGATCTGGGATGAAGTGGCAATGGCGGAACCATCGAGGAAGATGAAGGGACTGGAATAACATAATGTCGTTTAAATGACATGGAAGTCGTTCAAATGAGATTAGTATTTCGTTCAAATGAGATTGTTATCTCGTTCAAATGACCCTATGTTTTTGACAAGGAGATAGATTTATTCATTATGAATTCGTGGCATCCAGTTTCATATGTTTATGATTTTTTAATCAGTTATTAATTTATTATGAGAGCGTGTCTCAAACATATATCCGTCGTGAGAAATCAAATCTGGATTATTTAGGGATGTTTGTAGATGAGTGTAGGACTTTAGAAAATATTAAGGAACATTAGTTTTATCTTGTAATTGGATGGGATTGAATTCAGGGTATGGATTTAAAGTGTTTAGGATGAACAACACTTAAAAATCATGTGAACGGATTCGAATGGAAATTTCGAATGAAATTTGGATACGGGTTGGACTGAGATGTGCTTAGTATCTTGGGTACAAATATGAATGTAAGTTAATACTTATGGAATTAAGAATTGGGGTTGTGACTCGGATATTTTTAGGCGGAGTGCAACGGGATTTAGGCATGGGTTAGCCGATTTAATTTATTATAGAGATATATAATAAATTATCGAATATCAAAATTAATGAGGAGTGTTAAACTTGATAACGGGACTTTGTGTAACAAATTATAAGATATGAAGTTACGGATCGGATGAGTGAGTCTGGGTGTTGTAGTTTGATGACAAAACATGAAAGAAAAATAATTAATGTGTGATTATTTAAATTACAAATCGGGATATAGAGTTGGGTACTTTGGGCTAGTACTATGGGTGTGCAATGGGTTACCCGTAATTTATTAAATATATGAATTAGGTTATGTGTGATAGTATATATATATTTGTGTGATCTATCGATATCTGTGTGAATGATATTTATAGGAATACATACCCCTCTAGTGCTATCATTAGAAGTTGTGCGATATGGGTTAATCCCCTAGCTTGAGGAATAGGGAGAGTATAGTCCCCAGGTCATATCGTCCAGAATTTTGTTATGTGATTTATTTTTCAAGGTCAGATGATTTGGGTATGATTCGGTCTCACTTTCGGGGGAAAAATGACCTCCTCAAGTATGTTTAAGATATTTTTTCCCAAGTTCGGTATGAGCTAGTCCGACTTGAGGTAGCGGGGTCAGAGTGAGTATGCATGTGACATGATAGAATTTTAGAGAAAGCATCCGGTGAGTTATTACTCGGGAATGGATGGTTATTATACGCGACATGTGTATGAATGTTGTAGTATACTAGTACGTACATAATATGAGTAGATAATTATATACATGATTATACATAAATGTGAATGTATTTCTTATATAACTAGTGTGAAAGTAATATCATTCAAAAGGGAGTTTCCTATATAACTAATGTGAATGTTATATGATTTAATATAGTTGAACCGATTAATATGTTAATGAGTAGATAACTTAATAATCAAAGTAAGAATACTTAGGTTGGAGTATTGCGGTGGTAAGAGGTGTGATCCGCCTAGTTAGGTGTAGTAGCTTACCTTAGAAGGTTAGGAGGAAAGCATTAGATGTGCACATTAGATGAGGGGTGAGTTATACCTCAAGAAAGTATGACACTAACTTAAGTATGAAGCGTGTGTATGCATATTTAATTATTGCAATTTAACTGCTTGCCAAATATTTTCAAAATGTTATACTTGGGCTCTGACCCAGGTCAAAATCTTTTTCAAAACCTTTTAGGTGTCTAGACATAGGGATTCCAGTTTGAGGATTCTATCCAGTAATGCACAACTACAGCTCATGTGGAAGTTGCAGGACTTTGCTATACACGCTTCGTTCATTTATTCATAGTGTAGTATCTTTACTTCAGTACTCATTTGGGCATGCCACCCTAAGATTTTGTATTCAGTTGTTTATTGGACTTTGTGTATCCAGGTTATGGTTTCGTTTTACTGTTGTATCTTATTGTTGATTCGGTCATCTTTTTTTGTAATATTAATCTGTGTTGAATTTAGCTATCAGTTTATGTTGATGGTGTCACACCCAGCGTAATTCTGGCGTCGGCCACCACTGAAACTATGTTGGCTGCGAGTAAATAAAATACCATTATTAGCATGAGAAAGATATGATGCATATTAAAATCAATCCATAAGATAAATATTTGAATCAATCCCAAATGATAATAACAACTGAATAATAAAAGATCCATCACATGCTAAAACTTTGAATAATTTCGATCTCTAGAATGATTTAATTTAAACTAAGTAATATTCAACTCTGAATAATCCAACTGAAATGATCTAAAATTTTTGGAATTGAATGCCCAATAAACCAAAATGAAGTCTCGTAATGAAATACGACTCAAATGAAAGTTTAACTAAATAAAGCGATAAAAAGAATAAACTCCAACTGCACCTCCAAACGATATCCAGAAATCCTATGCAACTACTCCGGCACTAATACCTGAAAAGGTTAGTCAACACACGAGGTTAGAGCCCGAGCATGAATACGCACTACTCCCCTCAAATAGGGCCCGTGAACCCAGACAGTAGCAGTATACGCAATAAATATCACAATAGAGTATTTTAATTACGAATATAATTAAATGCAGTAAGATAAATTACTAACCACCCCCAAAGATTTTGATAAAAACTCATCAATATCACTTTAATTATCCCACAGCCCCAAAGCGTTAATTTAATTAAATTATCCCAAAATTCGTCAATTTCTCAATTTATTTCACTTAAGAATAGCGATCATCCCGCCTCGGGTGATTTCTCCATAAAAAATACACATACCTGGTTTACTTAAACTATCAACACCTGCTACATGATGAGGTTCCACACACGTCACGACATAAAATGCAAATTGTCCCATTTAAACTGCCAGCCCTCGCTGATTATGTCGCCAATATATTTTAATACATGTTTTATCATCTTAGGTATTAAATTCTCAATTTCTCATTTATCAAAATTACCCCACCCTTATTATCGATGTGAGATCCTCAAAATACCCCTTAGTTCCATAACTAAGGGTCCCCAAAGTACATATATGTCATGTTCTATGAGTAGGATGAATTTCCAATATAAAATACATCTTAGTTTCATGACTAGGATAACACGACGATACTTGGACATAAAAATAAGCCCACCCTCGGAATATAAAATCCTCGCGAATTTATACTAACTAGTCCCATACCTAGCTAGCATAAATTATAACCAAGGCCTACCCACTAGTCCTATACCTAGTAAGCATCCTATAATGAAGGTGAATAATGTAACACCCAAAAGCCCATCGTCCCCACGATGGCAAGAGTGAATAATAATAATCCACTCCATATCATAAATCATAAACTCAACATGACAATATAATCATAAAGGTCCTAAATTAAATTTAATTAAATTAATAGCACTGTCGTTGTTTTCAACATAATTCCTTTCTATTCAATAATATGAATTCATTTAACATGCGATGATATTCAATATGAGACCATCGTTCTCCTTTTTAAAGCTTCAAATTTTTATAAGTGTGTTCGCATCCCACATGACATAAACAATCCAATAAAATTCTACATGAGAACCTACACCCAAAATCATAAAAACCCTGGGTTTCAAGAATTAAATCACATTAAAAAGTTTTATCAAAACAGCCCCAAAACATAGTGTCCACTTTCTCTAATTAGGTTGATAATTGATTTTAATCGAAAACACGTGATTAAGGATTTAGGCGACACTTAAAACGCATAATATTAAAGGAAAGGAGTATTCATGCCTAAAATTAGTCAGAGAAAAGTCTGAGTAGATGGTTGGATTCCTCTTGTGAAAACACAAATTGGATCTTAAATTCTTAAGTTAAAACTTATTAAACGTTAGGGATAGGGGCTGAATATGAGAGGAAATATGTTTGAAGAACCTTACTAAAGAAAATTTTGAGAGAAAAGTGTTTTAAATGTCCCATCCAATAGCAGTTTTGATATTTAAAGGGTTTAAGAGTTAGAAAACAATTAGGACTCTAATCCACCCACTGCCCCTGTCGCTCGAACGACGTACACTGTTGTTCGAATGACATGGAATGTCGTTCGAACGACATATGCTATCATATGAACGACCCTAGCATCAAAACCAAATCTTTAAAACACTTCCATTACATTTAGAAAAATATTATTTAACTCAACAAAAACATAAATGCTTCATAAAACATTTTAAAAATTATTCTAACATTTTTATTATAACTCCGATTTAATTCTGGTTGAAAATTTACTACTCAAATATAAAAATTAACATGTTTAATTATTAACGACCATTAAATCCAAAATTTTATTTTTCTCAAATATTCCAATTAATTAATTAAATTAATTAATAAAAACATGGGGTGTTACAGATGGTTTAATTATTATTTATTTATGGGTGTTGTTAATTAATGAAAGATATAATTTGGCACCAGTTTTAATAAATAACTCGATGATTAGTAACTTTAAGAATGTTTCGACACTGATGCTGAGAATGATCCATATGAGACCAACGTTTAATTTTGATCACGGGCTGGCCACCTGATATTTTAGTAGGTAGGGTGTCACAGTTGTAATCCAATGGGGATAAAGGTATTTGATGATGATGAAAAATACCTTTTATCGAAACTCTAAAACCTTGCTAGAGCTTTCTATAACGCTTGGATATTCTAGTATATGACCCTCCCTAAATTAAGTGGGAGTACGGGCCCCTTTGAAGAGGAAAACTCTTGGTTTTGTGTCAGATGTGGCCTTATCTCTCTAGGATCCTTCACAAAAAGTGAATAGTATTGTTTCTCACCCCACTTAAACCTTAAAAGTGAATTATTTAACTTAAAGCCCTAACTATATATACATGTTTAAGTGGTGATCTTGGGGAAAACAGGATTTCTTGAGAATTAGCTCCGAACCACTTGGGTATGTGGACTATAATATAGACCCAAAATAAATAATTAAATTGTCTTATAAATAAATACTCAAAAATCTCAAATTTCAAATCCTGTAATTTATTTTCTTTCTTAATTTAATCATAATTAATTTCACTAAATAATTAGGACTGCACTCCAATATACTAATTCAGAAATCAATCGAACATAATGGGGCCCTATTTATAGTGCATAATGTGACTCCCCACGTTAATCTTCCAGTACCCACTTGGTCAAATCAGTTTTATACTAATTAATTTTAACCAATGTCTAATCAATTTCCTTGATTCTCAAAATTAAATTATTCTTCTACTTCATTGGATTATAAAATAATCCACGCATCAGGTTTACTAATGTAACAAATCATATAAATCTATCCAGGGGTATGGCAATCCTAGGTAGCCACGAGCGCATATTTCTTCGAATTAAGATCTCAGATGTAGTCACATAATTGTCACCCAATGTGTGGGGATCATTTGATTCAATAAAAAACTGAATGGCACCCATAGAAATCAAAGAATGAATCATATAAGCATCCAAATCCTCATAATTCTTGAAGTTAAAAATGTATGCACCATTTACAAATGGTGTGATATTGCCTCAGACGAATCAAATGACACTGGTGGTCCCGCTCAATACATTCCTAGAATATACCACTTAAAATCCTTTATTAAACTATTGAACATTTTCTCGAACCATCAAAAACTTCCTATAGTATGAGATAAACTATTAGGATTGAATCGAAATTATTTGATGTCAATTTCCTATCGAGGTTGTGAACGTTTCAGTTATGTTAGAACTAAAATTCCGATCTCCTTGTGATCAACCCGAATTCGACTCACGAAAATTCCTAATGAGCTTTATTAATCGACATTAATATGAAATAATATATTTAAATAAATATAATGCATTCTCACAATCTCGATTCACATTTTAAAATTAGTAATACAATTCTTTATTAATCAAAATAAAATCCCTTTACATGGTTTTAAGAATAAAATCCCAAAAGTCTTCCAGTTAGTCTTAAATCTATGTGTCCATGCAGTTGACTCCCATCCTTTTACATGACATTCAAAAGTCTTAGATAGTAAGCTCTTACTAAAGGGATCCTCCTGGTTATCTAGATATGATATCTTGGTCATGGTGACGTCCGTTCTCTGCATTATCTCTCGAATCAGGTGATAATTGCACTTAATGTGCTTTTCCCTCTAATGAGACCTTGTTTTTTTTAATTTTCAATCGCACCACAATTGTAATAATAAAGTAATAGCCAATTGTATTAAAGGAACCATACCCAAGTCACTTAGGAAGTTTCATAGATAAATTTCATCAATTGTTCCTTCGAAGTGGCAACATATTCAGCTTCCATGGTCGAATCTCCAACAGAAGATTGCCTGATATTCCTCCAACTTATGGATCCACCTCAAAAGGTAAACATATATCCTGTGGTCGATTCCCTGGAATCCATATCCAACTGAAACTTTGAGTCCGTATACCCAATATACACTACACTATATGATGAGTAAACTAGCACATGATTCAATCCCCTTAAGGTACTTGAGAATATACTTAACAGCAGTCATGTGTTCCTCACCTAGATTAGACTAGAATATACTGACCATACCAATGGCATAACATATATTTGGTCTAGTATAGACTGTAACATCCATGAGGCTAACATCGCGAAAGCACAAGGCATATTCCTCATCCGTTGTATCTAATGAGGTGTCTTATGATGTAACAACCCAGGTTTTTGGAGCTACTATTTTATACTATTTTGCCTGATGGGCTAATTTTATAAAATAGGGATGTTGGAGTAAATATTTTTCCGGTGAGACTTAGGGATAATATTTACTATGTTTTGTCTATTTACCGTTATGAGAAGGTATATAGCGTTATATAGTGTATTATTGTGTCGTTATATGTGAAACGACGGTTATGACCTATATTTGAAATTGGGTATAATTAATGAAATAAAATGGAATTGGAACGTAAAAATAGTTCATACTTTCCCGAATGCCAAAATAGGGGGTGCGGTTGTTTTTAGAATAGTCGAGAAAGTCGGAAAAAGTGCCCAGTTGAAATTTTTGAGATTCGGGCATTTTTAAGGGGTTATGACTCAATTAGTGGTTACGAGTCATTTTAATGGTGTATTAGCAATTAAATGTGGGGATTTATATTTTTAGACCCTTATAAATTCCACCACCCCCTTTCTTTTCTTCATTCTTTGTGAGAGAAGCCAAAGGAGAGAGAGAGAGAAGAAAGAGTTGGGAGAAATAGAGAGATAGAGAGAAAATGGAAGATTTGGGCCGGATTCCGTCGCTACCAGAGGTGTTCCGAGACTACGAACCTCGAGGAAAGTTTCTTACTTGCTAGATATTGATTTAATGTGATAAATTTTCATGTATAGTTAATTTTGGAGGTTTAAACCCTTAAATCTTATAGATTGTATGGTTTGGGGTTGTTATATGGGGTTATTTTGGTGTATAATGGTTAGGGTAGTGTTATTGGTGGAGGGGAAAGAAGGAAGTAGAGGATTTTGGGTTTTAGGGTTCGGTTTTGGCTTTGCAGAAGAAAGGCTTTTCGTGGATCTGATAGGCGCGGTCGACCGCGGTCCTATGACCGGTCGACCGGTCATGCCAAAACTAGCTTACTGCTTTTGTTAGCAGACCAAACCTGTAAGGGCGGTCGACCGTGGTTCCTTGACCAGTCGACCGGTCCCCTGTTTTTCACCTTTAATTCTCCTTAGTTTTCTTTAGACCTTTTCTTTTAGGTTCAAGTTTAGGAACCTTCTTTTGGGAAGTAATGGGGAGTCCTAGAGGGTTGTAGTTGGGTAGACTAATGTCCTAGGCCAAGAATGGAGATTTGGGTTTACCCGAGGGCTAGTTTGTATAGGTTAATGTCTGATTGCTATAGGAGTTAACCTAAAGATAAATTGGAAGTTAAAATATTAATGTTATGCTTTTGGGAGACACTCCCTTATGGAGACTCACCTTGAGGGTTTATGAAATTATATGAACGCTTGGAGGCTAGTCTGAAGTTAGTGGAACTTTGGGTCTTAGGTCATAAATAAAATATGACTTAATAAGATTGAAATGCACATTCTAAAACTTGGTGCTTAATGGTTAAATGGATGGTTTTTGGAAATGTAAAATATGATGTTTTCAAAAGGAAAAGTAAAGTTTTTCATAAATGTTAATTTATGGATACACACCTCCCTAAATCGCTATCATAAGGGAAGTTTCGCGCGTTGTGGTGAAGCCTTCCTAGCTGTTGAGCAGGTTGGATATAGTCCCTAGGCCATATGGGCGTTTATTTTTACTGCTCTGGTTAGGAGATTCTGGGTGTGGTCTTGACTATCCCGCAGGCATATGGCCACTTATCGATGTTTGGTAGGTTCCCAGGTTGTCTTGTATGATAGGCCCTGGAAGATGATAGCCATTTAGGGGCGCATCCAGTGGGGAAACCCGGAGGGACGGTCGTAGATTTATTAAAGAAATTCATGATAATGGATTGTCTTTAATTACATTTCCTGGATGGAAGAAGGGAAATGGGTTATGGTTTGGCTTCGATAACACTCCTGGATGGAAGAAGGGATGTGGAAGCATATGGTATACAAAAGTATTTTTATGCTAATAAAAATGACTTTTGATTACACTTCCTGGATGGAAGAAGGGAAGTGGGATTTTATGAAAAAAATGGGTAAAGCACTTTTTATGATAATAAAACCTTCTTTAAATTATGTATTCTTCCTTAATGGAAGAAAGGAAATAAAATTGGTAAATAAGTTTGGCATGGTAAACATTTGATAAAGTGTTGTACCATTTATGTATATTCCTAAAGATAGAAACTAGGAATTTTGCCAGTAAATGAGGGATGGGTTTTATTTTATATTTTCTTTGTGTAGCTGTAGATGTGACCTCCCACACCTATGCACACACATATATATTTATTATTTCATGTTTAGGGCCTAATGGACCTAGACGATCAACCTTGCCTAAATAGTAGTGTATCAAGGGGGTTCCTTGTTTGGATTTCGCTTTGTGAGACACCCCACGCACGAATAGGGCATAGTGTTGATACTGGGGAGAAGTTAGCCCTTAGTACTTAGGGTTAACTAAATCACCTCACGATATTGCGTTAGGTTACTGCTAGATTGAGAGGTGAGGATTATCTTATGCTACGTGAGAGATATACGCATTTAACTATCATGCATTTTTAGTCACATGGTAGTCATATCAAACTGGGTCCTGACCCGTATCTATTATTTTTTTTCTGTATACTCTTTGCCGTTACAGGTGCTCTACCGCATGGACACCCGTATTTACATTTCCATTCCAGTTTTCATGGAGCTACAGCATATTGCGGATGTTGTAGGTTACTTGTATTAGACTCTTCTTTCTATTGAACGTTAGTTAAGTTCCGAATTTCTTATTCGGGCATGTTTGCCCAAGGTTTTGCACTCATTCATTGTATTGTAAATATTGAATTGTATTACTCGATGTATTATTTGTATTGGTCGGTGCCCCGACAGCTTATTCGGTGATTATTTATTGTATTGTCATTACTTCATTCATTGATTTTTTATACCCACCATTTTTACAAATGGGATTGTCTAAGTGTTTTCTTTTCTTTTCAAAAATTTTAAATTTGACAGTCCGTCTTCCAAAATAGTTGATGGTTATCTCATACTATTATTTTAATCGACAGTGATGCTAAGAATGGACCATCTATGATTCCTGTGATTATAAGGGTATTGGGCTTGCCACCTATTATTTTAGTAGGCGGGTTATCACAGATGGTATCAGAGCATTAGTTTCTAGAGTCCTTAGGAATCTGTGCGAATGTTCTACGTCTTCTGCGTTTTTCTTCGTTTGATGTAGAGCCTTAGGAATAAGGTCGTTGAATTCTCTTGTGAGATTTCGTTCTCCTGCTATGGTATGAGAACCCCGAAGATCTTCTGCGCGTTCGTGTGAGACTTGTAAGTCGTTAGATGAAGGTCGTTGAGGAAGGCCGTTGTGTAGGCATCACGAGGCGGGATTTTTAAGAACTGTAGGTTGTGGTCGGGAATAAGGGTCGTTTTCGAGGTCTCTTCCCTTGTAGCATTATTCTATATTGCTGCTGTGACTACTACGAACAGTGGAAATAGTTTTCCCGAGTACCGCTATCGGTGAAGAGTGGTACTATGCTTGGGATTCCAAGCAATGTTAATTCGGAGATGAGAGGTCCTTGACAAGGACCACATGTTGAAGTTCGGTTGGATAGAGGAAGTGTAACCTCGTTCGGTGAGAATGTAAGGCCCGAGAGTTTTGGCCTATAGATGGGTATAGAAGTGCCCAGGTGTGACGATTTGGGGAAAACCTTTCAACCGTTAGAGTAAGGTTGAAGTGGAGGGAATGGTAATCGCCTCTACATGGTGGAGCAGAATGTTTTTTCCATTGAGAGGGCCTTTTAGTGGAAATGATAGGCTCGTAAGTAAGTGTTGCTAACACTTTTAGAGAAGTAGTGTTCATGAGACCCCATCGGTGGACATCCACCCGGGGAAGACTCGTGGAGCTAAGGTCGGGGAGGTTGGTACAACATTCTCCTTGCTGAAGGGGAGTAAGGGAACTACACGTTCTAATCTTTTCGATTGAAGATAACCGGCAAGGATGGGACACATAGTTGGGACATTGATGGAAGTAGTTTGGTTCGGTTAAGACTAGAATCACGTGTCTTGGGACCAGTGGAAGAGGCCAAGGAGATTGGCTAGTATGTTGGTGGGACTTTCCAATTAAGATGTGAGTGGTGCATTCCTTAGGTAAGATGAGGTAGTAGGGTGTTGACCCTAGGATCGGGTGTGTATATAGAGCTTGGAATAGTATCGGTATTTCCTTTATAGTAAGTATACTTATATGGCTTTCTTGATAGGGAGGCTTTATTTTTTTTCTTTTCACTCGTTATGGGGCGAGTGGTGATATGTGTAGTGCGTGCTACTTGTATTATATGTAATATACGAGTAGAGATACTCTTGGTTGGGTTGGGGTGATAGCAAGCGAATAAATTGCGAGGCTATCCTATCTCTAGTTCTAGAAGAAAGAGCTAGTGGTTCTATAATATCTACCCTGGATACAGGTTGAGACTTTATAGAGGTGGTTTATGGTATGTAAGTAGTTTTTATTATTTTTTTATTTTATTTTGTTTATTATTTCTTTGTCTTGCTTTATTCTTTTTCCTTGATTGTTTGCTTCCTTTAATTGCTTTTCTTGTGTATGATATGCCTTATCTCCACGACCGGCTAATTAAGGGGATTGTGTGGAGGGGTTCCTTGTTTGGATTTCGCTTTGCGAGATGCTCCACACATGAACCTTAACGACGTTGGGAGTGGAGAGATGTGCATTTTCTTTTCTTTTATTTTGTTCTTTCTTTTCTTTTTCTGTTTGTTTAGTGCTGGGTTGTAATTTCTCCAAGAATCACGTATATGAGTGATTAAGGGCTATGTCGATGTGCGATATATGTGAGCACAATGATAGTTTTCCTCTAATCGATATGGGGAAGACTAAGATTATGAAAGTCTGATGGAGACTTAGGGTTGTGTCTATATGAGAAGGCCATTTATAACCAGGTGTATCTATATTTTGGGATAAAGTATCTGTGGCATCTTACTGAAAGTAAATGCCTCAGTTGATTGTTATGGTAGGACTTAGTCATATATATGTATTATTAGAGTTTCGAGTTAGGATTCCGTCGATTCCGATCATGTGTCTTCGACCGTTACTTTTTGACGACCGACAATGCGAGGTAGTAGTGTAATGGGAGGGTTCCTTGTTTGGATTTTGCTTCGGCGAGACATCCCACTCATGAAACCGAGCTAATGTCGGAAGTCGGGAAAGGTCTTGGACATTAGGGATATATTTAGTATTATATCTATACGACTAGACTAGGATAGGTAGATAGATTGGCTTTAGGATTCTTAGGAGGCTAGGACCTTAGGGCATGTGACGTTATTTTAAGAGGGTGGTTGGGAGTTGACTACAATAGGTTTGTGGGTTAACTCTAAGTAGAATTTGGTCCCTAGATCGAGAAGTATAGAATCTCGAGAAGTTGATGTATAAGCTGACTTTTTCCTCCTGCACTCGTGTTGTTATGATAAAGAGTGGATTTAACGAACGAGTCTTGGCCAGGAACGAGAAGTGTTAACGCGGGAGCATGGACTTATTGTCCCTGTGTCTCACACTTTTACGAATTGTCGTCCCCCGCTTAATGAAGAGTTAGTAGCAGTAGTAATTGCCTTAAAGACTTAGAGGCATCTCTCCTGGGCATGAATTTGGGTCTTTTCACTAGCAATAACTTTGTGATCGTGAAGGGCTATCAATTGGATATTCCCTTCCGCTAAGGCAATGTAAATGGGAGTAGTATAGGCGCCGAGTAGAAACCGTCAGAGAGTTTATTCGTGGCATGGACTGCCAAGTAGAACGAGATTTACCAGGGGGGATCCATTGTAAGAGCATTTATGTCCATGATTGACCCTATCACCTACTTGTGTGCAAAGAGTATCTAGGATTGAGGAGTGGGTAAATCCATGGACATTTTTATCGAATTGCCGATAATGTAACGGTCATTGTCCTAGTTGAGAAAACTGTGGATCATTGGGCCAATCGCTGCTTACTCAAAGGAAACAGGCGGACTAAGTAATGGAGAGTACGCCCAGCCCTGTGTGATGGAGTTTTAGACCTATTTACGGTTCCTATCAAACAGTGGTGAACTGAGAAAGATATTCGTGTCTTGGTACTGGTAAAGTTTCCAGGAAGAAATGGGAACCGTGTGGATATGGGGTCAGCGATTGTAAGTTAGTGTAGTTTTCCCTAGTAAGGGTGTAGCGTATTTCATCAAGTAGGGCAATTAGTGCCCAAGGGGTGTAGGTATCTCCTCCCTTAGTAGAAGGGTATGATCGATATTCGTGAGGGACGATTTGGCACTACGTTATCGCATAATGATGTGGACTGAGATCGAATAGTGATGACCTTAGTCTGTGACCTATGGGGACGCTACAAATAGAGGGGTTTGCTAGTATGATAGCACATTTTTGGTACAGTATACCCTTTATATGGTTATGGGTTGCGCCTGAATTTTGAGGACGAAATTCCCCTTTAAGGGAGGGAGTATGTAACAATCCAGGTTTTTGGAGCTACTATTTTATACTATTTTGCCTGATGGGCTAATTTTATAAAATAGGGATGTTGGAGTAAATATTTTTCCCGTGAGACTTAGGGATAATATTTACTATGTTTTGTCTATTTACCATTATGAGAAGGTATATAGCGTTATATAGTGTATTATTGCGTCGTTATATGTGAAACGACGGTTATGACCTATATTTGAAATTGGGTATAATTAATGAAATAAAATGGAATTGGAACGTAAAAATAGTTCATACTTCCCCGAATGCCAAAATAGGGGGTGCGGTTGTTTTTAGAATAGTCGAGATAGTCGGAATAAGTGCCCAGTTGAAATTTTTGAGATTCGGGCATTTTTAAGGGGTTACGACTCAATTAGTGGTTAAGAGTCATTTTAATGGTGTATTAGCAATTAAATGTGGGGATTTATATTTTTAGACCCGTATAAATTCCCCCACCCCCTTTCTTTTCTTCATTCTTTGTGAGAGAAGCCAAAGGAGAGAGAGAGAGAGAAGAGAGAGTTGGGAGAAATAGAGAGATAGAGAGAAAATGGAAGATTTGGGCCGGATTCCGTCGCTACCAGAGGTATTCCGAGACTACGAACATCGAGGCAAGTTTCTTACTTGCTAGATATTGATTTAATGTGATAAATTTTCATGTATAGTTAATTTTGGAGGTTTAAACCCTAAATGGGTTTTTGGTTGATTTTTGTGTTAAACCCTTAAATCTTGTAGATTGTATGGTTTGGGGTTGTTATATGGGGTTATTTTGGTGTATAATGGTTAGGGTAGTGTTATTGGTGGAGGGGAAAGAAGGAAGTAGAGGATTTTGGGTTTTAGGGTTCGGTTTTTGCTTTGAAGAAGAAAGGATTTTCGTGGATCTGATAGGCGCGGTCGACCGCGGTCCTATGATCGGTCGACCGGTCATGCCAAAACTAGCTTACTGCTTTTGTTAGCAGACCAAACCTGTAAGGGCGGTCGACCGTGGTTCCTTGACCGGTCGACCGGTCCCCGGTTTTTCACCTTTAATTCTCCTTAGTTTTCTTTAGCCCTTTTCTTTTAGGTTCAAGTTTAGGAACCTTCCTTTGGGAAGTAATGAGGAGTCCTAGAGGGTTGTAGTTGGGTAGACTAATGTCCTAGGCCAAGAATGGATATTTGGGTTTACCCGAGGGCTAGTTTGTATAGGTTAATGTCCGATTGGTATAGGAGGTTAACCTAAAGATAAATTAGAAGTTAAAATATTAATGTTATGCTTTTGGGAGACACTCCCTTATGGAGACTCACCTTAAGGGTTTATGAAATTATATGAACGCTTGGAGGCTAGTCTAAAGTTAGTGGCACTTTGGGTCTTAGGTCATAAATAAAATATGACATAATAAGATTGAAATGCACATTCTAAAACTTGGTGCTTAATGGCTAAATGGATGGTTTTTGGAAATGTAAAATATGATGTTTTCAAAAGGAAAAGTAAAGTTTTTCATAAATGTTAATTTATGGATACACACCTCCCTAAATCGCTATCATAAGGGAAGTTGCACGCATTGTGGTGAAGCCTTCCTGGCTGTTGAGAAGGTTGGATATAGTCCCTAGGCTATATGGGCGTTTATTTTTACTGCGCTGGTTAGGAGATTCCGGGTGTGGTCTTGACTATCCCGCAGGCATATGGTCGCTTCCCGACGTTTGGTAGGTTCCCAGGTTGTCTTGTATGATAGGCCCTGGAAGATGATAGCCATTTAGGGGCGCATCCAGTGGGGAAACCCGGAGGGACGGTCGTAGATTTACTAAAGAAATTTATGATAATGGATTGGCTTTAATTACATTTCCTGGATGGAAGAAGGGAAATGGGTTGTGGTTTGGCTTCGGTAACACTCCCGGATGGAAGAAGGGATGTGGAAGCATATGGTATACAAAAGTATTTTTATGCTAATAAAAATGACTTTTGATTACACTTCCTGGATGGAAGAAGGGAAGTGGGATTTTATGAAAGAAATGGGTAAAGCACTTTTTATGATAATAAAACCTGCTTTAAATTATGTATTCTTCCTGAATGGAAGAAAGGAAATAAAATTGGTAAATAAGTTTGGCATGGTAAACATTTGATAAAGTGTTGTACCATTTATGTATATTCCTAAAGATAGAAACTAGGAATTTTTCCAGTAAATGAGGGATGGGTTTATTTTATATTTTCTTTGTGTAGCTGTAGATGTGACCTACCACACCTATGCACACACATATATATTTATTATTTTGTGCTTAGGGCCTAATGGACCTCGACGATCAACGTTGCCTAAATAGTAGTGTATCGGGGGGGTTCCTTGTTTGGATTTCGCTTTGCGAGACACCCCACGCACGAATAGGGCATAGTGTTGAGACTGGGAAGAAGTTAGCCCTTAGTACTTAGGGTTAACTAAATCACCTCAAGATATTGCATTAGGTTACTGCTAGATTGAGAGGTGAGGATTATCTTATGCTACGTGAGAGATATACACATTTAACTGTCATGCATTTTTAGTCACATGGTAGTCATATCAAACCGGGTCCTGACCCGTATCTATTTTTTTTTGTTTCTGTATACTCTTTCCCGTTACAGGTGCTCTACCGCATGGACACCCGTATTTACATTTCCATTCCAGTTGTCATGGAGCTACAGCATATCGCTTCTTTCTATTGAACGTTAGTTAAGTTCAGTATTTCTTATTCGGGCGTATTTGCCCAAGGTTTTGTCCTCATTCATTATATTGTAAATATTGAATTGTATTACTCGATGTATTATTTGTATTGGTCTGTGCACCGACATTCAATGATTATTTATTGTATTGTCATTACTTCATTCATTGATTTTTGATACCCACCGTTTTTACAAATGGGATTGTCTAAGTGTTTTCTTTTCTTTTCAAAAATTTTAAATTTGACAGTCCGTCTTCCAAAATAGTTGGTGGTTATCTCATACTATTATTTTAATCGACAGTGATGCTAAGAATGGACCATCTATGATTCCTTTTATTATTAGGGTATTGGGCTGGCCACCTATTATTTTAGTAGGCGGGTTGTCACATATGACACTTATGCTTAAATAAAAAGATACCATGCTTGAAAAGAAAAAAAGATTTCTTGAAATCCGGTGTCATCAACCTTATGATCATTGTGTCGATATAAGTGGCTTAGGATATTAGGATGTGTGTTATTTACGCAAGAATTTACCTTCAATAAACCTAGAGGGGGTCAATAGGTTTGAATGCATCTCCAGAGTAACTTTTCAAATTTAACAATTTTGCTTGCATTTTCACAAACTTTACACACATTTTACCAAATTGATTATGCAATGTCTTGATTAACTCACAGAACGATGTAATTAGGTAAATATAGATGAGAAAAACTAGATCTAGCACATATAAGTCAATTTTAATAAAAATCAATAGATTCAAGTTTTATCTAAGTGATATGTGTGATCAAGTGTGTACATATGAATAGATATCATTCACAATGAACCACAAGACAAGGTTTATGAGGAAAAACCACCACCAATAGGTAGAAAACCTCAAAATTCTCTAATTTTCATGTCTACCTGAAAAGATGTTTTACACAAGGAAATAAGATTCTTGTTACACAAGCCCTCTCATTATGGGTCTTGAAACTTTTCCCAATAGAAGATGAACATCCACACCGAGCTCCACGATGTGAATGAGGAACTCCAGTCTCCTCCTTGGAATCAATGCCACACTTTAACTCGTACAATGAATCAAAGCTCCTCATCTTTTAGATCTAGGACTATGTGATCATAGAAATTCAAAAGTAGAATATGAATTTCAATAGATTATGTGAATCTGAATCGAAACATCTCTCAAAAGCATAGACCAAGTATAGATCAAAGTCTTATTAATTTTTTTTTTTTTTTTTGGGGGGGGGGGGGGGGGTGGGGGACAAGTAAGATTAGAAATAAAGAAGCAAAGTAAAATGGTTTCAACCTCTAAATTTCTCTCGAATATATGTTTGAGTCTTGAGGTTTTTAGATTGTGACACTCTGCCTAAGAAAATACCGAGAGAATCACACATGTACCAAATTAAAACATGAGTCTCATATGGTTCATTCTTGGCATCACCGTCGAAAACCAAATTAATTACTAATAACCTATTACGCTGGCGTAAAATTTTTTATTTAACTAAACTTTTAACAAATTAATCAATCAAAACATTCACACAGTATATATAAATGAAACATAATAACCAAACACTCAGTTTAACAATAATACAACCCCATTGAATTATGCACTAAAAAGGCGGTAAAAGAATAAATAAATACATTTAGGTTATCAATCCGAATGTTTATACAATACCTCCTATCTAGATTACAAGGATATAAACGTCTATAGAAAACCAGTATGCATCCACAGCTACTGCAGCATACGTTTGACATGAAGGAATCATCATCCAGGCATCCCTGTGTCTGGACACCCACAAATATATCTAATATATATAAAGAGGGAAAATATAGAAATGGGTTAGAGCCCGAGTTGTGAAAATATTTTACAAGTGCATAAATGCTTTATTTATGAAACATATGTTTTATCTCATATTTAAATTTGTATCGCACTCCCATGAGATACCCCTCACCCCTCTTCTAATAGTGCACACCTAACGTATCTCTCTAAACATCCTAGTCAAGCTACTCTCCCTTACCATCCGTCACGCCCAAACTCTAAAAGTCCTAAGTAAACTGAGTATTAAATGATAAACTTCTCCCCAGTCTCAACACTATGCATTGTTCGTGCGTGGGGTGTCTCGCGAAGCAAAATCTAAACAAGGAACCCCCCGATACACTACTACTTGGCGGTGTCGATCGTCGATATCCATTAGACCCTCAAACACAACGTATATGTTACACACTAATATAATTATATACTTTATTATACTCACTCTCATATAGATATCGTACCCACTCTCATATACATATCACAATATACATCCGGATAAAATCTCCCGGAATGAGATTTAATCTATATTCATTATAATAATACACATCCGGATAGAATATCCCGAACTGAGATTTAATCTATAAACATTTTATCTCTACACTCTAGAAGAGATACATATATATATTCTTTCTCTCATACACAAGTAATGTACTATACCCACAATTACAATATCCATCCCAACCAGCTATAACTCGAGGATGCGGTCTCCTAGGGCCGATCCAACTACGAGTTTGCTCACTATACCATGGTACCAAGCCAGACTTACTCGATGGACATGGTAATACATACACAATGGTGGAGACGGTCATGTTCCCTTTGCAAGTGGAGTACACACATCGCACTCGAATGCGGGACGAGATGACATGGGGATATACTCTCCCTGCTCCTCAAGCCAGTGAATTCACCCACATCGGACAATCTCCCTAGATCGCACTAGAGAAAATATACAATCTGGTTGTTCTAACCATATGCCAAAGGAAAGCCCGTGGAAAACAGCCTCTAAGATACACATATACCAATCACACACAGATACATATGTATTCATATCATATGTTATATACTATAATCACATCGTGTATATATATATATATATATACATTTATCACTCCTCAAATGTATACATGGCTATAATTTCCGATCACCCATAACAATGGCTAATATCTCCAAAGTGTTCTCACTCGTAACAATATTTAAGTATTCTCACACCTAGAATACAAAACTCATCAGTATTCTCTCACCCATCGTATAACTCACACTTTAATCAGTTTTAAGGATTTACACACATCTAATCCCGAAAATACTAATTCTTAGTAATCGTGTCCTAGGATTTACTCGGATGTGTTCAGCTCACTTACATTCAAATAATGTAAATACCTATGCCCAATGGAAGAAGAACTCTGTCCCAAATGTTGCCCGTCCCGAACGTTTACTAGGTCCGTTCCTCGGATTATGCCCTACACCAATCCAAGGTTTTCTTTTTCATTTAAAGATTTACTCACCCTCAAAACCAATACTTAGGAGTCCCGATATCATAACCTGGATCCCCCATAAAACCTTAAATCATAATTTAACTCCCCACACTCTTAAGGGAAGAAAACTAATAATTCCAACCAAGGCGAATCGATTCGGCCTTATGGAGAGTCGATTTGTGTAGGCGAATCGATTCTGCCCCCAATCCGAATCGATTCGAAAAGTGTTTTGTAAATAGTTCCTCAAGGGAGAATCAATTCGGTCTGAATCTGAATCGATTTGGCCCAAGGCAGCCTTACAGATCCCTTTAGGCGAATCAATTCGACCTAGACCCGAATCGATTCATCTTGTTCGAGGGGCACTGTTTGGGAAATTTTTCAATCTCCAAAATACCCAAATATCGACCCAAACTCCATTTTAATGGTTCTAATCTCAACCAACAACCCTATAAATCTCCTAACACTGATTTATTACTAATACTTCAATAAATTTGTGATATTAAACCCTTTCTCTTAGGTTTGAACCTTAAAACCAAAAAAACTCTAGTTTTGACATTTCTTCCATTTCAATTCAATTTTGTACTCCATTAACATGGTTTTAACACTGGAAATCATTTAGAGTTTACAATACATCAATTTGTAAACTCTTAATCAAGTTTTCCCAAATTTACTTTAAGGGTTCTAACCCAAATTTCATAATTTACCTACTATGATATTAAATATACACACTAAATTAAATAAAGCAAGTAAACACTTGCCTGGAGGATAAAATCCGATGACCTCGAGTCGAATCCCGCTGAGTTTGGCCAAAATCTTCCATTTCTCTCCCTTTCTTCCTCTCCTCTTTATTCCTTCATTTCTTCTCTTCTTCCTTTCGCTCCTTTTTCTTTCCTTTCTCCCACTCTCTTGTGTCTTTTATAGGGGAGAAAAGGGCTTATCACTTATTAAACCCAAAAATGACTCGTTTACTCAATTACGAGTCTCTACTGGTCGAAAAATTCTCGGAACTCAATTACGGCCCTCCGGATACTCTATTTTGACTATCTCGGCCATTCCAAAACCAACCGTACCATCGGAATCTCCATCGGAGGTACTTGACCTCAAATCACTAATTTAACCCAACACAACTTAATGCGGGATTTCCCATTAAAATATTATCCTCTGTCGCTTTACCCAACTATGACATATTATTGAAATACTCCAACTTATTTACTTAATCCCAAAAGTAAATATAACACCCATCTAAAATCATCTAATCCTTGAAATTTCCAAAAATTACTATTCATGCTAATTTTCTTAAATTCCCAATTTACACCTGCTTATGAATTTTAATTATCCCCAAATGTGCGGCGTATTACATACTCCCCCCCCCCCTTCCTTCAACGGAATTTTCCCTCGAAATTCAGATACAACCGATACTACCAACACTAACCTAGGATTGTGAACCACCCCACATCCTAATGCCTCAAGTGGAATGGTACTAACCCGATGGTTCTCAACCATACATTCATTCATCACTCACCTCTATCAAGGTTTATATGATATTATACTGCTACCTCGGCCGCTCTAACATCTAAATCTCACCGAAAAAATCATGATTTTAAGCATCCACTAATCTACATCAGGATATCTAATTTCCCTTAAAAAGGAAATTACTCTAACCCTTGACTATTCCCATTAGTCTCTTCGCTTATCTTGGGCATGCTACCTCTTATTTCCCTATACAATTGGATTATTGCGCACCTCCTACTAAGTTCCATTCAACCCATTTCAATTCCACTATGACTGCCTCATGGCATAATCTTCAACTTTATATACTACGCCTTTTCTATTTTAGGCGGTATATAATACCAAATTACTAGGGGGCCCACACACCTTATAACTCGTGGTTCTCTGCACAACTATCGTAAATGTCACACACATAACACTCTTCCTAAAGATGGGCCTTATTTCCTCAGTGTAATACTCAGACATTGGTTTTCCTAACCCGCAAAATTCAATTCCTCATATACTTGGAAATCCAATCCTTTTTAAGGTGAACCAACAAATCTTTCTATATCGGCGACACTAACTCCATTGGCCTTAATTCTTAATAACCCTACAATCAATGTTTTTTTGACACACGTAAGATGAGTACTATCCTAAATTGTGTCTTGGTGACCAAGACCTTTCTCAACTCTCTACATTTGCTCGGTTTCATGTGTGGGATGTCTCGTAAAATGAAATCCAAACATGGAACCCTCTTGTTACACTACTCCCTTGCATCATCGATCATTAAGATATAACGGCCTAAGGCACACGAGCGGGACATCCTAAATCCTACCTCTCTAACCTACTAACGTACTTCTACCACTATGTCCCTTCCTCTTAACGATATGTAAGGTTTACCAAATTTGGGCGCCTACTCTCTGTAAAAGTGTTATGAACATCATACCCAAAATATACTTCCTCTAAAATTTGCCTTTTCATTAAGTCCTGGCTATAAACCTCAAATAAATTTCTCTAATTCCTGCTTCACCCACCTACTTAAGGTGAGAGAACCATTTTAGTGCTTCTCTATAGCACTTATATTTCCATAATCATACCATCATCATCATGCGGCCCTCAGTCTATAGTATTTCCTCCACACTATATGACTTATCGACAAAACCAACATCCTTGTATACTATAGCATCTCTCCACTCCCGACGTCATTAAGGTTCATGTGTGGAGCGTCTCGCAACCGAAATCCAAACAAGGAACCCCTCTGATACACTGCTACTTAACTTTGTCGGTCATGGAGGTCTGTTAGCTTTAAATATCCAACTGGGATAATCTTATCCCCTCTTTCAACAAAATGTGGTATGAACTCCTATCTCTATGAAGGAGCCACATCACCAAGCGCTCGCACTAACACTAAGTCCTTATGCAAACAATAATGAGCTTAAACTCACGTCTCAACAATAAACCATGCATCCCTTAAATCACACCCATAAGGTCGCCACACACTCGTATCATGATAATAAAACATATGCTCACCAAAGTTTCATCTATACATATAATAGAGGTGAACTCAACCTGTATCCAGGTGAGATATCGCAACAAAAACTTGGTCCGCCCTCGAATCGCGGACACGATAGTCTTGCAATCATTAGCCTGTTATTGCTCCGAACAATGAATAGAATATTATACTCAAAATAGCACCATACTCGTATAACACACACAAAATGAGGAATACCAATATGATATAAATTTAAAATACTAACACTCGCTCTTCACAGCGAATGAAAGAAAATAGATATTCTCTATCGCGAAAAAACACATAAACATATACTATATAATGTTACCGATACTATGAATAAACTCGAATCACACACGAATCTAAGGCTAATAAAATATCGTGACTCAATCTTATCACACAGAATATACCTCCTTATTCCTAGGTGAAACTTAAAATAACTTCACCAATCTCCATAGCTACTCCAACTAGTTACCGAACATGATTCACTTTCACTTAATGAGCCAGAAACTACTTTAATCGATGCCCCACTTCAGCACCCTATTCTTGTCCTTTAATTCCTATCGTGAAAGGTCAAAGCGCGTGGTTCTACCTTCTATGTTCCAACTTTCTCCATCTCTGGCCACCCTGACTAGGTTAAGGTTATCAGTATCTCGGACTCTATAGCCTTGATCCTGATAATTGCCTTCATAGTTCCCTTAACTTCTTCGTTAAAAGGAAACTCCACTACCGGCTTTAACAACCCTAGTTTAGTGAATTACCTGGGTGGATATCCACCAATGGGGTTCCATGGATACAAATTCTCCACAAGTGTTAGAAACACTTATCCAATGATCCTATCATTTCACTAAAGGGCCCTGTCTTCATTGTACCTACATTACTTCGGTACTAGGTTCACTTCTCTATATCACTCTTTATTCATTGTTGGCCTCTGGCCGAACCTTTTGTGAATAATCTAAAAATGTATTCTTTCCTTCTCTACTAAATCATGGGAGCTTGCGGTTAAAACCATCCATAAGATCCCTTCTTGAGCAAAACATCCTGCTCCCCCGAATATGATTACCCTCGTTCCCAACATTTCAATATTTCTCCCACGAGTGAAAATTTTCCTCAAATTTTCACATATGGGTATTTCCATCCCCTGCTCTAAACCAAAGCATCGAAGCCTTCTACTTCCACTAAGTCACGTTACACTAACTTCGTATAACCCAAACTTGAACAGGTGGTCCTTATTAAAGACCCCTTGAACCTTTTTCCCCATTTACTTCACTGAGTAATTCAAGTCTAGCACCACTCTCTACTATAGCGGTACTGGGATACTCGTAACTACTATTCTTTAGTAGCCATTGTAACCATCCTTGACAAATGCCACAGGGAGAGTGACCTCTACTACGGTCCTAATATTCGAATTTAACTAACTGCTCCAAATAAGTCATGCCTTCTGCTACCCTTGCAATGACCCTCTGTGGTCGTCCTTCATCGATCAGTACACAAATCTCGAACGAGCGTGCAAAAGATTACTATAATCTTATGATTAGGCAGGGGAATGAAATCTCACAAGAAGAATCAATGATCCTAATCCTAAGTCTCTATATGAAATCAATAGCAATGTTGAAAGCATAGTACGTCCACACAGATTGCTAAGGACACTAGAACCTGATGCTCTGATACCATCTTTGACACCCCGCCTATTAAAATATCGGGCGATCACTCCTATACCAAATTAAAATAAGATTCGCGTATTGTCCATTCTTAGCATCACTGTCGAAAACCAAATTAATTACTAATAACCTATTAGGGTGGCGTTAAAATTTTTATTTAACTAATCTTTTAACAAATTAATCAATTAAAATATTCACACAGTATATATAAATGAAACATAATAACCGAACACTCGGTTTAACAATAATACAACCCCATTGAATTACGCCCTAAAAAGGTGATAAAAGAATAAATAAATGTAGTTGGGTTATCAGCCCGAATGTTTATAGAATACCTCATATCTGGATTACAAGGAAGGAAGCATCTATAGAAAACCTGCATGCATCCACAGCTGCTGCAGAAGACGTCTGACATGAAGGAATCATCATCTAGGCGTCCTTGTGTCTGGACACCTATAAATATAAATAATATATATCAAGAGGGAAAATATAGAAATGGGTCAGGGCCCGAGTTGTGAAAATATTTTGCAAGTGCATAAATGCTTTTTTTTATGAAAAATCTGTTTTATCTCATATTTAATTTGGTATCGCACTCCCATGAGATACCCCTCACCCCTCTTATAATAGTGCACACCTAACGTATCTCTCTAAACATCCTAGTCAAGCTACTCTCCCTTACCATCCGTCACGGCCAAACTCTAAAAGTCCTAAGTAAACTGAGTACTAAGGGATAAACTTCTCCCCAGTCTCAACACTATGCCATGTTTGTGCGTGGGGTGTCTCGCGAAGCAAAATCTAAACAAGGAACCCCCCGATACAATACTACTTGGCGGTGTCGATCGTCGATATCCATTAGACCCTCAGACACAACGTATATGTTACACACTCATATAATTATATACTTTATTATACTCACTCTCATATAGATATCGTACCCACTCTCATATACATATCACAATATACGTCCGGATAAAATCTCCCGGAATGAGATTTAATCTATATTCATTATAATAATACACATCCGGATAGAATATCCCGAACTGAGATTTAATCTATAAACATTTTATCTCTACACTCTAGAAGAGATACATATATATATATTCTTTCTCTCATACACAAGTAATGTACTATACCCACAAGTACAATATCCATCCCAACCAGCTATAACTCGAGGATGCGGTCTCCTAGGGCCGATCCAACTACGAGTTTGCTAACTATACCATGGTACCAAGCCAGACTTACTCGATGGACATGGTAATACATACACAATGGTGGAGACGGTCATGTTCCCTCTGCAAGTGGAGTACACACATCGCACTCGAATGCGGGACGAGATGACCTGGGGATATACTCTCCCTGCTCCTCATGCCAAGGGATTCACCCACATATCACAACCTCCCTCGATTGCACTAGAGAAATATATAATATGCCTATTCCAACCCTACGCCAAAGGAAAGCCCATGGAAAACATCCTCTAAGATACACATATACCAATCACACACAGATATATATATATATATGTATTCATATCATATATTATATACTATAATCACATTGTATATATATATATATATACATTTATCACTCCTCAAATGTATACATTGCTATAATTTCCAATCACCCATAACGATGGCCAATATCTCCAAAGTATCCTCACTCGTAACAATATTAAAGTATTCACACACCTAGAATACTAAACTCATCAATATTCTCTCACCTATCGTATAACTCGCACTTTAATCACTTTTAAGGATTTACAAACATATAATACCGAAAATACTAATTCCTAGTAATCGCGTCCTAGGATTTACTCGGATGTATTCAGCTCACATACATTCGAATAATGTAAATACCTATGCCCAGCGGTAGAAGAGCTATCTCTCAAATGTTTCCCATCCGAAACGTTTAATAGGTCCGTTCCCCGAATTATGCCCGAGACCAATCCAAGGTTTTCTTTTTCATTTAAAGGTTTACTCACCCTCAAAACCAATATTTAGGAGTCCTGGTATCATAACTAGGATCCCCCATGAAACCCTAAATCATAATTTAACTCCCCTTACTCTTAAGGGGAGAAAACTAACAATTCTGGCTAAGGCGAATCGATTTGGGTAGGCAAATCGATTCGTCCCCCAATCTGAATCGATTCGGAAAGTGTTATGTAAATAGGTCCTTAAGGGAAAATTGATTCGATCTGAATCAAAATCTATTCGGCCCAAGGCAGACTTACAGATCCCCTTAGGCGAATCGATTCGACTTGTTCGAGGGGCACTGTTTGGGCGATTTTTAAATCTCCAAAATACTCAAATATCAACCCAAACTCCATTTTAATGGTTTCTAATCTCAACTAACAACCCTATA
The DNA here is from genome assembly GCA_949130495.1 of Sambucus nigra. Lineage (NCBI taxonomy): Eukaryota > Viridiplantae > Streptophyta > Magnoliopsida > Dipsacales > Adoxaceae > Sambucus > Sambucus nigra. Next base: position 226,529,530 of record OX422222.1, on the reverse strand, counting down.
AACCTCCTAACACTGATTTATAACTAATACTTCAATAAATTTATGATATTAAACCATTTCTCTTAGGTTTGAACCTTAAAACCATAAAAACCCTAGTTTTGACATTTCTTCCATTTAAATTAAATTTTATACTCCATTAACATGGTTTTAACACTAGAAATCATTTAGAGTTTACAATACATCAATTTGTAAACTCTTAATGAAGTTTTCCCAAATTTACTTTAAGGGTTCTAACCCAAATTTCATAATTTACCAATTATGATATGAAATATACACACTAAATTGAATAAAGCAAGTAAACACTTGCCTGGAGGATAAAATTCAACGACCTCGAGTCGAATCCCCATGGAGTTTGGACAAAATCTTCCATTTCTCTCTATTTCTTCCTCTCCTCTTTCTTCCTTCCTTTATTCTCTTCTTCCTTTCTCTCCTTTTTCTTTCCTTTCTCGCACTCTCTCGTGTCCTTTATAGGGGATAAAAGGGTTTATCCCTTATTAAACCCAAAAATGACCCGTTTACTCAATTACGAGTCCCTACTGGTCCAAAAATTCCTGGAACTCAATTACGGCCCTCCGGATACTCTATTTTGACTATCTGGACCATTCTGAGACCAATCGCGCAATCGAAATCTCCATCCAAGGTACTTGACTACAAATCTCTAATTTAACACAACCCAACTTAATGGGGTATTTCCCATTAAAATATTATCCTCTATCTCTTTACCCATTTGCGACATATAATTGAAATACTCCAACTTATTTACTTAATCCCAAAAGTAAATATAACACCCATATAAAATCATCTAATCCTTGAAAATTCCAAAAATTTCTATTCACAATAATTTATTAAATTCCCAATTTACACTTACTTATGAATTTTAATTATCCCCATAAGTGTGGGGTGTTACATAGATCTAATTAAATGGTAGGGGAAATGACCTATATGTGAAAATTTTAAAAAAATGGCTCCGCCATGCACATAGTTGATCTTTCTCCCGTTCGTAAAAATTCAGGAAGTAATGAATTAGAGTCAATGCCATGTGCACACTGCCAAAATAAGGTCGTACGAATGGTGACATGAGCACGGGCATAAAACAAAGACATGTAACCAGTTTGAATCAATAAGAAGTTAAAGTCTTCGAATCGCATTAAGTCAAAACTAGTTATTTCCTATTTGAACAATACAACACATCTGAGTAAAAAATCACTTGTTAAACCAATTTAAAAATACTTTTTTAAAAATGCGCAAGTGTGTGTGAAGCATTAATTCAATCCAAAAAATTACCAAAAGGATGTAATTCATAAAGATATGTTTCAACAGAATTCTTGCATTTTGTTAACTAACTTGCATAATCTTAAATAGTCAAAGATCTATCTAAACAAATGATCATGTCTCACTCAATCTTATCAAAACTATATAACTTGAATGACTCAAGATATTAATTATTTTGACTCAAGAATAAGCCAACAAATATATATTACACAATTACATATTTAATATCCCCCTTTGGCTATTCAATGGTAAACCCCCAAAATAAAGTTCATTACCTCTACTAAACCCACTCCACATTATCCATATAGTGAAAGTAGCAGGGAGTAATGTACAAATCCATCCAATAGACCAATGGCGCATCAATAAATGAGTTTGAACACGGGTTATAGTCTGAATCAACACAGTTATGCCTGGAATCATGGGAAATACCAAAAAGAATCACACAGGAAATAACATGCACTTAGAGAAACTCCCCGTGTTCGAGAATACTCCAAAAAATGATTTAGATGATATAAGCATGTCAACATGTGAGATAGAACAACAATCATCTAATCCCAATGAGTAAAATAATAAGTATACCTCCCCCTACAAGTCATCTCCCCATATTTAAGATATTTCTCCCTTTTTGACACATTCCCCATTTTAACATATGGAAAAATTATTCTCCCCATTTTATCTTGGAAGTCAACGAGAATAAATAAGTCATATACAATGGATATAGTGTTATAATAAATCAAGATCATAATAATGGATAGAACTAGCGAAGGAAGAGATAGTATAGCATGTGAAATACTAAAGATATGAAGGGAATACACAATGATCATATACAAGCATATAGTCATATGAATCTCAAAACAAGAACTAGTAAATGAAAGATATCAATCAATAATCATATAAATGGGATATGTGATATACAAACAATTTAACTAGATTAAGGTAATTTAAAAAAACATGGATATAATATGAATAGCAATTTAAGATAAAAATATGGATAAAGTCAAATAATCTACAAATCCAACAAAAAAACCTACATACAACCATTTAACAAGTATCCAAGTATCGAGTACCAAATAATGAGGTGTGAATATCCAACAATCATAGAGATAACGTAGAAAATATCTAGACAACAACATGCTAGAAACCATGAATAAGTAGAATAATAATGATAATATATCCATATTCAAGTGGCATCACAATCAAAGAGATACAATTACCCTAATGAAAATAGCACTCCTCGTAAAGCTATGCATGATAAATAAAAGCATAAAAAGCAAGAGAAACATGTATAATATGATGGGAATAAGAGTATCGCAGTAAGATATCACGAAGGCATGTGATAGAGACATGTGAAGTAACATGAGATAATGACAATAACCATATATGCCAACATTATAAATAATGTGATATCATAAAAAGATCTCAAATACTATAAGTTCACAAGAGATACTCAATAAGATATAGTACCAAAAAATTTCCAAGGAAAACACCAAAAAGTCACTAGAGACATAAAAATATACAAGGAACAAGGTATCTAAGATCTAACTAGCAAGATAATAAAATGATAAGTACGATATCAACATACACACTCAATTGAATCTCATATGTAACCAATCCAAACTATGACCAATGTCTCATTATGCACTTGAACTACGTAGGGCATACAAAGCACGAAAAACGATAGCTGATAATAGTCCTAGAGAATATATAAATATCTAAGAACGTCCAAATACCAATAACATTACCATATTAGATCTATGAAAAGAATGAAATCAAGGTACTACATCGAAGGTAGAAGGCAGAACAAACATCCTGAGAAATTAAGCAAAAGTATATGTACCAACAAATCAGAAAAACCCGCAAAGAACAATAAAAAGAACTAGAAACGGAGCATTCGTGCACAGGGTAGGAATCAAAGTCGTGCATATTCTGAGAACGAGGTGATTTTGCAACCGTTCGAATGAAACCAGGGAATATCCAAGTAATGTTAGATAAATCCAAAAACTCTAAAAACAACTTTTGAATCCTAACACTCTGAACTCTAGTAGTATAACTCAATAAAAATAGATGAGAAATCATTCATTTTGGTGTGTATAGCATGAAGTGTGGGATACATGGAAAGATATGCATACCATTAGCAACTCATACGCACATATATATAAATGCAAATACAAACCATGTAAAGTGTGATAGTAATTACGCAACCTATGATAATTGGCTTTGATATAAGAATTTTATTTAAATCTTGATTAAATAATGAATTAAAATTACAAATAATCCAAATCTCAAACAATTTAACATACAGGGTTCAAAATTCTTATCAAATCAATATATTATAACTTTATAATATCAATTAAGGTATGATTCATGTGATAAATAGTATATACAAAATCAACATGAATACACATAATCAACTTATACAATCATTACAAATGATGCTTAAAAGATAATAAGTCCAGTAATGTCGTTTGCTATAAAAAAAATGGTATTTTCAAGCCATTTACTCCCTCAAACATATATTGATCAATTTCTTTTGAATTCCAACTAGATATATATTTTTTTAAATCTATTCCTTATCCTATTTTTCACATATTTTGACTTTTACCATTGATTAGCTTTTCACACACCTAGATGACAAAAACCCAAAAATATTTGAATTTCAAAAATGGGTGTAATCACTCTAGTTGTAGACCTTATCAATACTTTTGAAAACGGTCCTTATTCAACTCCTTCATAGTATGAAACAATAAAAATCTCACACATGGACCTTAGAAACACCAACAAGATCTTGGGATTTGATCATTATCAAATTAAGCAAAAAAACAATAATAGCATAAGTATAATCATATGAAATAAGTGATATTTATGTGCTCAAGTAGTGTTAAATCAATTCCATAGATTTTAAAAAAAATATCAATCATGATTTATCAAATTAAATAAATCAAAATTTTCAAATAAAATGATTTAAGAATCACTTTTAATCATCATTCAAGTTAAATCAATCATCAAATCAATAAGAGTTAAAGAATTAACCGCATATCACAAAAATTATAAACAAAAAATCTTTTTGAATTCTTGAATACGAATGATGCATGTATATACAAAAATCATATTTAGTAGAGAAACATAGCAAAAGAGAAAATCCATGAAAAATGAACATATGCAAGGAAATCTCACCAAACCATGATAGTGACAGCAATTTGAAAAAATTTCACCCACATAACTCGTTTCCCCCCAAAATAAAGAAATAATTAGGAATGGAAACTTACAAGGACCTAGTCACCCTATAAAAGTATCTATCTAGATAGCCATGGGTGTTCCATCTCTCGGATTAATGAAATGAACAAACCTTACTGCTTTTATCTCAACTTCCCTTTTATGTAAATTAATCTCAACCTTCTTTTTTAGGTGCACTTATTGGAAAACCACTACCTACCCTTGATATTCATCTCTCGTTCCTCTTAGGATTCTTATGCCTGGTCCTTAGAAATTGAGTGCAGTTTATACGTATAGGAATATTACGTTTAGCCTCACCCATATTTTGCATTAGAGAATTCATCATTCTTGTCAACTCACCTACTTGACTTCTAAATTCATCAATAGATCTCTTCGAGAAAAAATATCTATTATCAATGAAACTATTATTTCCCCATATCAATATTTACAAGCTTGATTTATATGGTCTTTTACCCTATAAAAACTACAATATACAAACTTCCTTCTCATACTGTTCTCTTTCACCTGAGGTCTCAAATGACCTTTTTTAAGTTTATTTCGTTTCAAGAAAAAATGGTAGGTATGGTTCAATTTATCACAAAATGAGTATCCTTTACCAACTTTGTGAGCTCTCCTCTCAAGCCTCCTACTACGCAAATATGGATGAACATCTGGTAATGATTTTTTCTTATCATCATGATGCCTAACAAACTTATTCCAATAAAAACCATCTCTAGGAACAAAATCATCTTACCTTTTTAAACTTAAGGAACTACACTCACATTTTCTTTTAATGTTTTTCAACTTGTAAAAAAATTCCAAATGCCCCTTCTTATGACAAAATGTGAAAAATAATGATTTTGGATGATCCTTCGAAACTTTTTGAGTAGTTCCCTTTTCTTTTTCAAATTAACATTCTCTTTTAATTTTTATTTCTTCTCATTCTTCTTTAAAATCATGGAATCAGTTTCCATTAAATCATATGATGAACATTCACTCGATGAGTTAACTTGAGAAGAAGATGATTTGTTTCTCAAACTTTTAAATCATTGAAATTCATTTTGCAGCGACTCAAATATCTTCTCAAGTTCACTTTTAGAAGATTCACAAACAAAAAAAAGTCAAATCATTTTTCTCTTGTTCCAAAACTTTGAGTTTTTTGAAATCAAAACATTTTGAACTTGTTAATGTTCTCAAATCATAATTTTACAACCTTAGATATTCAAGTCAATTCAAACAACTCACCTTTCTCTTTTTTAATTAATTTTAACTTTTTACTTGTAAGTTGACTAGTCATTTTAAACTCTTTAAAAGCTTTTATTTTTCTTATTCATATAGTTTCACTTGATTAGACAATTTAATATTCAACATTTTATTTTGAGAAGTTGAGAACTTAACTCATCATTCATTTGAATAACGGATTTTACTCTTTCAATTTCATCAAATTTATTCTCAATAGACTTCAATTTTCCCAAAAAAAAATGAGAAGATTTCATTTTCTTTTCTTCCTTTTTGGATTTCTCATTATCTATCCTTTCAATAGGATCCAAAGGCATAAGGAAATAATTACTATGAAAATTAGGACAAGAAAATTCCATCATACTCATAAAAATAGCCCTTACACAAAAAAACTAGGTTTATGAGCAATAAACACAACAAACACATAATAAAACAAGTATCAACTCAAGTACGTCAATGTACAAATAATGTATGTTATTTACACAAGAGTTTAGCCTCCAAAAAACTTAGAGGGGGTGAATAGGTTTAATCGAATCTCATGACCAATTTTTTAAATTCAACAATTTTTATTAAAATTTTAAACACTTTACATAAGTGTTACCAAATTCATTATTCAATGTCTTGATTAACTAATACAACAATGTAATTTGGTAAATCTAGATTAGAAAAATTAGACCTGGCATACCTAAGGAAATTTTAATCAAATTCACTCGATCAATGTTTATTATAAGTGGTGTGTGTGATCAAATGTGAGCATATGAATAGAAACAATTCATAATCAACCACAGGACAAAGTTTATGAACCATCACCAAGGAGTAAAAAAATTCGATGCACTCCAATTTTCATTTCTACATGGAAAGATATTTTAGAGAAGGCAAGAAGATACCTCTCACACGAGCTCTCTCATGTAGTTAAATATGGACCTTGTAACTTTACCTCATAGATGATGAAAATCCACATTGATCTCCACAATGTGAATGAGTAACTTTAATCTCCTCCTTGGATCAAAGTGCCTCATCACCACACTTCAACTCCTCTAATGAATCAAAGTCTGTTAAATTTTTTTATCTAGAGTATATAATAAAAGTAATTCAAAAGTAGATTATGAATTGTAATAGATTATGTAAATCTGAACCAAAACACTCTTAATTATATCTCAAAAGCATAGATCTAGTATAGATCAAAGTCTTATTAATTTTGGAGAAAATAAGTGAAATTGGAAATAGAGAAACAAAGCAAAATTCTTTCAACCTAAAAAATGCACTCAAATATGTGTTTAAGTCATGAGGATTTTAGATCTAATCAAATGGGAGGGAAAATGACGTATTTATAGAATGTTTTAAAAATATGACTCCGACATGCACACGGTTGACTTTTTTTATGTGCATAAAGTGAGGAAGTAAATACTTCGAGTCAACATTTTACGTGAGGTTACAAAAGAAGGTTGTGAAAATGGGGTTGTGCTCATGGGCATAAAACAAAGTTGTGAACAGTTTGAAGAAATATGGAGTGAAAAGCTTCAAGTCGCATTAAGTCAAAACTGGCCATTTCTTATTTGGGCAACACATCACGTCTAAGTAAAAATTCACTTATTCAGCCTTTTAAAAAAATATTTTAGAAAAAATACAATTGTGTATGAAGCATTAAGTTAGGTCACAAAAACCCCAAAAGTATATAATCTTCAATGTATATAGCAAATGAAGTCTTGTGATTTTTTAGGCGACTTGCATGATCTTCAATCTTTAAAGGTACGTGTAAATAAATGACCCTGTCTCACTTAAACATATTAAATCGATATCACTTGAGTGACTCAATGACTTAATTGTTTTGGCATGAGAATAACTAAACTAATATATATTAAAAAGTGTAAATTTCAGGATAATCCAACATCCTATTTTTTCGATCGTGCAAAATCTTGATCCTAAGGATGTGGCTTGTTTTTCCTAAGTCCTTTATATCGAACTAGATAGACAAACATACTATTATACTCGAATGTACACCCATATACCTCCTTATTATGAGAATATCATTTACATAAAGTACTAGAAATACCACCATATTTTCATTATGCTTCTTATGCACACAAGTTTCATCTAAACATTGATCAAACCCAAAAGATGAAATTGCTTGATCAAATCGAATATTCCAAGACCTTGTTGCTTTCTTATGTCCATAAATGGATCTCTTAACCTTCCACACCATACTTTCTTGGCCCTTTTATATGCATCCCATGGTTTTCATCATATATATGAACTCTTCAAGACTATCATTCAAGAATGCAGTCTTAGCGTCCATTTGCCAAATCTCAAAACAGAGATGATTTGCAACATATAAGGGAATCCGGATAGATGTAATCATGGATACTAGAAAAAAGGTTTCCTCATAATTGATCCCCTCATTTTGAGTGAACCCTTTATGTAATAAGTCGTGCCTTGAAGGTTCCCACCTTGTCGTTTACCCCTTTCTTATTCTTGTAGATCCACTTATAAGTGATAGGTTTTATTACATTTGGAAAGTCTACAATTTTCCACAATTGATTCGAATACATCGAAGGTTTTATTACATTTGGAAAGTCTACAATTTTCCACAATTGATTCGAATACATCGAATCCTTCTCCGTATTCATAGCCTTTAGCCAAAGCTTAGCATCGTTATCTTGGAGTGCCTCATAGTTTCTAGGATCCAGATTTTTTGCCCTTGGGACATCACCGAAGTGCTCTCCTAAACACACTAATGTATTAGGTTGTGATCCGTATTGAATATTGCATTTATTTACCATTTATACTTATGCATTTAAGCCCTCTCGAGTACCATAATACCTATTTATGCTCGTTAACTAGACAACCTTTTTTATGTATGTTTATATGCTTTGCAAGGTGTAATTCAGAATTTGTAGGTGTTAAAGTGCTTAGCGTGAAGTTTGGCCCCATTTTGAGAAAGTTCCTACATAAAGGGCACATTCAAAGGCATTTTAGTGATTTTATCATTTGGGTTTATGGCCCAATGTCTTTATGGAAGTTGTAGATGTCTGAGATATCTTCGTGTAGCCTCTTACTGCACCTAATTTTGATTAATAACGAAGAATTTATGGCATTTTTTATATATTGATCAGGAAAAGGAATCCAAACCTGAAAGGGAGAATCGATTTGTCCATATGGGGAGAATAGATTCAATCGCGCATTTTAGCTTTTTGATTTACAAGTTTTCCCCTAAGGTTTTGTTTAAATCATTTTTTACTCTCATTTATTTTGAAGATCATTTTTTGGTAGTTTAAAGTAGGTTTGTTGGGTTGGGAGCTATTTCTTTCTCCCTCTTAAGGTTTTACCCCTTTGTTTGTAAGTATCCATTTTACTCATCTTCTTCAATTTTATATATGTTGTTATAGTTCCATTTTTTTATCCAAGTTTTGTTTATTTAGTTTCTTTACTTCGTTACTTAGTTGTTGTTGTTTAATTAGTTATTTCCATTAGTTAATTAGTCTCATTTATTATTCGTAGTATGTCTAGTAGTAGTTTAAAGGTATAACGCCTCGACACGAATTTATGGGTAACCTGACCCGAACGTTAGGTGTGAAGTGCAATGAAACAACCTATATAATGTTTCTATTCCAATTTTATTTTAATTAATGTTTCACTTAAGTTTAGCATGAGATTTGAGTTTCAAAATAAACTACGTGGGGGATTCATGGGGAGCACCCAGAAGTTCAAGTAAACAGAGCTACTAACGTAAAAATAAATAAGATACTTACTTGTATAATGCCTTCAAAATATAAAACCGCTCCCAAAATGTCGTAACAAAGTGGGAGTGGGAGCATATGCTCAACGAACCATAGAATCAAACTGTAGAAAGGAGACTCGACACGTTATGCCTATGTGGGCATGCAACTACACTATATACATATGCATACATACATATACATATACAAACTGCATTAAAAGGTTTCTAATTCCGAAAACCTTACTTATTCAAATTAATTTACCTTAATCTTATAGGGGTTTCCTTTACTCACCCTTTGCATTTTTTCACTTTATTTAACACACCCGGTTGAACACTTGAAACCACTACCCACTCACTTTACCCTTTTCCTTACTTTATGGATATTTATCAATTATATCTTTACTTGACCCTTTTAACCTTATAGGAACATTTATTTATTCATTCAAGTTAGGTTGTAATAACATATTTTACTACATAACCCATTTCTTGACATGTTCCATATTTCGTTTATCTTTTCTCAGAATCTTCCAATATCACATACTTCAATGGGCTTCACACCGTCGACTATGCGCACCATGTGCTCTATCTAGTGTTTTAGGGCTTTTCACCCAAGGGCTTGGGGACTTTCTTATTTTTTTCGGTGTCATTCGAGTTCTTTTTAATGTGTTTAACATTTTACAAATGTCCACATTACCCACTTTTCCTATTAACCAAGCCGAAGCCAAAATTCGGGATTACATCCCAACTTTTATTACAGTTTGAAATGGTAACCTTGATTTTATTTCAAAAATCATATTGATTTAGGACCATCTTGTGTAACACCCTTTCGAATATTTTTATTTCATAAAAATGTTATAGTTTAAGTAAAATTACTATTTTACTCATTTGTTTCTAAAATCACATCTTACTACATTTCCAAAGTGGTAATTTCTTACAAACACAAGTAAGTTATCCACACTAACTTCTTAAGTGTTTACCGCATTAAAACCCTTTTTATCCCTAGAGTAATATTCTTCCTAATTGGAAACAACTTTACCTCTTTAGTTCTTTTCAACTTCATAAGTGTTAATATTTTTCTTCTAATTTTTCCATGTTTACCCATTAACGCTTGTTCAATGACTTTATTAATAATTTACGAAACCACACATTTCTTTCCTTTCTTTATTTAAGAAATCCATTTACAATTAAGACTACTTTTATAAGAAAATACCATTTCTTTCATTTAACATGTAGTCTTACACTTCATCCTTATCATATTTTTAACCTTTTTTCACACACTTTTAATGACAATAATTTCTACATTTCTTATTTCATGTTTAAACCCAACAAAATCTTCTTTACTTATTTATACACTTAATGCCAAAATACAACAAGTTCAATTAATTGAGAAGAATAATTTTAAACCTTAAAATCCTATTAAATGGGTTAAACATATTTTTCATTCTATAAATTCATTACACTTGTAAAAATCACATTTTCATGACATAAAAGACATTTAATTTCTTCAAACTCAACAAATGTTTATTCTTCATAAAATCATCATATTTTCAAGAAACATTAATGTTTACCAAAATACATCATTATCTTAAAGCATTTATTCCATAAAATGTTTTCATTAATATTTTTAGAAAATACGCCATTTTCATAAAACATCAACTTTTACTATCTCAAAAAATTGAATTATTTATTTATTCTTTATTTTCAATAAAATAATATTTTTCCAATATTTTTATTCCATAAAAATATTTATTTTGTTCTATACATTATTTACACCATTTAACTAAATGCATCCCACTGCAATAGCCTAACCACAACACTACAAATATGCAAAATAAATCTTACACTAAGAGTAAGGTTTTCCCACCTATAATGGCTACAGTGGTGGTAGAAATGTTGGTGTAGGAGGAGCGACCCCCACCTCAAAAGGTGGCCTTAAGGGGTTACCAAATGCATCCTCCAAAAGGCTCCAAAATGTTCTTCTTCCAAGCTCCCAAGTAAGACCCACTTCAACCCCATTAAAACCCACCTTCACCTTCTTCAAAAATCCCCCAAATACTCCTCCAAAATTCGTAGCCCTTCTTAATCAGTGGTGGAAATGGGTATTTTAGGCTTGGACATGGTGGAATATCACACAAAATGGTTGTAGAATGGTAGTTTAGTGGTGGGTGGAGGTGGAAGACCACCTACCTCTCTCTCTTTCACTCTCTATCATTATTCCATTCTCCCATAACTCCAAATAAAACCAAATAACACAAACAACCCTTAATAAAAACCCCTAGTACTCCAAATACCCATTTTGCCCCTTATAGAGTGATATGGGCTCGACAGCTCAAAGATCTAATGACTGAGATTGTGACAGCGGTCAAGATCAACTAAGCTTAAATCGTTGGAACATCCTCCTTGTGTCGTTTGAATGACTTCCCCAATGTCGTTCGATGCTTGGATCGCACGACCCTTCGCGCGACTGTAAGTCAATAGCACATCGTTAGGAGCCCTGTATCTTGCCACCCTTCTTGCGACTTACCCATGTAATTTGAACGACATCCTCTTATCGTTTTAATGACCCTTTTTCTTCTTCTTTTATTTTTCTCCAATTTTTACCCACAATTATAAAATAATTCCTCCTCAATTATAATCTATATATAATTTTAATTAAATTTTTGGGATAGGGTATTACGAACTTCCCTACTTGGGGAACTTCATCCTCGAAATTATCGATCCATAAATCCACAAACTTATGGGGTCCACCGATCCCTAGTCTAAGTCGTAGAAATTCTCCAAGAAAAACCATTTAAGTCCACAACACCAAAGTCACCAAATACTTTACATGAAACATGCTCTAGTGCTCACCGTATCATTAACCATGCCATTACATGATCGACTCTGTGTCTCCACTCGTCTTATGATCAAGTCCAAGCCATTCCTAGAACTACTCATGCTAGTACTTAAGGAATATCGGTTCCTCTATAGGAAAACCTTTTCTAGCGGTCAATTATCAGCTTGTCGGTAATCATACTGTAATACTCCGTAATTTTGAGAGCATATTTATGAAAAGTCTATAAGATTTTAGTCGGAATATTTTATTTTAAATGGAAATATTTTTTTATATTACATTTAAAAATAAGTTATTTTTGTTTGAAATTGGATCAACCATTTAAATTCAAATTTAATTCGCATTTGGACATTTTGTAATGGTTTAAATATGTAAAGTTGATAATTTTGAATTAAAGGTAAGTATAGTAATATACATTAGCTTAGGCTATAAGTTAGGGTTTAAGAGAAAGGATATATAAGGAATATTATGGTTGATTATATGGAAAGGAAGATGAAAAACAATGGGAAAAAAATGAAATCAATTTGGAATGGAATGAGAAGAGCTAATTTGGAGTGTTTAGATCTTCTTTTTGAGTGCATTTAGATGAGATTAGAAAAAAACCCAAAACACTTACCTGAATCAAATTTTCTTTTAGAATCAAAATCTAAAGTCGGATTGGAAGTTTAGATAAGGCTTGGATATGTTTTTCTAGGTTTTCAAAACAGACCTATAATGGTGGATTTTGACTTGCTTGAGGTATAGTTCCGTTCTTCCATGGTTAATTTAGTGTGACAACCTTGATTGTATAGTTATATCCATGCTATGTGTTTCATTTATATGTATTGTTTGCTCATATATTACATTTGTTCTTGCACCCATTTTGTATGTGTTATTTTCATGTTGTATAGTTTGGTGTAACGAAACTAGTTGATTTTACGAGCATCTTGGGTTATAGAAAATGGGTAGAAAATATGTACACTTGATTTATGGGAATTGAATCTAAAATTTAGTTGAGTTGAGAGAATTATATTATGATGATTATTATTGGAGAAAGTATAGGCATTTCTTAGCCAAACCACCCACCGGACAGGGTGTGCTCTCAACTATGATTTCGTTTACTATCCAAAGACTAGGCCATGGACCCTACTTGGCATCTATGCCAAGATTTTATGGCTATGATGCCAAGTTTTGATGGGCCATGTACCCGAGTTATATTATTTATTTTGGGGGTCCATTGGATTGTTCCAAGTATAATTGACAGGATCGTGGACGATAGTCCATACCGTACTGTGGGAAATGTTGTCAAAATTTTGATCCTGGATATTAGGTTGTGTAGTACTATGATGAGATCATAGGTGATGATTATGATATTGGGATTTTAGTTTGATTATTCATAATGCATAAACGTTTGTATATAATGTACGCACACACGAGTATGTGTAGTTACATTTGGAGCATTTATACGAGCTACTGAGTCTTTTGATCATCCCCCCACAGTTTTTTGTATTTCAGGTTGATGCGAGAAGATATTTATGGTATCGTTGGGATTGGGACCGTCACTAGAGGCTCTGGATATTTATTTTCAAAATTTATTTGTATCTTTTGTTGTAAATTGTTATATAAACGGACATTTGAGATTTAATAAAATTGAGAAATTTCATCCAATCGATTTATTATTTATGGTTTCGTAAATTCATTCTCAATCTAAATGGTGTTGTTTAAAAGAAAATCTATAATTTATCAATATTTTTCGGTAACACCTCTCAACGTGTTACCAAGTGGTATCAGAGCATAGTCATTTGTATTCTCGGGCTTGAGGTTATTGGTTCGTTACGTTGTCCATTAAGATAGATTTGATATATATTCGATCTTATTTGGGTGATGTCGAACTTTTGTACGAATTTAAGGTACGAAAATTTTGGCTGAATTTCGAGGACGAAATTCCTTTTGTTGAGGGAAGAATGTAATACTCAGTAATTTTGAGAGCATATTTATGAATAGTCTATAAGATTTTAGTCGGGATATTATATTTTAAATGAAAAAGTTTTTTATATTACATTCAAAATCAATTTATTTTGGTTTGAAATTGAATCAATGCTCTAAATTCAAATTTAATTGGCTTTTCGACATTTTATAATGGTTTAAATATGTAAAGTTGATAATTTTGAATTAAAGGGCAATATAGTACTATGCAGTAGCTTAGGCTCCAAGTTAGGATTTGAGAGAGGGTATATAAAAGGAATATTATGGTTGATTATAAGGAATGGAATGTGAAAAACAAAGGATAAAAAGTGTAATCAAAAGAGTAAAAAAATGAGTGGAATGAGAATAGCCAATTTAGAGTGTTTATATCTTCTTTTATAGTGCATTTAGATGAGATTTGAGAAAAAACCAAAACGCATACCTGACTCAAATTTTTGTGTAAAATCCAAATCTAAATTCAGATTGGTAGTTTAGATAAGGCTTGAATATGATTCTTCTGGGTTTTCGAAATAGACCTAGAATGGTGAATTTTGACTCGCTTGAGGTACTTTCATTCTCCCGTGGTTAATTTCGTTGCTAAACATATTCAACCTTGATTGTACAGTTATATCCATGCTATGTGTTGCATTTATATGTATTGTATGCTCGTATATTATATTCGTTCTTTTACCCATTTTATATTTGTTATTTTCATGTCGTGTAGTTTGGGGTAACAAAACTAGTGGATTTTACGAGCATATTGCTATAGAAATTGGGTAGAAAAGATGTACACTTGAATTATGGGAATTGGATCTGAAATTTATTTGAATTGAGATAATGATATTATGATGATTACTATTGGAGAATGTGTAGGCATTTTTTAGCCAAACCACCTGATGCATGGGGTGTGCTCTCATCTACAATTTTATTTATCATAGAAAGACTAGGCCATGGCCCTGGTTGGAGAGTATGCCAAGTTTTATTATGGCGGTTATGCCAAGATTTTATGGCTATGATGCCAACTTATTTTGGAGGGCCATTGGATTGTTCTGAGGATAATTTAAAGGATAGTGGACGGTAGTCCATACAATACTGCGGGAAATGCGGTGGGAATTTTGATACTGGATATTGGGTTGTGTAGTACCGCTGTGAGATCATAAATGATGATTATGTTATTCGGATTTTAGTTTGAGTGTTCATAATGCATACACATTTGTATTTGAAGCACGCACACACAAGTATGTGTAGTTACGCTTGGAGCCTTTATATGATATACTGAGTTTCCCGCTCATCCCCCTATGGTTTTTTGTATTTCATCTTGATTAGAGATAGTTTGATGGTATCGTTGGGATTGGGGCCATCACTAGAGGCTGTGGATATTAATTTTCAAAATTTATTTGTATTATTTAGTTTATTTTAAATTTTTTTGTAAAAGGACGATTGATATTTAATAAAATTGAGAAATTTTATTCAATCGATTTATTATTTATGGTTTCGCAAATTCATTCTCAATCTAAATGGTATTATTTAAAAAAAATCTCTAATTTATCAATATTTTTTAGTAACACCTCTCGGGGTGTAATTTTGAGGGCATGTTTATGAATAGTCAATAAGATTTTAGTCGAGACATTTTATTTTAAATGAAAATGTTTTTTATATTACATTTAAAAACAATTTGTTTTGGTTTGAAATCGAATCAACCATTTAAGTTAAAATTAAATTGCCACTTTTTGTAATGGTTTAAATATGTAAAGTTGATAATTTTGAATTGAAGGGCAATATAGTAATATGCATTAGATTAGGGTCTATGTTAAGGATTGAGAGGGGGGATATATAAAGAATATTATGGTTGATTATAAGGAAAGGAAGATGAAAAACATAGGACAAAAAATGCAATCAAACGAGTAAAGAAACGAGTGGAATAAGAAGAGGCAATTTGGAGTGTTTATATCTTCTTTCTTAGTGCATTCAGATGAGATTTGAAAAAAAAATACCTGACACAAAATTTTGTCTAGAATCCAAATCTGATGTCGGATTGGAAGTTTAGATAAGGCTTGGATATGATTTTTCTGGGTTTTAAAATAGGCTTAGAATGGTGGATTTTGACTCGCTTGAGGTAGTTTCATTCTCCCATAGTAAATTTAGTGTTCTACACATATTCAACCTTGATTGCATAGTTATATCCATTTTATGTGTTTCATTTATATGTATTTTATGCTCGTATATTATATTCGTTCTTGCACCCATTTTGTATGTGTTATTTTCATACCGTGTAGTTTTGGGCAATGAAACTAGTTGATTTTACGAGCATGTTGGGTTATAGAAATTGGGTAGAAAACATGTACACTTGATTAATGTGAATTTAATCTAAAATTCAGTTGAGTTGAGAGAATGATATTATGATGACTATTATTGCAGAATGTGTAGCCATTGTTTGGCCAAACCACCCGTTGGTTGGGGTGTGCTCTCGGCTTCGATTTTGTTTATTATCCAAAGACTAGGTCATGGACCTTGGTTGATGCCAAGTTTTATTATGGAGGTGATGCCAAGATTTTATGGCTATCATGCTAAGTTTCGATGGGATATATACCTGTAACAACCCGTCCTTTTGGAGACAATTAAACTCAATAGTTGGATATAAATTGGCAATTTGGAGAATATCTCAGAATAGTGATTTTTGGGATTTTTTACGATTAGATGATTTTCGATGGATAGCATATTTACTTTTGGTGTTAAGTAAATGAATTGGAGTATTTTAAAAATATGTCGCTGCTGGGTAAAGCGACAGAAGATAATGTTTTAATGGGAATACTGCATTTAATTGTTTTGGGTTAGAATAGTGATTTGCAGTCAAGTACCTCGGATGGGAATTTCGGCTGCGCCGTGAGTCTCGGAATGTCCGAGATAGTCGGAAAAGAGTGTCCGATTGTCGAAATTGAGTTTTGGGGAATTTGAGAGTTAAATGGGCTCGTAATTGAGTAAACGAGACGTTTTGGGGTTTTAAGGGGTTAAACCCTTTTTCTTTCTTTATAAAGAGGGAGAGAGGGAGAAAAGAGAAAGAAGAGAGAGAGGAGGAAGAAAAGGAGGAGAAAATGTATTTAAGGGCCAAACTCCATCGGATTCAACTCGGGGTCATCCGATTTTATCCTTCAGGCAAGTGTTTACTTGCTTTATTTAATTTTGCACATAAATCTCATATCATAGTTGATAATAACAAACCCTAAAGATTTTGGGGTTCGGTATTCTTGTGTAAATGGGTTTTTGGGAGAAGTTTTCATAAGGATTTGCTGTAATAATGATAGTAGATGAATTCTAAGCTTAAACCCTCGTTAATGATGTAAACTATGGTGATGAATTGGAAGAAATGAAAGTTAGGGTTTAATTGGTTAAATCCCCATATAAATTATTGTGTTTGGTAAATTATAGTGGGGAGATGTTTATATTGTTGTTGGGTGATTTTAAGATGCATAGAAATGGTGTTGGATGAGAGTGGGGAAAAAGAAATAAGGATTGAAGAAGAAGATGAATAGTGAGCAGCAGCCTTTCCGAATCGATCCGGCCATAATGAAAATCGATTCGGATCCGGATCAAAAAATAAAAATTGTAGATCTTTTCCACGTGGTCGCGTGGGCGCCAACTGTGTATTTTTTTGATTTTGTTTGGATTTATAGTGATTTTCTACGAAAAGTTGTTCTATATCGAAATCGTTAGTTAGAACTTATTCGAGATAAATATTAGGGGTTCTCAAATGGAGTGTTAGAACCTCTAAAGAACTTGAGGAGATATGAAAACTTTGGGTTTGTAGGAATAAATCCGATTTATTAATTAAATAGCGATTGGATTGAGTTTTGGGTATTTTGGAGTTTGAGAAATCACCAAAACAGTGACCCTCGAATAGGCCGAATCGATTCGGGTCCAGACCGATTCGATTTGTCTAAGGGGATCTGTGATTTTGCAATGGCCCGAATCAATTCGGATTTAGACCGAATCGATTCGCCATTAAGGAACTTTTTGCATAACACTTTACGAATCAATTCGGATTGGGGGCCGAATCGATTCGCCCACCCGAATCGATTAACAAATGGGGCGAATCGATTCGCTTTGGTCAGAATTGCTAGTTTCTTCCCTTAAGAGTATGGGGAGTTAAAATAAAATCTGGGATTTTTATGGAGAATCCTAGTTATGATATTGGGGCTCCTAAATGAGGGTTTTGAGGGTAAATAGACCTTTAGATGAAAGATAATGCCTTCGATTGGTGTAGGGCATAACCCGGGGTATGGACATGGATTATGTTTGGGAAAGAATACTCCCTAGAATATTTGAGTGGGCATTTAGGCCAATATAATTATGCGTATAGAAAGCATAATTATACCAATTACTGTCGAGTATATCCTATGAGATAATTAGGATAAATTGGGAATATAGATATATAGGTTGTGTGGATTAGTATAATTGGAGATATCCAATAAGTCCTTAGATGAGAATAAGGTATTTATTATTCATAAAGTGAGGAAATATTTTGGGTATAGTATCATGCGTATATGAATGCATGATTATGATTCCTTGAGGGAATCTTTGGGATTATTGGTCATCGCTAGATAAGATTGGCAATTATGGCCATATATATATATATATATATATATATATATATACATATATACATATATGTATGTATTCGAGGAGGAATATGTGGTATGTATATACTATGTGATTAAAATATATATAAAATATGATACAGATGTGCATTATATAATATTAATCCTTGTACATGAGAACAAGGTAATACATATGTCCATAGGAATAAATGATTTTGAAAACGTAAAATTAATTCTTTCGAAATGGAAAAGAAATAATTTTCATAAATATTAATTTATGGATACACACCTCTCTAAATCGCTATCATAAGGGAAGTTGCGTGTTGTGGCCATCCCCGATCCTGATCCTCGCGGTCGGGCGGGTGGAGGAAAGGATCCTTCGGGCCCCGCGTGTCCCTCTCAGGAGCGATTCAGCCGGCGTCGTTTATGGTGTGAAAAATGTAGAGAGTGTAGGAGGGTACATTAGATTATATATATATGGAGGCGTCACCCCTATTGAGTATGGAAATGACAAGTTAATTTTCCCAAGACCACCAGATTAATGACAAGACGCACAGACACATGCACAAGGATATTATACCCAGTTTAAACTCACAAAGCCTCTCGTGTATAACTCAGGGAATAATAATAGACTTTAGAAGTGGCTTAGCTAGAGGGAGAGAGAAGTAAGCACCCTAGATACACCTTGGTAGGCAGGTAAGACCACACCAAAATACCCTCAAGGATCCCTGTCAGGTATTAAAAGCTTCGTAATAAATGACAATGGTGACTGAGTAAACTCTCTGGTTTGCAATAACTCTCTCTGGTGTGTATTCTCTCTCGCAATAACTTCTGAACTCTCCAAAAGTCTCTCCTTCCTCAAAGGTGGTTGGGGTCCTTAAATAGCCCCCCACACCACCCCCGAGGCAACTCAGTCATCAATGTCTATGAAAGACCTCCCTCATACTTTATGTCATAAACATTAAATACCGGATGCACTAGCTATCTCCACGTCATAAATATTAAATGCCAAGACATGCCTTTTGCCTAACCACTGTGTGTCAGGGGGCTGTTGTCATAGAGGTGGCTCACCAACTGCCTGACAGCCCCAAATACCACGGTGGTTTACTCAAGTGCATGTCTGATATTGTTTAGCTAGCTAGTGACATCACCTATAGTAGATGTGATATTAAGTAGTGGGATGTTTGGTTCACAACTCAACGCCCGATGGAACTCCAAGCTGCTCCGCCCGAGGTTCCACGATCAGGGTTCTTTCGGTGTTTTAGCAGGTGTATCTAAGATGGTTGGGATGAGCCCCAATGGTACCTCACTTCTCAATCCTCCAAACCAAGTCCCTTTAAAGTTCCCATGGCGAGGTCATTCGATAGAGCATGAAAGCTCTCCCAGGCCCTGCCAAGCCTGGTCTCTCGCGAGTACCGTTTGACCTCACACTAAAACTATTTATTATTCTCGTTACATCATTACAACCGTTATAGCTTACAGTAAATGTAACCAAAGATACAATATGACTAACACAACAAGCTGAAGTATGAGTTGCCACGCTTGAGTTGCCACGCTAAGCTGCCTCACCAAGCTGCCACACTTGAGTTGCCACGCTAAGCTGCCTCACCAAGATGCCACGCTAAGATACATCACCAATATGCCACGCTTGAGTTTCCACGCTAAGCTACCTCACCAAGCTGCCACGCTTGAGTTGCCTCTTATTGCGTTAATCCTCAAACACTATTGCTAATTAGGGAATTATCCCTAATCTCGGGATTACCTTCAATCCCCCCTATATTTATCCCCTCGTGTAGGGATTGGTTGTGGGGACAAGAAATGCTTGCACAAAAACTTCTCAAACCGATGGACCTTTCTTTGTTGTGAAAAGATTCAGGTATTTTTCCTTTATGCAGAACCGTTGGGACATCTTCTTCGTTGGGGCTTTATTATATAAGTCTGACAAGAAATTTTTTTGGCGCCAAAACTCAAGCTTGTATAGGAAGGCAACGATTAGTGTTCCCCAGACGTTACTTCATTAATGATGTGGCGCAGTCCTCTCAACTGTCAAAGTACTTCCCAAGGTGCCACGTGTTCATTGGAAATGATTGTAGGCGGCCTTACACGTGTGATGGTGGGAGACTGAAACGACAACCCCGAAATTTCCAAACTGCCATATTCAAAACACTTTGAACCTTCTCCTTTATTTTTTCTTACTTTGTTACTATCTTCTTCAGACTGTCATTTCTTTTTTAGATAGAGAGAGCTTCATTCTTCACCTTCTATACCACCACTTGTGATCGTGTTTCTCCATTCTCGCTCTCAATCCCTTTTTTCTCGAAGCTTTCTCTGTTATGGTGTCATTATTTTCCATGGCGTCTTCAAGGAACCCCACCGTGTCTTCCACCAGTGTTCCGTCTGCCACCACCACTTCTGCCTTCGCCCTGGGTGCTGCCCGCCAGGAACAGCTGAGGTTTTATCGTCGCTCTCCCATTTTTGGGGAGGGTGATGACTTTGCCGTTGCCTGTAAGACTATCTATTTTTCTTCTAAGTTTGACGCCCTACTATTGGGTGATGAGGATGAAGAATTATCTAAGTGGGGCTTTCTGCCCCCAGAAGGAACTCTCAGATTTTTCTTGGAGCGAGGGGACTTTCCATGGTCCCACATTGATTTCGAAGAACCCGGGGGATCCCCCGCCCACTTTGCTGCCTGGAACTCCCACATGCAGAGTTCCTATGCTGATATCCTCACCAAAATTGGACTGCAATGGGATAAATGGTTTGGTGAGTTCACTCTCTCAAAGAACAATGCTTCCCTTCTTGTCTTGGTCTCTTGATGGAACGTGACTACTCACACGTTCATCGCTGCGTGGGGCGAGTTCACTATAACTCTGGAGGACGTGTGCGAGCTTTTGGTCCTCGATGCAACAGGTCATGATCCCTACACCGATGAGGCTCTTGATGCCCAAGAGACTGCTGATCATTTGGAGTTGGATCATATATACCGAAGCTGCATTGGCTCATCCAACAAAGCTACTTTTTCTCCCTTGATTAGT
This sequence comes from Sambucus nigra, assembly GCA_949130495.1. Lineage (NCBI taxonomy): Eukaryota > Viridiplantae > Streptophyta > Magnoliopsida > Dipsacales > Adoxaceae > Sambucus > Sambucus nigra. The sequence continues at coordinate 226,507,681 of OX422222.1, read as the reverse complement.
TATTTCTTCAAGGGTTCTGGTGTAGGCAGTTCTTCAGCAGATGCTCCTGGTCAAGGTACACCGTTGGAACTTCCCGCCTACATTCTTGTGATTCTTTCCCGTTTCCTTTTGACGGGCAAACCCAACGACCAGCCCCGAAGGGACCTTATCAACCTGTCCCTTCTCTTGGCTCGAGGCATAAAACTCCCACTGGCTGCAATTGCCTTGGGATCCCTCTACACCTGGCTGGATAGAAATTTGTTTGACATGGAACGCTCTCTTGGCCGTTATAACTTGGCCAATTTTTCCAATAACATTCTTCTGACCAGCTTCCTTTACTTCCGCTTTCCTGCCATAGCGGCCAAGACCAACAGTCCTCCTTCGGAGGAAACAATTATGCCTCCACAGTCTTTCATTTATCACAAGAGACAAAGCCGAAAGGAGCTGATTTCTGTGACTGACCGTTTCGAGAACTTCTTCATGAGGCCTTATTAGGAGCAGGTCTTCTTTCACACTTGTGATTTTTTTCATCATGAAGCTAGAGTGATACAGGACCCTTCTCCCGATATTGAGGATCCCTTGCTTGCCATGGTCCTTCTATTTTCTCCAGGATATCTGCCCTCCTACACCGAGTGGGGATATACGAGCGAGCATTATAATCCCAACCGATGTAGCCGCCAGTTTGGGTTTGACCAGGGGGCGCCACGTCCAGTGTTTCAATCGTCAAACCCCAAGGTCTCCTTTGGCGAGGCATGTTCCCTATTTTCTTCGACCACTGCGTGGGGGATATGTTCAACAATGGCTGGGCGTATCACCATTCCCAGTATTACTAGGCATGGGGATGTGACCCCTTTGCTTGCCACCAAGTACTGGCCGAAACAACTAGCTGAAATTGTTGAGTTCGTTGAGGGAGATCCAGTGTATCCTCCCGTTTCTTCATTTTCTCCCCTGGAGTTGGGGCTAAAAGGCTATACTTGGGATAGAATTCCCTCTGAGTTCAACCCCCAAATCACCTCCTACCGATTTTCCCCCATTTTATCCCATGGTGCCAGTAGCAACGCCAAAACCCAGGACTCCGACTGCTCCAAAGAAGGCTGCCCCCTCCACTGCAGCTACTACCAACGAGGGGGCTTCTCAACCACCTTCCAATAAGGAAAAAATGGCCAAGAGTGGGACATCAAAATCGAAATCGAAGTCCCAAAAGCCCAAAACTCCCATGGCAGCTATTCCCGTAGCCTCCATTCCACCTCCCATGCCTGCTGAGATGGCTGAGCGTGTAAGGAGGGAGGCCCAAGAAGAAATAGACCGAATAAATGCCGAGTATAAATGGCATGCATTCGTTGTTCCTTCTTCCATTGCTTTCCCCACGGTGGTGGTTGATCCTGCAGAGCCAACAACTAAGAGGAGAAAGAGCTCCAGGGTTCCTCAAGGGGTCAGTACTGGTGCAGCGGGATCGAGGAAGAAGACTCTGGGCACCAAGTCCCAGAAGAAATGAACTCCTAAGGTGCACCAAACCCCTAAGGTGCATTCCACTCCTGCCCCTTCTGTTGTTGTTACTCCTCCTTCTTCGCCCGTGGTCGTGTCTTCTCGTTCTCCTTCTGAATCGGAGGCATGTATGCCTAATTTAGTTATTATCTCCTTTTGCTTAAGGACGACTGTCTTTACTTATATATTTTTTTTTCTTTTTTTTGACAACTGTGGTGCAAGGATTTGAAATAGAAAGACTAGACCACTCTAGTCCTCCCGTGAGCCCTTTTGTGGGGGGACGCTTCAGTGCATCTCGTACCGATGTGACTTCTCCCCGTTCCCCCATGACGGTCCTTACCTATTCTCGCCGTGCACGCAGTCAACATGCAAGGGAAGTCGTTGTGGGAGGTGATTCCTCACCTAAAGTGGTAACACAACCCGAAATAACACAATTCGAGATAACACCCTCGGTCCCCTCTGATTTACAGGCCTCACCTGAGGTTCCTCTCCACATTGTTCTTGTTGAGGAGAGTGAGCCCGAGGTATAATTTCCTCTATAATTTTTTTGTTGTAGTCTTTTCGGTCCCACTCTTTTCTTATTTGGCTTGCTGAATTCTGATATGTTTTGGGCACCCCAGGTTGAAATATCCTCATTGTTGGCAAGAGTTCTTCTTCCGACGACGCTGATGAGACCCCTGACTGCCATTCCTCTCTTTAGCACCATAACTAAGGTAAGTAACACATAGAGATATTTCTTCATATTTTCTGTGCCCATTCTTCTTTTCTAACACTTGCCTTTGTGCCACAGTTTTCTCCTGATCTTGCACCAACTCCTGCAGTCAGGGCCCAAGTTGGTACTTGTAGCCAACATAGTGGTGTGTTTACACCCCATCGTGTTGTGCCTTTGTTTGGGACTTAACAACGAAAACACTTGTTAAGTTTTTTTCATAAACTCCACCTTATAACGGTGACTTAACAACGAAAACACTTGTTAAGTTTTTTTTCATAAACTCCACCTTATAACGGTGACTTAACAACGAAAATTCTTGTTAAGATTTTCCATAAACTCCACCTTATAACGGTGACTTTACAACGAAAGCGCTTGTTAAGATTTATCATAAACTCCACTTTATAACGGTGACTTAACAACGAAAACGCTTGTTAAGATTTTCCATAAACTCCACCTTATAACGGTGACTTAACAACGAAAACACTTGTTAAGTTTTTTTTCATAAACTCCACCTTATAACGGTGACTTAACAACGAAAATTCTTGTTAAGATTTTCCATAAACTCCACCTTATAACGGTGACTTTACAACGAAAGCGCTTGTTAAGATTTATCATAAACTCCACTTTATAACGGTGACTTAACAACGAAAACGCTTGTTAAGATTTTCCATAAACTCCACCTTATAACGGTGACTTAATAACAAAAACAGTTGTTAAGTTTTTTTCATAAACTCCACCTTATAACGGTGACTTAACAACGAAAACTCTTGTTAAGATTTTCCATAAACTCCACCTTATAACGGTGACTTAACAACGAAAGCTCTTGTTAAGATTTATCATAAACTCCACCTTATAACGGTGACTTAACAACGAAAACGCTTGTTAAGATTTTCCATAAACTCCACCTTATAAAGGTGAATTAACAACGAAAACACTTGTTAAGTTTTTTTCATAAGTTCATCATGTGCGCTATCTGTTTTCAGGTTGCTCGGGAAAATTCTCCCCCAGTTCTTTCGCCTGTAGGCTCACCCTTCCGAGAACCTGATGTTTCGAAAAATTCTGGTCATGATGATCAAGGTTCCACGACTGGTGCTGCAGCCGAGAGCGAGTCTGGGTGTGAACTGCCTCTTCCTGACCTGGCTCCTCACGTGTTCCGCCTAATGGTGCTTCGACAGTCTCCTCAAATGCCTGTCAACCACCACTTGGTGATCGAACAATTGGTGAATCGCCACCCTGAGACCTTCACACCAGATTGCATGCGCTCAAATATTCATGTGATGAGTCACAGACTTCAAGGCATGGCGATCGTTGTTGCAGAAATTTCCAGTACCCCTACTGCAAGTGTTACCAGATCCCTTCTTAACCAATTTCTGGGTTTTCTAAGGGAGTTGGGGCGTGATGGTTTTCTTTTTGACTGGCTTATAACGTATCTGAAGACTTTGAAGAACCAGTAACTGATCGGCCAGAGGGAAGTGTTACGAAAGCACCAGGAGGACCAGCAAGCTGAGGAAGCTAGGTTGGTCGCATTGGCACCCCTTTTGGAAGTAGTGGATCAAGAGGTAAAGGATGACGAAGAAGCTTTGTGCCTGGTCAAACTGAAGCGCGAGAGACTCCTGATCGAACGTACACAAGTGAAAACGAGGCTGAAGGTTTCTATTAATGCCCAACGATCTTTCACAACAGCTTCTTCGGGCCTTCCTGGAGATTTTTTCTCTTCCTCAGATTTATCGTTTCTTTTAGACTAGTTGCCTCTTGTGTACAGATCCTCCATCTATGTAATTCTTGGGCGATAGCTCCCAAATTTTTTTTTGTAATGCTCTATTGTTTATGAATGAAGAATATGTTCTTTTCAATCCCTTCGTGTGTTGTGATTGTTATTGTATGCTATAGAGTTTTGTATTTCTACAATTCCTCCATTATGCTCAAAAATGTCACCCAAACCTTGTATATTTATAACAATAGCTAGTCATAACATCAGTTCAAACTTGGTTGTTTACACATGATAAACCTTCAGCCACTTATTGTTAATCTTAAATGGCTTGTCTTCCTCTAACTTCGAAATTAAATAATAACCTGAGTCATGGTCTTCCTTGACAACAAAAGGACCCTCCCAATTAGCTGCAAACTTTGGTAGAGGAAGCCCCCTTATGTGTTTCATTGCCGCTTTCAATACGAGGTCTCCCTTCACGAATTTCCTTGGTCTCACTAAGTTATCGTATGCCCTTGAAAGTTGCTTCGTATATATTTGGAAGTTCTGCATCGAATTATCTCTGTGTTCATCCAACGCTTCCAACTGTACATGTCTACTTTGAGGAAGCATGCTACTTCGCAAAGCATAACGAGCAGAGGGAACTTCCAATTCTACTGGGAGGATTGCTTCGGCCCCATAAACAAGAGAGAACGGCGTATATCCCGTGGGTTTTTGCTTGGTTGTTCGATAGGCCCACAAGACAGCTGGTATCTTGTCATCCCACGCCCCTGGAAAGTCTTCCATCATTTTGGCAAAAATATTAACCAAGGTTTTGTTAGTTGCTTCGGCCTGACCATTTCCCTTTGGGTATGCCACCGTTGAAGTGTGATGAACAATGGAGCACTTATCCGTGAGCATTGTTACTTCAGAGTTGACGAAGGGAGTCCCATTATCCGAGAGAATAACTTTTGGGTTCCCAAAACGGCAAATGATGTATTCTCTAATGAAGTTTCTCACCACCCCAGTCGTTGCCCGTCTGAGTGGTATCACCTCAGCCCATTTTGTGAAACATTATATTGCTACTAGTATCCATATCTTGCCTCTCGAAGAGGGGTGTATTTCCCCCACTAGGTCGAACGCCCAAGTATGAAATGGATAGGGTGTGGATAGAGAGTACAATTCTACCGATGGGGCATGGATCATATTCCCATGAAGTTGGCAAGCTTTGAATTTTCGAACAAACTCCGCAGAGTCTTTCTCCATCATTGGCCAATAATCCCCCAATGTCATCAACTGATCATATAGCTTGGCTCCTCCTATATGTGATGGATCGTGCACTTATTTGAGTATCTCCACTGCTTCTTCCTTTGTGACACATCGCAAAGGCCTGTTAAAGTACCCCTTTTGATAAAGCTGCCCCCTGGACGTAGAACCTTGGAGCCCTTTGCCTCAGACCCATTGCATCTATTTTCTCCGTTAGGATAACCCCCTCCTGAATGAAGTCGATGTAGGGCTGCCTCCAGTCCGTTTGAGCTTCAATGAAATGGCACTCAGCTGCCTCAAAGAATAGCTAACACTTATTGCACTTCCGTTGTAGCTCTGCCGCATCTTGCTTCATCCTAGGCCAGAAATATCCCTCCCTTTGAATTCTCTTGTATAGAGGTATCTCAGTCGTTTTGCAGTGCTCCTTATGCGTTTTCCTCAATATTTGCTCATCCTCCTCTGGGCTGATGCATCTTGACAACCATCCTCCTGTATTTCTAAAATAGAGATTTCCCTGGCATGTAAAATATTGGGCCAACTCTCTTAGCCCCATCGCCCCCTCACCAGACTCCAGTTGCTTCTTAATATCTCTTCTCCAGCCCACCTCTTCCTCCATCGGTAGTATTGACTGTACTACCAAAGGAGTTGTTCTTCATTGGATCACAACTATAGTCTCATTGGTTTTCATTATCATCTTCTGGGCAATAGTGGCATAGGCGTCTGGATGGTGGTTCATCGTTTTGGGATGTCTCCTGATCTTGGTCAAATGGAACTGGTTGAGGAGACTTTGAATGATTGCTCTATAGGGCGCCAGGCTCATGTGTTTCAATGCATATTCTTCATTTACCTACTGAATTACTAAGTTCGAGTCACCCTTAATGAAGAGTGAATGAATTCCCCTCCGAATAGCCTCTAGAAGCCCTAGTACCAATGCCTCGTATTCTGCCTCGTTATTAGAGCAAGGGAAATCTAGTTTGTAGGAAAGGTAAATCTCTTCCATCCCTTTTGAAAGAACAACCCCTGCTCCTCCCTTCTTTTCTGCCGAAGATCCATCAAACTGCATCGTCCATTCCTCCTCAGTTGCATCCAGGTAATCGGCTTGCAAATCATCTCCTGGAATGTCTTCCCTAGGCAGCTCGAAGGTTCCTGAATGGAAGATGGCCAATAGGTCAGCATACGCCTGGCTTTTGATTGTGTGAGGGACCACACATTTTAATTCATATTAAGAGAGAATAAGGAACCATCTAGCTGCCCTGGCAATCAATATATTCTTTACGAGAAAATACCTAATTGGGTCGCATCTAGTTACAATATGAATGGTAAAAGACAGCATATAATGCCTAAGTTTTTATGATACAAAGACCAAGGCTAAATAATGCCTTTATAAGCTACTATATCTAATTTCTGGCCCATGTATAATTCTGCTGAGGTAGTAAATTGGCCGTTCTTGCCCGTCCACTTCTTGTGCTAGCAGAGCTCCAACGGACCTCGTGGTGGATGTAAGGTATAGCTGCAACGGAGCTCCTTCATGGGGAGGAACCATGATTTGTGGTGATACGAGCAGCTTCTTTAACCCAACAAGGGACTTCTGGTGAACCTCTTCCCATCTGAATTTCGTGTTCCTTCGTAGCAGCTACATCAGCGGGTGTGTTATTTCGGCCAATCCAGGCACAAATCTCCTAAGGTAGGAGACTTTATCGAGAAAACTTTTCAGCTCCTTCGCCGTTCTTGGACATGGCATCTCCAAGATTGCTCGCTGTTTATCCTGGCCCATCTGTACCCCTTGTCGATTAACCACGAAGCCTAAAAACTTACCACTTGTTACTCGAAAGACACACTTTAACGGGTTCATCCTTAACTTGTACCTCCTGCACCGAGCAAACACCTTCCTTAAATCGTTCAGATGGGACTCCTCCTTCTTTGATTTGATGACCAAGTCGTCTACGTATAATTCCACAAATTTTTGGAAGAAGTCATGAAAAATGGCCATGATTGTTCTTTGGTACGTAGCTCCGGCATTCTTGAGTCCAAACGGCATTACTTTGTATATGAAGTTTCCCAACGGAGTTCTGAATGTTGTTTTCTCTGCATCATAGGGGTCCATCTTGATCTGGTTGTATCCCACATATCCATCCATGAAGCTATACATCTCATGACCAGCCGTGGCATCTATCAAACTATCGATGGAGGGTAGGGGAAACTCATCCTTGGGGCAAGCCCTATTCAAGTCTCTGAAGTCCACGCAAATCCTTATTTGGTTTTTGTCTTTCTTCCCTACTGGCACAATGCTGGATAGCCAGAGGGGATGTTGTATTGGCTTGATAAATCCTGTTGTTAATAAGCGTTGGACATCTTCTTTAATCTTTAAATCTAGTTCAGGCTTGTAAGTTCTTGTTGTCTGCTTCACCGGAATAGCTGAAGGCATCACGTTCAGCTTGTGGCAGCTCACGTCCTCATCCAGCCCTTCCATTTTAGTGTACTTCCATGCGAAGACATCTATGAATTCCCGAATTAGGTCAACCAAGGCTTCTCGTTTCTCCTTACCAAGATCTTTCAAGATAAAGATAGGCCTTGGATATTCCCCTTCTCTTGCCAGGTTTAGCTGCTCCAACTCTTGTGCCTAGGGCCTTGGTTGGTCTTCCATGTAGTCTGGTTCTTCGGCGACATCTTCTACGAACTCTTGTATGTTGGAGTTGTCTATCACCATACACTGCCCCTGTTGATCTACTAAAAAACACTCATATATTGGGTCAACCTCATTGTTAGTCTTTTCGGCCGCCCGCTCACACCATTATAAGCAGTACACCACTTTTCCCTCTTCAGTGACAATTTTCTTGCATTGCCTGCTGGTAGCTGTTGCCACGGCCTTTCTCTTCCTTTCTCTGGAAGCCTCAGCGATTCTTTCCCCTGAAAAATGACTCAACACACTTTGTCGTTGGACCTCATGCTCCGCTGGGTCTGTTCTAGGCCTCATCTTGTCTTTGAGCTGCTTCGAGAAGTTTTGGGGTCAAGGGACCGCCCGATATGTTTCCTCGATCCTCTCCCCTTTGCCACTCTCATTTAAAGGTCCCATTCTTTCTCTAATTGAGGGGACCCATGCTCCCTCTATTCTCCTCGTTAGAACTCGCACGTCCTCTTCGAGCTCTGTATAAAAGGATGCATCCACCAAGTGTTCTTCTTTCATAGCGAAAGGCCTCTTAGTTGCCCTAACAGTCACTTCTGTCCCCTTGATATTCGCCTTAGCACTTTGATGGTAAGTTGAGGGAACTAACCCTTGGTTGTGCATCCATACTCTCCCTATTAACAAATGATAGGAAGTTGCACTTTCTATTACATGGAACTTGATATGGGAACTCAGATTTCCTATCACTATCCCCACATTCGCATACCCGATGGATTTGGAAGATTGATTATCGTAGCCCGAGATTACCAAGGGCATGGGAACCAACCTTTCCTCTGGAATATTAGCCGTATGGAAGGAGTTGATTAGCATAATATTGATGGAAGCACCCCCATCCATAAGAGTCCTTGCAAAGCTAACCCCGTTAACACTAGCGGTTACATACAGAGGCCTATTATGGGGGAACCTTATAGCTCTATCCTCATCGCTGAAAGTTACCTCTGATAGGAACTTCTTTACCAGCCTAGCCATGGGTCCCCTCCATCTTAGCGAGGGGACTGCATTTCTCCTTGCAATATCTAAGATCGCCTGAGTTATCTCCATTTTTCTCTATTTTGGGATTTCCACTTGGTCGAAGAACCAAGTGAACTTTGTAGATTTTGAAACTACGCTATATTCTACGACTGGGTCCGTTTCCTCACCCTCAACGCTGTAGGCGTCTTCTACATCCCTAGCACTTGCTTCATCATAATCTAGAACTACGTTAGCTATTCCCCTGGTGCAATTCTCCAGCGCCTCATCGAACTCCTTCATCGTTGCCCCTCCCCCCTCCCATTCTGCATCCTTATCATAGGCCGTTACCAGATTGGCCCCATGTGCCGCGAGTGGGTTATTATTAACATTCTACGGGGGGATTTGTAATGTCCCCGCCTTCATGTACTTGTCGATGATTCTTCGCAGTTTGAAGCAACTTTCTATTGGATGCTGGACCTTTCGATGAACCTGAAAATATTTGGGATCAGCCCTAGTTGTCGCGTCGAGCTCTTCCGTCGGAACACCCTTTGGTTCGTAAACCGTTCCGCCTTGGACCATTGCGTTATAGCAACTTACATCCTTCTCCACCGTACAAGGTAACGGTGGCGGGTCTTCTCTATCTTTTCCGAACTTTCTTTTTTCGTACTTCCTCGGCGCCTTGCCCCCATCTTCTCTCTCGACATATCCCACCCATGGGCCCTGAGGCCTTCCTCCCATGGGTTGTATCGGCTGCCTGAACATCATGGGGGCCACCCCTGAGATAGGTCGTACCACTAAAGAGATGTTTCTTGCGGATTTTAAGAATGCTGAAAATGTTCCCTCGCGTGTCTCATTGATTTGGTGGCAGATATACTCAGGAAGTAGTCCCTCAGCACAAATCTGTAGTAACCTGGCCTCCTTAGCTTCTTCCCTTACATCGAGGGATCTTTCCCTAAACCTTCGAATATAGGCCACTACCTCTTCTCCTGGCCTCTGCCTTTCCCTACCAAGTTAGGTTAGGGTGAACTCATCTTCGGCCAAGAAGAACTTTCGAACAAACAATACATGCATCTCCTCGCACGTAGAGACACTATTGGGAGGCAGATGAGAGTACCAATTGTATGCTTTATCAGTCAGGGATTTGGAGAACTCCATCAATCTAAGCTTTTTGTCATTGCAGTGCGCTCCTAAATGTTCAATGAAACGCTTAATGTGTTCCTTCGGGTTCCCACCCTTTCCTGAGTATTTTTCAAAGGTAGGGGGAATATAGTCCTTCGGGTAGGGCTCGTCGTTGTATCCCTAAGGGTAAGGTGTTCGAAATTCATCGTAGATTGATGCCACCTCACCCACAGCCTACGAAGAAGCCTGCATGAACTTCATCATTTCTTTCTGCATCTCTTTTCTCATCTCTTCTATCTGCGAGGCTATTGGGGCCGCCAGCAATGGGGCCAAGGGCTGAGCACTCGTTGCAACTGAAACGAACGTTACCGGTGGTGCCGTTGAGACTCCGGAGGTGCCCACTGCCGGGTTCACCCTAGAAGATACACCCACTGGGATCATTCCTGCAATTCCTTCCCCTAGTGGGACTGTTGGGGCTACTCCTGGTGTTACAAAAGCGTTAGCCTCTAACCCCCCCAATATAGTTGAGGCCACCAGAGTTTACAAGAACTCGTGCAACTTGCTCATGAGGAGGGCAATCTGAGCGGGTCCCAACCCCGTGATCGCTGGAGGTTAGGCCGCCTCTGGGATGCCTAACATTGTTGGCACCAGAGGTACCTCTACTCGAGGAGCCCCATCTCTTAGGGCCTCTTGCTCTCTCGCAGCCTGTTCTTCATTATGCTAAATGTCATCGAAATTGAGTCTTCGAGTAGCATTACCTTACGCCATACTCCTTATCTAGAAGGATGCCTCCCCAGCAGAGTCGCCAAATTTAGGAGGGTACTTTAGATTATATATATATGGAGGAATCACCCCTATTGAGTATGGAAATGACAAGTTAATTTGCCCAAGACCACCAGATTAATGACAGGACGCACAGACACAGGCACAAGGAAGTTATACCCAGTTTAAACTCACAAAGCCTCTCGTGTGTAACTCAGGGAATAATAATCGACTTTAGAAGTGGCTTAGCTAGAGGGAGAGAGAAGTAAGCACCCTAGATACACCTTGGTAGGTAGGTAAGACCACACCAAAATACCCTCAAGGATCCTTGTCAGGTATTAAAAGCTTCGTAATAAATGACAATGGTGACTAAGTAAACTCTCTGGTTTGCAATAACTCTCTCTGGTGTGTATTCTCTCTCGCAATAACTTCTGAACTCTCCAAAAGTCTCTCCTTCCTCAAAGCTGGTTGGGGTCCTTAAATTGCCCCCCACACCACCCCCGAGGCAACTCAGTCATCAATGTCTGTGAAAGACCTCCCTCATACTTTATGTCACAAACATTAAATACCGGATGCACTAACTGTCTCCACATCATAAATATTACATGCCAAGACATGCCTTTTGCCTAACCACTGTGTGTCAGGGGGCTGTTGTCATAGAGGTGGCTCACCAACGGCCTGACAGCCCCAAATACCATGGTGGTTTACTCAAGTGCATGTCTGATATTGTTTAGCTGGCTAGTGACATCACCTACAGTAGATGTGACATTAAGTAGTGGGCTGTTTGGTTCACAACTCAACGCCCGATGGAACTCCATGTTGCTCCGCCCAAGGTTCCACGATCAGGGTTCTTTCGGTGTTTTACCAGGTGTATCTAAGACGGTTGGGACGAGCCCCAACAGTGCCTCACTTCTCAATCCTCCAAACCAAGTCCCTCTAAAGTTCCCACGACGAGATCATTCGATAGAGCATGAAAGTTCCCCCAGGCCCTGCCAAGCCTAGTCTCTCGCGAGTACCGTTTGACCTCACACTAAAACTCTTTATTATTCTCGTTACATCATTACAACCGTTATAGCTTACAATAAATGTAACCAAAGATACAATATGACTAACACAATAAGCTGAAGTATGAGTTGCCACGCTTGAGTTGCCACGCTAAGCTGCCTCACCAAGCTGCAACACTTGAGTTGCCACGCTAAGCTGCCTCACCAAGCTTCCACGCCTGAGTTGCCATGCTAAGCTGCCACGCTTGAGTTGCCATGCCAGGCTGCCTCACCAAGCTGCCACGTTAAGCTGCCTCACCAAGCTTCCACGCTTGAGTTTCCTCTTATTGCGTTAATCCTCAAACACTGTTGCTAATTAGTGAATTATCCCTAATCTTAGGATTACCTTCAATCCCCCCCCCTACAGAGAGATTCAGAGTCGCCAGTCTATGTTACTCAAAACAGATAAAAGAAAAATGGGAAGCCACGCCGAATAGTGGAATCCAAAGACATATTGGTGCATACGAAACCAAGATGATTCGAGAAGGGTTCAAAGGCTTAGTTACGAAATGGGAAGGTGTTAGGCACCCATTCTGCCCTTTTGGTCTCTCATGAATATTTTCTATTTTCCTTTATGTTTCCCCCCGTGATATGTGTGCATGTGTATATATACAAAATGGAGGTAGGAATCCTCGACTTGTAATATGGAAAAGAAAAAGCGAGTCATCCGTAGAAAGATATAAGAGTCATATTAGAAAAATGAGATTTACGCGATTACCCCTACGTTGATCGTTATAAGGGAACGATAACGCATATGGGGTAATGCGTCACTAAGAACAAGTATATATATAATATAAGAAAAATGGATTTAGAGAAGATAGAAAATGAGAGAAAAAGTGAGAAAAAGGACTCAAGTCTCGGGTTTTACCCCGAGATACCTCAAAGTCCATGTAGTTCGCATACAAAATGAGTGGTGGGGTTTATCCCGTAAATCCAGATGGGGAATCTCTTATTTGTACGTGTGTGTGTATGTGTAGAAAAAAGTGTTTTAGTTGTGAGAAAAATGGGGGAAAAGTGTGAGAATCCCTACTTGGAATTTATGAGAAAACCCTCTTTTTCTTGTTTTTTGGGTTTTATAAAAATAAAAGGTGTACAATAATACTAAATAAAAAATTTATTAGGATGTGTGAAATGAGATAATAAAAGTGCTAAGTAAGAAAACAAGCTATTGAGAATTCAAGAGAATTTAAAGAGAGAGTTTGAGAAAGTTAGACCTTCTTGAGGATCTTGAGCTTGATCTTGAATGTTGGGGAGCATCCATTGCACTTTGGATGATGATGGAGAGTGGCTAATTCACCAAGTTTGATGAAAGGGATGATGAAAAGTGGAAGTAAAAAGGGGATTTGGAAGTTAAAATCAGTTGCCTTCGAGAGAGGTTTCTGGGATTCGTTGAGAGAGATTTTTATCAGATCTGGGATCCCCTTGCAAATGAGGTTAAGGCCTCCTTTTCTAGTCCCAGGTGAGTCCCAATCGGTATAGATCCCTTCCTGACTATCGGCAGGCAGGTGCCGATAGGTAGCATCTGGAACCTGCCGTTTGGTAGTGTGTTTCAGGCATTTTTGGAAAATCGGCCGCTGAGGGAAAACTGTTGGTTAGAATGTCGCACGGGGCATACCATTAGAAAGGTAATTCAGAGACATTCGAAATTCCTTTGGACCGCTCCCGGTTTCGGGAGTTGAATTTGGGTCAAATATGGCTCGGAAGCGTTTGTCGGTCCATTGGACGGGGAATCATTCGGACGCGAACAGATCATTCGTCCATATGGTAAGTCCAAATTGTGAATGGGGCATACCTTTGGAAAGGTTAGGAGATGTAATTCAACATTCCAAAGAGTTGACCCAGTTTGGAGAGTTGACTTTGGTCAACCGGGCCCGGGAAGCACTCGGTGGCCTCCCGGAGTCAAACAGATCGTTCGTCCGTATGGAAAGTCAGAATCATGCACGGTGTAGACCATTGGAAAGGGTATTTAGTTCCCTTTGAAGATTCATTCAGCCTCGGTCGAGCTGAAGAGTTGACATAGGTCAAACAGAGCCCGGGAGCGCCCGATGGCCTCTAGATTAGGTTTCGAACGCAAACGAACCGTTCGTCCTCATGGTAAGTCGGAATCGCGCACGGGGTAGACTGTTGGAAAGGGTATTTAGTGCCCTTCGAAGATTCATTCAGTATCAGTCGAGATGAAGAGTTTGACTTTTAGGTCAAACTGAGCCGGGGAGCGCCTGGTGGCCTCGGGGTCAGGTTTTGGGCGTAAACGGACCATTCGTCCTCATGGTAAGTCAGAATCGCGCACGGGGTAGACCGTTGGAAAGGGTATTCAGTTCCCCTCGAAGATTAATTCAGTCTCGATCGAGATTAATAGTTTGACTTTTGCGTCAAACTGAGCCGAGGAGTGCCCGATGGCTTTCAGGTCAGTACTCGGGATGTGACCTCGGTTTACAGTCATGAAGGGAGGTACTAGGGACCTGAGGAGAGTCATTGGGTAATAGAATGGGGTGTCTACAGAGCCCCTCAATGGGTGAGTTTGGAACAAATGATGACCGTCAAATAGACACCATATGATGCTTTTGAGAGAGTATGATCAATTCAGAGGCTTGAGATCGATTCTGAGGACCTAAAGAGTGTGCTGGGGATGATGAATTCTTCAGATCAAAGCCAAATTTATGGGCTTAGGGTAGAGGTCTAGCGAGGTCAATTTGACCTAAAGAGTGGTGATGATCGAGGACCGAGGTCAATTATGACGTAACTTAGGTGACGATCCAAGACGGGGGCCAATTCTGACCCAAGAGTGGTGACGATCGAGGATCAAGGTTAATTCTAACCTAACTCAGGTGAAGATCCAAGACCGGTGCCAATTCTGACCCGAGAGTGGTGACGATCGAGGACCGAGGTCAATTCTGACCTAACTTAGGTGACGATCCAAGACCGGGGCCAATTTTGACCCAAGAGTGGTGACGACCGAAGACCAAGGTCAATTCTGACCTAACTTAGGTGAAGATCCAAGACCGGGGCCAATTCTGACCCAAGAGTGGTGTCGACCAAAGACCGAGGTCAATTCTGACCTAACTTAGGTGAAGATCCAATATCGGGGCCAATTCTAACCGAAGAGTGGTGACGATCGAGGACCGAGGTCAATTATAACCTAACTCAGGTGATGATCCAAGACCGGGGCCAATTCTGAGCTAAGAGTGGTGACGACCGAGGATCGAGGTCAATTCTGACCTAACTTAGGTGACGATCCAAGATCGGGGCCAATTCTGACCTAAGAGTGGTGACAACCGAGGACCGAGGTCAATTCTGACCTAACTTAGGTGATGATCCAAGACCGGGGCCAATTGTGACCCAAGAGTGGTGACGACCAAGGACCGAGGTCAATTCTGACCTAACTCAGGTGAGGATCCAATATCGGAGCCAATTCTGACCCAAGAGTGGTGACAACCGAGGACTAAGGTCAATTCTAACCTAACTTAGGTGATGATCCAAGACTGGGGCCAATTCTGACCCAAGAGTGGTGACGATCGAGGAGCGAGGTCAATTCTGACCTAACTTAGGTGACGATCTAAGACCGGGGCCAATTCTGAACCAAGAGTGGTGACGACCGAGGACTGAGGTCAATTTTAACCTCACTCAGGTGACGATCCAAGACTGGGGCAAATTTTGACCCAAGAGTGGTGACGACCGAGGACCGAGGTCAATTCCGACCTAACTTAGGTGACGATCCAAGACCGGGGCCAATTTTGACCCAAGAGTGGTGACGACCGAAGACTGAGGTCAATTCTGACCTAACTTAGGTGAAGATCCAAGACCGGGGCCAATTCTGACCCAAGAGTGGTGTCGACCAAAGACCGAGGTCAATTCTGACCTAACTTAGGTGAAGATCCAATATCGGGGCCAATTCTAACCGAAGAGTGGTGACGATCGAGGACCGAGGTCAATTATGACCTAACTCAGGTGATGATCCAAGACCGGGGCCAATTCTGAGCTAAGAGTGGTGACGACCGAGGATCGAGGTCAATTCTGACCTAACTTAGGTGACGATCCAAGACCGGGGCCAATTCTGACCCAAGAGTGGCAACGACCGAGGACCGAGGTCAATTATGGCCTAACCCATGTGACGATCCAAGATCGGGGCCAATTCTGACCCAAGAGTGGTTGAGGATTATATTTTGGTTTTGTTAGGGAAAGAGCTTTGTGAATCTGATTTGAGCACTGGGGAAACTTTTTAGGAGACCTCTCAGGTGGGGAACAACCTATTTTGGGTGTTGTAAGAGAATTCCGCTGGGGAAGTGATCAGGTGATCCTTAGGGATTTTCCGGAGCTTTCTCGGGAGGAGTTTTCACTTAGTCTTTGAGGATTCTACTGGAGAAGAGGGGTTTCGCTTGAGGAAATGAAAAATTTTCTTCGTAGAATGGCTCTAAATCCCTCACGAGATTTTTGGGAATTGTTTAAGGATTTTTTGAGGTTTTTTGGTATTTCTGGGAATTTTTGTACGAAATTTTAGGAGGGGTGTCGATCGGCATGGCGCTTGGCCTCCTATATAAAGGGGGTGAATCCCCTCATTTTTTCACAGCTTCTTTTTCTTTCTCTCCCTCCGCGATTCTTCTGCAAATTGTTTTAGCATTCCGATCTTTATGAAATGTCCGCCTTTGTGAGCACTGGAGTCCACCGGGAGTGGTTGACCGTTGATGATTGGGCTAATGTGGAGTGGAGGGCTAAGGCACCTCTTGCTTTGGGGAATGAGAATTCCTTTGATGCATTTTAGCCTATCGTGGATGAGCGGACTTTGCTACTGGAGCCATCACGTCATCGCTCTTCGAGAGTGATCCCCGACGGTTATGTAAGTAACCCGACCTTTGGCATTCTTCTCTTTTTGGTGGTTTTTCTTGTTTGACTTTTGATAAGGCTTTTCTTTTTACTAGTCTGATATCTCTTTGAATAACATGAGTTCCCGTGGGACAACGGGGCTTAAGGATGTCTGGGAGCATCTACCACCTGTGGTGCATTGGATGGTATCATCAGCAGGTTTTGGGCGGTTGGCATCGGTGCTGGATGAGATGCCTTCGATAGGGGTCTTATACGCCTTGGGAGAGAGGTGGTGGGACACTACCCACACCTTTCATTTTGGATTTGAGGAGATGACGGTGACTCCCATAGACGTGTAGCAGCTGTTGGGGCTGGATTGTGATGGAGAGCAGATAGAGGTGGATCTCTCTTTACGGGTGAGACTGGAGGCAGTGCGTGCGGCACTTGGTGATGTGGGGAGGATAGTCTCTGGGGATTCCATCCAGCTGTCCTTGCTGAAGGATGTTTTGCTGAGCAGGGTGATTGATGTGGAGGACGGGCTGAAAATGAGGCAGATGGCCCGATTATTCATTTTGCTAGTGTTGGGAGGTTTCATCGTGGCGTTGAGCGGCGACGTCGTTCATTTATGGTTTATGCCATACTTGAGGATGTTTTTGAACATCCTTTTCTATGATTGGGGAAGTCTGACCTTGGCGACCCTTTACTTTTCTCTGGATGCATTTAGCTAGTGCTGCCGACAGACCTTTAATGGGGCCACGTACCTTCTTGAGGTATTCTTCAGTTTGTGCATTTCTTTTCATGCATTCGCATTTTCCTTTTATACATTCGCATTTTCCTTATGTGTCTCTTTTTTCTTGTGAATTCAGAAGTGGTTCTATGAGGTGATTGGGTGCAATACCCCGCTGATCGCTTTGCAGGACGACACTGTTGGGGACTTCTGTCGCTTGTATCGATGGTGTAAGGCCAATCGGCAATTGAAGGGATCTCTCTCCCTGGAGGCAGTGCGTCAGGTCTTGAATGACCTGACCAGTGGTAGGGTAAGACTCTTTCCATTTCAGTCTTAGTTTTTGCACCTTTTGATCTTATATTTATTTGTTCTTTCTTGGATATTTTCAGGTGACCTTTTATCCCTGGGGGACAGCCATTCAGGATGCGGGGGTGACCAGGATGAACACGCGGATGAGGCATTTGCTGGCGAATGAGTTTGGCCATTTCTGGTATCTTGGGGAGAGGGTAGTTTGTTAGATTACGGAGGAGGAAGTGGTGGTGCCACCCGCGCAGCCTCCTACATCTATGAGGAGGAGCGACTGATGTTGGAGGATGAGAGGATAGCGAGGATAATTGGCGAGTCCTACTTTCTGTACACCGATACGGCCGCGCCATATGACTATATGGATTTTGTGATGAGCTAGTTTATGGCGCCCAACATATATGATGCGTTGCTCTTCCCTTCGATAGGTTCGAGTCAGGCTGTGGGGTCTTCCCATAGTGGTGGTGGTCCGTCGGCATCTGCGGTGGCAGGGACCTCGTAGGTCCCTTTTGTGCGGTTGCGTACCCATTTGTACAACATCCAGCGGGCTGATGGAGGGATGGTGCCTATGCTGCACCATCCTCATGCGATGGATCTGGAGGATTTAGGTTTGACAGAGGAGGTCCTTCGACTTGCGGTATACCTTTATGTTCCTCTCTTTCTTTTTTATTTTGGTCATTGCTGTTTTGATACTGATTTTTCCTTTCCTTATAGCAAGTCCGGGTGTCGACCACTTGGCTCAGGGACATTAGAGATTGGATATCTTCGATGACTGCTCATATTCGGGATGCGGTTCCCGTTCCTTCTTGCCTGGTGCCGTCCGTTTCGTTTGGAGAGGACTTGGGCTCGGGTAGTGGTGGTGCATTGTCTCGCCGTAGGGGCAAGAGAGTGCGTCGAGGGGGTGGAAGCTCTTGAGAGAGAGAGGGAATGAAATGTGGGTTCGGGCTGAGTCCCATTATTTTTGGCTTTTCTTTTCTTATTTCCTGCAAAATTGATGTAACACATAACACAAATATATGCAATGCAGTGGGAGTTTTTTTTATTATTATCTTTTATTAATGATGAATGAATGCATGCACATGCGCTTTTTACTTTACTACTGAGACCGTAAAAAAGGAATATTTTTGGAATTTTTGAAGGAAATATTTTATTTAAAAGGGGAATCCTATAAGGAGAAAACAGGATTCTTGAAATTCATTTGAGAATATCAATTTATTTTTATTGAGTTTTCTGATTTGGTAAAAAAGGAAAGGAGGAAATTTCCAAAAATGGGGGATTGTCGATCGACAAGCACCCTGACATGCCTATCGGCAGTTTAGTCCAGTCCCATCATTTGAAGGCTTTGATTGGTATCCTCTTCAGCCCTTGGTACCTTGTGGGGTAGGATTTCCTCCTATTTCTACTGGGATTATGTCCGTTGTGAAGATTTTTAAGTATAAAAAGGGAGAAGGGTGGAGTGTTGTCATCACACCTTTGCATCCTTATCTGCCTACCCATTATCTTTTAATCTTGTAAGATGGCTCTCCCTGGTAGCATTGAGTTTGTCAATTACCTTGAAGCCTTGGAAGCTATGTGCTCTTATAATGTCAACTATGATGCCTTCAACATGCGTCAAGTCTCCTTGTGGCGCAATCGGCCTTTTGAGTGGAATATGCTGATAGCGGCAGTAAAATTCTGGTACCCCGAAGACCATGTATTCCGCTTTGGATTGGAAGAAGTTTATCCTACTTACGAGGAATTTCCTATCATACTGGGTGTGAATCCCAGTGTTGCTGCGGCTTTGCCCGAATTTTCCCATTCTCCTAGGGATTTATTGGTCGGGCATCTTCATATCTCGCCTTCGACGACTAGGTCATTGGTTGTTGGAGGAATAATATCCCTCCTGGTGGTGCTGCAGTCCATGCATTTACAAGAAGTAGGTGATGCCGGCTATGATGGAGTCGTGGTTCTGGGCATGGTTTCAAAATTATTGTTGGTGATTGGGGAGGTGCAAGTGACCCACAACTTGCAGCCATTACTTCATGGATGTCATACCATCGCAATCCTGCGGCGGTAATATTGGCAGAGACTCTGAATGGCTTGGATGCCTGGGGAGAAGGTCGTTCTGACTTTTTAAGAGGTAGACCTGTGATGCTGTTCATGTGGTTGACTTAAAGATTCCGCTTGTTGACTCCTTCAGAATATCCTTTGTCGGCTGTACCCAACTTATTTTCGTGCTACTTCATCCGCGTTGGCCTGTAAGTTGAGAACTGGGAGAATTAGTTTGTGGAGCACTAGGCTTATGGGTTGTATTGGTCAGTGCCTTGGTGGGGATAGTTGCAGCCTATTCTGGAGCTAGGAGAGTATTCATATGTACAGCTGGTTGGTCTCAGACAGACCTCTTTTTATTTCCCTTCGCGGCTTCTGCGCTAATTTGGCTGGGCGCAGGTCGTGCCCCCTCGGACCTCAAATTTCTTTCCAGTAGAAGATTTGACTGAGCGCCTGCGTCTATTGCTTGGGTCTCTGTGGGAAAATCGGCATTCGTTGACCCTTCCTTCTCAGTCTGTCGGGAAGGTTTTCCATGTCCCTAAAGATTATATGAGGTGGTTGTGGAGGAAAGTAGTCAACAAGATGTTGGCAGTAGAGACTGGTCAAAGATGGTTTGTTTTTTCTGAATCCATGGAAGGGGGTGTTGTGGTCTTTTCGAAGATAATTTAGGCTCATCGATCCATGGAATGTTTGCGACACTCTATTCAGGCAAGGTAAACTTGGGGTCCTCAGGATGTAGATGATGAGGATGCAGTCTCTTCGGGTAGTTGTGGGTAGGACTCCAGGGGAGTTTATTTATATAATAGGGAATAAATGTGGGGATTTTATTTGGATTTTTATGGTGGCGGGGGAGGGAGTTATCCGTTCCTTTTTCTTATGTAATCCGAATTGTAATTTCTTATTAATGAAATAAACAAGTTTCAGATCATCCAGATGTGCCTTTCGGTGAGTTTTGTATTTTAAATTATCTATATTGATCGCTAAGGCATACATAATCCTTTTGTTCAAATAATTTTATAATGAACCGTCGTTCTCAGAGGTAAAAAAAGAATAATATTTTGTGAAAAAGAAAGGGCCACACTCTTGTGATTAGTATGAGCTGCCTACGTACCTCTGGGGTTTTTAAAAAGTTTTAAAATATTTTTTGTAGAGGGTCAGGCCCACGTAGTTCTGGGTAGAGGGAAATAAAGAGTTTTTTCTTTTTCGAATAGAAGGGGGGATGAGAAGAGTCGTAGCGCGCCGAGATTTCAGACTAGGGGTAGAATTTCTTGAGACGGTCCACATTGACTGGATGAGCCATCTCTTCCCCATCCAGGTCAGTGAGCATGGCGGCACCGCCGGATAAGATTTTCTTCACAATGTAGGGGCCGCTCCAATTGGGCTTGAATTTCCCTCTGGGGTCCTAGATGGGTTCTATTATCTCTTTGAGGGCTAAATCCCCCTCCCGAACACCGCGGTCCTTGACTCTCTTGCTGAATGATCGCGCTATTCGACGATGGTACCCCTATATGTGATAAAGAGCTTTTAATCTTCTTTCATCTAGGAGGGATAGCTCATAAAGACGGCTTTGGCACCAGTCTTCTTCACTAACCTTGCTTTCGAGCATGACGCATGGCGAGGGTATTTCCAGCTCCACATGGGAGGACTACTTCCATCCCATAGACCAGGGAGTAAGGGGTAGCCCTAGTAGAGGCTCGGATTTAGGTTCGATAGCCCCAGAGGATATATAGGATCCGGTCGGCCCAATCCCTACAACTTTTGATCATCTTACTGCTGATATCTTTGAGGTTCTTATGGGCGGCTTCAACTGCACCATTGGTCTGAGGTCGGTAGGGAGGAGATTTGTGTCTCTGAATCTCGTACTCGTTGACAAGTTTTGTGACTTCTGCTTCGAAGTGTAACCCGTTATCTGACACTTTCTCATATGGGACCCCATATCGGCAGATGATATTCTTCTTGATGAATTTGGCCACTTTCTTGGCGTTCAACACTGCGTATGACACAGCTTCGACCCATTCGATGAAGTAATTGATGGTGACTAGGATGAACTCATGTACGTTTGAAACCTTTGGTGTAACCTTCCCTATGATGTCGATACCCCAGGTGGAGAACAACTAGGGAGAGGTCATGTTGTATAACTCTCGCGAAGGCAAGTGTTGAAGATTGGAGAATTGTTGACATTTGAGGCATCTCCGGACATAGACGGTGCAATACTGGGTCATGGTGGTCCAGTAGTAGCCCTGTCGGATGATCTTCTTGGAGAGCATGTGACCATTCTTGTGGGGTCTGCACTCCCCGCTGTGGATTTTCTTCATTATTTTCTCAATCTCAGCCCCTGCAATGCAGTGTAGATGAGTTCCATCAAAATTCCTCTTGAGTAGAGCTTTATGACAGATGATGTACTGGGCGGCCAGTCTTCGGAGGGTTGTTCGGTCCTTCTTGTTGGAACCCTTAGGATACCTACCATCTTTGAGGAGGCACCAGATATCATGGTACCAATAATCGGTTGGTTCAGGATCTTCGATGGATACAAGATCCACATGAGAGCAATGGGTCGGTTTGTCTTGCTTTTAAACTAGGAAGGGGGTCATTGTTATTCCCTCGGGCATGTCGATCATAAAGGCCAAAGTGGCAAGAGCATTGGCTAGGTTATTCTTTTCTCGTGGTAGGTAATGGAAGGTGATATCTCAAAATTGAGAGGCTAACTCTTCTAATTGGGCATTAAAGGGTTGGAGCTTTTCATCCTTGACTTTCCACTTTCTGAGCACTTGATCGATGACGAGGGTAGAATCCCCGTAGACATCAAGGTGTTGAATACCCTTTTTGAGAGAAACTTTGAGGCCCACTGTGCATGCCTCGTATTCCGTCATGTTGTTGGTGCAAAGGAAATCCAATTTCATGGTGATGGGAGTGTGGGAGTCATCTGGGGCGACCGGAAGTATCCCAATGCCATACCCCTTTTTGTTGGCAGCGCCATCAAAGAATATTTTCCATCAAAGGCGGTTTTGAGTGGTGCAGAGGATATTTTCATCTAGGAATTCGGAGATCCATACATCTGCTTCTTCTACAGGGTAGTGATCGAGGTAGTCAGAGATGGCTCTTCCTTTAACAGCTTTCTGTGTGACATACACGATATCGAACTCGGTTAGGATCATCAACCATCGAGTCATTTGACTGCATAAGGCGGGTTTCTAAAGAAAGTATTTGATGGGATCCATTCGGGATACAAGTTTGATGGGGAAGACGAGCATGTACTATCGTAACTTTTGGGTGACCCAGGCAAGTGCGACACATGCCTTTTCTAAAGCAGTGCAGTTGACGTCGTACCCGACCAATTTGCGACTGGCATAATAGATGGCTCTTTCTTTGAGGGAGTCTTCAAGGTATTGGGCTAGCAAAGCCCCAACTGCAGTGTCGGTTATGGTTAGGTATAGGAGCAAAGGGAGACCAGACTGTGGTGGCATGAGTACTAGAGGTTGGGTCAGGTATTGTTTGATTCGATCAAAACCTTCTTGGCAGGCCTTGTTCCAAACCTTGGTTGAATCCTTTCGGAGGAGCTTGAATATTGGTTCACATATGGAGGTTAGCTGGCTAATGAACCGGCTGATATATTGTAATTTCCCAAGAAAACCTCGGACTTCTTTCTCTGTTCGGGGTGGTGGCATCTCAAGTATGGCCTTCATCTTTGCAGGATCTACTTCTATCTCCTTTTCACTGACCATGAATCCCAAAGTTTTCCCTTTATAATGCCGAAGACACACTTCTGTGGATTAAGTCGCATCTGATACTGTTGTAGTAGTTCGAAGAACTTTCGGAGAGCGGGAACATGACCTTCTCTAGTTTTGGACTTGATAATCATATCATCCACGTAAACCTCGACCTCTTTGTGAATCAGATCGTGCAGGATGGTTGTGGCAGCCCTTTAGTAGGTATCCTCAGCATTCTTGAGACCGAATGGCATAACGGTGTAGAAAAAGTTTCCCCATGGGGTGATGAATGTGGTTTTTTCTTAGTGGTCTGGGTGCATCTTGATTTGGTTATATCCGGCAAACCCGTCGACGAATGACTTGAGAGCATGACTGGATGTGTTGTCCATGATCATGTCGATGTTGGGTAGTGGATAATCATCCTTCGGAGAAGCTTTGTTTAAATCTCGGTAGTTCACACACATTCAAACCTTTCCTCCTGATTTCGGTATAGGTACAATGTTGGCTAGCCATGTGGGATATTCAATCACTCGAATTAAACCCACGTTTAACTATTTGACCACCTCTTCTTTGACCTTGTGCGACCATTCGGTGCGGAGTTTTCTCAGTTTTTGTTTAACTGGCTCGTAATCTGGGAGAGTGGGGATCTCATGCTGAACCATTTCAGGATCGATGCCGGGCATATCATCATAGGACCATGCGAAAACATCTACGAACTCCTTCAGCAATTCTTCGAGTTGTGCACGTTCATGCTTGTCAAGGGTGGACCCTATCCTAATCTCACGCAGTTGGCTACTAGAACCGAGATCAATAACAATAGTCTCTTCTTCATTAACTTGAACATGGTTATGTTGTTTATTATTAACCTTATTTAGATCAGTTAAGAATTATTCATTTGCAAAATCATCATCATCAAAAGTTCGATTAGAATCTAAACAATTAATGTAAGGCACAACAAGATACTCAAAATCTTCGTTTATTTCATTGATAGGAAAAATAGCATTGAGAACCTCATCAAAAGAGGTCTCGATTACATTGGAGCAAGGATAGACAACAGAAGAAGAAACAAGGTAAACATTGGGGTTAGGGGAGATTTCAAGAGGTAGAATTGGCGCAGCATGCCAGTTGAGGAGAAGTGTATCAGCAGCTTTAATCAGACGGGATGGGTCCATTGATGTAGTGCGTGAATGAACCATGCAGAGTGCTAGCCCTATTATCTATAAGTTGAAGGAATCTTCGGAATCACTTTCCTTAGTCTCTTTGATATCTTTGATGAGCGGTTGTACGCGGTGTGGGAAAATTTCGGCCCATGGGTAGCTATCTTGGAAAAAGATCTCCATTCCAGGATTCATCTTCTTGTCTGTGTGGTCGTACCATGGTTCTGTAACACCGCAAAAGGGGAAATCCTCACCTTCTTTGATGAATCGTCCATTTAAGGAGTCTTCTGAGATAGGTCGGATACAGTTTAATCCTCTCTTTGGTCGAGACTGGCGGATCATTATGAGCTCTTGTTTTGATGGTTGATACCCCAAGCCATAAGGAGGTAAAGCTTTCTTCAGTTCGATGGGCTCAAATATCCCTTGTTGCCTTTGCACTAGCCCCAGTCCGGGCATGAAGTGCATATTTCTGAACATCTGAATCACATTGACATTGCCATGAGGGTCATATTCTAGACAAACCCTTTCTTTGAAATCGTCCCCTGTGGAGAATAGGAATGGCTCGACTTGAAATCCTGATAGGAACATATCATTTGACCCTTCTGTATCTCGAGAATTGGACTGCTGGTGCTTGCACCCTCAACATTTTTGTCGTTGCCCAAAATGGTGATGACTCGCCCATCGGCGAAAAACTTCAATTTCTTATGGAGTGAGGAAGACATAACCTTGATATTATAGAGCCAGGGGCGTCCGAGTAACAGGTTGAAACAAGCTGGGATGTCTATGACTTGGAATTCAACCTCAAGGTTTATAGGTCCAACCCCTATTACAAGTTTTATGGATCCCATCACCTCATGACGGGTATTATCATAGGCATGCATAGCGATGGAGGTTGGAGCGAGGTTGCTTTCTTTCAGGCCTAAACACTTGAAAGTTCGCATTGGGAAAACATTCAAGGCGGATCCGTTATCGGCAAGAGAGAGTGGCACGACCTTTCCCATAATTTTGACGGAGATGTTGAGTGCATGATTGTGATTCGGCCCAATTCTGGGGATTTCTTCTTCAGAAAATGATAGCATTCGGGTAGAGGTTAAGGATTCGACCAGATTTATCGCCTCCTCTGGTGTGGTAGAGGGAGGAACTATAGGTCCAGTGAGTAATTTGATTTAAGTATTTATATGTAGCTGGGAAGACATGAAAATCCCCCATAGAGTGATGTGTGCTTAAGTTTTCTTCAGTTGATCAAGGATCTTGCTGTCCTCAACGGTCATCTCTGGCATAGGAAGGTTTTCAACGCCCTTCCCCTTGTCATTTACTGGCAGTGAGATTGGAACGTTGTAATGTCTCCCTAGTCTCGTCATGTGATTTAATGAAGAAGGAAAAAACATAAATCTCATTTCCTCGTTAATCTCAGGTTGTTCTGCCACCCTGTCTATTTCTCCTAGGAGTTCTTTAAATGAGATCATCCCACATATGTCGACTACTGGGCCACCTCCTCCTGAAGCTTGTTCTTCACTCGAGTCTTCGAATTTTTTCCCCCATCCGGTGGCAATAACTTTGTCTTTCCATATAAAGGCAATGCCTTCCACAACCTCAACGGCTTATTCATACAAGTTCTCCCATTCTGTGGGGATATGTGTGATTGAAGGTACAAAGCGCCCTTGTAGCTTCAAAGTGTCAAGTAACCCGGTGATACTACAAATACTGTTGGTTTTCCTGAATAATTCTTCCATGATCTGGATGACATCATCCAAGCTGACTTCGTCAGTTGGTACTACCAATTTATCTGAATGTCGAGCCCATTTTTGTGCTTCTAAGAACAGTGTGCTAAACTTCTGGCAATCGATTACCATCTGTGAGGGCAATTTTGTCCTGAACTTTAGGATTTGGTTTAACACCTCTGACAATTCCATACTTCTATTTTTAGAACAGGTACGGACATCGATGCATGCTCTGGTAAGGAGTGACAGTGCCTGATCAGCGGGGCTAGTATGGTGTAGGAGGAAATATGGGCAAATTTAAAGAGGTTTAGGAGGGTATAGGGGTTTGACTTGGGTTGATGGATCAAAATTCGGGTTTTCTTCCAAGAAGATGGCATTGGTGTGATTTGGGAGTGGTTTGTGAGTAGTGTTTGGCTTAGGATTGGCTGGTGGGGTGATGGTACCCCGGTCAATGAGATCTTGGATTACGTTTCGGAGGTGAAATCATTGGTCGGTGGTATGGCCAGTAGTTTGGTGGAAGGCACAATGAGCGTCGGTCTTGAAGTTTCTTGGGAGTGGATTTGGCAATGGACGTGGATCCAAGGGTTTAATGAGGTTTCGGCTTACAGGACTTGGTAAACTTTGGAGAGGGGGGCATGAAGCTTAGTGTATTCCCTTCGGACGGGAGCGGGCGGATTTCTGGGGCCCATGATGTGGTTGGTTGACAGATGTTATTGATGGTTGAGACTGTAGCATTGGCAGGCTTGTCATACTTTTTAGGGGTGAACTGTCTGGACACCTTCTTTGGTTCAATTTCCGCTTTAACGAGGCTTTCCTCGATTTCCACACCAGCCTCTCTGAGAGCTCTGAAGTGGGGATAGTATTGTCCTCCCATCGTCGCTTGGACATGGGGCAAGAAGTCTTCTTCACTATGTTGACCTGTTCTTCCTCGGATGGCCGATTAGTCATGGTAGCTGCTCGCTCCCTCCACCGAGTTATGAAGTTAGTGACTGATTCCCCATGATTCTATTTGAGCAGCTCGAAATCAAGATGGGTGACCTTAAGCTCTTCGTTGTATTTTTACTGCGACATGAATTCTAGGGCTACATCTTCCCAGCTATGGATTCTGGATTCCTCAAGGGATAAAAACCATCGGAGGGCACTATCCTTCAAAGTTTGTTGAAACAATTGGGCCATCACTTCTTCAGAAGCCCCTAGTAGAGTCATGGAACAATGATAACTACGAAGATGAACAATTGGGGGACCACTCCCCCTGAACTTCTTGATATTTGGCATCTTTAACTTCTCGAGTAACCTTGCTTTAGGATAAGGAGACATGTGGGTGTAGTCCATGTAATTCCCAGAGATCCTGACTTGGTCAAACTTCTTGGTGAGCATCTTGAGATCCTCTTTGACTTTATTCAACTCCTCCTCCTTTGGATCAGTGATGATAGGCAGGTTAGCCTTAGGCTAGGTAATGTTTGGCATTGGAAGCTGGGAAGGCGGCGGCCCATTGGCAGGAGGGGAATGTGGAGCGTGCTGATATTCTTTCGGGACCCAGATAGGCTCGAGTGAACCCATAGCACGAGGGAATAGGGCCTCGGGCTCTTGAGGAATAGGAACTTGGTTTTGTTGAATTTCTCGGACCTCAGCTTCGAGGTTGTCAATCTTGGCCACGAGCTGAGCTAGGACTGTCGGCAGATCCGGTTGTATAACTGGTGCTTGATCTGCATTCTCCATGGGAGATGGATGGATTTTGGACTCGAAAGAAGTAGTAGAGGAGTGGATGAAACTCCGGGGGGATTTGACTGAAGACCGAAGCTAATAGGGATCCAATCCAAGGGCTTGCAATCGACCTGAAAAGGCATAGGATAAGATTTATTTTTTAGAAACAGGGAAGAAACTATTTTTGGATTTTTCATAAAGAAGGGGAAAATGTTTTTGGACACGGAACTCAGCATGATTATTATGATTATTATGTTATCACTTGTATTTAATTCTCCTAAATGCAATGACGGACGGGACCCGATCCTGGAAAAGTGGGGTTTTTAATATATGCAAAGCTATGATTTGGACTTGTAAACAAGGTCCCGTTTTAAAAAATGCACGAAAATTGGGCGGCAGACCGACCCAAAATTTTGGCAGAGTTTCGGGTTGAAACCGACAATCTAAAGTGCGTATCCTAAGTCTGACACCTATATACGGGTATGCAGTTGGTTGGGTTAATCGGCATGGGTTCCCCCCTTTGGCGTGAATTCCATGATATACGTCTTGCTCTTGCGGGCAATCGGTACATGTGTACAAGCCATTTGATATACCTAAGTGTACGTGAATTTCCTCACCATATACCTCGTGGGGATGGTACGTGTGAGAGCAAATTCGATATACTCGGCATACGTGAATGAATTACCAGTGATATACCTCCCTTCATAACTTCGTTCAAGCGGTAGGATGTGGGGGAACCCTTCAATATACGTCGAAGGTACTTGGCCAATGGAAGGTGAGAGTCATATCGCTTAGGCTAACTGCGACCTGCCAGACCAGCGCCCATCACGAAGTGACCCTCCAGTTACTGGGTAAAATTTGGTCAATATCAATGCTCTTTGGTGATGTTGCATGAATCATGCCTAATTCTCTTTATTAGTATCTTATGATGAGAATTCCATTCTTGATTATGCCAAATAGGGAACAAAGTACAAGTACCCCAAAAGGTACGCCGAGTATGGATGGGTGATGCGTGCAACATGGGAATATACATGTGATCCAAGGTGCACGTGGTGCGAAGTGTACATGGAGAATTTTCTACAAGTGTGTGAACATAAGCGTAAGCATGGAATACATGTGAGAAAGGGGAATAGACAGATATGGGGGGAAACATAAACAAATATAGCATCCATGTAAATAGAGTCAAGCCCATAACCAAAAACACAATTCCCTAGAGGAGTTGCCACTGTGGCCATCCCCGATCCTGATCCTCGCGGGCGGGCGCATGGAGGAAAGGACCCTTCAGGTCCCGCACGTCCCTCTCGGGAGCGCTTCGGCCGACGTCATTTATGGTGTGAAAATGTAGAGAAATTTAGAGTCTACAGTCTATTTTACTCAAAACAGATTAAAAAAAAAGGGGAAGCCACCCCGAAGAGTGGCATCCAAAGACATACTGGTGCATACGAAACCAAGAAGATTCGATAAGGGTTCAGAGGCTTAGTTACGAAATAGGAAGGTGTTAGGCACCCATTCCGCCCTATCAGTCTCTCATGAATATTTGCTATTTTCCTTTATGTTTCCCCCCGTGATATGGGTGCATGTGTATATATATATAATGGAGGTAGTAATCCTCGACTTGTATCATGGAAAAGATAAAGCAAGTCATCTGTAGGAAGATATAGGAGTAATATTAGAAAAATGAGATTTACGCGATTACCCCTACGTTGATCGTTATAAGGGAACGATAACGCATATGGGGTAATGAGTCACTAAGAACAATTATACATATAATATAAGAAAAATGGATTTAGAGAAGATATAAAATGAGAGAAAAAGTGAGAAAAAGGACTCGAGTCGCGGGTTTTACCCCGAGACGCCTACGTAGCCTATAAAGGCATCAAAGTCCACGTAGTTCACATACAAAATGAGGGGTGGGGTTTATCCCATAAATCCAAATGGGGAATCTCTTATTTTAAGTGTGTGTGTATGTGTAGAAAAAAAGTGTTTTAGTTGTGAGAAAAATGTGGGAAAAGTGTGAGAATTCCTACTTGGAATTTATGAGCAAACCCTCTTTTTCTTATTTTTTGGGTTTTATCAAAATAAAAGATGTACAGTAATACTAAATAAAAAGTATATTAGTATGTGTGAAATGAGATAATAAAAGTGCTAAGTATGAAAACAAACTATTGAGAATTCAAGATAATTTAAAGAGAGAGTTTGAGAAAGTTGGACCTTCTTGAAGATCTTGAGCTTGATCTTGAATGTTGGGGATCATCCCTTCAACTATGGATGATGATGAAGAGTGGATAATTCATCAAGTTTGATGAAAGGGATGATGAAAAGTGGAAGTAAAAGGGGATTTGGAAGTTGAAGTCACGCTGCCTTCGAGAGAGGTTTCTGGGATTCGTTGAGAGAGATTTTTATCAGATCTAGGCTCCCCTTGCAAATGAAGTGAAGGCCTACTTTTATAGTCCTAGGTGAGTGTCGATCGGAATAGAGCCCTTCCTGCCTATCGGCAGGCAGGTGCCGATAGGCAGGTTCTGGAACCTGCCGTTTGGCAGTGTTTCAGGCTTTTTTGAAAAATTGGCCACCTAGGGCAAACTATTGGTCAGAATTACGCACGGGGCATACCGTTGAAAAATTGATTCAGAGACCTTCGAAATCATTTGGACCGATCCCGGGTTTGAGAGTTGACTTTGGGTCAAATATGGCTCGGAAGCATTTGTCGGTCCATTGGATGGGGAATCATTCGGACGCAAACGGATCATTCATCCGCATGATAAGTCCAAATCGTGCACGGGGCATACCGTTGGAAAGGTCAGGAGATGTACTTTGACATTCCAAAGAGTTTGACCCGATTTGGAGAGATGACTTTGGTCAATCGGGCCCGAGAAGCACTCGGTGGCCTCCCAGAGTCAAACAAATCGTTCGTCTGCATGGAAAGTAAGAATCATGCACGGGGTGGACCGTTGGAAAGGGTATTCAGAGGCCTTTGAAGATTCATTCTGCTTCGGTCAAGCTGAAGAGTTGATATAGGTCAAACAGAGCCCGGGAGCTCCCGGTGGCCTCTAGGTCAGGTTTCGAACGCAAACGGATCGTTCGTCCTCATGGTAAGTCAGAATCGTGCAAGGATCAGACCATTGGAAAGGGTATTCAGTACCCTTAGAAGATTCATTCAGTCTCGATTGAGACGAAGAGTTTGAATTTTGGGTCAAACTGAGCCGGGGAGCCCCTAGTGGCCTCTAGGTCAGGTTTCAGACGCAAACGGACCATTCGTCCTCATGGTAATTTGGAATCGCGCACGGGGTAGACCATTGGAAAGGTTATTCAGTGCCCTTAGAAGATTCATTCAGTCTCGGTCTAGACGAAAAGTTTGACTTTTGGGTCAAACTGAGTCGGGGAGTGCCCAATGTCTTTCAGATCAGTACTCGAGACGTGACCTAGGTTTACAGTCATGAAGGCAGGTACTATGGACCTAAGGAGAGTTAGGGGGTAATAGAATGGGGCGTCTACACGTGCGTATGGTGAAGCCCCCTGGCTAATGAATGCAGGGTGGATACAGTCGTATAGGCCATATGAGCGATTATATATTTTCTTCGTTGGTTAGGTGATTCTGGGTGTGGTCATGACTATCCCGCAGGCATATGGCCGCTTCCCGATGATTTGTTAGGTTCCCACGTTTTCTTGTTTGATAGGCCCTGGAATATGATAGCCATTTAGGGGCCCGTCCAGTGGGGAAACCCGAAGGGACGATCTTAGATATGTTAAAGCAATTTATGAAAATAAATTGGCTTTAATTACATTTCCTGGATATAATAAAGGAAATGGGATAAACAGTTTGGCTTCGAAAACACTTCCCGGATGCAAGAAGGGAAGTGGAAGCATATGATATGGTAAACGCATTTTTATGATAATAAAAATGGCTTTTAAATACATTTCCCGGATGTAAGAAGGGAAATGAGATGTTTTAAAATGAAAAATCATTTTAATGTTAATAAAACTAGCTTTTAAAAAGTTATATGATATGTTAAAGCAATTCATGCTAATGAGTTGGCTTTTAATTACATTTCCTGGATATAAGAAAGGAAAATGAAAGTTTTGAAATAAAAATGATAAGTATTGGTAAATACTTTGTATATGAATCCTCAGTTGGGGAGATAGATCCGGATGTGTATTATAAAGATGAAATTAAATTGGTAAACCTTAGTCCGGGAGATAGTATCCAAATGTATATTGTAAGATGTCTATAAAAATGAATATGATTTGTATATTAATACATTAGTTTTGTACTACGGGCCTAATGGATCTCTACCATTAACCCTGCCAAGTAGTAGTGTATCAGGGGGGTTCCTTGTTTGGACTTCGCTTCGCGAGACACCCCACGCACGAACTTAGCGCATCGTTGAGAATGGAGAGAAGTTTATCCCTTAGTACTCGGGCGGTATAGGTTTCTAGTAGTCGGGTGAATTAGACTAGTTAGGCGTGATAGCATGACTAGGGTATTTTGTTAGGAAACGTTAGGTGTGCAGTACTAGAAGAGAGGGAGGGGTATCTCATGGGAGTGTGATACCAAACTTAAATATGAGAAAACCTTTTTCTAAAAATAAAGCATTTATGCACTTGCAAAATATTTTCAAACTCGGGCTCTGACCCGTTTATCTACTTTTCCTCTCTTGCTATATATATATATATATATTATATAGGTGTCCAGACACAGGGATGACTGGATGGCACCTCTTTCGAGTCAGACGTCAGCTGCAGCAGCTATGGATGCATGCAGGTTTTTGATAGCCACTTCCATTCTTGTACTCTAGATAGGAGGTACTGTATAAATATTCGGGCCAATGGTCCAATTGCATTTATTTATTCTTTTAGAGAATCATTCGATATAGTTGTATATTTTGACCAAGTGTTAGGTTATTTTCTTTTATTTCAGTTTCATTTACACATAAACTGTGTGGATGTTTTATTTATAGTCGTCTAAAAAGATTAGTTAAGTAAAAGTGTTTGACGCCAGCCTGAAAGGTTAGTAGTAATTAAATGTATTTCGACAGTGATGCTAAGAATGATCCATATGAGACTCCTGTTAAAATTTGATATAGGCGTGATCGCCTGGTATCTTATTAGGAGGGTTATCACAATACCCGAGCTATATTATTTATTTGGGGGGCATTGGATTGTTTCGAGGATAATTGACATGATAGTGGATGGTAGTCCATACCGTATTGTTGGAAATGTGGCAGAAATTTTGATACTAGATATTGGGATGTGTAGTTCCATGATGAGATCATAAATTATGATTATGATTATGATATTGAGATTTTAGTTTGAGTTTTCATACTGCATACACTTTTGTATATGATGCACGCACACATGAGTATGTGTAGTTACACTTGGAGCATTTATACGAGCTACTGAGTTTCCCGCTCATTCCCCTAGAGTTTTTTGTATTTTAGGTTGATGTGAGATGATATTTATGGTATCGTTGGTATTCGGACCATCACTAGAGGCTCTGGATATTTATTTTCAAAATTTATTTATAACATTTTGTTTATTGTAAATTATTTTTTAAATTGGCATTTGAGATTTAATGAAATTGACAAATTTCATTCAATTGATTTATTATATATGGTTCCACAAATTCATTCTCAGTCTAAATGGTATTGTTTTAAAAAAATTCTCTAATTTATCAATTTTTTTAGTAAAACCTCTCGGTGTGTTACAAAGTGGTATTAGAGCATAGGTTATTAGTATTCTCGGGCGTGGGGTTATTGTTTCGTTACGTTGTCCGTTGAGAGAGATTTGGTTTATGTTCGATCTTATTTGGGTGACTTTGAACTATCTGTTTGAATTTAAGGCAAGAAAATTTTTGGTGAATTTCGAGGACAAAATTCCTTTTGTAGGGGGGAAGAATGTAATACTCCGTAATTTTGAGAGCATATTTATGAATAGTCTATAAGATTTTAGTCGAGATAATTTATTTTAAATGAAAAATATTTTTTATATTACATTTAAAAAAATTGATTTTTGTTTGTAATTGAATCAACCATATAAATTCAAATTCAATTATCTTTTGTACATTTTGTAATGGTTTAATATGTAAAGTTAATCATTTTGAATTAAAGGGCAATATAGTAATATGCATTAGCTTAGGCACCAAGTTAGGGTTTGAGATAGGGGATATATAAGGTGTTATGGTTTATTATAAGGAAAGGAGGATGAAAAACAAAAGACAAAAAATGAAATCAAAAGAGTAAGAAAATGGGTGGAATGAGAAAAGCCAATTTAGAGTGTTTAATCTTCTTCTTTAGTGCATTCAGATGAGATTTCATAAAAACCCAAAACACTTACCGGACTAAAATTTTCGTGTGAAATACAAATCTAAAGTGGGATTGGAAGTTTAGATAAGTTTTGGATATGATTTTTTTTTGGTTTTCAAAACAGCCCTAGAATGGTGGATTTTGACTCCCTGGAGGTAGTTTTGTACTCCCATGGTTAATTTAGTGTGCTAAACATATTTAACATTAATTGTATAGTTATATCCATGGTATGTGTTTAATTTATATGTATTGTATGCTCTCATATTATATTCGTTCTTTCACCCATTTTGTATGTGTTATTTTCATGCCGTGTAGTTTGACGTAACCAAACTAGTTGATTTTACAAGCATGTTGGGTTATAATATGATAGAAAACATGCACACTTGATTTATGGGAATGGAATCTAAAATTTATTTGAATTGAGAAAATTATATTGTGATGATTATTGTTGGAGAATGTATAGGAATTTCTTAGCTAAACCACCCATTGGACAGGGCGTGCTCTCAACTACGATTTTGTTTATTATCCAAAGACTAGGCCATGGACCCCCGTTGGGGAGTATACCAAGTTTTATTATGGCGGTAATGAAAAAAAATTATGTCTATGATGACAAATTTTAAAGGGCCATATATCGGAGTTATATTATTTATTTTGGGGTGCCATTAGATTGTTCTGAGGAAAATTGACATGATAGTGGACGGTAGTCCATACCGTACTTTCATAAATGCGGCGGGAATTTTGATACTGCATATTGGGTTGTGTAGTGACGCGGTGAGATCATAGGTGATGAATATGTTATTAGGATTTCAGTTTGAGTGATCATCTTGCATACACTTTTTTTATGATGCACGCACACACGAGTATGAGTAGTTACACTTGGAGCATTTATACGAGCTTCTAAGTTTCCTGCTCATCCCCCCATAGTTTTTGGTATTTCAGGTTGATGCGAGATGATATTTATGGTATCGTTGGGATTGGGACCGTCACTAAAGGATCTATATATTTGTTTTTAAAATTTATTTACATAATTTTGTTTGTTGTAAATTCGTTTTGTAAAAGGACATTGGAGATTCAGTCAAATTTACAAATTGTATTTAGTAGATTTATTATTTATGGTTTCGTAAATTCATTCTCAACCTAAATGGTATTGTTTTAAAGACAAATATCTAATTTATCAATATTTTCAGTAACACCTCTCGGGGTGTTACAAAGTCGTATCAGAGCATAGGTTATTCGTATTCTTGGGCTTGGGGTTATTGGTTAGTTACGTTTTTCATTGAGAGAGATTTGGTTTATGTTCGATCTTATTTTGGTGATGTCTAAATTTTTGTGTGAATTTAAGGTAAGAATTTTTTGGGTGAATTTCGAGGACGAAATTCCTTTTGTAGGGGGAAGAATGTAATACTCCATCATTTTGAGAGCATATTTATGAATAGATTATAAGATTTAAGACAGGATATTTTATTTTAAATGAAAATGTTTTTTTTATATTACATTTGAAAATAATTTATTTTGGTTTGAAATCGAATCAACCATTTAAGTTAAAATTTAATTGACTTTTGGACATTTTGTAATGGTTTAAATATGTAAAGTTGAATTGAAGGGAAATATAGTAATATGCATTAGCTTAGGCTCCATTGTTAAGGATTGATAAAGGGGATATATAAGGAATATTATGGTTGATTATAAGGAAAGGAAGATGAAAAACAGAGGACAAAAATGCAATCAAAAGAGTAAAGAAACGAGTGGAATAAGAAGAGGAAATTTAGAGTGCTTAGATCTTCTTTCTTAGTGCATTCAGATGAGATTTGAGAAAGAAAACAAAAACACATACATGACTAAAATTTTCGTCCACAATCCAAGTCTAAAGTAGGATTGGAAATTTAGATAAGACTTGGATATGATCTTTCTGGGTTTTCAAAATAGGTGTGTAATAGTGGATTTCGACTCGCTTGAGGTAGTTTTGTTCTCTCGTGGTTAATTTAGTGTGCCAACCTTGATTGTATAGTTATATCCATTCTATGTGTTTCATTTATGTGTATTGTATGCTCGTATATTATATTCGTTCTTGTACCCATTTTGTATGTCTTATTTTCATGTCGTGTAGTGTGGGGTAACGAAACAAATTGATTTTACGAGGACCCTTGATTGGTTATAGAAATTGGGTAGTAAATGTGTACACTTGATTTTTGGGAATTGAATCTAAAATTTATATGAATTGAGAGAATGATATTGTGATTATTATTATTATTATTATTGGTGAATGTATAGGCGATTCTTAGCGAAAACACCAGCTAGACGGGGTGTGCTCTCGGCTATGATTTTGTTTATTATCCAAAGACTAGCCCATGAACCCTGGTTGGCGAGTATGACAAGTTTTAGGGTATGTTTGGTTACTGGTGAAATATTTTTTACCGCGTTAAAAAATAATTCACCTAGGTGAAATATGTGTTTGGTTGGACATTTAACATGGTAAAATAAAATGAATATGGTGAAAAGCGAGGTGAAACTTTAACCATTTTAAACCATGGGTAAAGTGAATAATTTAACAGGTGAAAATAATGGAATTTATCTTATTAGTAGACTAACGTTTCTTATTTCCACTTATAACTATCACACATTTATTTTTCCTTCTCAATTAACACGATCATTAAATATTCATTCTTTATTTTAAAATATATTTTTTTTAAATTTCATTTTTTTATTTTAAAAAAAATTAAAAACATTAAAAAAAAATTTAAAAATGGAATAGTTATTCCTACACCCTCTATATCTTCCCCCACACCCTTTTCAATATTTAAACACTAAAAGACCCTCTATGCATATATGATTTGAACAAATGTAATCTTTTGCCCAAAAATCTATTACTTTAACAAAATATAATATTATGAAAAAAATAAAAATCCTAGTATTCTAGAAAATTAAAATTTTAATATTTTGAAAATATAAAAATTATTTTTTCATTTAAAAAACATTATGTTATTTATAAAAAAAAAAAAAATTAAATGGACGTCGATAAAAAAATGTTTCGTTACTTATTTTAAAAAATTGACTTTCTTTTTACCATTTCTAGTTAAAAACTGTTTCTTTTATTTATTTAAAAAAATTGTTTCGTTGTTAATTTTTTTAGTTAAAAACTCTTTCTTTTACAATTTAAAAAAATAATCTTTTTACTATCTGAAAAACGGTCTGTGTTAGCGATATGTATAGACAATCCGACCACCTATTCATACCGCTGGTGCGGACCAAAATATTAGAAAAACATTTCGCACCAGCAGTATGTATAGGTGGTTGGGCCGCATATACATATCGTTGCCGCGAACCATATTTTTTAAAATAGTAAAAAGATTATTTTTAAAATAGTACAAATAATAGTTTTTAAACAAAAATAAAATTTGTAAAAAAACACTTTTTTGAAGAAATCAATTTCTTAAGAAATTCTTTTTTTACGTTTTATATACAGTTTTTAATAAAAAAAATGGACAACATTGTACGTTTTATAAATAGTTTTTTTTAATAACAACATTTTTTTAATGAAACTATATACTTTTGTTTTTTATGAAATGTATTTATTTTAGTTGGAGGTGAAAAAATTGGACATTTAGATTTTATAAATCTAAGGGCACAATTGTCATTTATTATCCAAAGGGTGTGGGGGAAGACATGGAGGGTGTGGGAATAGCTATTACCATAAAAAATTGAAAACTAATTAAATTTTAAAAAAGTAAAAAATTAAATGTAATAACCCTTATTTTTTGAATCATTGTTTTTATATAATTTTTTCATGTGAGGTAATTATATAAAATGGTGGAAGTTGGAGTAAATATTATTTTAAGTGATTTAAAAGATAATGTTTACTAAATTTTGCATATTTACTGGATGGAAAATGTAAATAGCATTATGTTATGTTTTATTGCGTCGTTGTGCTCTAAACGACAATTACGATTTAAAATGATGTTGGAACATGAAATAATTTATGTTATTTCGGACGATAATTTATAGGGCGCGGTTAGTCCTAAAATGACTGAGATAGTCAAAATAAGTGTCATATTGTATTTTTGGGTTCCGGACACTTTTGACAGGTTACGGCTTAATTATGTAGTTACGAGTCATTTTAATGGTGTAATAACATTTAAAGATGGAATTTAGTATTAAATAAATGTTAAAGTCTTCTAAAACTCATATTTCCCAATTACATACTTTATAAACCTAGAGAGAAACAGAGATAAAGAGAATTTGGGAAAAATAAGAGAAAGAAGGAGAAGAGAAAAAATTGAGCTTAATCTTGTATCTACCGGAACACAATTCGAGATTTCAGCCTTAACGCGAGTTTTTACTTACACATATATAATTTCATGTGGATAATTTGTAATGACACTTTTGTATTTTAAATAATTGAGCAAATAGTAGGTTTTCATGAGTTTTAGAGTTTAGCCCTTAGGGTTTTGTTATTTGTATGAATTAAGTTGGTTATATTGGCTTATTGTTGTGTAGTGTGGCCATAGTTTTGTTGTTGGTTGATGAGAATGAAGGAGGTAAAAGAATAGGGGTTAAGGATTTGGATTTCGGTTTTTTGAATAAATTTTAACCGTGGGTCTGAGAGGCACGGTCGACTGCGGTCCAAAGCTCGGTCGACTGGGCCTTAAGGGTAAGGCCTACTACTTCCTTCGATAGGTATAATTTCTAAGCGCGGTCGACCGCAGCCCCATGACCGGTCAGCCGGGCCTTCAATTTGTTGTAAATTGTTTTGGAAAAAGGACATTTGAGAGTTAATAAAATTGAGAAATTTTATTCAATATATTTATTATTTATGGTTTCGTAAATTCATTCTCAATCTAAATGGTATTGTTTTAAAAAAAATCTCTAATTTATAAAAAAAAATTAGTAACAGCTCCCGGGGAGAAATTTTGAGAGCATATTTATGAATAGTCTATAAGATTTTAGTCGGGATATTTTTATTTTAAATGGAAGTGTTTTTTATATTACATTTAAAAACAATTTACTTTGGTTTGAAATTGAATCAAACATTTAAATTCAAATCTAATTTGCGTTTTGACATTTTGTAATGGTTTTGTTGAATCGCTATAGCGGAATAATGTGAATTCTAAAAAAAATCCAATTTTAGTTAAACCCTAAAACATGCATATAAGTAATTGAATTAAATATGAAAATCAAACAATCACAAGATCAAATATTTGGAACACTAAATTCAGGAAAAATCTCCGAAGGGCAAAACCTTTTATTTCTAGAACTTTGAAAAGTTTACAAGACC
The DNA here is from genome assembly GCA_949130495.1 of Sambucus nigra. NCBI lineage: Eukaryota > Viridiplantae > Streptophyta > Magnoliopsida > Dipsacales > Adoxaceae > Sambucus > Sambucus nigra. The sequence goes on along the minus strand of OX422222.1, from coordinate 226,468,279 downwards.
ATTGACTTACATACAACTTGATCGCCTACAAGAGTAACGCACAATTCCTTCATCAGACCTTCAAAGTAACGGCTAGAAATCAGCAGTGGTTCGCACGCAGCTATACCACAAGGACGCACGGTCCTAGGCACGCAGTATTCACGGTGTAGGTTATCCTCCCCACAAGAGTAACTTCATAGAGACTCCCTCCACAATAGCACGCAGCTCTCCAATTGTAGAGTTCTCCCCATAAAGGTAAAGTTTCAATGAACTTGAATCTAGGGTTCCAAAACAATTCACTAAAAGATTGGGATGTTTTGTGAATAGAAAAAATAAGGTTTTAAACCCTAAAATTGAAGAAGACGAAGTGTTCTGCTGTTAGCAGATTACTGGTATCGAAAATCATCAGGTCTCCTTCTTGAAAGATGCCTCGTTTAACGCGCTTTATAAAAAAAATTTAAGGTGGTGCGTCGTTCGAACGAGATTTGATGTCGTTCGAACCAGATCCTATATCGTTCGAACCAGAAAATTCGCAAAAAATAAATTTAATTTTTTATTTTAAAAATTGTTCTTTTAATCTTGGAAAATTCATTTTGATGAAAAAGAACGCCTCAACATGTAGAAAAATTTTCAAACCTCTTTTAAAATTATCCCAACACTTTTAAATGAACTGTAAAGGGACTTAAGTACTTTCTCACCAAAATTATCCTTGCAGAGGCTTGAATGTTGAAGATCTTGATATTCGGATCCGTCTTTGATGCTTGAATGTTCTTGAATGCTCTTCGACGGTGTAGCGGTATACGACATACTAAATTGATAATGGACAATGAAATTAATGTCTTTACAAATCCCCCCCTATGTCTATGCCGGTACAAAATAAAAACATCTAAATTATCCAAACAAAATTCCTATAGAAATATAATATCCCCCATGAACCCAAAAATGGAAAATACTAAAATTTGTAAGTCTTCAAAAATCTTCAACTTTAAATCATCAAATCTCAAAGCTTTTCTCATCAAGGTGTGCAATATAATGATCTTAAATCTTCGTACCTACACACATGAGATAAAGAAAAATACCTTCGTGACGCATCGAGTTTGAAATGATATAAGAATAAATCAATCAATCTAATCAAACTTCCCCCATAATGCAAACTCCCCCATAAAATCATAATTCTTTCTCCCCCTTTTTATTATGTCCCCAAATAGACAGATAAGAAGTAACAAACTAAACATGGAGTGTCACAATAAAAGTTCATAGAAAATATGAATCAAACTAAGCGCATGCAAAGGTATAACTAAAAAAAATCCACAAACTATTTTTTATTTTTCAATTTTTTTTTGTACAAAAATAAGATACCATAAATCACACCATGAATTTAAACCCAAACAACCAAGTCATGGAAACGAAATGAATGGGTGTGAACACATTCTATTGATAAATCAACTCAATCAATCATATGTGCACGATGAATACGTGTACTTCTAACGAATGAACATCAAAAGTATCCTTAGGTGTAAAATTGTTGAATTTATATGACATCGTCTTATACAAATCAACAAATAAAAGTCAAAGTGATTTCCACACCAATAACGTCAAAAACTATGTAGATCTCTTTCAAGACTTTCAAGGATGTGCAAACCCATTTTAAATTCCATCCAAACTCAATCATGCATATTTTCTTTTAGATGTAATCTAAATTCTCAAACATTGGAGAATTGGTGCAAAAACCTAATGGCCCCTCTTTGGCAAGAATTTCTTTATATTTCCTTTAAATTTTTTCGAGATCTTTTAAACCGCTTTGGACTCCGGATAATAAAATTCCTCAATTTTTTACGTCCGATATAATGGTTGTTTTGTATTCGCAAAGGTCAAATGAAACTTTCGTAGCCCTTCCCCATTTTAAAATAAAGCACATAAACTCACAAACGACTCTTACATGCACAACTTTCTTATCAAGTTTTATCGTGCTTGGTATGTTTTTGAAGACAGGGTTGAAGTGAAAACACCCAAATAACATGTGATCAGACGAGCACAATAATCAAATAAATCCGTGCATGTGTGTAATAAAGGAAATCAAGAGTCAAACATGTAGGAAGTAACACTTAATTACATCTTAAAGACTCCAAACATTATAAAGCACATGGATGAATTGACATATTGTCTCAAAACACTATCGAATAGTTACTTGAAAAATGGAATGATTTTATGAATCGGTCATCCTAAGTGTCCATCCATAAATGGTGTAAACAAAATACAAAACTCTTTTTAGATTTTCTCACAAATTTTATCAAAATAAAATCTTTTTGTATTTTTCAAATTTTTTTCAAAAAATGAAAAACATACAAAAATGATACATACTAGCAATAGGCAAATAATGCCATCATTGAAAACATCCTATGCTAGTAATAAAGTCAAACCTCGATCTTTAGGTGCAGAGGGGTGTGACAACCCACTTACTAAAATAATAGGTGGCCAGCCCAATACTCTAATAATCACAGGAATCATAGATGGTCCATTCTCATCATCACTATCAATTAAAATAATAGTACGAGATAACCACCAATCATTTTAGAAAACAGACTGTCAATTTAGAAAATTTAGTAAGTAAAAGAAAAACACTTAGACAATCCCATTTGTAAAAATGGTGGATATCAAAAAAACGATAAATGAAGAATGACAATATAATAAATATCACCGAATAAGTTGTCGGTGAACAGACCAATACAAATAGTACATCCAGCATTACAATTCAATATTTACAATATAATGAATGAGTGCAATACCTTGGGTAGAAAATGCCCGAATATATATACTGAACATAACTGGAGCACAATAGAAAGAAGCGTCTAATACAAGTAACCTACAACATCCGCAATATGCTGTAGCTCCATGACAACTGGAACGGAAATGTAAATGCGGGTGTCCATGCGGTAGAGCACCTGTACGACAAGGAATATATGCGAAAACAAATAAATATAGAAACGGGTCAGGGCCCGGTTTGATATGATTACCATGTGACTAAAAATGCATGATAGTTAAGTGCGTAATTCTCTCACAGATAACAGTAATATTTCTCACCTCTCAATCTAGCAGTAACCTAGCGCAATATCGTGAGATGTTCTAGTTAACCCTAAGTACTAAGGGCTAACTTCTGCCCATTCTCAACACTATGACCTATTCGTGCGTGGGGTGTCTCACAAAGCGAAATACAAACAAGGAACCCCCCGATACACTACTACTTAGGCAAGGTTGATCTTCGAGATCCATTAGATCCTTAGCACGAAATAATCAATAAATTTATATGTGTGTGCATATGTGTGGGAGGTCACATCTACGGCTACACAAAGAAAATAAAACCCATCCATCATCTAATGGCACAATTCCTAATTTATTTCTTTAGGAATATATATAAATGGTACAACATTTTATCAAATGATTACCAAGTCAATCTTATTTAGCAATTTTATTTCCTTTCTTCTATCCAGGAAGAATACATAATTTAAAGCAAGTTTTATTATCATAAAAAGTTCTTTCTCCTTTTTCATAAAACCCCACTTCCCTTCTTCCATCCAGGAAGTGCAATCAAAAGTCATTTTTATTTGCATGAAAATACTTTTGTATACCATATGCTTCCATTTCCCTTCTTCCATCCGGTAAATGTTATCCGAATCCAAACCATATATCCCATTTCCCTTCTTCCATCTAGGAAATGTAATTAAAGCCAATTCATTATCATGAATTGCTTTAATGAATCTAAGACCGTCCCTCTAGGTTTCCCTATTGGACGCACCCCTAAATAGCTATCATCTTCCAAGGCCTATCTCTACAAGACAACCTGGGAACCTACCAACATCAGGAAGCGTCCATATTGCCTGGGGGAAAGTCAGGACCACACTCAGAATCCCCTAACCAGTGCAGTAATATAAATGCCCATATGGCCTAGGGACTATATCCACCCTGCTCAATAGCCAGGGGGCTTCACCACAACACACGCAACTTCCCTTATGATAGCGATTTAGGGAGGTGTGTAATCAATAAATTATCATTTATGAAAAACTTTACTTTTCCTTTTTGAAAACATCCAATTTTACTTTCTCAAAATTCTTTTGTACTTATTCATTTAGTACCACATTTTATAATGTGCATTCTCTATTCATTAAGTCATGTTTATTAATGACCTAAGACCCAGAGTGCCACTAACCTCAAACTAGCCTCCAAGAGTTCATATAATTTCATAAACCCTCAAAGTGAGTCTCCATAATGGAGTGTCTCCCAAAAGCTCAACATTAATATTTTAACTTCCAATTTATCTTTAGGTTAACCTCCTATATCAATCGGACATTAACCTATACAAACTATTCCTCGGGTAAACCCAAATATCCACTCTTAGCCTAGGACATTAGTCTACCCAATACAACCCTCTAGGACTCCCCATTACTTCCCAAAGGAAGGTTCCTAAACCTCAAACCTAAAAGAAAAGGGCTAAAACAAAACTAGAAAAATATCACCTTTTCAGAAGGGGTCGATCGATCGACCCGTGGCCGTCGATCGACCCCTCAGGCTCGATCGATCGATCCTGGAGAACAGCTTCTTCTCCAAGAAGCTGTTTCGGCCATTAACGACACCTCCAAGCTTCTACCCGCTATTTCACCCAACCACAACAACAAATAATACTATAAAATCATTTCTACTCATCAAATAACTAATTATTTCTCTTCAAATTAAATTAAACTATAAGATTTAGGATTAAACACCAAAATCAACCAAAAACCCATTTATGGTTTTAACCTCCCAAAACTTAACTACACATGCAATTTATGACATTAAATCAATATCTAGCAAGTAAGAAACTGGCCTCGATATTCGTAGTTTCGGAACACCTCCGGTAGCGACGGAATCCGGCCCAAAATCTTCATTTGCTCTCTTTCTTCCATTTTCTCCCAACTCTCTCTTCTCTCTCTCTCTCTCTCTCTCTCTCCTTTGGCTTCTCTCACAAAAATGAAGAAAAAGAATGGGGGTGGGTGACTTATACGGGTCTTATAACATAAATCCCCACTTTTAATTGCTAATACACCACCAAAATGACTCGTAACCACAAATTTGAGTCATAACCCCTTAAAAATGCCCAAATCTCAAAAATTACAACGGGGCACTTATTTCGACTATCTCGACTATTCTAAAAACAACCGCACCCCCTATTTTGGTATTCGAGAATGTGTGAACTATTTTTGTGTTTCAATTTCATTTTATTTCATTAATTATACCCAAATTTAAATATAGTTCATAATAGTCATTTTACATATAACGACGCAAAATATCACAATATAATGCTATTTACCTTCTCATAACGCTAGGTAGACAAAACATAGTAAATATTATCCCTAAGTCTCATGGGAAATAATATTTACTCCAACATCCCCTATTTTATAAAATTAGCCCACCAGGCAAAATAGTATAAAATAGTCGCTCAAAAACCTGGGTTGTTACATACTCCCCCCCTTAAAGGGGAATTTTCCCCTCAAAATTCAGGTGTAACCCATAACCATATAAAGATTATACTATACCAAAAAAAACTGTGCTACCATACTAGCAAACCCCTCTCTAGTGCAGCGTCCCCATAGGACTCGGACTAAGGTCATTACTATCGATCTCAGTCCACATCATCATGCTATAACATAGCACCAATTCGTTCCTCATGAACTATCGATCCCACCCTTCTACTAAGGGAGGAGATATCTACAGAATTTCATCAAAAATTGCCTTACTTTCCGAAACACGTTACACCCTTACTAGGGAATAACTACTCTATCTTACAATCGCTAACCCTAACACTACTTACTCCTATTCGCATTGGCGTAGCCCTCAAAAGTATATGGTTCAATGAATCCAATCATGAAAAAGATATTCTCGGACTACTCCAAGTCTAAGAAATATACTATTCGCTGTTTCCATTCTAACGAACAGACAAGGCACACTGCCATCTATACTAGGCTACACAGGAATCATACTCGTAGGAAACGATCCAAACTATTGTATGGAAATTGGACCCATAAAAGCTACTACTCCGATCTTTCCTTTAAATCAAACCCACCCATCCACTTATGGGTGGTAGGATATACCCCATATCCACATGGTTCCCATTTCTTCCTGGAAACTTTACCAGTACCTTGACACGAATGTCTCTCTCAGTTCACCACTATTGCTAGGAACCGCATACAGTTCTATAACTACACTACGAAGAGTAGGGCGTACACTTCTGTACGTAGTCCACCCATTCCCATTGAGTAAGCAGCGATTGATTCAAATGATCCACAGTTTTCTCAACTAGAATCATGACCGTTGCATTATCGGTAATTCGATAGAGATGTCCATGGATATACCCGTTCCTTGTTCCACACTACTCTTTGTACACTAGTAGGTGAAAGGGTCAATCACGAACATGAATGCTCTTACAATAGCGCCCCCTCGGTTAAGCTCGTTCCACTTGGCATTCCATGCCACGACTAAACTCTCTGACGGTTTTGTACCCGGCACCTATACTACTCCCATCCGCATTGCCTTAGCTAAAGGGAATATCCTATCGATATTCCTTCACGATTACAAACTTGTTGCTCGTGAAAAGACCCAAATTCCTGCCCAGGAAGCAGTGCCTCTAATTCTTTAAGGAGAATACTATCGCTATGAACTTTAAATCAAGTGTGGGATGACACTTCATAAAAGTGTGAGACAAATGAATAATGGGTCCATGATCCCGTATTTATACTTCCCATTCCTGGCAGAGACTCATACGTTAAATCTACTCTCGATCATAACAACACGAGTGCAGAAGAAAAATTCAGCTCATACTTCAACTCCTCAAAAGGTAGGTTACCAACGTAACACTCTATCTACGAGAGGCCCCACCACTAATGGCATAACATTCCGAATAACTGGAGATCCCATACTTCACGTTCTAGGGACCAAGTCATACATAGATGTAACCCACAAACCTATTATGGTCAACTCCCAACCACCTTCCTAAAATAATGTCACATGCCCTAAGGGCCTAGCGTCCTATGAATCCTAAAGTCAATCTATCTATCCTAATCTAGTCGTATAAGTATAATACTAAATATATCCCTAGTGTCCAAGACATTTCCCGACTTCCTACATTAGCTCGGTTTCATGCGTGGGACGTCTCGCCGAAGCGAAATCCAAACAAGGAACCCCCCCCCCCCCCCATTGCACTACTACCTAGCATTATTGGTCGTCGAGAAGTAACGATCGAAGGCACATAATCGGGAATGCTAACGTTCTAACTGGTAACTCTACTAATACATATTTACTTCTAAGTTTCCATAGCAATCAACAGAGGCATTTACTTTCAGTAAAATGCCACAAATACTTTATCCCAAAATACACATATACCTCTTTACAAATGGCCTTCTCATTAAGGCACAACCATAAGTCTTTGTCAGACTTTCATAATCTTAGTCTTCCCCACATCGATCAGAGGAAAACTATCATAGTGCTCATATATCGCACATTAACTTAGCCCTTAATCACTCATATACGTGATTCTTGGCTAAACCTTCCAACCCAACATCTTAACCAACAGAAAAAAGAAAAGAAAGAACAGAAAGAAAATGCACATCTCTCCACTCCCAACGTCGTTAAGGTTCATGCGTGGAGCGTCTCACAAAGTGAAATCCAAACAAGGAACCCCTCCACACAATCCCCTTAACTAGCCGGGCGTGGAGATAAGGCATATCACACACAAGCAAAGAAAACAAGGCAAGAAAATAGTCAAGGAAAAAGAATGAAGCAAGACAAACAAATAATAATAAAAAATGAAAACTACCTATATGTCGTAAACCACCTCTATAAAGGCTCAACCTGTATCCAAGGGAGATATTATAGAACCACTAGATCTTTCTTCTAGAACTAGAGATAGGATAGCCACGCAATTTATTCGCTTTCTATCACACCAACCCAACCAAGAGTATCTCTACTCGTATTTTACACATAATACAAATATCACGTACTACACATATCACCACTCGCCCCATAACGAGTGAAAAAAAGAAAATACAGAACTTCCCTATCCTGGAAGTCATATAAATATACTTACTATATAAAACTACCGATACTATCACAAGCTCTATATACACACCCGGACCTAAGGTAAACACCATACTACACCATCTTACCTAAGTAATGCACCACACGCACCTTAGTTGGAAAGTCCCACCAACATACTAGCCAATCTCCTTGGCCTCTAACACTGGTTCCAAGATACATCATTCTAGTCTTATCCGAACCAAACTGCTTCCATCAATGTCCCAACTAGGCATCCAAATCTCGCCCTTGTTCTACAATTGACAAGATCAGAACACATAGTTCCCTTAACCTCTTCAGCAAAGAGGACATTCTACCAGCCTCCCCGGCCTTAGCTCCACGAGTCTTCCCCATGTGCATGTCCACCAATGGGATCTCATGAACGCTACTTCTCCAAAAGTGTTAGCAACACTTACTTATGAGCCTATCATTTCCACTGAAAGGCCCTCTCTATGGGAAAAACATTATGCCCCACCATAAAGAGGCGACTACCATTCCCGCCACTCCAACCTTACTCCAATGGGTGAAAGGTTCTCCTCCAATCCTCACACCTGGGCACTTCTATACCCAACTCTAGGCCAAAATCTCGGGCCTTACGTTCTCACTGAACAAGGTTACACTTCGTCTATCCAACCGAACATCAACATGTGGTCCTTGTCAAGGACCTCTCAACTCCGAATTGACATTGCTTGGAATCCCAAGCATAGTATCACTCTCTACCGACAACGTTACTTGGGAAAACTATTTTCACCGTACTTAGTAGTCACAGCAGCAATATAAAACAATGCTACAAAGGGAGAGACCTCCAAAGCGGCCCTCATCCCCAACTACAGTTTACAGCTTATAGTAATCCCATCCTATGATGACTTCACAATGGCCTTCCTCAACGCCCTTCATCAGACGACTTACAAGTCTCACCTGAACGCTCAAAAGATCTTCGGGGTTCTTGTACCATAGAAGGAGAACAGAATCTCACAAGATAATTCAACGACCTTAATCTTTAGGCTTTATATCAAACAGGGAGAAACGCAAAAGACGTAGAACGTCTGCACCGATTCCTAAGGACTCTAGAACCTGATGCTCTGATACCATCTGTGACAACCCGCCTACTAAAATAATAGGTGGCTAGCCCAATACTCTAATAATCACAGGAATCATAGATGGTCCATTCTCAGCATCAATGTCGATTAAAATAATAGTATGACATAACCACCAATCATTTTAGAAAACGGACTGTCAATTTAGAAAATTTAGTAAGTAAAAGAAAAACACATAGACAATACCATTTGTAAAAATGGTGGATATCAAAAATCGATGAATGAAGAATGTCAATATAATAAATATCACCGAATAAGGTGTCGGTGAATAGACCAATACAAATAGTACATCGAGTATTACAATTCAATATTTAAAATATAATGATTGAGTGCAATACCTTGGGCAGAAAATGCCCGAATAAATATACTGAACATAACTAGAGCACAATAGAAAGAAGCGTCTAATACAAGTAACCTACAACATCCGCAATATGCTGTAGCTCCATGAAAACTGGAATGGAAATGTAAATGCGGGTGTCCATGCGGTAGAGCACCTGTACGACAAGGAATATATGCAGAAACAAATAAATATAGAAACGGGTCAGGGCCCGGTTTGATATGATTACCATGTGACTAAAAATGCATGACAGTTAAGTGCGTAATTCTCTCACAGATAACAGTAATATTTCTCACCTCTCAATCTAGCAGTAACCTAGCGCAATATCGTGAGATGTTCTAGTTAACCCTAAGTACTAAGGGCTAACTTCTGCCCATTCTCAACACTATGACCTATTCGTGCGTGGGGTGTCTCACAAAGTGAAATACAAACAAGGAACCCCCCGATACACTACTACTTAGGCAAGGTTGATCTTCGAGATCCATTAGATCCTTAGCACGAAATAATCAATAAATTTATATGTGTGTGCATATGTGTGGGAGGTCACATCTACGGCTACACAAAGAAAATAAAACCCATCCATCATCTAATGGCACAATTCCTAATTTATTTCTTTAGGAATATATATAAATGGTACAACATTTTATCAAATGATTACCAAGTCAATCTTATTTAGCAATTTTATTTCCTTTCTTCTTTTCAGGAAGAATACATAATTTAAAGCAATTTTTATTATCATAAAAAGTGCTTTATCCTTTTTCTTAAAACCCCACTTCCCTTATTTCATCCAGGAAGTGTAATCAAAAGCCATTTTTATTAGCATGAAAATACTTTTGTATACTATATGCTTCCATTTCCCTTCTTCCATCCGGGAAATGTTATCCGAAGCCAAAGCATATATCCCATTTCCCTTGTTCCATCCAGGAAATGTAATTAAAGCCAATTCATTATCATGAATTTCTTTAATGAATCTAAGACTGTCCCTCCGGGTTTCCCCACTAGACGCCCCCCCTAAAAGGCTATCATCTTCGAGGGCCTATCTATACAAGACAACCTGGGAACCTACCAACGTCGGGAAGTGTCCATATTGCCTGCGGGAAAGTCAGGACCACACCTAGAATCCCCTAACCAGCGCAGTAATATAAATGCCCATATGGCCTAGGGACTATATCCACCATGATCAATAGCCAGGGGGCCTCACCACAACGCACGACACTTCCCTTATGATAGCGATTTAGGGAGGTGTGTAGTCCATAAATTATCATTTACAAAAAACTTTAATTTTCCTTTTTGAAAACATCCAATTTTACTTTCTCAAAATCCTTTTGTACTTATTCATTTTGTACCACATTTTATAATGTGCATTCTTTATTCATTAAGTCATGTTTATTAATGACCTAAGACCCAGAGTGACACTAACCTCCAACTAGCCTCCAAGCGTTCATATAATTTCATAAACCCTCAAAGTGAGTCTCCATAATGGAGTGTCTCCAAAAAGTTCAACATTAATATTTTAACTTCCAATTTATCTTTAGGTTAACCTCCTATATCGATCCAACATTAACCTATACAAACTAACCCTCTGGTAAACCCAAATATCCACTCTTAGCCTAGGACATTAGTCTACCCAATACAACCCTCTAGGACTCCCCATTACTTCCCAAAGGAAGATTCCTAAACTTCGAACCTAAAAGAAAAGGGCTAAAACAAAAATAGAAAAATCTCACCTTTTCAGAAGGGGTCGATCGATCGAAGGCCTCGATCGATCGATCCCCCAGGTTCGATCGATCGATCCTGACGGACAACTTCTTCTCCAAGAAGTTGTTTCGTCCATTAACGACACCTCCAAGCTTCTACCCACTATTTCACCCAACCACAATAACAAATACTACTATAAAATCATTTCTACTCATCAAATAACTAATTATTTCTCTTCAAATCAAATTAAACTACAAGATTTAGGATTAAACACCAAAATCAACAAAAAACCCATTTATGGTTTAAACCTCCCAAAACTTAACTACACATGCAATTTATCACATTAAATCAATATCTAGCAAGTAAGAAACTTGCCTCGAGGTTCGTAGTCTCGGATCACCTCCGGTTGTGACGGAATCCGGCCCAAAATCTTCATTTTCTCTCTTTCTTCCATTTTCTTCCAACACTCTCTTCTCTCTCTCTCTCTCTCTTTTGGCTTCTCTCACAAAAATGAAGAAAAAGAAAGGTGGTGGGGGACTTATACGGGTCTTAACACATAAATCCCCACTTTTAATTGCTAATACACCACCAAAATGACTCGTAACCACAAATTTGAGTCATAACCCCTTAAAAATGACCAAATCTCAAAAAGACAACGGGGCACTTATTTCAACTATCTCGACTATTCTAAAAACAACCGCACCCCCTATTTTGGCATTCGGGAAAGTGTGAACTATTTTTGTGTTCCAGTTTCATTTTATTTCATTAATTATACCCAAATTTAAATATAGTTCATAACTGTCGGTTTACATATAATGACACAAAATATCACAATATAATGTTGTTTACCAAAAACTTAACTTGCTCACCTAAATGTGCAAACTCTCTCATGTAGTGCCCAGGATCATGTAAAGTATCATGTGTCAGTGCATGTGTAGCAGAAACACGTGTAGTAGCAAAATGTGACACATAACCCAACTTAAAACAAAATTCCCTAAGGTGTCCTCTCCTCTTGTAATGGGAACAAACATAAATAGGCCTAGTAACACCTCTCTAAAAAACTCTAGGAATTTCTCTCCTAACACGAAATGGACGCCTAGGTGGGTTAATTTTCAGGCCATGTGAATCTGTCATTAAAGTGGGAATCGGCTCGGGTGCGGCAAAAGATGTGGAAGCACCATCATGACCTTTTCCTAGCCTGTCAACTCTACCCTTATCGGGACTAAGAACCACCTTTTCAACCTTCTTAGGTGCATTCTCAAAATTGACTTTGACCTCCCGAGTACATTCGAGATCACTCTCGAGTTAGGATACACGTGTCGTCAGACTAGACACCGTATCGGTCAAATCACATTATTCCTTTCTTAAAACCTCTTTATCTTTCTCCAAATTTAACACTCGATGACCTAAATCCCTATTATACTTCTTTGTTTTTAAGGTCTCGGTGTACAAATCTCTAAATGCTTTTTGGATCTCACTTTCATGTTCACTTTCACACTCGCTTTCACCCTCACTCGAGACACTCAAATCATCCTCCTTGAGGGTCTCACGAGAACTAGTCCCTCACCACCATCCAAACTCGGTGTGTTAACCTGACTAGATAAAAATGGGACACACATACCGTTCTCTTTTTCATCAGCCGAATCAAAAACCTCTATGTCGTTATCACTAAGTGTGGCAGGCATAGACACTTTCTTTCCCTCTCTCCTAATTCTAGTGGCACACTCATACGCCTTATGCCCTTTACCCCCACACTCAAAACGCGTCAAACTTTCTAAATTTTCTCACTTTCCTTTTCTTTTTCTCTCTCCTTTTCTTTATATCTCTCCTTTTATTTCTCACTACTTTATTTGGACTTTTTATTTTTCTCAAAAAATCTCTTATTGGAAGAATTATTTTTGTTCATGTTGAGAAATTTTTCGCAAACAAGGCCATATCTTTAAAATCAAAATATTCCTCTGAATCGGTCTCACAAACTTTTTCTTTCTTTTTCTTAAAATGAGTCTTTAAAGCAATGCCTTTATCCTTAGCCTTAATGGTTTGTGGTAACATGTAAATCTCATTGGTTTGAAGATATCCTATAAGTTCTTCCAACTTAAGTGATTTCAAATTTCCCAAAGAGTACAAAACAATAACTTTATGGATAAAGCATTTTGGGAGAGATCTTAAAATCTTTTTAATAACACGAGTGTTATCAATCAACTCACCCAAATTGAAACTGATGTTTATAATGTCCGATAAACGTGCATAAAAATCATCAAAGCATTCAGACTCAGAAATGATGATAGTCTCAAATTGGGTGGTCAAATTTTGTAATTTTGATTCTTTAGCCGCGTTCCTACCCTCATGTGTAAATTTCAAAACATCCCATGGCTCTTTAGATGTGGTGCACGTCATAATTAGGCATAACTCATCGGGAGTGACGGCTCCATAAATAGCACTTAAGCCATGTGGATTAAAATTTGACATTTTAAAATCATCTTCAGTCTAGGTCGACACGGGTTTTAAAGAGGTGATATTTTCAACGGTGACAGTGGGAGGAGTCCATCCAATTTTGCAAAGCAACCAAACACACTCGTCAATGGCTTTTAAACTAGATTTCATGTGAGCTTTCCAATAAGCATAATTTTTTCCATAAAAAATAGTCACCTTATTAAATGAATGTTCCATTGAAAAAATTGCGATTTTTCACAAAATTGATTTTTAAAAATAAACAATATCACATGATTTTGCGGAAAATAGGAATACACGATAAATTAGCGCAACTTGCTCTAATACCAATTTGTAGAATCGCTACAGCGAAATAATGCGAATTCTCTAAAAAAATCAATTTTAGTTAAACCCTAAAACATGCATCTAAGTGATTGAATTAAATATGAAAATCAAACAATCACAAGATTAAATATTATGAACACCAAATTCAGGAAAAATCCCCGAAGGAAAAAACCTTTTATTTCTAAAACTTTGAAAAGTTTACAGGACCATTGACCTACATACTACTTGATCGCCTATAAGAGTAACAGACGGTGCCTTCGTCAAACCTTCAAAGTAACAGCTAGAAATCAGTAGTGGTTCACACGCAGCTATACCACAAGGACATGCAATCTTCATGGTGTAGGTTATCCTCCCCACAAGAGTAACTTCATAGAGACTCCCTCAACAATAGCACGCAGCTTTCTGGTTGTAGAGTTCTCCCCACAAAGGTAAAGTTTCAGCAAACTTGAATCTAGGGTTCCAAAACAATTCACTAAAAGATTGGAATGTTTTGTGAATTGAAAAAACAAGGTTTTAAACCTTAAAATTGAAGAAGATGAACTGTTCTACTATTAGAAGATTACTAGTATCGAAAATCGTCAGGTCTTCTTCTTGAAAGATGCCTCGTTTAACGTACTTTATATAAAAAATTTAAGGCTGCGCGTCGTTCGAATGAGATCCCATTTCATTCGAATGAGATCTGATGTTGTTTTAACCACATCCCATGTCGTTCGAACCAGAAAATTCGCAAAAAATAAATTTAATTTTTTATTTCAAAAATTCTTCTTTTAATCTTGGATAATTCATTTTGAAAAAAAAAGAACGCCTCAACACTTAGAAAAAACTTCAAACCTCTTTTAAAATTATCCCGAGACTTTTAAATGAATTGTAAAGGGACTTAAATACTTTCTCACCGAAATTATCCCTGCAGAGGCTTGAATGTTGAAGATCTTTCTATTCGGATCCGTCTTTAATGCTTGAATGCTCTTTGACGGTGTAGAGGTATACAAAATACTAAATTGATAATGTAGAATGAAAATAATGTCCTTACAGGTTTAAATATGTAAAGTTAATAATTTTGAATTAACGGGCATTATAGTAATATGCATTAGCTTAGGCTCAATATTAGGGATGGAGAGAGGGGCTATATAAGGAATATTATGGTTGATTATAAGAAAAGGAAGATGAAAAACAAAGGACAAAAAACGCGATCAAAAGAGTAAAAAAATAAGTGGAATAAGAAGAGGCAATTTGGAGTGTTTAAATCTTCTTTTTGAGTGCATTCAGATGAGATTTGAGGTGAAAAAACACATACCTGACTCAAATTTTCATATAGAATCCAAATCTAAAGTTGGATTGGTATTTTAGATAAGGCTTGGATATGATTTTTCTGGAATTTCAAAATAGGCCTACAATGGCGAATTTTGACTCACTTGAGGTAGTTTCGTTCTCCTAGGGTTAATTTAGTGTGCGACACATATTGGACCTTGACTGTATAGTTATATCCATGATATGTGTTACATTTATATGTATTGTATTCTTGTATATTGTATTCATTTTTACACCCATTTTGTATGTGCTATTTTCATGTCGTGTAGTTTGGCGTAATGAAACTAGTTGATTTTACGAGCATGTTGGGTTATACAAATTGGGGTACAAAATATGTACACTTGATTTACAGGAATTGAATCAAAAATTCATTTGAGTTGAGAGAATGATATTATCATGATTATTATTAGAAAATGGATAGGCATTTCTTAACCTAACCACTCGCTGTACGAGGTGTGCTCTCAGATACAATTTTGTTTCTTATCCAAAGACTAGGACAAGGTCCCTAGTTGGCGAGTATGCCAAGTTTTATTATGACGGTGATGCCAAGATTTTCTATCTATGATGCCAAGTTTTGATGGACCATGTACCTGAGTTATATTATTTATTTGCGGGGGGGCATTGGATTATTCCGAGGATAATTGACAGGATAGCGGACAATAGTCTATACCGTACTGTGGGAAATGGGTCAGAAATTTTGATACTGGATATTGGGTTGTGTTATGTCGCGGTGAGATCATAGGTGATGATTGTCACACCCCAAACCCAATATCCATACTAATCATTTATTATTAGAATAATTAAATCATAATCTAGAACCCATTGGAAATATAATTCATCTATCCATATTTTACTGTATAATGCGCATAATCAACATAATATTATTATTGTGCCATAACGAAATCAATATCAGAGTCATAATTTAAGCGGACATACAATACTATGATTAACTACGATAAAATTTCACAATCATCAACTCAATCCATACTAACGCAAAATATACAATGTGTGAGTAAATTAAAATCTTCAGTGTGACAATGATAAAATCCCCACATTTAAACCCCGGCTCCTTCCAACGGTGCAACTCTCAAAGTTACCGGTCATATGGTATTCTAGTTGGCAGCATAGAAACCTGAAATTGTTAAAATATAACTGTAAGCATTAAGCTTAGTGAGGTACTCCTTCCCTACAATGTAATAACAATTCTATATAGAATAAGTGGATATAAAATCCGAACAATCCTGCCCATTGGCAATAACAAATCCTGGAACATAAGTTCTAACAAATCATTGGATCTTTGTCCAATTCCAATCCTGGATCATAAGACCCAACCAATCCTGGATATTTTAATATCCAAACAAATCCTGAATACCGAAGTATTCAAACAAATCCGCTCTTAGAGCTATATTCATATTTATATATGAAACAAATCATAAGTACACTCACCTTGACAGTTTAACTGGATTTTCCCTTGCCTTTATCCTATACTTGTTCAATCAGCTCTCCTTCCCTTCCTATCATTCTCACAATATTAGTATCATCATAAGAATATTAATAGTCCAAAGAATAACTTCAATCATAACTCAATTCATAAGCATCATATTATTCAATTCAAATCATTCATTAAAATGAAGTCCCATCTAGACTCAGGTTCTGATATCTAACATATTCAAATTACAGCCCAAACCCTTTTTAATTATTCTTGTTAATCCAATCCTTATTATATCATGTTTCCAAAACAAAAGACGGCACATCATTCCGAGTTTCCTAGAGCAAAATAAGCCTATTTCTTCACTACATAGCAAATCTGCCCTATAGGCTCTTTTATCGTTCATTCAACTTCCAGGAATTTTCATGATTTTTCTACATCATAAATTTCTATGATCTTTCACCCAACATCAGTAAACACATTGAAAAATATAAGATTAAAGTTTCATAATTTTTAAGGTTCGTTTGCTATGTCAAGCAAAACACCGAACACATGGCGGGCATATTTTCACCCTTAGGACAGATTTCTTACCCGAACTTCAAACCCTCACCAAGGACTCATTTGTTGGTATTTTCACATGATTTTAGGATATGTCATACATATATGAGTCCATGTTGATATCCAATTGGAAGCAATCGATTCCAGTAACTATACAAAAATATATGGAAGTTTGAATAAACAAAGTTTCTAAACAAAGCAATCTTAGGGTTTTGTACATTCAACTTAACTTAAACTTGCATATATCCATACATATGCACCCAAACATGAAAGTTCAATAAAAATCAAGGATTTATATCATATAAATCGTAAATGAAAGAAAAAATAGCAAGATTCATGGTTGGAATTACCTTAGGGGCTTTTTCGTAATTTTCTATGAATTTTCTTCAATTTTCTCCTCACTTTTTCTTCCTAACTTCCAACTTCTCTTTCCTTAGGCTTAAAATCTCTCATGGCTTCATTTTGGCTGAATAAAGAGGTAATTCTAAGGGTTTGAGGTCGGCCAAAGCCACCACCCTTCCCAACCAATGAGAATAAAACATTTGTTGCCATATTAAGACAAAATACTACTTAACGGATGGACTACTTTGCCCTTGTTTCGTAATTTTGGTATAACTTCTCACTCGAACCTCCGTTTCATTCACCGTTTGTTGTGTTACAACCATAACTCACTTGTCTACAATTATGTAGTTTTCACCTCAAGTCAATTGTTATGTCATAAAGGTCAAAACTAGCCTTAAACATGGACATTCCTATCGAAACCTTCAAATTTTGTATTTGTAACTAATTCGACATTTCATGCTTTTTGGAGGTAGGATTAGACTAAACATAATAAATTAACATCACATATATTAATAATACACTAATCATATCACACAAGCTAGGCATGATTTACGTATAATTAATCATAATTATATTCGGGTTGTCACAATTCTCCCCCTGTTAGGAAATTTCGTCCTCGAAATTGACATACCTTGGTTGTCCGAATCAAACAAATAGGGATAACGCATTTTCATGCTATCCTCACTCTGCCATGTAGCTTCTTCCATGGAATGCCTTCTCCACACAACTTTCACAAGTGGGATCACCTTTGATCTTAATATTTGTTCTTTCCTATCAACGATAGCAAGCGGTTCTTCCACGTAGCTCAAATCTTCCTTCAACTCAATAGGTTGTTCCACCAATACATGTGAAGGGTCTGCTACATACTTTCTCAACATAGAAACATGGAAAACATCATGTAACCGAGATAATTCTGGTGGAAACGCTAACTTATAGGCAACCATCCCGACTTTCTCAAGGATTTCATAAGGTCCAATGTAGCGTGGACTTAATTTCCCTTTCTTTCCAAACCTCATAACTCCTTTCCATGGAGATATCCGAAGAAACACATAATCCCCTTTCTGGAATTCCAAATCTTTTCGTCGTTTATCCGCATAACTTTTCTGTCTGCTTTGAGCTATTCTCATTCTATCTTGAATAATCTTCACTTTTTCAGTGGTGACTTCAATTAATTCTGGACCCTCTATCTTCCTTTCACCAACTTCACCCCAACATATCGGTGTACGACATCGTCTACCATACAAGGCTTCATATGGAGCCATACCAATAGTAGACTGAAAACTATTGTTATATGCAAATTCTATCAAAGACAAATATTCATCCCAATTACCTTTGAAATCAAGCACACAAGCTCTAAGCATATCTTCCAAAATCTGTATTGTCCTTTCAGACTGCCCATCTGTCTGGGGGTGAAAAGCCGTACTAAACTTCAAGTTAGTACCCATAGCACACTGCAAGCTATCCCAAAATCTGGATGTAAAAGTAGGGTCCCTATCTGAAACAATAGATACCGGTGCTCCATGCAATCGAATAATTTCATTAACATACAATCTAGCATACCTATCAACTGTATACGTAGTCTTGACTGCTAGAAAGTGAGCGAACTTTGTCAATCTATCCACCACTACCCAAATCGAATCTGACCCCTTCTGAGATCGAGGAAGCCCAACCACAAAATCCATCGTTACATGATCCCATTTCCATTCCGGTATCGGCAATGGCTGAAGCAGACCAGTAGGTTTCTGATGCTCCACTTTCACTTGCTGACATATAAGGCACCTCGCAACAAAATCAGCTATTTCCTTCTTCATATTATTCCACCAATAATGCTCCTTTAAATCCCTATACATTTTAGTGCTACCAGGATGCATAGTATAAATGGAATTATGAGCCTCATCTAAAATTTCCTCTTTCAATCCACACACATTAGGCACACACAACCGATGCTTATACAATAAAGTGCCATCATTCACAATACAAAAATCTTCAGACTTACCATCTCGGAGATCTTGTCGTTTCTTCTCAAGGAAAGGATCTTGACTTTGCAAATCATGAATACGGGTAGCTAACAAAGGCCTCACGCTTACATGAGCAAAGAATCTGTCCCCATCTGCTAGCTGCAATTCCACTCCCATCAATCTCAACTCCATAATATGAGAAACTCTAGCACATCGAATACACGATAACCTGCCTGAAGCCTTTCTACTCAAAGCGTCTGCAACTACATTTGCCTTTCCTGGGTGGTAGTGAATTGTACAATCATAATCTTTAATTAACTCCATCCACCGCCTCTGCCTCAAATTCAACTCCTTCTGAGTAAACAAATACTTAAGGCTTTGATGGTCAGTAAAAATTTCACATACCTCACCATATAGATAATGACGCCATAATTTTAAAGCAAATACAATAGCAGCAAGTTCCAAATCATGTGTAGGATAATTACGTTCATGTGTACGCAACTGCCTAGAAGCATAGGCAATAACTTTACCATGCTGCATAAAAACACAACCCAACCCCTGATGTGAAGCATCGGTATAAACAACAAAACCATCTCCACCATGCGGAATAGTAAGAACAGGTGCGGTTACCAACCTCTTTTTCAATTCATCAAAACTATTTTCGCAATCAGAATTCCATTCAAACTTAACATCTTTCCGAGTCAGTTTAGTCATTGGTAAGGCAATCGAAGAAAATCCCTTAATAAACCTTCTATAATACCCAGCTAAACCCAGAAAACTCCTCACCTCAGTCACATTATCGGGTCTCTCCCATTTCACAATAGCCTCTACCTTTTTAGGATCAACACATATACCATCTCCAGAAATAACATGGCCTAAAAATGCAACTTGTGATAGCCAAAATTCACACTTGCTAAACTTGGCATACAACTTCTTATCTTTCAACAGATTCAAAATAGTTGTGAGATGTTTTTCATGTTCAACCATATCATGGGAATAAATCAGAATATCATCAATAAAAACTATCACAAATGAATCAACAAAAGGATGCAGTACCCGGTTCATAAGATCCATAAATACAGCTGGAGCATTAGTCACCCCAAAAGGCATCACAAGAAATTCAAAATGACCATACCGAGTACGGAAAGCGGTTTTAGAAATATCACTTTCCTTCACCCTCACCTGATGATAACCCGATCGCAAGTCTATCTTTGAAAACACTTTAGCACCCTGCAACTTATCAAACAAATCATCTATACGAGGTAAAGGATACTTGTTCTTAATTGTAGCTTTATTCAGTTGCCTATAATCAATACACAAACGCATGGTACCATCTTTCTTTTTCACAAATAAAACTGGCGCACCCCATGGAGATATGCTAGGTTGTATGAACCCCCTATCAAGTAAATCTTGCAATTGAATCTTGAGTTCTTTCAACTCAGCAGGTGCCATTCTATACGGTGCCATAGAAATAGGAGTTGTCCCTGGTGCTAATTCAATACTAAATTCAACTTCTCTTTCTGGAGGTAACCCTGGCAACTCACTAGGAAACACTTCAGGAAAATCCCGTACAATAGGAACATCGACTAATTGTAAAGCCCCCTTCCTAGTGTCAAGAACATATGCAATAAAACCCTGACAACCCTTACTCAATAATTTCCTCGTCTGAATAGCAGAAATGATGCAACTGGGAACAATTTTCCTTTCCCCCACAAATTTAAATTCAGGCTCACCAGGCATATAAAAACAACTTCCTTACGGAAACAATCCATGGATGCATGATATTTGGATAGCCAATCCATTCCCAGAATTATATCAAAATCAGAAATATCCAATGGAAGTAGATCTATAACTGTATCTCTAGACCCCACAGTCAAAACACAATCATGAAAAACATATTCAGTTACAACCATATCCCCCATAGGCATATAAATACCCAACCCCACATCTAAACGAGCACACGGTATATTCAAGTATATGGCAAAAGCATAGGACACAAAAGAATGTGTGGAACCAGGATCAACCAAAACATAAGCACTTCTATCACTAACAGAAAGTGTATCTGTCACCACATCTGGCGTAATCTGAGCTTCTTTCATCGTAAAGACTCGTCCACCTGGCCTGGAACCACTAGCTTGTCCTCTACCCACACTCTTCACTGTACTGCCTGGAGATAACATTCTGCTTGCTACTTCACTATGTGCTGCTGGAGTCTGTGCCAATTGCGGACAATTCTTCTTAATATGCCCCACTTGATGACAATGGTAGCATTCCAATCCCTTAAGCTTAGGACACTTAGATTTATAATGTCCTTCCTCTTTACAAAAGAAACATGTAACACCTCCTATTGGGGCCTCACCTCTCCCTGACTTTCGGGCTGAACCAAAAGATCCTCCACCCCTGGTATCTCTACCAAACCTCCCCTGACCTCTACCACTATCTCCACCACCTCTCTGAAATTTATGAGGTTCCACCTTAACACTTCCACTCTCACCTCCCCTATACTGAGATGCGTCGAATCTACTTTTCTTAAAACTCTCTCTGCTCGCCACCCCTTGGTTCATTTGCCTTTCTGCTATCATGGCTTTGTTTACCAGAGAAGCATAATCTTCTAACTCATAAGTGGCTACTCTATTTTGTATAGGCAAAATCAGTCCATCTTGAAACTTACTACATTTATCTTCTTCCTCCTGCACATACTTAGTAGCAAATCTAGACAAAGCAGTAAATTTAGCATCATACTCCCTCACAGACATGTTCCCTTGGGTCAAATTTATAAACTCCCTCAGTTTCTCCCTCCTATAGACCTTAGGGAAATACTTAACATACAAAGCTTTAATAAATTCATCCCAAGTAATAACATCAGTACCTTCCATCCTGGGCACCAAATGGTTGCTGGCTTCCCACCAATATTTCGCCTCTCCTTTGAGCTTAAACACAGCTAGATTCACTTTCTGGTTATCTGGAACCTTCATAACTGCAAAGATAGTTTCTAGATCCCTGACCCACATCTCAGCTTCCGTAGGTTCAACTGACCCTGAATATTCTGGAGGATTCAACTTCAAAAACTTCTCATGCATGGAATCTTTCATTTCCTTCCTTGCCTCTTTCTCAATCCTGGCCACAGTCTTGGATTCTAGATATCTAGCCTGTTGTTCTGCCATTTGCGCCATATTTATTTCTTGTTGCTCTGCCATCCTCATCATTGCCTGCGCCATTATTTGCATCTCTGTAGGCTGCTCTTGCTCTCTAGCCCTTCCAGCAACACTTTGCTCCACTTCAGTATTCTCTGTACGAGAAGCGACTCCCTCTTCTCTAGGTTGTCCATTCCCAAGTTCCATCTGGAATTATCTGTAATACAATAAAATTCTAACAACCAATATAAACTGTTTACAGTACTAAACTATTTGTTAGTATATAAACAATTCAATAATATCAAATCAATCAATAACTGCCATCTAATCGTCACACACGTCCAGAATTAATAACCTAGACGCTCTGATACCACTAATTGTCACACCCCAAACCCAATATCCATACTAATCATTTATGATTAGAATAATTAAATCATAATCTAGAGCCCATTGGAAATATAATTCATCTATCCATATTTTACTGTATAATGCGCATAATCAACATAATATTATTATTGTGCCATAACGAAATCAATATCAGAGTCATAATTTAAGCGGACATACAATACTATGATTAACTACGATAAAATTTCACAATCATCAACTCAATCCATACTAACGCAAAATATACAATGTGTGAGTAAATTAAAATCTTCAGTGTGACAATGATAAAATCCCCACATTTAAACCCCGGCTCCTTCCAACGGTGCAACTCTCAAAGTTACCGGTCATATGGTATTCTAGTTGGCAGCATAGAAACCTGAAATTGTTAAAATATAACTGTAAGCATTAAGCTTAGTGAGGTACTCCTTCCCTACAATGTAATAACAATTCTATATAGAATAAGTGGATATAAAATCCGAACAATCATGCCCATTGGCAATAACAAATCCTGGAACATAAGTTCCAACAAATCATTGGATCTTTGTCCAATTCCAATCCTGGATCATAAGACCCAACCAATCCTGGATATTTTAATATCCAAACAAATCCTGAATACCGAAGTATTCAAACAAATCCTCTCTTAGAGCTATATTCATATTTATATATGAAACAAATCATAAGTACACTCACCTTGACAGTTTAACTGGATTTTCCCTTGCCTTTATCCTGTACTTGTTCAATCAGCTCTCCTTCCCTTCCTATCATTCTCACAATATTAGTATCATCATAAGAATATTAATAGTCCAAAGAATAACTTCAATCATAACTCAATTCATAAGCATCATATTATTCAATTCAAATCATTCATTAAAATGAAGTCCCATCTAGACTCAGGTTCTGATATCTAACATATTCAAATTACAGCCCAAACCCTTTTTAATTATTCTTGGTAATCCAATCCTTATTATATCATGTTTCCAAAACAAAAGACGGCACATCATTCCGAGTTTCCTAGAGCAAAATAAGCCTATTTCTTCACTACATAGCAAATCTGCCCTATAGGCTCTTTTATCGTTCATTCAACTTCCAGGAATTTTCATGATTTTTCTACATCATAAATTTCTATGATCTTTCACCCAACATCAGTAAACACATTGAAAAATATAAGATTAAAGTTTCATAATTTTTAAGGTTCGTTTGCTATGTCAAGCAAAACACCGAACACATGGCGGGCATATTTTCACCCTTAGGGCAGATTTCTTACCCGAACTTCAAACCCTCACCAAGGACTCATTTGTTGGTATTTTCACATGATTTTAGGATATGTCATACATATATGAGTCCATGTTGATATCCAATTGGAAGCAATCGATTCCAGTAACTATACAAAAATATATGGAAGTTTGAATAAACAAAGTTTCTAAACAAAGCAATCTTAGGGTTTTGTACATTCAACTTAACTTAAACTTGCATATATCCATACATATGCACCCAAACATGAAAGTTCAATAAAAATCAAGGATTTATATCATATAAATCGTAAATGAAAGAAAAAATAGCAAGATTCATGGTTGGAATTACCTTAGGGGCTTTTTCGTAATTTTCTATGAATTTTCTTCAATTTTCTCCTCACTTTTTCTTCCTAACTTCCAACTTCTCTTTCCTTAGGCTTAAAATCTCTCATGGCTTCATTTTGGCTGAATAAAGAGGTAATTCTAAGGGTTTGAGGTCGGCCAAAGCCACCACCCTTCCCAACCAATGAGAATAAAACATTTGTTGCCATATTAAGACAAAATACTACTTAACGGATGGACTACTTTGCCCTTGTTTCGTAATTTTGGTATAACTTCTCACTCGAACCTCCGTTTCATTCACCGTTTGTTGTGTTACAACCATAACTCACTTGTCTACAATTATGTAGTTTTCACCTCAAGTCAATTGTTATGTCATAAAGGTCAAAACTAGCCTTAAACATGGACATTCCTATCGAAACCTTCAAATTTTGTATTTGTAACTAATTCGACATTTCATGCTTTTTGGAGGTAGGATTAGACTAAACATAATAAATTAACATCACATATATTAATAATACACTAATCATATCACACAAGCTAGGCATGATTTACGTATAATTAATCATAATTATATTCGGGTTGTCACAATGATTATGTTATTAGGATTTTAGTTTAAGTATTCATAATGCATACACTTTTGTATATGATGCACAGACACACAAGTATGTGTAGTTACACTTGGAGCATTTATACGAACTACTAAGTTTCCCGCTCATCCCCACATGATTTTTTGTATTTCGAGTTGATACGAGATGATTTTATGGTATCGTTGGGATTGGAATCATCAATAGAGACTCTGGATATTTATTTTTAAAATTTATTTGTATAATTTTGTTTATTGTAACTTATTTTGTAAAAGGACATTTGAGATTTAATAAAATTGAGAAATTTTATTTAGTCGATTTATTATTTTTGGTTGTACAAATTCATTCTCAATCTAAATGGTATTGTTTTAAAAAAAAATCTCTAATTTATCTTTATTTTTTAGTAACACCTCTTGGGGTGTAATTTTGAGAGCATATTTATGAATAGTCTTTAAAATTTTAGTCGAGATATTTTATTTTAAGTGAAAATGTTTTTTTTATATCATATTTGAAAATAATTTATTTTGGTTTGAAATCGAATCAACGATTTAAATTCAAATTTAATTGGCTTTTTGACATTTTGTAATGGTTTAAATATGTAAAATTGATAATTTTGAATTAAAGGGCAATATAGTAATATGCATTAGCTTAGTCTCCATGTTAGGGATTGAGAGAGGGGATATATAAGGAATGTTATTTTTTATTATAATGAAAGGAAGATGAAAAACAAAGGACAAAAAACGCAATGAAAAGAGTAAAAAAACGAGTGGAATAAGAAGAAGCAATTTGGAGTGTTTATATCCTCTTTTTTAGTGCATTCAGGTGAGATTTGAGAAAAAAAACAAAATACATAACTGAATCAAATTTTCATCTAGAATTCAAATCTAAAGTTGGATTGGAAGTTTAGATAAGGCTTGCATATGATTTTTTTGGGTTTTTAGAACAGGCCTAGAATGGTGGATTTTGACTCGCTTGAGGTAGTTTCGTTCTCCCGTGGTTAATTTAGTGAGCTAGACATATTAAACTTTGACTATATTGTTATATCCATAATATGTGTTCAATTTATATGTGTTATATGCTCGTATATTACATTCATTCTTGCACCCATTTTGTATGTGTTATTTTCATGCCGTGAAGTTTGGGATAACGAAACTAGTTGATTTTATGAGCATGTTAGGCTATAGAAATTGGGTAGTAAAAATGTACATTTGATTTATGGTAATTGAATCTGAAAGTCATTTGAATTGAGGGAATAATATTATGATGATTGATACGACGCAAATATTGCGTATCTCACCTGTTAACCTACCCGTTATTAGCCCCTTTGGGTATCTTAATCCTTATACTTAAAATTGTTAACCAGACAACCATGGATTTCTACATATACATTCTTTTCAGGGGTTAATTGAGCTTTTGTATGTATTTGGATGCTTAGTATGAAGTTCGAACGCTTACCGAAAAAGTTTCGTGGACCTTGTAGCTTCGGGGGCATTTTAGTAATTTCAACATTCGGGTATGAATCATGAACTCTTCATGTAAGTTGAATCCTTTTGATTTCTCTTTTCATGGCGACCGACGGTGCATGATTCTTATGTATAATGAGTAAGTTATTGCATCTTTAGGATGGTTTCATCTTCAAAATCACACTCAAGGTCACATTCAAGGGAATTTTTGTCATTTCATAATTTAGTTTTTTCACCGAATGTCTCTTGTATTTTTTATTCCTCTGAGTTATCTTTGCATAGCCTCTGATCGTGCCCAATTCCGAGTTATAACGAAGAAGTTATGGCATTTTTCATAAAGTGGGACAAAGTTGAGAATTGCGGACCTGTAGGTGTCAAATCGATTCGGACACCTCAAATCGATTTGGTTTGGACCAGTGTGATCATTTTCCTTTACCAAATCAATTCAAACACCCCAAATCTATTCGTCCAAATGGATTCGGACACTCCAAATGGATTCGGTCCTACAGATATTTATTTTTCTTCTTCTTTATTCACAAGCTAGCCATGGGATTTGTTTTTTATAAATACAATTTCTCTTCATTTTGAAGAGAGTTATCTCGTATTTTAATTAGATTCAAGGGTTTTTAAGGGGAGCTCTTCACCCTCCTCCCCATTTCGTTTGGGGTTTTGCCTATTTTTATTATGTAAGTTTACTATTCATTGTTTCTTTTGTTGTTCTAGCTTTATTTCCATTGATGCCATTTACTTTTCTTGCCTAGATTATCTTTATTTGTTGTTATTTATTGCTTTTATAGTTTAATTAGTTGTATTCATGCTTATTCCTTAGATAAATAGGGTCGGGATTGTGTTCCTCCATTAACGGGCCTCGAGCTCCGAAAATTAGGTTTTGTGTACAATTACTTTTAATTGAAACCGCGTGTATTCAAGTTGGATTGTTATGCATTCAAATTTATTTGTCACGCAACTTCAGTGTTTATATCAACAATCCTAATTTAATCCGTGTGTGACCATTTTTTATTAATTTTTTATTCAATCAATTTTGGGTTAAATTCCTTATTGTATGAAGTTTATGCTTAATTTTAAATGATCAGTTAAATTCCTTCGAGATGGAATTCTAATTACTAGTTATTTAGACCGCGAACATGTGTATGCGATCCCGACTCTCGCTTTCAATTTGTAACCATTACACCCTATCACCTTTTACACTTTTATTCCTTAAGTACTAAAAACAATTACCAATCTAAAATCCAATCACACCTTGTGGATTTCTTGCGATACCTAACTTACCATTGTGCTTGTCTGGCAAATGTAGTAGTATCTTAGGTTTTTGAATGTTGAGCGGGAGCCAAAATCAATGACAGTGTCCCTACACGAACACTCGGTTTCCCTCACATCAAAATGGCGCAGTTGTCGGGGAGTGTGTTTTATATTGTAATAGTTTTATTATTTCGTAGCATGTTTTTCTTTTGTATTTGTATTCTTTATTTTATCCTTTCTTTTGACTTGTGATAGATTGTTTCGAGAATTTGAAATTTTGGGTCTTGTCATTTTATTGAATTGGCTTATTTGGAAATGTCTCGCTATAACTCTTTAGATAACTTTAATTGTTCTCAGGATAGTTTTCCAAGTTATAATCCTAAAACAATGAAAGAATGCCTACATCCTTGAGCGTGAAGCTCAAAAAGTTATAAGTAGTCCCTCATCGCCTTGGGAATGAAATTTGGAATGCGGGGATCCCGTTAGCTATGAGAAAACCTCACAAGATGATGTTATGTCTTCTTGTTCGTTTGATTATGAGTATGATTAAGGAAATCCATGAGAAATCTGAAAGTTCTCAAGATTGGTTTTTGGCAAATGATGCCATGCTCGATGAGATCATTTCTTCAGAAAACCAGGTTGAGGTTGAAACTTGCGTTTAACCTCCACCCCTTTTTAATGAAGAAATAACTGAGAGTGATCAAGGATTTAGCACTTTCGAATTTAAACCTCTTATTAATTCTTCCGATTGTATTGAGGTTGATGGTCCTTCTTTTCCTTTATTTTCTACTATTATCTAACCGTTAAATTTATCACAAGAATCGATTGAAAGTCTTGAGGACTTTTACCCGATTCTCGAACGATAATGTTATTTTGAGATGCTTCATCTCATGGGCTATTCACTTGCACTAGCCCCACCCTTCCTTCCAATTGAAAAAACTTGGAAAGGTGATTTCATTTTTACCAATATCAATGTGGTTTTATCACCTTTATTATCCAAATCCCCATCGTCCGCCCAAAATTTATAATTGGCAATGATTCATTTCTTACACCTTACACATGCCTTCCATTGTTCAAATGGAATTCCTTTTTTTTGGGAGGCATATTCGCTTTGGAGGGTTCACCATTGATCTTCCAAAGACAAATCCCTTTTGGGGTGGACCCTCAACTATTTAGACTTCTAGTGTATAGTTAGTGTGAAGTCTAAATTGTAGGTTGTAAATAGTTATCTTTTATTTTTTCTTACTTTTAGTTTAGTCTAGTGTAATTACTTTACTTTTTTTTATTTGGTTTTGTTATGCTCGGTATTAACTTTCTTTGTTGATTCGTTTGGACTTGTGCTTATGGGAGATCGCTCCAATTTGGGGTAATATCGTCCTTTTCCTTCATTTGTATTGTGTTCTTAATGCGCATTGAGGACAATGGAACATTTAAGTAAGGGGGTGTAGGATTTTATATCCATTTCATGTGTAGTCCATTGATTTGTTTACTTTTTAGTTACTAAGTATACCTTTTTGTTAAAAATTAAAAAATATTTGAAAAATATTTTCTTTCTTTTTTCTCCTTTGTTAGGCATTTTGCCTTCTTTCCGATGATATATTTCAATAATTGCCCGATCCAATAGACAACTCAATGATGCATGTTCTTCATTTTAGAAGTTATTATACTTTAGTCCTAAAATCATTGATATTGTGAATAACTTCATGAATTAAACTTTAACCCTCGAGCACATGCGCTTTTCTTATTCTATTGATTTGGTTTAAGATTTTTATAACTCGGTAATCTTTTGTTGCATTGTATATACTTACACCGAGTAATCTTTATACCTTTCATTGTTTGTGAGTGTATACACTATTCATTCCTCGTTGAAAATGTTGAATAAGTCAGTTGTCTCTCTATTCTTTCATTGATCGTTCATTAATTGAGTTTATATCTTGAAATGTGTTACTTGAGCATGATTTTCAAAATTGTTTTGACTCGAGAATTGCGTAAACTTTATGAAATGATCATAGGCCATCTTTGTTATATCGCCCATATTATCCTTAACCTCACCTTTTATATTATCCCTCATTAACCCCTTTGAGCCTAAATATAGCCATTAATTTCATAACCCAAAATACCATGACTAACTCCACAATGGAGTTATATACCAAACTTATTACCTTCCATACCATTGTTTGGAATTATACTTGGGATTGAATGATGTTATTGTATAGTGGTTGCAATTTAAGCATGTGAGAGTGAGAAAATTGAAGAAAAAAAAGTGAAAGTGAAAAAAAAAGTGAAAAAGAAAAAGCAAACAAAAGAAAGTGAGAAAAAGAATAAAAGAAAAAAAAGATAAAGGTTTTATATGTTGTATTTAGTGTTCAATAATCCTTTTCGCTCTCCAATTTCATATATAATGCTTGTTTTGGAAATCATTTTCCAATTTTGATATTGCCCACTATTGATCATTATCCCGAGTTTTCATCCCCGAACACTTTGAATACATACATACATTCCTTTTGTTTCATACCCTAGCCTAGCCTACATTACAACCATATAAAGTCCTATGTGATCTTAAGGTGCATTTAATTTGAAAGTTTAAATAGTTTTGATAATCTGTGAAAATGCATTTTGCCTCCTTTAATGAGTGATATCTTTCTTTGAGATTACATGTTTTTATTTTCCTATATAGCGTTCTTTATTTGTGACATGTGTGCGTCCTAGTTTCCATTTACATTTAATCTTTATGCCCGCATGTTCCGTGTGTTACCTCCTTGTTTCGAGTGAATTCATTTGATGAGCGTAATGCCCGTGAGGATTGAATATACGCTTGTTTTAACAATTATCCGGTTTATTCAAGTTTTGACCAAATCACACTATGCATGTGCTCTCCCCTACCACTTTTAAAGTCTCAATCCTATAAGGTGCATTCAACCTGTTAATAACAACGAACTTATGTGTGAAGTCGTTCACTTTGCTATATAACGCGTTTGAAATCTTTTTCGTTGTTGTTAAGTTTATCGCATGTTGGGTTGGGCATCTTTTGAGGAAACTGCAATTTTTATGGGTTTCATCCCTGAAAACCCTCACGAGGCGACACTCGTCCATAAGGGTAACCTATGGGTTTAAAGGCTTATTACATATGCTAAATGCAATCGTTCACCCGTAAAAGTGGCCTTGTCATTTTTTATTCCCTTTGTACATATCTAATTTTTTTGTGGTTTACTTATAGTTCTTTTTGTTTCCTATTTCATTGCTAGGGACTAGTAATGTGTAAGTTAGAGGGTGTGATACAACGTAAATATTGCGTATCTCACCCGTTACGCGTTATTAGCCCCCCGAGTATCTTAACCCTTATAATTATGCTCATTAATCCGATAACATCAAATTTCTATATATACATGCTTTAAAGGGGTTAATTGAGCTTTTGTAGATATTTGGATGCTTAGTATGAAGTTCGAATGCTTTCCAGAAAAGTTTCATCGACTTTTACAGCTTTGGGGGCATTTTAGTAATTTCATCATTCAAGTTTGAATCCTAAACTCTTCACGTAAGTTTAAGACCTTTCATTTCTCTTCGCGTTTCCGCCGATGGTGCATGATTCCGATGTATAATGAGGGAGTTATTGCATTTTTACGATGATTTTATCTTCAAAATCGCACTCAAGGTCAAATTCAAGGGCATTTTTGTCACTTAATCATTTGATTTTTTGGCCTAATGTATTCTTGGATGTTGTATCCCTCTGAGTTATCTTCGTGTAGACTGCAACCATTCCCAATTCTGAGTTATAAAGAAGAAGTTACATCATTTTCCATAACGTTGGACAAAGCTGAGAATTGCAAACCTGTAGGTGCCAAATCGATTCGGACACTCCAAATCGATTCGGTTTGGACGAGTGTGATCAGTTTCCTTTTCCAAATTGATTTGAACACCCCAAATTGATTCATCCAAATGTATTCGGACACTCCAAATGGATTCGTTCCTGCAGATATTTATTTTTCTTCTTCTTTATTCACAAGTTTGCCATGGGAGTTGTTTTGTATAAATACACTTTCTCTTCATTTTGAAGAGAGATATCTATTATTTTAATTAGATTCAAGGGTTTGTAAGGGTATCTCTTCACCCTCCTCCCCATTTGGTTTGGGTTTTTGCCCATTTTTGTTATGTAAGTTTACTATTAATTATCTCTTTCATTGTTCTAGCTTTATTTCCATTGATGCCATTTACTTGTCTTGCCTAGATAATCTTTATTTGTTGTTATTTATTTATTTTATAGTTTAATTATTTTTATTCATGCTTAGTCCTTAGATAAATAGGGTCGGGATTGTGTTCTTCCATTAACAGGCCTCGAGCTCCAAAAAATAGGTTTTGTGTAAAATTGCATTTAATTGAAACCGCGTGTATTAAAGTTGGATTATTATGCGTTTAACTTTATTTGTCACACAACTTCACTATTTATAACGACAATTTGAATTTAATCCGCGTGTGACCAATTTTGATTAAATGTTTAGTCAACCAATTTTGGGTTAAATTCCTTATTGTGTGAAGTTTATTCTTAATTGTAAATGCTTGATTAAATGATTTCGAACCGGAATTCTAATTACTAGTTGCTTAGCCCGCGAACGTGTGTATGCGATCTCGACTCTCGCTTTTACTTTATTTAGACTTAACTTCTCGTTTTTCCTTTGTAACCATAACACCCCTTTTATACTTTTATTCCTGAAGTACTAAAACAATTACCAATCTAAAATTCAATCACTCCCTGTGGATTTCTTACGATACCCAACTTACCGTTGTGCTTGCAATGCAAGTGTAGTAGTAGCTTAGGTTTTTGCATGTAGAGCAAGGGCCAAAATCAACGATAGTATACCTACACG
This sequence comes from Sambucus nigra, assembly GCA_949130495.1. Lineage (NCBI taxonomy): Eukaryota > Viridiplantae > Streptophyta > Magnoliopsida > Dipsacales > Adoxaceae > Sambucus > Sambucus nigra. The sequence continues at coordinate 226,435,437 of OX422222.1, read as the reverse complement.
AACACTCGGCTTCCCTCACATCCATGATTATTATTGGAGAATAAAGAGGCATTTCTTAGACAAATCACCCACTGGACGGGGTGTGATCTCAGCTACGATTTTGTTTATTATCCATAGACTAGGAAATGGACCATGGTTCACAAGTATACCAAGTTTTATTATGGCAGTGATGCCATGATTTTTAGCTATGATGCCAAGTTTGATGGTCCATGTACCCGACTTATATTATTTATTTTAAGGGGTGCATTGGATTGTTCCAAGGATAATTGATCAGATAGTGGACGGTAGTCCATGCCGTACTGTGGAAAATGAGGGGGGGAATTTTGATACTGGATATTGGGTTGTGTATTGTCGCGGTGAGATCATATGTGATTACTATGTTATTGGGATTTTAGTTTGAGTGTTCATAATGCATACACTTTTCTATATGATGCACGCACACATAAGTATGAGTAATTACATTTAGAGCATTTATACGAGCTATTGAGTGTCCCGCTCATCTCCCCATGTTTTTTTGTATTTCAGTGATGCGAGATGATTTTATGCTATCGTTAGGCTTGGGACCGTCACTAGAGGCTCTGGATATTTATTTTCAAAATTTATTTGTATCATTTTGTTTATCTATAAATTATTTTATAAAAGGTCATTTGAGATTTAACAAAATTGAGAAATTTTGTTCAATCGATTTATTACTTATGGTTCCGCAAATTCATTCTCAATCTAAATGGTATTGTTGTAACCAAAAATTCTCTAATTTATTAATATTTTTTAGTAACACATTTCGGTTTGTTACACATACTATACTTTTCTCTCACTCCAAGGAGGAATAATCCCCTCAAATCATTGTTGCACGCCCAGTTTACACCTTTCGCTGTGTCACTCTAATGAGTCTGGTACTACCCTAGGTGTCTCATCTTTGAGTACTCACTAGAGTCTCACTTTAATCCACTCACTGTGGAAAAGTAACATCATGTGCTCGGTTTCTCAATTTCTAACACTATATCATATCCTCAAGCCATTATCCTGCTCTTCGCAACTCGAGCCACCGACTGTCGAGCCGTCCAGTCTAAATTCCATTCGTCTGAAGGGAGACTGATACTACGAGAACACCGTGTGGCCGAAATATATCCACCCGTACATAAAAAATTAACTTAATAGTAAGAATACTTAATATGGACGCACCTGGTTACCTAGATGCATTGACCAAACTTTGTCCACCATATCGTACCATGACACGGAACCAATCTGAGTCACCACATAGGTGAGAATACTTATTCACAATTGCCAAAATCGAAAATAATATAGCAGAGAAAAAAGGAACATACAACTGTCCCGGGAAATTTCTCCCATAGGCATCTGATTTTGGCTTTGGGAAGTTAACCTATACCGTATACTTGAAGTCATGACACTCATTCTTAAAACTCTCATTGAGGACCAATTTTGGCCATATACCCTGGCCTGGGTCACTAGCCATAACGAATCGAATTCCAACCATTCATTCTCATAATACGAACCCAATTTTACGAATCGAAAGTACTTTAGTAAGTTAATGCCCAACTTACCTCCTTGATAGCAACGCCATACGTTTCATATCCTCAGGGAAAATGAATCATTCCGATTGGCAAATACCTCACGCCATACTCATTGATCTTGTCCAATCACTAGTGATGACGTCACCAACCTACTATACCTAGGTTATTGTCTACTTTAGCATATCGTGCTGGAAATCCCAAACTTCTATAGAAATCACTTATTTCAAGTAGGGCACTCACCTAACCGTGTTTTTTTGACCACACGATATCACCACCAATTCACCTTACCATTTCTACCCACATGGGATTTTTGTGACGACCACGCCTGCTATCATTAGTACCCTATGGGTAGTTAATATCACAATTAGCTACAACTTCTAACTCGTACCATCTTGACAAGACGTGTCCAAACTAGTCCTCATATTATTAAGGCTACTCTAACATATACTATCAACACGTCGAAATAATAATCATGTTTTGATGTTACCCCAACTTAATTTCCATTTTCAAGTCCCCATGTGGTGTCCTCACCCTTAGCCTCGACTACATTTCCTAATACATTCCAAAATCAGGTATCACCACATTCATACTAGTCATTCCATGACATCCGAGGATCACACTGTCACACCCCGCAAAATCTGACAGACGGGGTGGCTAGCCACTGCCGCCGAACTATGCCGGGCGTGAGATAAATAAATACCATTCTTAGCATGAGATAGATATAAGACATAAATAAATCAATCTTAAATGATTATAAACAACTAAGAGACAAAAGATCCATCACATGCTAACTCCGAATAAATCCAATCTCCAATAATGATTAGACAAAATCTGAATAAAGATCCAATTCTGAATAACTGAAATAAAACCCATAAACAACATTGAAACCGAACGGCCCAATAACCTCTCTTAACTAAGTCTCATAATGAAATACGACTGAAAGGAAAGTCTAAACTAAAAAAAACGATAAAATAAATCAGCTCCAGCTGCACCTCCAAATGATAACTCCGATTAAACTTATGCAGCTTCTCCAATTCTAATCCTGAAAAAGATTAGTCAACGCATGGGTCAGAGCCAAAGCCCCGAGCAAGAATACACACTGCTCCCCTCAAATAGGATCATTGAACCCAGAAAGTAGCATTATACGCAATAAATATCACAATAGAATATTTTAAATTAGATGAGATAATTAAACTCGATAGATATAAAGCCATCTACCCGCAGGAATCCTCATTTAAATAGAACACACCAATATGATTTTAAATTCTTAAGTCCCGCGGAGTTAATCTTTCATTAATTAACCAAAATTATCAAATTTCTCAATTATTATTAGGTATGGCGGTCCTCCCGCCTCGGGTGATAATTCCGCAAAATTCATTATAGCGGTCCTCCCGCCACGGGTGATTTCTCCACCAAAATACACATCCCCTCATCAAAACGCCAGCTGGCCCATTTAAACTGTCGGCCCTCGCTGATTGACAAGGTTCCACACATGACATGACATAAATTACGCGAGTTATACGCACTCAAAAACCATTTATTTTAAAACTAGGGTTTTTCTACATGAAACCTACACCAATAAAACCCAAAAGGGTTATGAATATTATTCATATTAAAATATTTATAAAAATAGCCCCTTAGTTAGTGTCCAATTTTTCTAATTAAATTACTAATTATTTTTAAGAAAGCATGCAATTAAGTGTTTAGGCGATACTTAAAACGCATAATACTAAAGGAAAAGAATAGAGTATTCATGCCTATGAAGATTGTGTTAAGAATCTGATTAGAAATCTGGATTCCTATCAAAAAAATAGCAAAGAAGTATTCTTGAATCAATCTTGATTAAGCCTCAATTAAGCCTCTCAAAACTTGTGACAAAAACTTGATTGTGTTGGAGGTTGATGATTATGGTTGATAGGAAAATTATTTGGAAGTGTTCTCTGGAGAAAAACTTGAGAAAAGTGATTATAAGAAGTCCCATCACGATTAATGAAGCTTATATACTAATTAGGAGACATAATCCCACTCTAATACTTCAAATAAAATCACCGGACCGCCTTAAATATGGCATAGTAGATCGACCGACTCCCCAGGTCGATCGATCGATAGAACAGGTACGCGGTCAGTGGCATTCTCCTTCGTTTAATACCATTTTAATAAAAATCAATTTTTTTATTAGTCACGGACTAAATCCATTACAAATGTTTTTCCATTTTTTTTTAAAGGATAAACTTATAACTCTCATAAAAACGTCATTTTAAATTCGATTTCGATTCGCTTAAAGTTTTATTCTTCTAAAATTATAACCAACATATTTAACCAATAAAAATTATTAAATTCAAAAATTTATTTTTTTCTAATATTCCGATTAATTAATTAAATTAAATAATAAAAACACAGTGTATTACATACTTCCCCACTAGCAAAGAATTTCTTCCCCGAAATTAGACAAAGCATAAACATCAAATGTAAATCCCGGAACATAAAATAAGGCTCACATATGCCTACCCGAAGGATGCCATAATTGGGCGCCCATGGACCCAATTCTACGCACACGTACCCCCACGAGCAATAAAATAATATATATTGCCTATATACATACGCATAACTATGAAAATAATGGCGTACTACACGCTCCCAAAAATCTCCACTCGATCCTATATCCGAAAGTCATCAAAATGCTAACATCCTCAAATTAAATCTCAACATCAAAAATCGATACATACGATACCTAACATCTACACTAAAATCTCTAAAATAATTATCGTCTCCAAAAACCATTTTAAGGATCCTCGCATTAAGCTTACCAATTCTAAACTCAATGTCTACGACGTCCTTAGCACAAAGCTTCACCTCTCCAAGAAACACATCTAACACGTATGCTAGACCCTTTATCTTAAGAAGTACGAATCAACAAAGGGAATCAAAGATCGGCAACGTGGATGCTAAAGAGACTCATAACTTACGAGACCTAAGACCATGCTCTGATACCATCTGTCACACCTCGCAAAATTTGACAGACAGGGTGGCCAGCCACCGCTGCCAAACTATGTCGGCGTGAACTAAACAAATACCATTCTTAGCATGAGACAGATATGAGACATAAATAAATCAATCCATAAGATAATTAATTGAATCAATATCAAATGATCATAAACAACTAAGCGAAAAAAGATCCATCACACGTTAACTCCAAATAAATCCAATTTCCAATAATGATTAGACAAAATCTGAATAAAGATCCAATTCTGAATAACATAAATAAAACCCATAAACAACTTTGGAATGAATGGCCCAATAACGCTCTTAACTGAGTCTTATAATTAAATACGACTAAAAGGAAGTCTAAACTAAAACAAAACAATAAAGTAAATCAGCTCCAGCTGCACCTCCAAATGATAACTCCGATTAAACTTATGCAGCTTTTCCAATTCTAATCCTGAAAATATTAGTCAACCCATAGGTAAGAGCCAAAGCCCCGAGCAAGAATACACACTACTCCCCTCAAATAGGATCCTTGAACCCAGAAAGTAGCAGTATGCGCAATAAATATCACAATAGAATATTTAAATTAGATGAGATAATTAAACGAGATAAATATAAAACCATCTACCCGCAGGAATCCTCATTTAAAAAGAACACACCAATATGATTTTAAATTCTTAAGTCCCGCGGAGTTAATCTTTCATTAACTAACCAAAATTATCAAATTTCTCAATTATTATTAGGTATGGCGGTCCTCCCGCCTCTGGTGATAATTCAGCAAAATTCATTATAGCGGTCCTCCCACCACGGGTGATTTCTCCACCAAAATACACATCCCCTCGTCAAAACGCCGACTGGCCCGTTTAAACTGTCGGCCCTCGCTGATTGACAAGTTTCCACACATGACATGACATAAATTACGCGAGTTATACGCACCCAAAAACCATTTATTTTAAAACTAGGGTTTTTCTACATGAAACCTACACCAATAAAACCCAAAAGGGTTATGAATATTATTCAGATTAAAATATTTATAAAAATTGCCCCTTAGTTAGTGTCCAATTTTTCTAATTAAATTACTAATTATTTTTAAGAAAGAATGCAATTAAGTGTTTAGGCGACACTTAAAACGCATAATACTAAAGGAAAAGAATAGAGTATTCATGCCTATGAAGATTGTGTTAAAAATCTGATTAGAAATCTGGGTTCCTATAAAAAAAATAGCAAAGAAGTATTCTTGAATCAATCTTGATTAAGCCCCAATTAAGCCTCCCAAAACTTGTGACAAAAACTTGATTGTGTTGGAGGTTGATGATTATGGTTGAGAGGAAAATTATTTGGAATTGTTCTCTGGAGAAAAACTTGAGAAAAAGTGATTATAAGATGTCCCCCCACAATTAATGAAGCTTATATACTAATTTGGAGTCATAATCCCACTCTAATACTTCAAATAAAATCACCGTACCGCCTTAAATCTGGCATAGTAGATCGATCGAACAGGTACGCGGTCAGTGGCATTCTCCTTCATTTAATATCATTTAAATAAAAATCAATTTTTTTAATTAGTCACGGACTAAATCCATTACAAATGTTTTTCCTTTTTTTTTTAAAGGCTAAACTTAGAACTCTCATAAAAACTTCATTTTGAATCCGATTTCGATTCGCTTAAAGTTTTATTCTTCTAAAATTATAACCAACATATTTAACCAATAAAAATTATTAAATTCAAAAATTTATTTTTCTCTAATATTCTGATGAATTAATTAAATTAAATAATAAAAACACAGTGTGTTACGTACTTCCCCACTAGCAATGAATTTCGTCCCCGAAATTAGACAAAGCATAAACCTCAAACCTAAATCACGAAACATAAAATAAGGCTCACATATGCCTACCCGAAGGATGCCATAATTGGGCACCCATACACCCAATTTTATGCACACGTACCCCCACGAGCAATAAAATAATATATATTGCCTATATACATACGCATAACTATGAAAATAATGGCGTACCACACGCTCCCAAAAATCTCCACTCGATCCTATATTCGAAAGTCATCAAAATGCTAACATCCTCAAATTAAATCTCAACATCAAAAATCGATACATACGATACCCAACATCTACACTAAAATCTCTAAAATAATTATCGTCTCCAAAACCATTTTAAGGATCCTTACATTAAGCTTACCAATTCTAAACTCAATGCCTATGACGTCCTTAGCACAAAGCTTCACCTCTCCAAGAAACACATCTAACACGTATGCTAGACCCTTTATCTTAAGAAGTACGAATCAACAAAGGGAATCAAAGATCGACAACGCGGAAGCTAAACAGACTCATAACTTACGAGACCTAAGACCATGCTCTGATACCATCTGTCACACCTCGCAAAATTTGAAAGACAAGGTGGTCAGCCACCGCTGCCAAACTATGCCGACGTGAACTAAACAAATACCATTCTTAGCATGAGACAGATATGAGACATAAATAAATCAATCCATAAAATAAATAATTGAATCAATATCAAATGATCATAAACAACTAAGCGACAAAAGATCCATCACTTGTTAACTCCAAATAAATCCAATTTCCAATAATGATTAGACAAAATCTGAATAAATATCCAATTCTGAATAACATAAATAAAACCCATAAACAACTTTGGAACGAATGGCCCAATAACTCTCTTAACTGAGTCTCATAATGAAATACGACTGAAAGGAAAGTCTAAACTAAAAAAAATGATAAAGTAATCAGCTCCAGCTGCACCTCCAAATGATAACTCCGATTAAACTTATGCAGCTTCTCTAATTCTAATCCTGAAAATATTAGTCAACGCATAGGTAAGAGCCAAAGCCCCGAGCAAGAATACACACTACTCCTCTCAAATAGGATCCTTGAACCCAGACAGTAGCATTATATGCAATAAATATCACAATTGAATGTTTTAAATTAGATGAGATAATTAAACGCGATAGATATAAAACCATCTACCCGCAGGAATACCCATTTAAAAAGAACACACCAATATAATTTTAAATTCTTAAGTCCCGTGGAGTTAATCTCTTGTTAATTAAACCAAATTATCAAAATTTTCAACTATTTATGTTCTTACTTCAATAACTATTAGGTATGGCGGTCCTCCCGCCTCTGGTGATAATTCACCAAAATTTATCATAGCGGTCCTCCCTCCATGGATGATTTCTCCACCAAAATACACATCCCCTCGTCAAAACGCCGACTGGCCCGTTTAAACTGTCGGCCCTCGTTGATTGACTAGGTTCCACACATGACACGATATAAATTGTCGACTGGCCCGTTTAAATTGTCGGCCCTCACTGATTATGTCTCCAATATATTTTAATACCCGTCTTATTATCTTAGGTATTAATTCTCAATTTTCTCAATTCACAATATCAAACTATCCCACCCTTTTATCGATGTGAGATCCTCAAATTACCCCTTAGTCCCATACCTAAGGGCCCCCAAGTTATCAATACGTCCTACCCTATGTATAGGAGGATTTTCTAACATAAATCTCAACCTAGTCTCATACCTAGACTAGCATAACGACGATAAAGTAATAAAAATCAGCCCACCCCCAACATGATAAATCGTGATAATTTCCCCTCACTAGGACCATTCATAGAAGGCATTTTAAAATATAGGGAGAGCAATAATATCCAACAACCCATCGTCATAATGATATTTAATAATACCAACAAGTCTTACCAAATATGCATAATAAATCAATGTTCCAAACTACGCGTGATAGTCCAATCCATTTAATCTCAATTTAATAATCATAAAGACAAAATACTCGATTCATCCCATTTAATTATTTAACTTAAATATACCTCTATTTCATCGTTAATACAATAAAATTTTAATTTCATTATCTCTACATAAATTACGTGAGTTATACACACCCCAAAACCATTTATTTTAAAACTAGGATTTTTCTACATGCAACCTACACCAATAAAACCCAAAATCACTCATGAATCCTACGTACCCAAAGGGTTATGAATATTATTCAGATTAAAAGATTTTATAAAAATAGCCCCTCAGTTAGTGTCCACTTTTTCAAATTAAGTTACTAATTATTTTTAAGAAAACATGTAATTAAGTGTTTAGGAGACACTTAAAATGCATAATACTAAAGGAAAAGAATAGATTACTCATGCCTATGAAGATTGTGTTGAAAATCTAATTAGAAATCTGGATTCCTCTCCAAAAGTTAGCAAAGAAGTTCTCTTGAATCAATCTTAATTAAGCCCCAATTAAGCCTCCCAAAACTTGTGATAAAAACTTGATTGTGTTGGAGGTTGATGATTATGGTTGAGATGAAAATTATTTGGATGTGTTCTCTGGAGAAAAACTTGAGAAAAAGTGATTATAAGAAGTCCCCCCATGATTAATGAAGATTATATACTAATCAGGGGTTCTAATCCCACTCTAATACTTCAAATAAAATCACCGAACCGCCTCAAATATGGCATAGTCGATCAATCTACTCCCTAGGTCGGTCGATCGATCGAACAGGTACCCGACCCATGGAATTTTCCATCATTTAATACCATTTAACTAAAAATCAATTTTTTATTAGTCACGGACTAAATCCGTGACAAATGTTTTTCCTTTTTTTAAAAGGCTAAACTTATAACTCTCATAAAAACTTCATTTTAAATCCGATTTCGATTTCGATTCCGCTTAAAGTTTTATTCTTATAAAATTATAAACAACATATTTAACCAAAAATTATTAAATTAAAAAATTTATTTTTCTCGAATATTCCCATTAATTAATTAAATTAGATAATAAAAACACAGGGTTTTACACAATCCTATAGTGGCACACACTATCACCCTACCCTAGGGGTCACCCTACCATCTGAGTTGATTGGAAATCCACACCCAAAACGTGTACAACATGACTCGTAGGCAGTAAGAACACCAAACACATTTCATGTGAAAGTCCCAAATCCGATAAGATTTCATTATCGTACCTTTATCATCATAGGTGCACTCTACATACTTTTCGACACCCACATTGATATTACTTGGTTCTCTCAAACACACTCGTCTACGATCTTCTATCTATAGTGAACCTTAATCATCAAACGCCTCAAGGCATAACAAGATTTGATATTTATCATATATGATGCCACACGCAATCTATCCTACTGGCACCTCAATGTACCTATGAAGTACTCTCACACCAGGACCACATCGTACCTAGTCATTACCTTGGTGGCTAAAACGAGTCTCAATACTTAGATACTAATATTAACTTTCTTCCAAATGGTTGTGAATATGATTCACGTACGAATTACAAAAATTGCTACTAAGGGTCTTGTCAGGATATGGTTTGTCACTTACAACCTTGGAACCTCAAGGTCTGCCTCACCCAATCCTCAATAACTGTTCATCTATGGAAACTAAATTGCCTCATTATGAAAATATCATATCGTGGGTTAACCTACAAGTTAACATAACTATACAGGTCTTGGTAGGATATGGGATGTCGAGTATTGCCTATAAATTCCAAGGCCCACACCACGGATGCCTCAGGAGATTTTATTCCTCACTATCCCATTATAATCAAGGTACACCCAACCTAAGTCCTAAACCAAAGGAGATAATATGTTCTTACCACAAAATCAATACTTATGAATGATATTCAATTATCTAGTCTCCATATAAGAGATACACAACCTCTACAGCTAGGTCACAGGGAACACTACTCACTATTGCCACTAATAAGGCTACTCTCATCACCAAAGTTATTTCATTCTATCGACACCTTGAATGATTCTATTCCATTAAATTATAACACAAACACCTCACACTAACAACAATGGTGTCACTGTTATAGGCTTTCTAAAACACTCGTAAATTACTACAATTCTAATCAGAAGCGCGAAAGCGGTTAATAGTAATCAACTTGACCGCGTGCCAATTGGCACTAACTTACTTATCGTTCTAACCTCTTTGACTTTACCCTCCAAGACAGGAACTAAATTGTCATTGAACTAGCATGATCGACCCAAACCACATCGATGTCGAAAGATCTAATACTGACCTCACCACATCACTCATGAAAGGAACCTTGAACCTAGATATCTGATACCATTTGTAATGCCCAGAACCGAATTAATGGGTCACCCATAGTCAATCCAGTCTGACCCAAATGTTAGGTGTAAGTGCAATGAAACAATCTATATAATGTTTCTAGTCCAGTTTTATTTGAATTAACATTTCACTTGGTTAGCTTGCGATTCTAGTTTCAAAATAAACTACATGATGGATCCATGGGGAGCACCCCGAAGTCCAAGTAAACAGAGCTACAAACATAACAATAAATAAGATACTTACCAGTGTTACACCCTCAAAATACGAAACCACTCCTAACCTATAGTAACAAAGCGAGGGTATGAGACTATGCCCAATGGAAAATATACAAATGAAACATCGAATCGAACGGCAGAAAGGAGACTCAACATGTTACGCCTACGTGAGCATGCAACTATATTGTATACATACACATACATAAATATACATATACAAAATGCATGAAAAAGTTTGTAATAATAAAAACCTTACTTATTAAAATTAATTTACCTTAATCTTATAGGGAATTACTTTACTCATCCTTAGCATTTTCTCACTTTATTTAACACACATGGTTCAACACTTGAAACCACTACATTTGCCTTATCCAAGACATTCCTTTACCGAAAGCACCCTTTTTATTTATTTCAATACACTATAGTATTTTTGTTGAAACTCACCCTTCCAACACTTGCAAACCCCATGCTACAAAACACTTATTCAATCTTTGAAAACCTTTTTACAACACATTCTTGTATTAATTATGGGTTTAACCTCTTAGGTTTTTTAAACACCCATTTACCCACTCACTTTACCTTTTTCCTTACTTTATGAACATTTATCAATTATAACTTTACTTATCCATTATAACTTTACTACAACATTTATTTATTCAATCAAGTTAGGTTTTATTAACACATTTTACCACACTACCCATTTCTTGACATGTTCCAAATTTTCTTTATCTTTTTTCAAAATCTTTTAATACTGCATACTTCAACGGGCTTCACACCGTCGACTATGGTAAACATATGCCCTGGCCAGTGTTTTAGGGATTTTCACCCAATGGATTCAAGACCTTCTTACTTGTTTTCCTTTGTCATCCGAGTTCTTTTTAATTTATTTAACATTTTACAAATGTCCACATTACCCACTTTTTCTCTTTGCCTGACCGAACCCAAAATTCGGGGTTACACCCCAACTTGTATTACAATTTGAAATTTTATTATTTCATATCCTTTACACATTAACCTTGATTTTATTACAAAAATCATATTCATTTAGGACCATCTTGTGTAACAGCCTTTCCAACATTTTTATTTCATAAAAATGTTACTTTTTAAGTAAAATTACTATTTTACCCATTTGTTTCCAAAATCACCTCTTACTCCATTTTCACATGTGTTAATTTCTATCAAACACGATTAAGTTATCCACACTAACTTCTTAAGTGTTTAACGCATTAACACCCTTTTTACCCTTGGAGTAATATTCTTCTAATGTGGAAACACTTTTACCTCTATAGTTCTTTTCAACTTCATAAGTGTTAATATTTTCTTCTAATTTTTCATGTTTGCCCATTAACACTTGTTCAATGACTTTATTAATAATTTTTCACAACATATATTTCTTTACTTTCTTTATTTAATAAATTCATTTACATTTAAGAATAATTTTATAAGAAAATACCATTTCTTTCATTTTACATGTAGTCTTACACATTATCATTATCACATTTTTAACCCATTTTTCACACACTTGTAATGACAAGAATTTTTACACTACTTATTTCATGTTTAAACCCAAGAAAATCTTCTTTACTTATTTATACACTTAATGCCAAAAATACTACAAGTTCAAATACATGAGAAGATGGATTTTAAACCTTAAAATCCTATTAAATGGGTTAAATACATTTTTCATTCTAGAAATTCATTTCACTTGCAAAAATCACATTTTCAAGACATAAAAGACATTTAACAAATATCTATTTTACATAAAATCATCATTTTTGCAAGAAACATTATTTCTTTAATGTTTACCAAAATACGTCATTGTATTCAAACATTTTATTTCATACAATATCTTCATCAATATTTATAGAAAATATACCGTTTTCATAAAATATCAACATTTACTATTTCAAAACCTTGAAATATTTATTTATTCTTTATTTTCAATAAAATAACATTTTTTTCAATATTTTTATTCCATAAAAATGTGTATTATCCTCTACACATTATTTACACCATTTAACTAAATGCATCCTACTCAAATAGTCTAACTACAAGACTACAAATGATAAAAATAAATCATACCCTAAGAGTAAGGTTTTCCCACCTCTAATGGTTACAATGGTGGTAGACCTCTAAAGGTAGCTTCAAGGGGTTACCAAATTCATCCTCCAAAAAGGTCCAAAATGTTCTTCTTCCAAGCTTCTAAGAAAAACCCACTTCAATCCCATTAAAATCTACCTTCATCTTCTCAAAAAATCCCCTAAATACTCCTCCAAAGTTCATAGCCCTTCTTTATCAATGGTGGAAATTGGAATTTTAGGCTTGTACATGGTGTAATATCATACAAAATGGGGGTGGAATGGTTGTTTGGTGGTGAGTGGAATGGTATTACAAAAGTTTGGGGTCATATTTCCACCAGTAATGGGTATTAAGCTTTAAATGCAAGGGTTTGGTTTGAATGACTTTTTAATTAAAACCTTGTGTATTAATGTTGGAATATTAAGCGTTTAAGTTCCTTTGTCATGCAACGGTAGTGTTTATAGCAATATTTTGACAATAATCCATTTGTGATCATATTCGAGTGAAAGTTTAATATTTTATTTTTGAATTGTATTTCCTATGTTTGATGTTTATAATCAATTGAGTATGCTCAGTTAAATATTTTTTAACAATAATCCCTTTAGCAAGTTGTTATCACATGGTGGGGATGTGATCCTAATCTCATTTTTATAATTTAATTCAGTTTACTTTTTACATGGTGTTAATTTTATTCTCACTGTATCATTTTTCTCTTTCCCCTTTTCTTAGTGTCAAACCAATTTAATCCTGAGGACCATTCCCGGGGTATTCGATCCCTACTTGCCGCTACATTTTCATATATAGTTTCGCCGACAATGGTGCCATTTTTGATGAGGCATAAACTTTGGATTTTATAAAGATTATTGAACACTATATACATGATGGAAATACTTTGTCTTTCTTTTCTTATTTTTCTCTTATATTTTCTTTCCCTTTCTTTTATTTTTTCACTTCTCAAACACCTTTGAATCCATACATATTCCATTCATTTCATAACTCGACCTCAAACCTACAGTATAATCCTTATAAAGTATACTATGTGATCTTAGGATGAATTTGATTCAAATGTCATAATAATTTTGATAATCTGTGAAAATGAATTTCTCCTCATTTAATTATGGTATTATTTCATTGAAATTACATATTTTTTTATTTTATATATAGCGTTATTAAATCGATGACATATGCGCGACCTAGTTTTTATTTACATTCACTCTTTATGCCTGCATGTCCCATGTAATACCTCCCGTTCTTATTGATTTCATTTGTTGAGTGTAATACCAGAATATATTGATATCATGCACAATTTGATGCTTATTCGATTTATGAATTTTTTTTCAAATCAAACTTTGCATGTGCTCGCTTTTCCTCCAACACATAAGGTTTTGATTCGATGAACTTCATTCTATAATGTTAAAAACTACGAACTTTTGTGTGAATTCATTCACTTTGATAATAACGTGCTTGAAATCAATTTTGTTAATTTTGAGGATGTATTTTTTATGGATTGGGTATATTTTGAGGAAACTTTGATGTTTGTGGGTTTCATCCCTGATAACCCTCACGAGACTGTAACACACCGCTTAAAATAATAGTGGATAGGCATCCATATACTACATTAAATCAGGAGTCTCAGATGGCTCAGTCTAAACATCAACTGTTAGTACTAAAAAAAACATAGAACAGACAACAAACCAACGCTATAAGCTACTAACAAAGAAAAGAAAGATGCATACAAGAACTATAATAAATGAAATGAATAACTATAATTGAATATGCCACAAAGAAATAAACCCGAATAAGTTGTCGGGTCACAAACAATATAATAACTGAAATGGAATAAATATGAACATTTATAAATATCCCTTGGTTGTAAACCCGATATACAATATGAGTCCTAAGTAGATTTTCAAAGAAATAGAGGCGACTACAATCTAACTCCAGCAACAATCCGCACCTGTCACGGCTCCCAAGACTCTGGATAGAGGGCATCTGGCATCCATGCAGTAGGAGATACCTGTAATAGTATATATATGTATATATATATATATATATATATATATATATATATATATATATATATATATATATATATATATATATATACACACACACACAAGCAGGAGAGAAAAGTAAACGGGTCAGAGCCCGAGTTGTGAAAATATTTAGCAAGTGTGTTAACCGTGCATAATAAATATAAATGCACTTATTTCATAATTAAAGTGGAATCGTACTCTCGTGAAACCCCAACTCACCTCTCATCTAACGGCGTGCACCTATACGCGTCCTGAAATCTTACGTAAGTTACCCCACCTATAAGGACAACCTAACTTACCATAGGCATAGCCTATGCCCAAAAGACCTGCACTCCCATCATTACCCAAGAATCCAACTCTTTCTAAACACAGTTAATTTTTTTTTACAAACATATATGCCATACTAGGCTTAATGGATTCCGGTTTATAATTTAATCAATTATAATTCTTAATACGTTACCCATATACATTTGGGTTGAATTATAGGATTTAATTTCTAAATAACATGCATACAAATTATTATTGACAAAACTTCTCTCCAATCTCAACATTGCACTACGTTTCATGCTTGGGGCATCTCGCAAAGCGAAATCCAAACAAGGAACCCCTCCGTTACACTACTCCTTGGCAATGTCTATCCTAGAGATCCATTATGCCATACATACAATTCTACTATTACAACTACTGAATTTAGATTACCATATAAGAACAACTCAAAATCTCCAATAATATCCTTGGGATGATGTAACCGAAATATTCCTTAAATGCGATACATCAACCCCCAATAATCCAGTACACCATAATCATCCAAGATGTACTCCATAAAAATTCCATATCCTTTCACCTATAGGATATATATATATATATATATATATATATATATATATATATATATATATTCAATCATCCATTCCCATAGCCAAGTGTACATACCACATATGATGTACAATGGCCATGCACATAATATACCCGGATATATATATCGTCGATAAACTGCAACATGCTATCATCTTCCAGGGAATTACTCACATACCATCCTTGGGACCACGGTCGGACTCAATATCACCGACATCGGGGCCAAACACACACACACGACGTCCCGAGAAGCGGTTATAGCTCTTAACCGGTCAATGAGACGAGACATACGCACCATGTCCCACCCCAAAAGAAATGCATATCACATAATAACACAATGGACGACTATGACCTGGGGAATATCCACACCCTGCTCCTTCAGCCAGGATGCTCACCCTCTGCGCGAAAACTTCCCAATGATAGCATGAGCGGGGTATGCTTAACCTCATAAGTACATATATCATTCACATGCATAATATATTTTAAAAAAAATCCATATGATTGCATCATATGATTAAACCATCACATACGCTTTAGATATTCACAACATAAATATATCCATATATTCATATCTATACAAATATATATCCACATATCGAAATATATATTCATATATATACACTACCTCTCATTTGTATGTATGATATTTATAAACTCGACTATAAGTAAACATAATCCTTAATATACTAGTTGTCGTCCTAGCACATTTAATTTATCTCGATATGTGAATAGGATCCCTCACTTGAAGCATATTCATCCATTTTTCCTATGATGAATAGTCTTCCAACATATATATATATATATATATATATATATATCCTACATTTAGGTTATCACCCAAGGTTTAGTGTAGGTAACAATCACTACACATTTCATATATCTCCGAAATTACATTAACATCTCCAATACTAATTTCGACTAATGGTATGCTCATAACTAATAGTCTACAAACCTCAAGTCTTAAACTTAAATTCGTTTTAAGATCCCTTCAATTATTAGAATCCCCTTCATTAATCACACTATTCTTGTTACTAGTATGATCCCACTACTCTCAGTTCTGACTACGGTTCGATCACTCTTATGAACTTCTAAACTTTATTGCTCTTGCAATCTATTTCTTAAGTTAAATATTACTAAGGATACGCTACCACTCTCTCTCGTCGGTCCCCAATTCTAAATCTCAATAGAATCCTAATTACTATAAGGATTCGGCACCACACTCGGCCTACAATTTTGAGTCATACCCTTGCAACTCTCTCTCTAAGAGTCCTAAACCGTAAGTCATATGTAAGCTCACTTATGACCTCTAAATAGAACTACCGTTCATAAAGGAATTCCCACACTACACTAATACCATAATCTCCAATACATATGAATATGAGTCCCAAAAATGACCCGATGCATACCCACGATCTCCTCATGCGATAATTCTCCAATCAAATCTCCAAAACATATTTTTTACCTCATATAATCATGTCCCAAATCAATAAACCCAACCAAAAAGCGTTTGAAATCATCCTAGAAAAACTCCATAAAATAGCCCTGTTTTCGAATCGATTCGGCCCTATTCCGAATCGATTCGGCCCAGCGAATCGATTCAGCCTCCAAGGATAATCGATTCGGGTTCAAAGACCTGGGCTTCTGTCTCAGGTCAAATCGATTCGCCTTGGGTTCGAATCAATTCGATCAATAAAGACCTGCCAATTTTGCCTAGGCCGAATCGATTCGCTTAAGGGGTGAATCAATTCGGGTCTGTAGAATTTGAAGGGTTCTTCTTCATTGAACCCACGAATTCTAAACCCTAAAATTTCTCTTCTAACCCCCAAACCTTCGTTACAACATGATTCTAAGCCAATAAATCAACCCAAAGTTGATCCCAACCATTTCTACACCATCAAACCCATATCTAAACATCAATTTCAAGCTTTAAACCCAAAAATTTAGGTTTTGATATTAATACCCAAAATCCATTTCTTTAACCCACAAATTATGAAATGAAATACACAAATGACTTATTTAGCAAGATTAAACACTTGCCTCAGATTTGTAGAGGTTGGATCGTCCTCGATATCATATTTGGGCTGGAATTTCCAAGCTTTTCTTCCTCTCTCTCTTCTTTTCTTCTTCTTTTTTTCTTCCTTTCTCTTTCTCTCTTTA
This sequence comes from Sambucus nigra, assembly GCA_949130495.1. Lineage (NCBI taxonomy): Eukaryota > Viridiplantae > Streptophyta > Magnoliopsida > Dipsacales > Adoxaceae > Sambucus > Sambucus nigra. Next base: position 226,417,439 of record OX422222.1, on the reverse strand, counting down.
TCACGAATGAGAAAGCTTGATCCGAAAGCCTCTTTAATCCCTTAAAACATAAGTCCCAATTTTAAATGTTAATACACACTTTAAATGACTCGTTTACTCCAATTCGAGTCAAACTGACTTAAAAACATTCCGGAGCCGAAACAAAACCCAATAACAGTCATTTTGACTATCTTGACCCTTCCAGGGTCGATGGTACCCTCAAAATCATCATCCGGAATACTTTGAAATGTTCTCTATTTTTGGACTTCAATTCTCAAATTTTAAAATTCTCCAATTTAATTAAATTTTCTTTTGCTAAAAATTTAATTTCTCAGTCTCCAAAGTCAAGGGTTGTTACATACTTCCCCCCTTACAAAAATTCACCCGCAAAATTTAAGATATGCCTAGGACCTCAATCTCATCTACTCCTTACATTAACCCTCAGGATCATTAAACCGATCCTTCCTAGTTCTCACGTCGAACCATATAAATTTTAAAACAAACTAGCTACCTAGGGTGCCCATACACCCCGTACCCGTGCTCCACTCGTAAAATTATAATCAGGCTCCATTAGCCTCAAATCATAATATAACTCTCAGTAATATAATCTATAGAAACCTATTAAATATATAGAAGTTTGAAATTTCCAATGGTTTAACTCCTCTCCATTTCGGACGCTAGCTACCTTCGTGCGGGGAAGGTTTTCAAGCAAAATCCAAACAAGGAACCCTCCCAATACACTACTGTGTAGCTAGGTTCGGGATTGAGCTTGGTTAAACCAGGTTTAAGGTTTTATAAATGATTTTCATACTACGGATATCACCTGAAGGCCTATGTAATAACATAATATAAATCAATTCTGCGTCTTTTGACACGCCAAACAAACACCTTATGTTTAGGACACAAGGCCTCAACAAACACAACACTCTAACCACTACCTAGTTCTCAAACTAGCACAGCTATGAGCTAAATTATCCGCTCAACATAAATCTACCAAACTTTGAACCTCTCAGCTATACTAATCCCATGCATTGCATCAAAACATTTTCCACAAGGTAAGTCCTCCTCTCATCGGATTACTACAATTACACACCCGAACCTATCCATAAGAAAATAGACTTATAACCACTACACAACAAACTCCAATTATCCTCACTTTCGAAACTCAATAGTACAACTTTCTACTATCTCTTTACAAGACAGTCTATTGTCTCAAAAGATGTCATACGAAGGCCATACTTGCTCACTCCTTCCCCCAAGGAAATTCTATGCACCCTAGGGGCGTAGAGGCTAACCTCTCAATATACCTAACGCGCGACGTTCCCAATATCGCATAAAGCGTGACTTAAACCCAAAGAAAGGTATTCTACCTTATACTTCCATAATCCAATTGCTTTACTTCATCCTTGGCCTCTACTTCTTCCAGGACAATCATTATTCGTAAACCTATTTCTCCACAAGAGAAACATCTTTCTCAAAATCCTTCCTAACCATTTTGAAGGACAAAATGCGATTTCGGCTTCCGGAAACTTCTTCGGTCCTACTTAACTAACCCGAGTCTCCAAATTTCTTACTCCCTTCTTAAATAAAGATGATACCCTTAACAATTGGTCAATGCCACCTAACTTCCACCGGTAGAAGTCAGCATCACGTGGTTTCCTAACAAAAGTTGACGGGTTTCTAAATCTAAACCTCCCAAAGACTACACTATATACCTCTCCTAATACTTACCTTACTAAGTCCAAGATTCACCATTCGAGTGAATTTCCCTTTCTTACTCAACCACCAATAGAACACCCTGAACCACTGATATAGTTCTCCTTCTTATTTCCACCTGAATCGAGGAAAACAAAAACCTCCAATCAAAGCGTACCCAAAATATGTTATGGGTATTGTATCTCTAATCGTGTGCTTTCCTTGACGACATAATCTAGGCGACCTCTGAAATGAGAGAAACTGTTATCAGAACGTCGATCAAGTGAATACACTTCATAGAAGAAAATAAACGCAGTGAACACAACAATCCTAATCGTAGGCTTTATATAAAGAACGTTAACGTAAGAACACAGAAAACCCGTACAGATCCTAAAGACTCTGGAACATGATGCTCTGATACCATCTGTAACACCCCGCTTAAAATAATAACGGGCGGCCATCCCTATACTACATTAAATCAGGACTCTCAGATGGCTCAGTCTCAACATCAACTATCAGTACCGAATAATATATGACTAATTACCTGATATCATATAAGCGAGATGTTAAAATTAAATAAAACATAGAACAGACAACAAACCAACGCTATAAGCTACTAACAAAGAAAAGAAAGATGCATACAAGAACTATAATAAATTAAATGAATAACTACAATTGAATATGCCACAAAGAAATAAACCCGAATAAGTTGTCGGGTCACAGACAATACAATAACTGAAATGGAATAAATATGAACATTTATAAATATCCCTTGGTTGTAAATCCGATATACAATATGAGTCCTAAATATATTTTTCAAAGAAATAGAGGCAACTACAATCTAAGTCCCGAAACAGTCCGCACCTGTCAAGGCTCCCAAGACTCTGGACAGAGGGCATCCGACATCCATGAAGTAGGATACCTGTAATAGTATATATATATATATATATATACAAGCAGGAGAGAAAAGTAAACGGGTCAGAGCCCGAGTTATGAAAATATTTAGCAAGTATGTTAACCGTGCATAATAAATATAAATGCACTTATGTCATAATTAAAGTGGAATCACACTCTCGTGAAACCCCAACCCACCTTTCATCTAACGGTGCACACCTATTCGCGTCCTGAAATTTTAGTTAAGTTACCCCACATATAAGGACAACCTAACTTACCATAGGCATGGCCTATTCTCACAAGACCTGCCCTCCCATTATTACCCAAGAATCCAACTCTTTCTAAACACACTTAACTATTTTTTTTACAAGCATATATGCTATACTAGGCTTAATGGATTTCGGTTTATAATTTAATCAATTATAATTCTTAATACGTTACCCATATACATTTGGGTTGAATTATAGGATTTAATTTCTAAATAGCATGCATACAAATTATTGTTGACAAAACTTCTCTCCAATCTCAATATTGCACTACGTTTCGTGCTTGGGGCGTCTCGCAAAGTGAAATCCAAACAAGGAACACCCCCCCATTACACTACTCCTTGACAATGTCGATCCTAGAGATCCATTATACTATACATGCAATTCTACTATTGCAACTACTGAATTTAGATTACTATATAAGAACAACTAAAAATCTCCAATAATATCCTTGGGATGATGTAACCGAAATATTCCTTAAATGCGATACATCAACCCCCAATAATCCAGTACACCATAATCATCCAAGATGTACTCCATAAAAATTCCATATCCTTTCACCTATAGGATATATAAATATATATATATAGGTACTTATTATAACCATATATATATATATACAATCATCCATTCCCATAGCCAAGTGTACAAACCACATATGATGTATAATGGCCATGCACATAATATACCTGGCTATCTATATTGTCGATAAACTGCACCATGCTATCATCTTCCAGGGCATTACTCACATACCATCCTGGGGACCACGGTCGGACTCAATATCACCGACATCGAGGCCAAACACACACAGACGACGTCCCGAGAAGCGGTCATAGATCCTAACTGGTCAATGAGACAAGACATACCCACCACGTCCCACCCCAAAAGAAATGCATATCACATAATAACACAATGGATGACTATGACGTGGGAAATATTCACACCCTGCTCCTTGAGCCAGGATGCTCACCCTCTGTGCGAAAACTTCCCAATGATAGCATGAGCGGGGTATGCGTAACCTCATAAGTATATATATCATTCACATGCACAATATATATACATCCATATGATTACATCATATGGTTAAACCATCACATACGGTTTAGATATTCACAACATAAATATATCCATATATTTATATTTAAACAGATATATATCCACATATATATATATATATATATACACACACATACACACACACACACTACCTCTCGTTTGTATGTATGATATTTATAAACTTGGCTACAAGTATACATAATCCTTAATATACTAGCCGTCGTCCTAGCACAATTAGTTTATCTCGATACGTGAATACGATCCCTCACTTGAAACATATTCATCCATTTTTCCTATGATGAATAGTCTTCCAACATATATATATATCCAACAATTAGGTTATCACCCAAGGTTTAGTGTACGTAACAATCATTACACATTTCATATATCTCCGAAATTACATTAACATCTCCAATACTAATTTTGACTATTGGTATGCTCATAACTAATATTCTATAAACCTCAAGTCTTAAACTTAAATTAGTTTTAGGATCCCATCAATTATTAGAATCCCCTTCATTAATCACACTATTCTTGATACTAGTATGATCCCATTACTCTCAATTCTGACTACGGTTCGATCACTCTTATGAACTTCTAAATCTTATTGCTCTTGCAATCTATTTCTTAAGTTAAATATTACTAAGGATACGCGAGCACTCTCTCTCGTCGGTCCCCAATTCTAAATCTCAATAGAATCCTAATTACTATAAGGATTCGGCACCACACTCGGCCTACAATTTCGAGCCATACCCTCGCAACTCTCTCTCTAAGAGTCCTAAACCGTAAGTCATATGTAAGATCACTTATGTCCTCTAAATAGAACTACCGTTCATAAAGGAATTCCCACACTACACTAATACCATAATCTCCAATACATATGAATATGAGTGCCCAAAATGACCCAATGCATACCCGCGATCTCCTCATGCAAGAATTCTCCAATTAAATCTCCAAAACATATTTCTTACCTCATATAATCATGTCCAAAATCAATAAAACCAACCAAAAAGGGTTTGAAATCATCCTAGAAAACTCCATAAAACAGCCCTATTTTCGAATCGATTCGGCCTCCAAGGCGAATCGATTCGAGTTCAAAGACCTGGGCTTCTGTCTCAGGTCGAATCGATTCGCCTTAGGTCCGAATCGATTCAGTCAATACAGACCTGCCAATTTTGCCTAAGCCAAATCGATTCGCTTAAGGGGCGAATCAATTCGGGTCTACAGAATTTGAAGGGTTATTCTTCATTGAACCCACGAATTCTAAACCCTAAAATTTCTCTTCTAACCCCCAAACCTTCATCACAACATGATTCTAAGACAACAAATCAACCCAAAGTTGATCCCAACCATTTCTACACCATCAAACCCATATCCAAACATCAATTTCAAGCTTTAAAGCCAAAAATTTAGGTTTTGATATTAATACCCAAAATCCATTTCTTTAACCCACAAATTATGAAATGAAATACACAAACGACTTATTTAGCAAGATAAAACACTTGCCTCAGATTTGTAGAGGTTGGATCGTCCTCGATATTGCGTTTGGGCCGGAATCTCCAAGCTTTTTTTCCTCTCTCTCTTCTTTTCTTCTTCTTTCCTTCTTCCTTTCTCTTTCTCTCTTTCTCATAAATGATAAGGCTTGATCCATAAGCCTCTTAAAGCCCCCAAAACATAAGTCCCAATTTTAAATGTTAATACACACTTTAAGTGACTCGTTTACTCCAATTCGAGTCAAACTGACTTAAAAACATTTCGGAGCCAATATAAAACCCAATGACAATCATTTTGACTATCTCGACCCTTTCGGGATCGATGGTACCCTCAAAATCATCGTCCAAAATACTTTAAATGTTCTCTATTTTTGGACTTCAATTCCCAAATTTTAAAATTCTCCAATTTAATTAAATTTTATTTTCCTAAAAATTTAATTTCTCAGTATCCAAAGTTAAGGGTTGTTGCAGAGACAACACCCATCCATTAGGGTGTCCTAGAGTTTTAACGGCTTATTGCATACGCTAAATGCAATCGTTCGCCATCGAAAGTTGCATTAATATCCTTATTATATATATCCCCTCTTACGGTGCTACTTGTTCTTCTTCTTTCTTTGCATTTCGTTACCAGGGACTAGCAATCTCTAAATTAGGCGGTGTGATTCGTATCGAATATTGTATTCATTTACCCTTTATACTTACGCATTTTAGCCCCCTCAGGTACCTTAATACCTATTTTTATGCTCGTTAGACGAAAAACCTCATTTATGTATGTTTATATGCTTTGCGAGGTACAATTGATCTTTTATAGGTATTAAAGTGCTTAGTGTGAAGTTTGGTCACATTTTGAAAAAGTCCCTAATAAGGGGCACATTCAAGGGAATTTTAGTTATTTCATCATTTGGGTTTATGGATAAATGTCTTTACAGAATTTGTAGCCCTATGAGATAGATTCACATAGGCTCTAATCGTGCCCAATTCTGATTTATAACGAAGAAGCTACGGTATCTTTCGTATGTTGATTCGGGAAGAGGAATGCAGACCTGAAGTGGCAAATCGATTTGTCCATATGGGGAGAATCGAATTTCCCCTGTACCCGAATCAATTTATCTCTACAGATTTTGAATTTTTGATTTACAAGTTTTCCCCTAGGGTTTTATTTATATAGTTTTTTACTCTCATTTGTTGGGGGGATCTTTTTTTGGTAGTTTAGAGTAGGTTTGTGGGTTTGGGAGCTCCTTATTTCTCCTTCTTAAGGTTTCATCCATTTTTTGTAAGTACCCATTTTATTCATCTTCTTCCCTTTTATATATGTTGTTATAGTTCAATTTTTTATTGCAATCTTTGTTTATTTAGTTTCTTTATTTTATTACTTAGTTATTGTTGTTTAATTAGTTGTTTCCATTGGTTAATTAGTCTTATTTATTATTCTTAGTATGTGTAGTAGCTAGTTTAATGGTTGTGGTCATATTTCCACTATTGATTGGTGTTGAGATTTAAAATCTAGGGTTAGATTTGAATGACTTTTAATTGAAACCTTGTGTATTAATGTTGGAATATTAAGCGTTTAACTTCCTTTGTCGTGCAATGTTAGTGTTTAAAGCGATATTTTGACAATAATCCATTTGTGACCATATTCAAGCGAAAGTTTAATATTTCATTTTTAAATATAATTTCTTCATGTTTGATGTTTATAATCAACTGAGTATTCATGGTTAAATGTTTTCGAACCATAATACCTTTTCAAGTTATTATCCCATGGTGGGGATATAATCCTAATCTTATTTTTGTAATTTAATTTAGTTTATTTTTTAACTAGTGTTAATTATATTCTCACCATATCATATTTATCTTTCCTCTTTTGTTAGTGTTAAATCAATTTATTCCTATATACTATTCCCCGTTAATTAGATCCCTACTTACCTCTACACTCTCACATAAAGTGTGCCAAGTTGTGGTATCTTTTTTATAGGGCGTAAACACCCAACGACATGTTTTAAAAACGAAGTTTATGCCTCATCAAGATGATGCCTGATTATCTCACTATGATCTGGATTCACTTGTGGTCTAGTATAAGTGAAAAGTGTATCCTGATCATCAGTAATACTCCCACCACTATTACGCAATCTATTATCAATATCATGTTGTATTTCCTCCTATACGAGTGGTCCTGAAACTGCTACTTGTTCCTATTCTTTTAGGTCTTGTAAGATAACTTGATCTTGGGCATTTGGTTCATCATATAAGCTTCATCTAAGTACTGAGCATTTGTGATAATAAACAGTCTCTATTACTTGTGATTATAGAAATGGCCACCTGTGGTTCTTTTAGGATAACCCACAAAGTGTCATACATCCATATATGATTCCAATTTTCCTGGATCCTTTTGCAAAAGATGTATTGGTTCCATATTCAAACATGTCCTAGACTAAGCTTTCGCCTAGAGAATAGTTCTGTAGTAGTCATTAAGATGGATTTAGAAGGAAATAAGTCCAATAATATGTAGCGCTATCTACTGAAAATCCCCAAAAGGAATCCGACAGATCTAAATAACTCAACATGTATATAACCATGTCCAAAACAGTATTGTTCCTTCTTTATGCTAAACCATTTATTATGGAGTGTTATGACACCCCACCTAATTATATACTCGGTGATCAATCCTTTATTAAATTTAATCAGAATATCCAGTTTGTTCAGAATGTGTATCACTATTCCAAACTTTATTATTAACACTAACCACCTAATATTTAAAAGGGTTGATGCCAAAATTTTATCTTTTAATTAATATAAACCAAATTAACGAATAACTAAACAATCATCATTCAAAACAATCTCATATGAAATAAAATAAATGGAATAATAAATGTGACTGGAGTGAACACTTCAAGCCTAAATAATAAACGCAATAATCCAACGAAAGTAATCCAACAACTGAAAGGAGTAAAATGACTAAATCCACAATCTCTGAATGTCTAAATAGAAAAGGGGAAACATGCCCTAACTGAAGTAAATAACTCAATATGAAGAAGTGATAATCATGGAGGCGTCTACTACCGAGGCCCTGTAACTTCCACAGCAGCTACAACACGTGAGATGAATGGAACTCCTATGCTTGGTGTCCCTGTGGCTGGGCACCTAAATAATTTGACAAAAGGAAAGAGATTTGCAGTAAACGGGTCAGAACCCAAGTGTAAAGTATTTGAAAAAAAATTAGCAAGTATTTAAAAATTGCACTAAATAAAAATATTATGTGCATGTTGGCTTTTCGATCACTCACTTGAGATTCTCTCCTCTCAACTAATGTGTAGGCCTAATGCACCTCTAAACCCATTTTAATTATTTTATTATGCCTAACTAGACTGTAGACATAATGTTTCCAATTACTACCCGCAATACCAACCCGTATTTCCCACGCAATACCATGTTAAATGTTTCTACAACTATTATCTCAATTTGGCAAGTGTTCATAAATTAAGTTAAGTATTCATCAACTTAAGTTATTCAGGATTTTTCATTATATTTATTATCCACATACTATCACAGAGTAAGCAACATTACAGTTATATATATATATATATATATATATACATATACATATACTAAAAAGGCACCTCTATGCTCAGCTGATGTGCCCTCATACTCTTCTATCAAGTCCTGATTCATCTCGCACTGAATAAGGACAATGGGTCCGGAATCTCCCATGAACCATAAATTAAGAAACATGTATATTAGAGGTGAACATAGTTCCAAGCCTATGGGTTACGTACATACTTACGTACCTGTATGACTGTCATCACTATTATTCTCACAGATAGCCCATGCCTAGGTTCCATGCCTTGAGGCACAAGTCAAATATCCCCCCGAAGGCTCCTCAAGATAGGATTGTCCTCTTTTTAAAACCTCCCGTGCTAGCAAGTATGGTCGGTATGTCTAACACGCAATAAATATCATTATAGGCATTCATGCAACCTATCAAGTTCATTAGGTATTCGCACAACCCAAACATGTAAATTATACGTAGTATTACTCTCATTACTACTTGCATTCTACTTACTAAATTGCGAATAATCTCTCGCTCGTAATTTTCGGGGATAGCTCGTCGCTCCAATTATCATAACGAATTATACCCAATTCATTTCCCAATAATCCTACACTACCCTCAAATCTAGTTCATACAGCTAATCATCACTCTTAAATGAATATGCCACCCATATTTCAAATAGAAGAAATTTTCTAAAAATTAGAATGCCGTTCGAACCAAAAGTTATCTCATTTGAAAGAGATAGCACGTCCTTATAATGACGTCATCGCGTGACAGGGAGTCTTTGTTCAAGCGATACCCAATCGAGTTTGAACGAGTGACGCGACCACAAATGTGTCTAGTGTGCTTGGTATATAGGCTCAAGTGTAAGCCTATCTCTCAAGTAATAATCATATAAGTCAAGTATCGATCCTGAGGGAAAAAGGACGAACGAAGTCACAACAACGTTGGAAAGACGAGGGTAACCTAGTTTTGACTCTCGAAATAATGAAAAGGTGAATTAGAAGATGAAACAACTACAACTAGATGCAAATTTCAGAATAATTAACTAATGAAACTAAGAATGAACAAAATGCAACTACTCTAGTTAAACGAAAATCTGATAACAAATGTTTTTACGAATTAACTATGAAACGAGAAAATAGGTCGGGTTACAATCCCCCACACCCTAGCAATTCACTTCGTAGGATACTAGACTCGGAATTAGAATTTTAAACGAACCCGATATTTAGTACTCCCAGGCATTTCAAATATGATGGATTGTGGCCCGTACAGTATGTAATCAAAGGATGAGTAAAGCGGTGTCACATTAACCAATACGCATGTCGCATTCTTAAGCATCCCGATTACCTAGGGCAAATGAGATCAAAATTCCTACGACGGTTGCACCAGCTGTGCAACATGGTTCATCTAAGATTTTGATTCAAAGTTCTATTTCCCATTATCATGAATTACATCGAGTGGGGTTCGTGCACCCCAACCCTTAGAAAATTAGCTAGACATGATTAAATTAAAAGAAAATATGGATTGAAAAGAAGATAACATCATTACTAATAGAAACTTAGAATTAAAGAGATGCATGATTAATAATTAACAAACCAAGGTAATTATGAATGAAGGAATGGAAAGAAATTACTTGAATTGCAGAATCAAACTTGAAATCCTTACAGCTAAATTATTATTGAGATTTAGGGTTTTTAACCAGGTGATAGAGCTTTTTCTCTCTCTAGAAACTAAACTAAAACTTCTTCCAAATCGAACACCCTTTGGCTAACAATAACTAAAAGTCAAATACATCATGAAAAATTCGGAGTTGTAGACAAATCAAACTCTAAAATCGAAACAAGAAAATCATGTTTATCCTCGGCGGACCGGTCCTAGCCTTCAGTGGTGGATCAGTCCTCATTCAAATTCGGATCGATCCTTTTTTTAGGGAAATAGGAACGGTTCGCATATTCAAATTTTCTAGTGAGTGATGAGGATACGGATCAGTCCTTTTTTCTAGAAATAGGATTGATCCACTATGTGATTTTTTCCAGTAGGTTTTGAGGGTCCGGATCGGTCCCAGTATTTTGGAAAACGGACCGGTCCGCAATTGGTCTTTAAGTTCTCTTCATTTTTTCTTCAATATCTCGTATTTTTAGAACCACGTAGCTTCTTCCCTGGAACTCGTGATTGGACGTCGTTTCTTCCTATGCAATCGTTGAATTAAGATGTTCAACTTTCATGTTGGGCCTTCTTCTGGATTTCGGATGGAAATCACTCTTTTGCCCTTCTAACTTTTCTTCTTTCACTTATTCTTCTGCTTTGATTTTATCCATTCTTTCCTTGGCAATAAATACCTGTAAATGATCTGGAAAAAGCACAAAACTCGCAATACTATGTAGAGGGGTCAATAGCATTGAAACGAGATAATTCAAGAGCAATTACATTATTCGGGATGCTAAAAGATACTAAATTAGGGAGTAATTTTGGAACAATACATGTCTGATCAAACCCCCCCTAACTTAGCACTTTGCGCGTCCCGAGCAATGTAAAATGATTCAACTAAAACTCTCTCATGATTATCAAATTGTTAGGATAGTATACCACTTTCACGGGCAGGCAATTGCATTTAGCGTATGTAACAAGCCCTTAAACCCTTAGGTTATCCGAGTAGAACGAGTTGTGTCTCTTGAGGGTTTGCATTGAATATACCTAAAAAATTTGACTCAAAGAAATTCAAGACACCTAAAAATTGTACAATTTAAACTCTCCATACAATAATCAACCTACATTTGTATTCATAAGTCTCACTTTCTCATGTGTGTGTGTGAGAAGCCAAAAATTAAACCGTAGATTTTCACCAATTGGTCATTTTGTTACTTTTTGAAAATTCGTTTTGATTCTAATCTCACAGGATGATCTCACAAACGAATCACTCGGAGTATGTCTATTTATCTTGGTGTGCATGATTTATAGGAGTAAATATAATGGAATGCAATTTCCCGCACACAGTTATGAAGGACGGTCTATTTGAGGTGAAAGTATCTCATCATTGGAATATAATTATTGGGAAACTAGAAATATTGTCTCTAATTTACACATTCAATCTCTTTTCTTTTCTAAGTATGCCTTAGCTCTCCACGCGGTAACCAATTTTGCAATTCGGGCTAGGTTAAGACTTTCTTGGGTTTATGGTGTATTTTGACAAAAAAAAATAGGAATAGTTGGGAAATTCGGAATTAAAAAATGTTCTTATGATGTTCATTAGTGCTTGTTCGGGATTTTGCTGATTTTTTTCCATTTTTTCTTTTCTTATTTTTCTTTTTATTGAGCATTCTTCTATTTTTTCTTGCCCCTTTTTATGCACTTTTCGGACTTTATTTGATGAGTATTTGATTTTCACAATTCCGAGCTAATTGAATTTTTTGGGGTTTTGAAACGAAAAGAAAAAACTTATTCAGCTCAAATTGGGTTGCAAAAAGTTTGATTTTTTTACGACTTTTTATGGCTAATCTTTTTAGGTATCAAACGAGGGCCTACTTCATTGCCCGAATCACTAATTGCATTACCATATGCGTCTTGAGGTGAATTAAATTTAGAGATTTATTTAGCTCATTTTTCAAGAAAACCTTCCATTTCCCATAATCGATCAAAGTGAAGGAATTTCGACCCCGACCACTTATTTTAACCGCTAAAATGAACTTTGAGTTAACTATTAACTCGGATTGATTTGCGTTTCTCATAACACTAAATAGGCTCGAAATCTCACCAGGTTTGTTAATTTCCAAATTTATTCATCAATTCGTAAATTCACGCTCAATTTCCATCCTTAGTTAATAATGTCTTTGTGCATTTGATTGTTAAAAATTTGAGACTTTAAATAAAATGAATGTGATATTTTTGGAAAATTTAAATTCCAATTTTTTTTATTTATTTTGAAGAAAAATATTTTTGGCTTTTCAAAATTTTTCAATTTCTTTTGTGCATTTGAACTTTGTGAAATGTAATGTACCCCCCCCCCCCCCCCCCCCTCTCTCCAAACTTAAACTTTTACATTGTCTTAAGATAAAAAGGACTAAAACCAAATTAAGGAGAGTGTAACAACCAATGAACAAAGTACACAAATGCAAGAATATAAAAATAAGCACAAGACACACAAGATAAGCAGTCCAATTTCCAGTAAAATATGATAAAAGTTACAGAACTGTGGAAAATGGAAAGAAAATAGGGCTAAAACATCCGCAAGTAAGTAAACTAGAATGGGGGCCGGTTGGAGGATCCAGGGGCATTGGGGTCATAGGGATCATAAAAGTAGGAGGGGGGCGTTAAAAGACATTTCGAACATTTGAGCCTAAAGGCGGTGCATCCTGTTCGTATCGCGCCGATATGTGCATTGATCCTGCTCCCTATTAGTGTCGTAGCGCGCTATGAACCTCAAAAGTTGTGTTTCAAGCGCAGAGTTGCGCGCATCAATGTTGCTTCCCGGAAGCTCATAGTCGGGGTACTCCGCTTCCACATATTCGGGCTCCTCGCCCTCGGTCATGCTTGCGCCATCCGCTGTCACATCATCGTCCTCCTCCTCGCTATCATCACTAGAAGTGGCGGCCTATCTAGCATGGTGAATGTCCCTTTGCGACGAGCTTTTGGTGCGGGTAAGCTGTCTAAAAGGATTTGGCAGATGCGAAAATCCAGTGGGTGGTTGAATGCCCGCGTCGACGAGAAGAGATGAGATGAGCTTGGCATAGTGGAGCAGGGCAGCGCCTCTTTAATCCCCGACAACGGCGCCAAAAACTTAACACGGCTGCAAATGTGTCTAGTGTGCGTGCTATGTAGGCTCAAGTGCAAGCCTGTCTCTCAAGTACTAATCCGATAAGTCGGGTATCGATCCTCATGGGAAAAGGACGAATGAAGTCTCAACGATGTTGGAAAGAAGAGGGTAACCTAGTTTTGACTCTAAAAAGAACAAAAATGTGATTTAGAAGATGAAACAACAACAACTAGATGAAAATTTGAGAATAATTAACTAATGAAACTAAGAACGAACAAAATGTAACTACGCTAGTTAAATGAAAATCAGATGACAAATGATTTCATAAATTAACTATGAAATGAGAACAATAGGTCGGGTTACAATCCCCCACACCCTATCAATTCACTTCGTAGGATACTAGACTCGGATTTAGAATTTTAAACGAACTCGGTCTTTAGTACTCCCAAGAATTACATATATGAGGGATCGTAGCCCGCACAGTAAGTAATCAAAGAACGAGTAAAGCGGTGTCGCATTAACCAATACGCATGTCGCATTATTAAGCATACCGGTTACCTAGGAAAAATGAGATCAAAAGTCCTATGACGGTTGCACCAGCTGTGCAACACGGTTCATCTAAGATTTTAATTCAAAATTCTATTTCCCATTATCGTGAATTACATTGGGTGGGGTTCATGCACCCCAGCCCTTAGAAAATTATCTAGACATGATTAAATTAGAAGAAAACATGAATTGAAAAGAAGAAAACATCATTACTAATAGAAACTTAGAATTAAAGAGATGCAGGGTTAATAATTAACAAACCAAGGTAATTATAAACGAAGGAATGGAAATAAATTTCTTGAATTGCATAATCAAACTTGAAATCCTTATAGCTAAATTCTTATTGAAATCTAGCATTTTTTACCAGGTGAGAGAGATTTTTTTCTCTCTCTAAAAACTAAATTAAATCTTTTTCCAAATCGAACCCCCTTTGGCTAACAATAGCTAGAAGTCAAATACATCACGAAAAATTTAGAGTTGTAGCTTAATCAAACTCAAAAATCAGAACAAGAAAATCAAGTTTATCCTCGGCGGATCAATTCTGGCATTTAGTGGCGGATCGGTCCTCATTCAAATCCGGATTGATTCTTTTTTTGGGTAAATAGGATCGGTCCTCATTGTCAAATTTTCTAGTGAGTGATGAGGATCCAGATCAGTCCTTTTTTTCTAGAAATAGGATCGATCCGCTATGTGATTTTTTTCCATTAGGTTTTGAGGTTCCGGACCAGTCTTAAGATTTTAGAAAACGGATCGGTCCGCAGTTGGTCTTTAAGTTCACTTCAATTTCTCTTCAGTATCTCGCATTTTTAGAACCTCGTAGATTCTTCCTTCGAACTCGGAATTGGACGTCGTTTCTTTCTATGTAATCATTGAATTGAGATCTTCAGCGTCATATTGGGTTTTCTTCTGGATTTTGAATGAAAATTACGCCTTTGCCCTTCTGACTTTTCTTCTTTTGCTTTGGCTTTGTCCTTTCCTTCCTTAGAAATAAATACCTGTAAATGACTTGGAAAATGCACAAAACTCGCAATACTATGTAGAGGGGTCAGTAGCATGGAAACGAGATAATTAAAGAGAAATTACATTATTCGGGATGCTAAAAGATACTAAATCAGGGAGTAATTTTGGAAGAATTACTAACCAATGAAAATATACTATTTCGTCCCCAACCTCTAACTGTTGCGTTTTCCATCCATTAACACCCTAAAAAACTCTACAGTTCACTCCCAAATTTCCCCTAGTCAATTATAATATATATATTTCCATAAGAAGGAATGATTTCTAATATCCTAAAAGCATTAAATCTTGACTAATTAGTCCTTAATTCCAAAATCCCCAAATTCAGATTCATAGAACCCTAATTCATCAACTTTTAAATTGAACCTTCTCATCCCATATTTAATCATCAATAATCATCATAAATGAGAGGTTATTCTAATCACTACATGAACAATTAATCTCTTTGTCAAGTCAGTCATAATATAACCTTTAATCATAAATTTTTCATCAATTATATGTAATTCAAGGGGGTTCACTACCTACATTAACATGAACATATTTAATGTTAAAAGAAAGAAAGATTTAAACACTTACCTTATGAAATACGGCCTGATCCTTTGGTGTTGTTGGTATGGTTGTGACCCTCATTCTCTGATCTACACGATGGTGGTCTCGGTGGTGGAAAAGGTGCACTCGTGGTGGCTCTTCGCTAGAACTTCTCTTTCGCTTCTCCCTTTTTTGGTCTCTCTGTGTGTCTCATTGTTTCTCATGGGTGATAACCCATTCTAAACCACGTAGGACACATTTATTTCTCTAATTTTCGTCCTTTATGTTACTCCGAAAATACAAATTAACAAAATGCCCTCCCGGGATGTTGGTTCGGCCTAAAACTGCCCCCGAACCCAAACTAAACCCCTGGGTAGACATTTTTTACTATCTCGATCCTTCTGAACACAATGGTGCACTCAAAAAGACCATTTGAGTGACTTATAAATAATTTACTTTTATTTTCATCAATTAAATCTCAACACGACTGACACGCACATCCCAACTTAATTTCCATAACTATCGTAATTTTCACTCACGACAACTTTAATATTTTCATAATCATATATTAATTTACTCACTAAATAATAATCGACATAATTCTCACCAACAAATACTAACTCTCATCACGCTAGTAATTATTTAATTAAATTCAGATTAATTATAAATAAATTTTCCCCTTTAAATTAATTAATCTCATAATTATAATAAAATCTTTCAAAAATACGGGGTATTACATACTTTCCCCCTAATAATAGAATTTTATCCTGAAATTCAAAAAAGAGTAAAAATAAAGGTATACCTAGTAGGAACAACTCTAGATATTTGTCGCGCATCCCATCCTCGTGCTCCCAGATAGACTCCTTGACATTATGATGCCTCCACTAAACACGTACTAATGGTACTACCTTTTACCTCTATTTCCTCTCGCTACGGTCTAGGATAGCAATTAGCCCCTCCTCATAGGAACTAGCGGGATCTAGGTCAATATCCTCTAAAACAATATGAGTGTGGACCAAGTCATCCCGAAAATATGTCCTCAGTGAAGAAATATGGAACAGATCATGAATCATATGCAAGCTCTCCGGTAACCCAAGTTTGTAAGCTACTGGCCCAATCCGCTCAATAATAGGGAATGGCCCTACATACCTCGGTGCCAACTTCCCTTTTTTCCCAGATTGCATTGTCCCCTTTACAAGATATACTCGTAATAATACCTGATCCCTCACACTGAACTCCCTAAAGAATCTCTTGACATCGGTGTAGCTCTTTTATCTATCCTGAGCAACCCGAATACGACTCCAAATCAACTCAATCTTAGACGAGGTGTCCCGGATCACCTCTGGACCAAGTAACTTGTTGTCTCCCACCTCGAGCCAACATGCTGGAGAACAACAAGGTCTACCATATAACTTATCAAATGGATCCATGCCAATGGTAAAATGGTAGGAGTTATTAAAAGCAAACTCTACGAGTGGGAGATACTGCTACCAACCCCCACCAAAATCAAGGACGCACATCCGTAACATATCCTCTAACATCTGATTTTTCCTCTTTGTCTTCCCATCTGTCTATGGGTGATAGGCCGAACTCAATCGTAACTTCGTACGCATGGCCTCCTGGAAGCTCTCCCAAAAGCAGGACACAAAAATCTAGTCTCGATCGGACACAATATCAACGGGTACCCCATGGAGTCTCATTATCTCAGCAATGAAGATCTGAGTGTACTAACCCGCTGTATAGTCGATTTGGATTGTCATAAAATGAGATACCGTGGTCAACTGATCAACAATCACCCATATGGAATCATGACCCCTCTGTGATGTAGGCAGCCCTGTGATGAAATCCATGGAAATGCTCCCCCATTTCCACAAAGGGATCTCTCACGAATGTATGAGACCTAGAGATCTCTGGACGTCCACTTTTACCAGATGACAAGTGTCACATTTCTAAACAAACTCAGTTATGTCCTTCTTCATTCCACTCCATCAGTACTATCGTGAACCATACGACTACGCCATCACCACATGTCATAACTCCTCCCCTTCTGAAACTACTAGTCAGCCATTGAAATGTAATCCCTTATATGAGCGCACAGAATATGACTCTACCCCCTCGGCTAAAAATTTTACAATCTGAACCTGATAGAAAGAGTCTATTGCCTGAGCCTGTATCACCCTAGTAACGATCTTAGGTGTAACCTTCATCACCGACATGAATGAGCGGGCAATCGCATCCTGGTGTCCCAGTTCCTTACATTTTTCCTTCCACACCTCGACCACTTCACCTACTGGCCTACGACTCAATGCGTTTTCTACCACGTTAGCCTTTCTCGAGTGGTACTCGATGTCCAACTGATAGTCCTTCACAAATTCAAGCCACCTCCGTTGATGCAATTTCAATTCTCGCTGCGTGAACAAGTACTGCAGTGACTTGTGATATGTGAATAGGCAAAATTTCTCCCCAAGAGATAATGTCTCCATACCCGAAGTGCAAACACGACTGCCCCTAACTCCAAGTCATGAGTGCGGTGACTCTTCTAGTGAGGCTTAAGCTTACGGGAAGCATAAGTTATAGCCTTATCTAACTGTTGAATCACATCCCCAAGTCCTATTAAGGATGCATTAGTATAAACCAGGTATTACACCCCCGGCCTGGGTAGTGCTAAAACTGGTGCTGAAGTCATCTTGTCCTTCAGCTCATCAAAAGCCAACTGGCAGGCATCATCCCATATAAATGGCACCCCTTTGCGAGCCAAATTTATCAACAGACCATCTATATTTGAGAATCCCTGAATCAATTTCTTTTAGTATCCAACCAATCCCAAGAAACTATATATCTCTATCAAGGTCGTAGGCTATCCCCACTCCCTCACTACCGACACCTTCCCCGAATCTACGAATATACCTTATTTAGAAACAATGTGCCCCAAAAATTGAACATCTCTCAGTCAGAACCCATACTTCTCATATTTCGCATACAACTCGTGCTCACATAGTGTCTGCAAAACCAGCCTCAAATGCTTGGCATGATCCACCTGAGTTCGGGAATAAATCAGGATGTCATCAATGAAGACAATGAACTACTAATCTAATAACTCTGTGAACACCCTATTTATCTAGTCCATAAATATGGTCGGTGCGTTGGTTAGACTAAATGGCATAACCTTGAACTCATAGGATCCATATCTAGTCAAGAAGGTAGTCTTAGGCACGTCCTTCCCTCTGATACATAACTGGTGGTATCCTGACCTCAAGTCTATTTTTGAGAAATAGGAAGCACCCCTAAACTGTTGGAATAGGTCATCGATTCAGGGCAACGGATACTTATTCCGTATCGTGACCTTATTCAAGTTTTGGTAGTCCACACATAATCGTAACGACCCATCTCTTTACTTTACAAACAATAAGGGAGCCCCCCAAGGTGAGGTACTCCTACAGATGAAGCCCTAACCCAATAACTGCTCGATGTAATCCCGTAGCTCCCTTATCTCCATCGGATCCATATGGTAAGGTACACGGGCTATCGACTGAGTGCTTGGAGCCAAATCTATCACAAACTCTATCTCCCTGCTGGGCGGTAGCCTTGGTATGTCCTGAAATACATCATCGAACTCACGAACAACCAGAATCGAATCAAGTGGTATCACCACCCCCTTAGAGGTTTCCTCCTCTATATAATACAAATAGGTGGACGAACCCCCCTTCGAGCAAGGCATTGCCACCAAAAACATATCCTAACCCGGTACGACAAACACAATAGTACGACTATAACAGTCAATCATTTCCCTATACATAACTAGCCATTCCATCCTAACAATAGCATCATAGTCGTGCATATCTAAGACAAGCGTATCAGCCGGTAAGATCAATCTCCCAATAAACTCGTGGCATGTGCAAAACTAGTGGCAATAAAACTGTGTGAAGCCCCCATTTTAAATAATATCCTCCCTAAATTCCCTTGGAGAGAAAACGTACCCTCAACTGTGGGTGGACCCTGGGGAACTACGGCCTGATGGACGTTATAGACACCCCCATACTGTATCTATCCTTGCTGGAACAGCTGGAAAAGCTGGTATATGCAGTGGTGCTAGGAGGGCGATGAGAAATATCGGTCGTTGGGGATCTTGATGAGTGCCCTACTGTTGGTGCTGCTATGGGGCTCTAACCCTCTGAGGACAGTCCTGACGTTTGTGGCCAGTGTTGCCACAAATAAAGCATCTCCCTGGAAAGTATTTGTAATACCCCATAATTTCAAATGATTTTATTGAACTTAAGTATTTTTAATTACTATCTCATTTAAATTAATCCTGATATTGATTTTGTTCACGAATAAAGTATTAGGTGAATAATGTGAATATTACTTAGTGAAATTAAAGTAATATATGATTGTGACTTTACTTACAATTATAACTTAATAAAATTATCGCAAGAGATAAATACATCAATGTAGGACACGCATGTGAGTCGTGTCATGATTAAAAGTAAAATATTTATATGTCATCTGAATGGTCTTTTTGACTATGCCAAAGTGTCTGAAAGGTCCTTTATAGTCGAAAAAGTCTACTTGGGTGTTTTTTATGGGTTTCAGGCCACTTAGGAACCCAATAGACATCTCGGTGGGGCATTTCCATCATTTCATTTGGAAGGTGACCAGTAATCACAAAAATACATTAGTTATTTATAAGCCTAAGGTCATTAGCATACATATGCATTCTATTAAAATCATTAGAGTGAGAGACCGTAAGGAGAGTGAGAGTTTTCTATGGAAGAGAAGAGTCACCCTAGAAAACCAAAGGACAAGGCCATCCACCACCACCAAGGCCTCCGGAGTCTAGCTGGAGAACGGGAACACCACAAATAACAATCATCATCAATGTTTCAGACCTACATAGTAGAGGCAAGTGGATTAGTCTTTAAAATTATAGCATGTATTATGTTCATATTAGGATAGTTGCAGAATCATGCATTCTTACATGATTTGTGGATAGATTATGGTTTATAAAATTAATCATTTGGAATAAGAAATATGTGGAATTAATCTGGGAGGATCATATCGTAATAACCTACAAAATAGAAATCATTTGATGAGGATAATCTGGACTTATTAGTTTACTTTGTGATGGAAATGATGATATTGTAGTTTTATGGAAATTAGGAGAATCAATATTTTAATCCAATCTTCTTGAGGATTTAAGATTGTTTTATTAATGAAAATCATTTGCATATGTTGTCATATCATGTAGGTAGATTTATAAGAAGTTCCAGACGTTAAACATATGATTTGAGGATTAAAAATAGTTAAACCTGTAGGCTAGTTTTGCAGAATCATCCATACCTGCTAGATCGATCGATCACTCAAGAATGTAAATCGATCGAATGGATCGATCGACCCCTCCTGGAATTGGACAAACTTCGTTGTTACAAGGATTGAATAAATGTTATCTGGTATAATTCTTTTATGATGACTAATTGGATATTTAGGGACTTAAAAGAGGTCAGTAGGGTGATAGATAGAACCCGGGAAAAAAATATTAATTTATGGAATAAAGTAATGGGAATAATGGGTTTAAAATCAAACTATTAAATACCTAAGAATAAACCAAAATGGAAATAAATAAATTTGTAGATTGTGATGATGTAGACCAGTAGGATTAAGACTTGTACCTACTAAAATATTAAGAGTTATAATTAATATCTTTTGAGTGTGGAAGAAAAGGCTCACAATAAAAGTAAAGTCATAATCTAAGAGATGCGTAGGATATTCAAGGTATAAATATACTACATGAGAGAATTATTGTGGGTTGGGCGTATACACTATTGATATAAATATAGTGTGACAAATGACTATATCATATTTTGAATATGTGTATAACATACCTATGATGCTTGCTATCACGTTGGGGGTTTCGCATTGTGCACAATCTTATCTCGATTGGACCCATTTTGGGTGGATTTAGATTCGTACACTGAGCATAGGAACTTGGTACGTTCTATCATGACAAATTATAGTTTCGATGGTTCAATGGGAGCGTAGGTATGTTCGTGACCCATTTAACTAGGGAATATGCTCACCTTCAATATTTGTGTTATATGATTTATGGTTAGGGAGAGCCATCGAACCAATTGTCCGTTATGCCGTGATTAATGCGTTAGGACGAGATAACAGAGTATGCATGCACCTGTGTTGTGTCTAATAGGTGCCGTACTAGTATATATAATAGTGGGATATTTATTTATAAACTATGATGCGATCTACTGTACGAATTAGTAGATAAAAAGGAATATTCAAAATATAACTAAATTAAGTAAGCGTATACTTAATTTTAAATGTCTAATTATTTATGGATAGAAATGAATATGTCTATTTAAGTGAAATATAACATGGGAAATACGAGAAAATAAGAAGAGATAGGGTAATTATTCATGAACCTTAATTAGTAAGTTAATATGGTATGTTAGGCGTGCACACTAGATGAGATGTGAGATTCTCAAGTGAAAACCGAGAAACTAAAAGGAATATAATACCAGCTTAATTTGTAAATGTTAAGTACTTGCTATTTTTTAACATTTCTACACTCGAAATCAGACCCGTTTACTTGCATATTTCCTTCTCTACTATATCTATATTACCAGGTGCCCAGCTTCAGGGATGCTCGGCTTAGAGGATGGATATTTGACATTTTCTAAAGTTGCAACATTGGATTAGGCTTACTCAGTCCATTGATTCCTATATTCTTAATTCTTGGTTATTTTAGGGCATGTTGCCCAAGACTCTGTTATCCTATTTTAGTTTTGAGTATTGTATTAGTTTTATATTAATACGCTTTGTATTATTTTGGATGGTGTGGTGATATTCTATTAAACCGAGATGTTATTTCAATCAGTTTATATTCGTGATTTTAATTGAGAGATGGTGTAGTATTTGATTCTTTTTTTGTGTTACAATAAAGTATATCAAAATGAAAATTTTTGATACTTAGCTTAATTAAGTACAAGGTGAGTTAATAAAAGAACTTTTTTTTCGACAGTGATGCTAAGAATGAACCAATTGGATATTCTGATTTGATTTAATAAAGGACTGATCACCCGGTATTTAATTAGGCAGGGTGTTACAGTATCCTCCCCTCAGCCCCTACTACCCTCAACCCTGATGGCCATTACCACCCCTCCATTGGCCCTGTTGAAAGCACTGCTAACCCTGCTGGCCCTATCTAAAACCTCCATGTTCGTGCCTGTAGTCGCCTGATCTGAACCTCTTAGAAGGGTCCCCCTGTTGGGAACTCTGCTCGCTCTGTCTCTGTTCACCCTGAGTTGGTTGTGTCCCACTGGCACCATTACCTCTTATCCAGTCGTACTGGCTAGACTCCCCCACTCATTTTCCTCCCTTCAGATGGAAGCGATGATCCTGGTAGTGTAGTAGCGAAGCGTTAAGTACATCAAAATATGTACCCAAGTTAAGTTGTCCATAAACATCTCAATTTTCTTCCCCTCAATAGGTACCTCATCTGGCACCAGATTAATCAATATCATAAACTCTTCCTCGTAGTTCGCAACGGTCTTCCCCTCTTGGGTGAGATCTAATAGTTTCGCCTCATCTTAGTCAGAATAGTGAAAGGGAAATATTTGCGATCGAACCTCACCCAGAAGTCTTGAATAGTCATGATGTCTCTCTCCTCAGCAGTGGTAATAGACTCCCACCACTACAGTGTCGATCCCACTAGCTTAAAAGTAGTTGGTATCTGCCTCTGAACCTCAGTACACTCGTACATCCTCAGGTCCCACTAAATATCCTTCTTTCACTGGTTTGATATTACAACATCTGAACTCCCTGCGAACTCTGAAGGATGTGCTGTGACAACCCGAATATAATTGTGATAAATTATATTTAAATCATGCTTATCGTATGTGATATGAATAATGTGATATTAGTATATCTAATGTTAAGTGATTATGTTTAGTCTAATCCTACTGTCATAAATCATGAAATGTCGAGTTATGTACGAACACAAGATTTGGTTATTTTCGATAGAAATGTCCCTGTTTAAGACTGGTTTTGACCTTTATAACATTATAAATGACTTGAGGTGAAAACTACATAGTTGTAGACATGTGAGTTAGGGTCGTAACACAACAAACGGTGCATGAAACGGATGCTCGAGGAAGAAGTTAGGTCAAAATTACGAGAAGGGGCAAATATGTCAATTCCCTTAAGTGGTATTTTGTCTTTTATTAAACCAAATGTTTTAAATTGATTGGTTGGTTTGGGAGGCAGCCTTGGCCGACTTAAAACCCTCCCTCTAACATATTTCTTCAGCAAAAACCAGCCATGAAAGGGTTTGAAGCTTAGGGAAAGAGAAAGTAGAAGTTAAGGAAGAAAAGTGAGGAGAAAAAGTGTAGAAAAATCCGTAGAAATTACGTAAAAAGCCCTGAAGGTAATCCTAATTGTAATTCTTGTTATTTATCATATATTACTGATTTATATGATATAAATCATCATAAGTTTACGAAAGTTTCATCCCTTTATGTATATGTATGGTTAGATGCAAGATTATGTTAGGTTGAGTGTAGAAACCCTTAAAATTGCTTTGTGTTGAAACCCCTTGTATTCAAATCTGCATATCTCTTTGTGTGATTACTGGAATTGAGAAATTCCAATTGGAAATGAAAGTATACTCATATATTCATATAATATCTGAAAATTAGAATTTATATCCTTGTGTTTAGGCCGTAATTATGATTTCAAGTTGGTACATAGTTGCTGTTTGTATACTTGATTTCGGTATGCCCTGAGTTTAGTCAAGATTTTGAGATAGCAAATGAAGTCCAAATATTATGAAACTTTAATTTTGTACTATTAAGTATGTATACTGAAAGTGTGTTGAAAATCATGGAAAGTTATGCTGGAGAAAAATTATTAAAATTCTTGGAAGTTGAAGGAACAATAGAGGAGCTTGTAGGGAAGATTTCTTGTGTTGTAAAGAAATGGCCATAACATGCCCTAGGAAGCTTGAAAAATTACACCGTCTCTTGTACTGGATAGTATATTCATATATGTTTTCATATTCATGAGGTTGGACCCCTGCATTTATATAATTTAGGAACATAGGATGGTTAAGTATGTAGTACAATAATTTCAGGCCGTACTGGATACCCCTTGAATGAATGTTTGTATTTCGTCGTTACAAAGGGTACTTTGAATACATGTTTCATGTGTATATACATTGAGGAGTGTAATTTCATGTTTACTTGACTTTGGTTATAAATTACTCATAAGGTACTTCCTACGGTTGAATGTCCGTAACTTTATCAATATGTACATCATTGTTTGCCTTTACCTATGTTTTATGGAATGTGACTTAATTGGAATTGTATTGTTGATGTATGGTCATGGAAAGTTACATAATTATGTTTGGATAATATTTATGATTGAGGTTAAGTACTGATTTAGTTGGATTGACAGGTGTAAGGCCTAATCAACCCAGTTCAGCTCCACCAGAAAGAAACCTGAATACGTAGTTGTCAACCAAGGTGAGTGTACTCACTGGAATGATGTATTTGTATACTGTTACAAATGTGATCATAATGTTATGAATATAAAATTGTTCATTTCGGTTTACCGAAATGAGGGGTTACTCCTCGACCAGGAATGGGGGAGATTTGTCTATTAATGACAAGGGGTTACTCCTCGACCAGGAATGGGGGAGAATTGTCTATTTAGACAGGATATGTGAATCATGATTCGGAAAAGTTGGTCATTCATTATGAATGAGATGGATAAGTTAATACATAAGTATATGGACATAATTTATTGCATTTAAATTTATGCAGTAGTTTAGTAGTGATGCATTCACTGGGCTATTTTGCTCATGGTTCCTATGTTCACATTTTTCAGGTAATGCGATGTCACTGCCAAATCTAGGAAGTCGGGTTGGGTTAGCCAGGAATGGGAGAAACTATGATTTTGTGTAAATGTAAATGATGTAATTAAGTTAAATTTTTCTTCAAGCAAGTTTGTATAAGTATGACTAATCTGGTGTTGTAAAAAGGTTTTCAGTTATATGGATTTACAATAATGACTCTGAATTTAAAACTCGTGTTTATGGTTTGGTTAGATTAATTATGGTTTGACTCACTTTGACTTTC
Organism: Sambucus nigra; assembly: GCA_949130495.1. Classification (NCBI taxonomy): domain Eukaryota; kingdom Viridiplantae; phylum Streptophyta; class Magnoliopsida; order Dipsacales; family Adoxaceae; genus Sambucus; species Sambucus nigra. Next base: position 226,391,523 of record OX422222.1, on the reverse strand, counting down.
AGACTTAATTATAAGTAACTGGGTTGGGGTGTGTCAACTTTTGGTATCAGAGCCTAGGTTTTAGAGGTTCTGGAGTGAGAAGAGTCTAGATTTGGCAGTGAATGTTAGAAATATATTTTATTTGATACTAACGATTATGTTAGGAAAGATATGTATATCTGCATGTTGTTATATCTTTGATTCATTACAGATATAAAAGAATGGAAGGAGGGAATGTGAATGTGGGAATAGATGATGAGGCTTCAAATATTCCAGCAAAAGCGGAGGTTGAGCAACCTGTTCAGATAAATGTGGAACCCGAGCAAGAACAACTGACAGATATGCAAAAAATGGCACGTGCTATGACTCTAATGGCAGAGCAACAAGCTAGGTTTATGGCTCATGTGGAAGAACAACAGACCAGGCAACTGGAGGCACAAGCCTTGGCTAGGGCTGAGGAGGTGATACACCGGGAAGAAAGGTGTACTTCACATGAAAAATTTATTAAGATGAACCCACCATCGTTCGAAGGAGCAGTTGATCCCGCAGAGGCAGAAGTTTGGGTTAAAGAAATTGAACTTATTTTTGGGGTAATGAAGATGCCTGAAAATCAACAGGTAACCTTGGCGACGTATATGTTGAAAGGAGAAGCTAAATACTGGTGGGATGCCACGAAACATTTGTTGATTACTCCAGGAGGCGGGAATGTGATCTCATGGGATGCTTTTGTTAAAGCCTTGTATGACAAGTATTTTCCTCCGATGTATCAAAAACAAAAGGAGAAAGAATATTTTCTATTGAATCAGGGGAGTATGACAGCTAGGGAATATGAAGCCAAACTTACAGCCTTATCTCGTTTTGCTTCGAGGTTTATCCGGAATGAGGAAGATATGTGTAGCCGATTTCTCGATGGACTAGAGTTAGTTATTAAATCAAGGCTATCGGCTTTAGAGACTGTTAATTATTCAGCCTTGGTGAACAAAGCCATGTTAGTAGAAAGGGACGTGAATGAAGCAAGAGGGAATCGAGAACGAGGTGTAAAGAGAAGAAGATTCGATCCAAGTTATCAAAAGAGTAGTGGTACAGAATATTCGAGGTTTGGAGGGCAGAAACTTCAGCATGGTAGAGGTATGGGAGGTGGTTTGCAGAGGGGTGAGGCTAGTAGTGGAAGAGGCTCGGGAGCTTCAGCGCAAGGAGATTCGAACGTTTGTTTCTTTTGTGGTACATCGGGCCATATAAAAAGAAATTGCCCAAAGTTACAGAGTATAGAATGTTTCAACTGTCATCAGAAGGGCCATCTGAGAAAGAATTGCCCTATGTTATCAAGAGCGGTTTCAGTCAGTAGTGTGGGGCCTCATAAAGGATCCTCTCCAGGAAGTGCCACCAGGGGAAGAGGTACAGGACAAGCAAGTGGATCGAAGGAAGGAGGAAGAGTGTTTGCGATGACGCTGCAAGATGCCCATTCTACACCTGAAGTGGTTACAGGTAAACTTTCTATTGCAAACAAAGATTTATATGCACTCATTGATCCTGGATCTACGCATTCATTTGTGGTATCAGATATTGTTTCATATTTGGGTAGACCATGTTCATTCCTCAATTGTGCCTTATATATTTCTACCCCAATGGAAAGTGTAATTCTAGTTGAGCATGTTTATAAAGATTGTGTCTTACGAATGGGTGAACGAGATTTCTATGTCGATTTGTTACCATTGGCCATTCGGGATTTTGATATTATATTGGGGATGGATTGGTTATCATCGTATCATGCTTCCATTGATTGTTTTCGAAAAGAAGTTACATTTCATCTTCCTGGTGAACCCGAGTTCCAGTTTATAGGGGAAAGGAATGTTGTCCCTAATTGTCTTATCTCAGCAATAAAGAGCAGAAAGTTATTGAGTAAGGGTTGTATGGGGTATTTAGCATATGTGATTGATGTTAGTAAGGAAGCACTTAAAGTTGAAGATATACCAGTGGTTAGAGAATTTTCTGATGTCTTCCCAGAGGAATTGCCAGGACTGCCACCCGATAGGGAAGTAGAGTTCTCCGTTGAATTAATTCCAGGTACTGGTTCGATTTCCCTTGCTCCTTATAGAATGGCACCAACAGAGTTGAAGGAATTGAAAGTGCAATTACAAGACCTGATAAGCAGAGGGTTCATTCGGCCTAGTGTTTCACCATGGGGAGCCCCGGTGTTATTTGTGAAAAAGAAAGATGGGACAATGCGATTATGTATTGATTATCGTCAATTGAATAAGGTGACCATTAGAAACAAATACCCTCTACCTCGTATCGATGACTTGTTTGACCAATTACAGGGGGCCACTGTATTTTCGAAGATTGATTTGAGATCGGGTTACCACCAACTGAAAGTGAAGGATAGTGATATTTCCAAAACAGCTTTTCGGACTCGATATGGTCACTATGAGTTTTTGGTGATGCCTTTTGGATTGAATAATGCTCCGGCAGTTTTTATGGATTTGATGAACCGGGTATTCCACCCTTTCATTGATTCATTTGTGATAGTATTCATAGATGATGTGTTGATTTACTCGCGTAGCATGGAGGAACATGAGAAACATTTGAGACTGGTATTGCAGATTTTGAGAGAGAAGAAATTATTTGCTAAATTCAGCAAGTGTGAGTTTTGGTTGAATGAAATTGTGTTTTTAGGGCACGTTGTCTCAGGAGATGGGATATATGTTGATCCAAGGAAGGTGGAAGCAATTGTTGAATGGGAGAGTCCTAAGAATGTGACAGAAATTAGGAGTTTCCTAGGATTGGCAGGTTACTATCGTAGATTCATTAAGGGATTTTCAGCAATAGCATTACCACTGACAAAGTTGACTCGTAAAGAAGTGAAGTTTGTATGGGATGAAGAATGTGAGAGGAGTTTTAAAGAATTAAAGAATCGATTGGTTTCAGCCCCTATACTTACTATTCCATGTGGGAATGAGTCTTTTGTGATCTATACAGACGCTTCATTTCAGGGGTTAGGATGTGTTCTTATGCATAATGGGAAGGTGATAGCATATGCTTCCAGACAATTAAAGACGCATGAACGAAATTACCCTACACATGATTTGGAGCTAGCGACCATTGTTTTTGCTTTAAAGTTGTGGAGACATTACTTGTATGGAGAAACTTGTGAGATATTTACAGATCATCAAAGTTTGAAATACTTGTTCACACAGAAAGAACTGAATTTGAGACAGAGGCGTTGGATAGAGCTGATTAAAGACTATGACTGTACCATTCATCATCACCCTGGGAAGGCCAATGTAGTAGCAGATGCTTTGAGTCGAAAATCATCAGGGATTCTCGGTTGCATACGGTGTGCTCGTGTTGGAAATATTCTTGACTTGGCATTGATGGGGATTGAATTGAAGTTTTCAAAAAGTGGAGGATTATTAGCCCATGTCACAGTGAGACCTTTATTGGCCGAACGCATACGAAATTTGCACACCAGTGATCCATTCCTTGAGAAGAAGAAACAAGATGTCCTGGATGGTAAAGAGAGTGACTTTGAAATTAAGAATGATGAATCGTTGTGTTATAAAAATAGGATTTGTGTACCTAATGATCCACCCTTAAGGAAAGATATATTAGAAGAGGCACATAGTTCTATTTACTCTATGCATCCGGGAGGTACCAAAATGTACAGAGATTTGAAAGAATATTACTGGTGGAACAATATGAAACGTGAGATTGCAGAGTTCGTAGCTAAATGTTTAGTATGCCAGCAAGTGAAAGCAGAGCATCAGAAGCCGGCAGGATTATTGCAGTCTTTACCTATTCCAGAATGGAAGTGGGAGCATATAACGATGGACTTTGTTACAGGATTACCCCGGTCACCAAAGGGGCATGATTCTATTTGGGTGATTGTAGACCGACTGACGAAGTCAGCTCATTTTCTCCCAGTTAAGACCACCTACAATGTTGACAAGTATGCACGTATGTACGTTGATGAGATTATTCGTTTACATGGGGCACCAGTGTCAATAGTATCAGATAGAGATCCAACGTTCACTTCTAAGTTTTGGCCTCGTCTCCAGAATGCCATGGGCACAAGTTTGAAGTTCAGCACTGCGTTTCATCCACAAACTGATGGGCAATCAGAAAGGACGATTCAAATCTTAGAAGACATGTTACGGGCTTGTGTATTTGACTTCAAAGGTAGTTGGGATGATCATTTGCCATTGATGGAATTTTCATATAATAATAGTTATCAGTCGACTATTGGTATGGCTCCTTATGAAGCTTTATATGGGAGGAGATGTAGAACGCCTTTGTGTTGGGATGAAGTGGGTGAAAGGAAAATTTTGGGTCCGGAATTGATAGACATGACAACTGAAAAGATCAAAATGATTCGGGAACGGATAAAGATAGCGCAAAGCAGGCAGAAATTTTATGCAGATAAGAGAAAGCATCCATTGGAATTTCAGAAGGGAGATTTTGTATTCCTGCGTATTTCACCGTGGAAAGGCGTTATGAGATTTGGCAAAAAGGGGAAACTAAGTCCAAGATACATTGGACCATTTGAAGTGTTGGAAAGAATTGGGCCCCTGGCTTATAGATTAGCTTTACCTCCAGATTTATCTCGGTTACATGATGTGTTTCACGTATCGATGCTTCGTAAGTATTTGGCGGATCCATCTCATGAGTTGAAAACTCAACCAATTGAACTGAAGGAAGACTTATCGTACATCGAGGAACCAATGGAAATTATTGATCGTAAGGAGCAAGTATTGAGAAATAAAGTTATTCCCTTAGTCAAAGTTATGTGGATGAGCCATGGAGTTAAAGAAGCAACTTGGGAAACGGAGGATAGCATGAGGAAACAGTATCCCCATTTGTTTGGTAAGTGACCTTTATATTAAATTTCGGGGACGAAATTTTCTAGGGGGGGAAGTTGTGACAACCCGAATATAATTGTGATAAATTATATTTAAATCATGCTTATCGTATGTGATATGAATAATGTGATATTAGTATATCTAATGTTAAGTGATTATGTCTAGTCTAATCCTACTGTCATAAATCATGAAATGTCGAGTTATGTACGAACACAAGATTTGGTTATTTTCGATAGAAATGTCCCTGTTTAAGACTGGTTTTGACCTTTATAACATTATAAATGACTTGAGGTGAAAACTACATAGTTGTAGACATGTGAGTTAGGGTCGCAACACAACAAACGGTGCATGAAACGGATGCTCGAGGAAGAAGTTAGGTCAAAATTACGAGAAGGGGCAAATATGTCAATTCCCTTAAGTGGTATTTTGTCTTTTATTAAACCAAATGTTTTAAATTGATTGGTTGGCTTGGGAGGCAGCCTTGGACGACTTAAAACCCTCCCTCTAACATATTTCTTCAGCAAAAACCAGCCATGAAAGGGTTTGAAGCTTAGGGAAAGAGAAAGTAGAAGTTAAGGAAGAAAAGTGAGGAGAAAAAGTGTAGAAAAATCCGTAGAAATTACGTAAAAAGCCCTGAAGGTAATCCTAATTGTAATTCTTGTTATTTATCATATATTACTGATTTATATGATATAAATCATCATAAGTTTACGAAAGTTTCATCCCTTTATGTATATGTATGGTTAGATGCAAGATTATGTTAGGTTGAGTGTAGAAACCCTTAAAATTGCTTTGTGTTGAAACCCCTTGTATTCAAATCTGCATATCTCTTTGTGTGATTACTGGAATTGAGAAATTCCAATTGGAAATGAAATTATACTCATATATTCATATAATATCTGAAAATTAGAATTTATATCCTTGTGGTTAGGACGTAATGATGATTTCAAGTTGGTACATAGTTGCTGTTTGTATACTTGATTTCGGTATGCCCTGAGTTTAGTCAAGATTTTGAGATAGCAAATGAAGTCCAAATATTATGAAACTTTAATTTTGTACTATTAAGTATGTCTACTGAAAGTGTGTTGAAAATCATGGAAAGTTATGCTGGAGAAAAATTATTAAAATTCTTGGAAGTTGAAGGAACAATAGAGGAGCTTGTAGGGAAGATTTCTTGTGTTGTAAAGAAATGGCCATAACATGCCCTAGGAAGCTTGAAAAATTACACCGTCTCTTGTACTGGATAGTATATTCATATATGTTTTCATATTGATGAGGTTGGACCCCTGCATTTATATAATTTAGGAACATAGGATGGTTAAGTATGTAGTACAATAATTTCAGGCCATACTGGATACCCCTTGAATGAATGTTTGTATTTCGTCGTTACAAAGGGTACTTTGAATACATGTTTCATGTGTATATACATTGAGAAGTGTAATTTCATGTTTACTTGACTTTGGTTATAAATTACTCATAAGGTACTTCCTACGGTTGAATGTCCGTAACTTTATCAATATGTACATCATTGTTTGCCTTTACCTATGTTTTATGGAATGTGACTTAATTGGAATTGTATTGTTGATGTATGGTCATGGAAAGTTACATAATTATGTTTGGATAATATTTATGATTGAGGTTAAGTACTGATTTAGTTGGATTGACAGGTGTAAGGCCTAATCAACCCAGTTCAGCTCCACCAGAAAGAAACCTGAATACGTAGTTGTCAACCAAGGTGAGTGTACTCACTGGAATGATGTATTTGTATACTGTTACAAATGTGATCATAATGTTATGAATATAAAATTGTTCATTTCGGTTTACCGAAATGAGGGGTTACTCCTCGACCAGGAATGGGGGAGATTTGTCTATTAATGACAAGGGGTTACTCCTCGACCAGGAATGGGGGAGAATTGTCTATTTAGACAGGATATGTGAATCATGATTCGGAAAAGTTGGTCATTCATTATGAATGAGCTGGATAAGTTAATACATAAGTATATGGACATAATTTATTGCATTTAAATTTATGCAGTAGTTTAGTAGTGATGCATTCACTGGGCTATTTTGCTCATGGTTCCTATGTTCACATTTTTCAGGTAATGCGATGTCACTGCCAAATCTAGGAAGTCGGGTTGGGTTAGCCAGGAATGGGAGAAACTATGATTTTGTGTAAATGTAAATGATGTAATTAAGTTAAATTTTTCTTCAAGCAAGTTTGTATAAGTATGACTACTCTGGTGTTGTAAAAAGGTTTTCAGTTATATGGATTTACAATAATGACTCTGAATTTAAAACTCGTGTTTATGGTTTGGTTAGATTAATTATGGTTTGACTCACTTTGACTTTCAGACTTAATTATAAGTAACTGGGTTGGGGTGTGTCATGTGCCTTCTATAAGGCATCTCTGACTTGCTCCTAGGTAGAAGGGAATGTGTGAGCTGGTGCAGGGGCCATCGCTGATGCCTGGGGTGGGGCCTATTGTACTACAGCCAAATCTCCATTTACCGCCTGTGCTACGATAGAGATAACCTCTGCAGCATTCACCGTGCCTTGGGCCATAGCTGGCTGGGTTCAGGCTCCGGCTGGGCATTCATAGGAGCTCGTTGTGCATGCCTGGGAGGCATCTGAAATGAGAGAGAAGCTTTATAAGTCCACAGTAAATATATCAAATAGCTAAAGACGTAAAATGTGTAATTAATTAATACAATTGTCCTAAATATTTTATATCAGAGAACGCTACGCTGGAAGCATAATAAGCCATACAGATCGTGAGGGACTCTAGAACCTGGCTCTGATACCACCTGTGAAACCCCGCCTAATTAAATACCGGGTGTTCACTCGAGTCACATTTACTATTCCATTTATTTTATTTCATATGAGATTGTTCTGAATATTGAATGTTTATTTATTCGTTAATTTGGTTTATATTAATTAAAAGATAAAATTTTGACATCAACCCTTTTAAATATTAGGTAGCTACTGTTAATAATAAAGTTTGCGACAATGATGCACATTTTTAACCAACTGCATATTTTAATTTAATTTAATAAAAGACTGATCACCCAGTATTTAATTAGGCAGGGTGTCACAAGTCCCTGGTGCAGACAACTTGATTGTAATACCCAACCCTGATAAGTTTTCCCTAAACTCTCCTAAGAGGTATTTCCCTCCACGATCAGAACGTAGAGTATGGATTAATTTATTGTGCCTACGCTCCACCTTAGCCTTATAGTCTTTAAACTTATCAAAGGCTTCAGACTCGTGGTGCATAAGGTATACATAATCATACCTTAAGTAACCATCGATGAAAGTAATTAAGTAATCATAACCACCTCTTTCCCGGATATTCATGGGCTCATACAAATCAAATTAAATTGATTCAAACACATATTTGGCTCTATAAACACCTCTTAGCCCTCGATTCAAATACATCTTACCCTCTAAGCAGAATTCACAGACTGTAAGTGCCTCCACTTCTAATGCGCTTAATTATCCATTTGAAACCAATATTTGTATCCTTTTTAAATTTATATGACCTAAGCATAAATGCCAAAGATATGTTTTATTCATTTTGGAAGGTTATTTTCTCTTTAGGTTATTTCCATTTAAGTTATCCCTTTAGTATTAAACAATAGTGGCGAGACATGTCTTATAATATAAGTATCATTTTTCAATATACCATAATAGATAAGAGAGTTGCATTTTTTATTAAAAAAACACCTTTATTAAAATAAACCAAATATGCATTCATCACAATCATAGAAACCATAATAAATTTTCTTCTAATACTAGGAACATAAAAATAATCCACCAATATTAACTTATTGTCTTCGCCAAAATTTAAAACTAAATTTACTATTGCTATAACTGTTACTTTGAGATGATGTCCCATGAACAAAAATATTTCTACATCACTGACCTCCCTGATTACCTGCAACCCCTGCAAAGAATTGCAAACGTGATTAGTTGATCCTGAATCTATACACTAAGTACGGGTATATTGCACTACAAAACATGTCTTAATGATATAGGAGAACTTAACTTTTCTCATTCTTTCGGGATAAGAAGATGGGCAATTTCTTCTTTCAATGTCCTTCCTATTTGCAAATATATTATCCTCCATTTGACTTCTTACCCATTTCTAGAAGCTTAAAGTTTGTCTTATCCATTTTAGGTTATACCTAAGAATTTCTCTTCTTCTTAATTTACGGGACAGAGGAAGATGGAAATTTCTCAGCAACCTGAATCACACCCTTATTTCTAATGATATTCTCCGCAACTGGGAGTTCCTTAAGTTGTTGTGGTAGAGAGTAATAAAAATTGTTTATAATATTGTTTAGGTGAAATTGTTTAAAAGAGTGTGTTAGTGATTGGAAAACACAATCGACTTAGGTTTCCCCACTAATTTTGGATCCAAGAACCTCCAGTTCTCCTAATATGTAAATCATCATTATAACATGCTCGTGTATGAGAGTATGCTTAAGCATCTTGTTGTCAATCAACCTTACCATAACATCTAACCGTGCAGCACAATTTTGATCTTCAAATATGTCCATGAGGTTCAGAATCATGTCTTGAGTGATTAACATGTGTTGATGGTGGTGTTTCAACAAATTAGTCATAGAGGATAATATATCTCAACGATCCATGTGATCAGTCTTTTCCACCTATGGTATACTTGGACATCCCTTTAGGGTTCCCCTTCCTCCGAATTGGCAAGGCATGTCTCATTCAATACAAATATAAAATCCTATCAGTATGGAAAATATCATGATTACATTTCCAGTCAATATAGTCCATTCGAGTTTACTTGTTGTCCTTTAAGATGGAAGAAAGTAGGTTGAATGAAGATCCCATTTTAAAATATGAGAATTATAAATTTTGGAAAAAAAAATCATTACAAAATAAACATGTGAGAATTTAACTTCATTTTATTTTTAAAGTGGCATCCATCACCACCATTTAAAATTAAAAACCCGTTAAACATCCTGGTTCCTATATGAAGTGATCTTTCTCGTTGGGAGATTAAATCACCCCACTCTAAACTAAACATACTTACGTCTTTCAATTAAGTACATGGATAGTTCAGGATCATCTGCTAACATGATATAATAGTCAGCGCGTTTTGGTCCAACAACTAATAACAGTCACTCCTTTAGGGAGGATATCATTAATTATCTCTAAGTGTATACCACTTTACGTCGTGAAGGACTTCCCCATTAAGTATGATCAAACTCACTCACATTTTAATTCTCAGAATTATCACTTAAGATTTTTAATGTTTCCCTAATGCCCTAATTAATTAATCCATCTGGAGCCAGACTAACTGACATGAGGAATTAATCACATCCTATTCATAGAACACTAATACAGACTATGGGGATTATGTTGAAACCCCTCTCCCACTAAGTATTTTAAAAACTTAATTTTTTTAAATAGTTTATTTAATTACAAATATCCAAATTAAATCCTTGGTAAATTTTCAATTTAGTTTCATAAAATAAATATCTTGATCTCATATTTTAATTTACCTAAAAAATTAAGAATTCGATTTTTTTTTAAAATTAAAATAAAACTCGGAGATCTGAATTTAATTCACACCTTAAAATTAATTACCACGATTTAATTCAATTTAGAAAAGAATAAATTAACACCAATTTTTTTAAGGAGGTAGACTTCAAACAAAACAAGAGTTCTTAATGTTCTTTCCAACTGGAAATGATACAATCTGGTCAAAGAAGAATAATGAGGAAGAACCACCATGAAAAGCCACATGAAAACACCATGAAAACAAACCAGCAAAGCTAATTAGCACCCGTCAGATCAATTCGGCCTCCTTTCATATTGATTTGATCTCCTCTTGGATCAATCTAGCCTTCTTTTGAATTGATCCGGACCTGCTGTGCTGATAGCTTCATCTTCTTTACATGATTTGTATGGAAAAATGACCAAAACTCATATGAAACTTCAAAAAACTCCAAGAAACTTTGTCCAACACCCAAAACCTCATAAATACAATTTTAAGTGTAAAGAAACATTACATCCCCTCAACATCATCTTCAAATACATCGATAATGAAGTAATTATATAACCTAATTATTAAAACCCTATCAAATCTAGGAGAAAAACATAACTACAGATAAACCAGTGGAGGGTCCATTCACATAGGAAAAACATATGTGACCATGATGGAAAGGATTTAACCAAAGAATCTCTATAAAATTATGTTAGTAAGAGAACATACACCAAGTTGTATAATCTTACAATATGCCAAACTAAGGTTTTCAAAGTTGGACAACATGGATCTTTTCAAAGGATGATTAATATAAACCAAAAGCTTTGTTATCAATTGATGGGGATAGATATACACAAAATAAAAAACTTCAGTCATTAAATCTTTGGTTAATAAAATAATAAAAAAATAAATCCATAATGAAATTTGAAGAACAAACCTAGGGATACGAATACAATACCTTTGTTGATCCGGTTGCAATTCTATGGGGAGAAAGGTATTTGATGATGATGATGATGATGATGATGGTATGCCTTTTTTTGGAACTCTAAAAGCTTTCTAGAAGTTCTTATAACACATGTATTTCTAGTATATGATCCTACCAAATCTAGGTAGGTGTGTAGGCATCTTTTAAGAAGAAAACTCCTACTTTTGAGTGAGATATGTCCTCTCTTTCTAGGATCCTTCAAAAAAATGTGAAAAGTGTTTTTTCTCACCCCTCTCAAACCCTAATAATAAATTATGGATCTTAAATCCCTAATTTAAACCAATAGATACATGTTTAAGTAGAGAGCTTGGTACAAACTAGGTTCCTTAAGAATCTAGGCCTAACTACTTGAGTATGTAGACTATACTAAAGACCCCAAGACAAATATTTAAATTGCCTTCCAAATAAATACTTAGAAATCTCATATTGCAAATCCTATCATTTATTTCCTTTTTTTATCTAATAACAATTAATTCTACTAAATAATTATTGACTTCACTCCAATTTAATAATCTTATAAATCACTCGAATATATTTAGGTTTTATTTGCAAGGTTGATTATAGTTCATAATGTGATTCCTCGCGTTAATCCGTCGATACCTGCTTAGTCAAATAAATTTGCTGCTTATTGGCTTGAACCAACATCTAATCAATTTCCTTTATTCTCGAGCTTGACTTATTTATCTACACTATGAGATTATAAAAAAATCCACTAATCAGGTTCAAATTGTGGGAAAAAAATCTTATAAGTCTGTCAAATGGTATCTCATTCCTATGCATCCTAAAATACAAATTCCGCCCAATTAAGGTCTCAGACCTAATCACATAACTATCACCCAAACTATAGAACAAATTTTTGAACCATCAAATTGGTTCCCACAGTTTGAGACAAACTACTTGAATTGGTTCACAACCATTCCGATAGGATGACAACTCCCTATATAGGTTGTGAACATTTCAATAGTTTTATAATAGGAATTTCGATCTCCTTATAATCAACATGAATCCGAATCATCAGAATTCCTACTTAGATTACCAAACCTGATTCAAACAAATATAAAGAATTTTACTAAACCAGATTCTCATTTGAAAATGAGAGACACAACTCGTTATTAATCAAAATAAAATGTATTTACATAGTTTTAAGAATAAAACCCCAATAAAGATTATGACCAAGGTTGTTTTGGAGAACACCTAGTTAGTCCTTCTACGAGTATGTAGAAAACTGTTATGTAGATGGGTCGGGAGTTGGGTACATGACTTTAAGACTAAGTGGCGAATTATTGGTATGTTATTCTTAAAACCATTTAGGACATTTACTTTTAAGTAAAGGTGTGTCAGTTCACTTTGAAATAAGAATTATGTTTCCGATAATGCTTTATATTTATTCTTTTAAATATATCATTTCGTATAAATATCGGTTAATTGTACTTAGTCGGAATTCAGGTGAGTTGGGTTAGACTTAATCACATGAAACTGGAATTACGATTCTAATAAAATTGAATACTTCACAACCTAGATAACGAGCTGACATCCTATTAAAAAGGTTGATGTGTGATCCTGGAGGTTTATCTCAATATGTAAGAACTTATCTAATGCTTTGAGAACTTATGCAATAGTTCAAAAGAGGATTATCATTGGTGCATCCAAGAATGTATTGAACAGAGACACCTGTGAGATTTAAGTCTAAGTGATGTATTGATTATACTCAGGTAATTTCACACCATTTTGATAGGGTGTATAGATTCGTAATACTGAGAAATATAAGTATTAGAATGCTTGTGCAAATGTCACATTGATTTCCATAAGTGAGATCTGATTTTATATCGGGTCAAATAAACCCCGCACATTGGGTGACAATTGTGTGAGTAGGTATGAGATTATAATTTGAAAGAATCTTCATCCCAGGGATACCTTGAATTGAGATACCCCCTTCATAGACTTATAAGTTTTGTTTCCATTAATAAAACCCGATCGGTGAATTTTATAAACCTGATGGAGTAGCAAAAAAAGTTAAATCTGTGAAACAAGCAATTGATTAGATGTTGGTTAAAATCAATTGGTGGAAAATTGATTTGACAAGGCGGGTATCAGACACTTTATTCCAAATGATTTATAAATAATTAAATTGGAATGCAGTAGTGATTATTTATTGGAGTCAATTGTGGTTAAACAAAGAAAGGAAATAACTACTGTTATTATAATTGGGATTTTCATGTATTTATTTGGAAGACAATTTAATTATTTATCTTAGGTACCTAGTATGTTTCAATACCCAATAAGTAGACCCAAAACTCTTTACAAGACCAGTTTAACTGAAGCTCTTGGCCCATACCTATATATATTGGTGTAAATTAGGGTAATAGGTGAATGATCAACTATGGAGGGTTAGAGAGGGAGAGGCAAAAAGACATTATTCCCATCTTTGTGAAGGGGTGAGGCGAGAAAAGGTCCATTCTCTCATATTTCACAATGGTATCATCTTGAAGAGTGCCCACACACAAGGCTGCCTTTGAGTGGATCATATGCTAGAAGATTTGAGGCATTCTGAGCTTTCAAATAATGTTTTTGGATACCTTGGAGGATGGAAAGATTCATATCATCTTCAAACTTTATCTACTCATATGAAATACAAAATTATTCTCTATAGTGTTGTATTCTTACAACCCTAGGTTTAAACTTTAAACATAGTTCTTAATTCCCTTTCAAGGCATGATTAATCAAAGATATTAGGGATGATTTTTTTTCACAATTTAAATGTCAATCCCAAGGTTCTTTTCTAACACTTTTAACATATGAATATAATATACCAACTCATGAAGGATTTTTTATGCAAAGGAATAGGCTCTATAAATATTATGGTGATGTATAGTTTATACTCATTATCCCATAGCCAATACACATAAATATATCTCGTCGTTGGAACTACTTTGTCTTTAATTCCAAGACATCTTGGGTATGTCGGAACGATACCGAGTTACACTCTTGACCCTAAGCCTTATAATATGTCTCTTGACGTATTATGTTCAGGGATGCTTACATATTTAGACCAAACCCCTTTTTTGTCACACGAGGTGATCATCTTTATCACTTAGGATTAGCCCGATGCCCTACGACACCTATTGGATTTTACCCATTCGATATTATGTACCAAATAAACTTTACAAATAAGAGAACTTTATTCTATGTTATTTAGAGATAATTAAATTTGAGTGAGCTCTCGATTATTTAGTGGAATTAATCACGATTGAATAAAAAAAGGAAATAAATTATGGGGATGTAATTTGGTATTTTCAATTATATATTCGAAATCATATTTAATTATTGTTCTTGGGTTCCTAGTATAGTCCATTACCCAATTAGAACTACTGAAACTCTTTGGAAGACAATTTTTTACTAAGCCCGTAGCTTATACCTATTTATTTTGGTGTAAGTTAGGGTTTTAGGCAAGAAATCTATTATGGGGGGTTAAATAGGGAGAGGAAAAACACTATTAACTTTGTGAAGGGGTTAGGAGAGAAAAAGTGATTTCTCTCATATTTCACCTTGTGTTCATTTCCAAGATTACACAAACATAAGGCTTACTTTAGGGGGGATCATATACTAGAAGCTTCGAAATATTCGAAGGATTCTAGCAAGGTTTTTGGAGACCTTGAGAGGATAACAAGATCATCATCTTCATCAATTTATTTATCCTCATATGGATCACGATAAGATCCAAAATGGTGTTGTAACTCGAAACACTAGGTTTATGCTTTAAACATGGTTCTTAATTTATTTATTTGCAATGCATGATCAATCAAAATTATTTAGACTCAAATTTTTCCAAGTTCATGTCAATACAATTTCCCAACACTTCTTGTTAGCGAATAAGGGAGAGGTACCTTCTTTATTTATCTAAAATTACTTTTCAAATTTAATGAGAGACTAGGTTGCACCAAGTTTTTTCACCCCTAGGTGAGGGTGTTCCTCGTAAATTTGTGTTCTGCAATTGTTTGTTAATTTCCTTACTTTAATCTTGCTTGTTTATCACATAACTAGCCTATATACCTTTTAACGTTGAAAATGATATAAATCTAGTGCAATGCTTGTGAAATTTTAAAAATTAAAAAAAATATGAAAACCCATGACAAATTAAACCTTTTTTCAAAGAAAAATCCATTTAAAATAAATTAGGAAGCTAATATAATAATTTAGAAAATAAATATAACAGTTCCTTTTACCTTTAAAATTTAAAGCCTCTCTTATAATTTGAAACTGAAAATAAAATACAACTTTCTTTTAAAAAAAATGTACAAAGCTTCTAAATGTCCCAATGCGTCCCAAACTCCAATATAGTCATAATCATTCCAAACTCATACAAAAGTTAAAATGCTTATATAAATTGTGGGAATGTGAGAAGAAAACTTAGTAGGCTCGTATAAGTGCTCCAATTGAGCTATATATACTCGTGTGTGTAAATATATAAGAGTCTACTCAATTAAAATCCCTAGACATTTAAATTTAATCTTAACATATGGCCACACATTACTACACTTCCCAATTCTCATATAATTAAATCCTCACCGCACTTCCATCGGTATGGTATGGACATCTGTTCACTTTTTTGTTAATTATCATCCGAACATTCCAATAGGACCCCAACATAAAGTTTCATAATACATACAAAAGACACGATAGGGAACTCCCCTCACCGTTGTACCATAATGTCTTAAAGGCCCAAAAAAATTCTAAATAGCCCATAATAAAATGGTTGAACAACCCAAGGGGTCCAGAGTTGTAATACCCTGTATATTTATGTGTTTTATTTAATTGAGAAAATTTGTGAAAATTAAATATGTGTCCTTATTGTGACTAGAGATGTCACTATTTACATTGTTATATATTATTTAATTAAGATTTAAAATCAAATTTTATATATGTCAATCCATTAATTGACATTTAGACTCATATTGATTGATTATTAAATTTTAGAGTCGTTAGTTACTCGATTGGGCACGTTTTATATTTTTTGGACGTGTAGAATGTCTGATTTTAGCTTAAAATGATGGGTTTTAGGACTATTGGGTTAGTATATGGCTTGCATAAGGTTTTAAGTCATTTAAAGGTGAATTTGGGCTCTTTTAGGTCAGGCCCACTTAAGGTCGAAGTAAAATTTTGGGATTAAAGGGCTATAGTGAGTCATTATGGATTTCATAAGTCACATATTACAATTTAGAAAGCACCTTAACGGTTATGAGACAGAACTTCAAGAGAAAAGAAGGAAGTGGAAGGATCTTGGTATAGTTATCTCCAAAAATTGATCAACGCAAGTTTATATAGAATTTGATTATAATTGATTATATGTTCTATTATAACTATTTATTTAAATATAAATTAAATCACATTAAAATCAAAGTTTTGAAGATTAAATAGTTAAATTTTAATAATCAATATATTAATTAGGTTAATTTCCCTATTATATAGATTGATTTCCACACGAACTTGAATTGAAATTGATAGAGAGTGACTAGATCTTATTTTATATTGTAATCCTTTAAAATCCCTATGATTAATTGAATCAATGCATAAAAAATCCTTTGTTAATTCAAGCATTGATAAAATTTGTGTTATTGTCTTAAATATTGAACTTCCCTTTAAATATTGATAGAAACATGGTTAATTGTTGGTATAATTAGGTTTTAATAATATTTTATGTGGCTTAAATGTTCTAATGTAAGTTGGGTCTTGGATATTAGGGAGTCTTTCATGGTGTTTTAGAGGGAGAAATTGAATTTGTCAGAAGAGGAATCCAGTAACATGGAAATTTTCAAATACATATTGCAGTCGATCGATCAACACCCTCAATATTTGTGTCATTTGGGTTTTTGGTTGTTTTGTTGGATTACTAGGTTTTGGGGTTTAAGGATAGGATGGAATGGCCTTTGGTCTTATTATACTTGTAGGATAGAGTGAATTCTAATGTTTTAAGGTTTTGGAAATTTGTATTTGGGTTGGATGATTATTTTGACATCGATTGGTTTGAATTGGTTAATTTGATAATAATGTGTTGGTTTAAAAATTCGAGAGTTGGATGGATTGCTAGTTGGGATTTTTATAGGTTTATAGAATTAGGGTTTTTGGCCGGGATTATTAGGGCCTTAATGATACACTAGTAGGGCATTTATCCTTTGGGGGGGGATACGATTTAGTTAAAAACCCTAGATTATGGGGTAATTGTATATTTGATATTCGTGTGCAAGTTAGGGGTGGGATGATACCTAGACCTGAAGCCTTGAGACATGGTTCTAGAGTTATATGAGATTTAATATGGTTAATGGTCATATTCCTGTTGTATGGTAGGGTGAGACTATACATAGATTTGGGAACCCTAGGAGTTAGGGTAGATATTATGTGGGATAATTATAAAGTTGAAGTGTGTTTTACCCTCTTATAATAGAGATGTGATGTGTGACTCGGTAGTGTCGGGTCGGTATGTGTTTGAGTTTACTTTAACAAATTAATGAGGGTTGTAAATGTGACCCGACAAATTTGGTCCGATATGTATTTCTTTATTAAAATCAACTTATTAGCAAGGGTTATAATTTGTTGATATTTTATGTGCAATGTATAACATGTGTGAGTGCTCACATGTGATGTAGTAGAAGGGATATCCATTATGGTAGGTGAACGAAGTCAACCGCTCTTGTTCCATAGTGATTGATATGGGCTTTACCTTGATCATTTTACCCCGGACACTACTGCCTACACACCCATGTGCCGAGGGGAATACACAGGGGTAGCATAGTCATTGGATATGAAGCTGATGGTCATTGTATAGTCTTGGGTGTAGTAATCTATGCGAATGATGGGAAAGCATAGTGATCATACCTTGTTGATGTTTTGAGGTTATAGGTTAGGATTACCTATAATTATGTCTAGTAAGCACAAGTGATCCCCGAAAGCAATAGGTAAAGGCTTTCGTTATTTCCAGGCGTGAGAGTAGCCCATTTACATGTACATGTCTGGGGTTGTACCTATGTACGGATGTTATACATAGAGGTTATCTTTCTCCTATCATTTGTGATTTTATGTGGCGTACTAGAGATTGCTGTACCGACTTATGTGTTATACAATAGGTGAATATTCTTATTTTAGGGTTGTATACCTACATACTTATGACTTGAGATTCTTGTATCCTATATATTAAAGATGTTTGTTATTATGTGGCATAAGTTATCCCTGAATGGATAGACTTGAGATATATGATTTAAGCTTGTGAGTGGCATATTGGTTATTTAGAGAAACGTATTATAGGTTTGAGACTATTGTACTACATATGCTTCATAATGAAAGACATTAATCTAATGATAAGAAAGTAAAGATTAAGTAATTAAGAGAAAAACCTTTGATCATATGGGCTACATATGGGTTGGAGATTATAACCTCATGTTATTTTAGGTTATTGGGTTGGGTAACTAATAACTTAAAATCCACTAAAAGACGAGAGGAATGTGTAGTTATACTGTAGCCCAAATTCAGTTATCTTATTCTTCATAAACTTGTTATTTATGTTGTTGTTATATTTTGTTTTCACGGGTCTTAGAGCGATGTACGTACCATATAGCGAGTTGATCCTTGGAGGAGCACTTCTAGAAGATTTTTCTCCTCCATTCCTAAGATGTATTAGTTGTGGTGTGTTTCCCATTCACTTCTAGGATTATTTTATATTTCAGCATGCATGTATGGTTTTACAAATTATCCCGAGTTATCATTTCTACATGTGGTATTTTTATTTTAGTTATCATTCCTGATTCTAAGGTTGTATGAGTTACATTTCTATTCCATAGTTGGATTATCGTATTAGAAATGATTGGTATCAGAGATGGTTATATTTTGTTTATAATTTATTATCTCTCATTATTATATGTTGTGTTTTATGTATTTTTTTATGCTGAGAATGTTACCAAGTGTTTTTGTTTTCCATGATTGTTGAATTTGTCATGATCAATCTATTTATAAATTTTACATGGTATCATAATTGGTATCAGAGCATTCCTGAATCTAGTGTCCAAGGGTCTTGTGTGCATTCATCACTTTTCACACTGCGCTATTTGACTACTTTAGAGCCTTATTGTTTAGGATTTGTATTCTCTATAATTGATCGAGTGGAAAAACTGAGCGTCCGTGTAATACGCTAGTCGTTGTTATCGGCTTCCAACCTCAATACAAAAAAAACCTAAACTTTTAACTACACTTTTATGGAGTATAGTAGTAAGTCTGGGTATCGAATCCACAGGGAATGTTTTATAGAATTTAATTGATTTATTACTTCTAAAATAAAAATGAAAAAGATGATGATTGGGAAAATTTCTATTAAAAAATTACTTAAGAAAAACAAACTGAAAAGTGCAAAATAAATTAGATCAGACAAATGGGAGAAAATAGGGTAGGGTACAATCCCTCAATCCTTAACAAATTATCCTTTAGAATACTAGAATTATAAATCAAAATTCTTGATTAAATCCAGTCCTTATCATCACTAAGCATTACATAAATGAGGGTCAAGCCCGCATCATATGAAATCAAAGATCAATATAAGGAGGTGAACGGCAAATTATACATACAAAGCATTCTTAAACATCCCAAGTACCTAGGGCAAGAGAGATTAAAAGATATGACAATGCATATATGATTTTCATTCACGATTCAACCAATATTTTCATTTATTTCCTAATTTTCCATACAAATAATTTGTATTAGGATTGAGTTCATGTACCCCAACCCTTGAGAAATTAGCTACTCATGATTGGATAAAAAAAAACAAATTCATACACAAAATTATGGATCTACACAACATGGTAAATAATTTGCAAGTAATAAAATAAGAGAATGGAAAGAGTTTACTTGAATTCAGCAACAAGGAATTGAGATTCAGAATACAAACTAGGGTTCATACAACTCTTGAAGGAATAGAAAATTTGCTCTTAAAATCTAACCCTAAAATTCAATCTAGCACTTCTAACCTACTCCTAACCTAGCCTCTCTCTAGAAACTCCCCTTCAAATGATGTAGGTCATGGGCTTTTATAGCACAAAATCTCGAAATTGACAACCAATAGTGCTTGTGGAACAAGTTTTCCAAGAGTTGCACTGCATTAAATGCATAATTAATGACAGAAATCCGCACATCCAGACTCTTCATTATCCCACAACTTCAAAACATCGTAACTTCTTCACCGTAGCTCGGATTGAGGTGCCGTTTTTTCCAGTATTCTTGTAATTTAGAGCTCTTCAACTTTCTAGTTGGCCCTACCTCCGGACTAAGGCTGTAAAATTACGAAAATGCCCTTCAACTCTTCATTTCTTGGTTTCTTTCACTGTTTTGCGTTCTCCTTCGAACTAACTTGCGTGAAATACCTGTAAAACACATGAGAAATACACAAAACAAGAAATACTTGCCAAAAAAGGTTAGTAGAATACATTTGAGACAAATTCAAGCTTATTTACACTACACGGGATCATAAAAATACTGAAATTAAGGGGATAAATGTGAAGAATATGTGCCTAAACACACCCCCTAACTTAGAACTTTGCGCGTCCCGAGCAATGTATATGAATCCTAACCAAAATTCTACTCTTGAAAATTCCTTTATTAAAATAAAATTCCACTTTCGCAGGCACGCGATTGCATTTAGCGTATGCAACAAGCCTTTAAACCCCTAGGTTACCCTAGTAGGACGAGTTTTGTCTCGGGAGGGTTTGCAGTGAATTTACCCACAAAATTCTTTATTGACTCAAATAAATATCAAAATACTTAAAACTTGTACAATTTAAAATTTTCGAAAAATAATCACCATCAACTCATATTCAACTGTCTCAAACCATAGTGTGTGTGTGCAAAACCAAAAATTCAACCTCAAATTTCCACCGATTGAGCATTACGTTACTTTTCGAAAATTCGTTTTGATTCAAATTCTTACGGATGCACTCACAAACGAATCACTCGAATTGTGGCTATTTTCTCTCGGTATGCATGATATACAGAGTAAATATAATGGACACAAATTCATGCATACAAAATTGAAAAGAAGGAAATTTATGGTGAAAAGATCTCATCATCGGATTACGATTATTTGGAAATGGGAACATCACCTCTAATTCACACCATTTAATCTCTCATATTATCTTTTCATGTCTTAGCTCTCCACGCGGTAACCAATTTTGCCATTCGGACTCGGTTAGGACTTTCTTGGGTCATAAAGTGTGAAGGGTAAAAATGAGAATAGATGGGATATTCGGAATTGGAAAATTTCCTTATGATGTCCATTAGTGCTTTTTTTTCGGGCATTTGCTTATTTTTCTCTTTTTTCTTTTCTTTTTCTTCTCTTCTTTTTTCTCTTGCCCCTTTTTATTGCTCAATTTGGACTTACTTGATAAATTTTCTCAATTTTTCACAATTCCGGGCTATTTGGGTATTTCGGGTTATCAAACGAAAGGATAAATTTTATTTGGCTCAAAGTGGGTTGCAAAGGGATAATTTTCACATCTTTTTATGGCTAATATTTTTGGGTAACAAATGATGGCCTACTTCATTGTCCGAATTGCTAATCACATTACTATATGCATCTCGAGATTAATTAAGTTTAGAGATATATTTAGCACGAATTTCGAGACAATAATTCACACATTTCCCATAACCGATCAAAATAAAGGATTGAGATCATCAACGACTTATTAAAATGCTGAAAAGAACTTTGAGTTAATCATAAACTCGGATTGATTTAAAAACTCAAAAAGATCGATAGGGTCGAAATCTCACCGGGTTGGACTAATCTCCACACTTATTCGTAAAGTCATCAATTTTCTTTCAGTTTCCATCTTCGGTCAATTTTGGCTTAGTGCAATTGAGATTTAACAATTTGAGACTTTGAATAGAATAAAGGTGATATTTTTGAAAAATTTAAATTCCAATTCTTATTTATTTTGAACAAAAATATTTTTGACTTTTTCTAAATTTTTCAATTTTTTTTTTATTTTCTAAAAAAAACACACTTGGAAAGAACATGTGATCGAATCAATGAATCTAAACAATAAATGGGAAGAATATCCCACACACCCTAACTTAAATGTTGCATTGTCCTTAATGCAAATCAAGAACACAACATAAAGAGAGGAAAAGAAAGATATTACCCAAATGGAGCGATCCTCGATGAGTACGAATCCATTGAATCTACAAAACAAGTTAGAACCAAGCATAACAAAAAGAATAACAAAAACTTTAACTAATGACACTACACTATTAAAAACGGAAAGAAAAAGAAAAAGAAAAAGAAAAAAAACTAATTATGTACAACCTACAATTTGAACGGCTAATAAATCATACACTAGAAGTCGAAAAATTTGAGGGTCCACCCAAAATACAATTTGACTTTGAGGGATTAATGGTGTACCCTCATTAGGATGCATGCCTCCCGAAAAGTAAGAATTCCGTTTGAAAAACGGAAGGCATGTGAAAAGTTTAAAAAATGAACCATCACCAATTACAAAATTTAGGGGGATAATGAAGGATTTTGGTGCATAAGAGGACAAGTCCCATTGGAATGCAAGAAATATAGAATCACGTTCCAAAGATTTTTCAAGTAGTATGGGGAGAGGGGCACACAAAAAGGAACAATCCATATTAGAAAACAATTTAAGCATAGAGTGCTTGTCCTCATAAACCGGAAAATGATCCTCTTGTTGCGTAGCACGTGTGTTGGTCTCTAAGTCGGACGGTATTTGAGTCGTATCTTCAAGTACCTCCGAAGACTCAAATGGTATGGGTGAAGGTTTGGGAAGGAGGAATGCATCAATTCTATTGTCCCACTCGCTTTCGTCCAAATGACAAATTGAGGCCCAGAAAGATTGAACTTCATCATTAAGGCTTGCATCTACCTGTCCAAACTAGCGCTCAAACTCTGCTAGGCTCAACTCCTCTAGCTCTCTCTCTTGCTTGGTGTCCTCAAAATATTTTCCCTCAAAATTTTCAATTGGATCTGGTGGAGTGACACGTCTAAGTGTGTGGCCCGTAAGATGAAGCATCTCAAAATAACATTCCCATACAAGAAGCAGATCAACATCCTTAAGACATTCATCCAATTCTTGTGATGGATTTAATGGTTCGATAATAGTGGGGACACAAGGAGACAAATGATCCTCAACCTCAGTAGATTTTGCAATATTTATAATAGGTTGAGATTCAAAAGAACTTGGATCAATTTCAATGATTTCATTCTCAAAAGTATTAGGTGAAGCGCAAGTCTCGACCTTTTCTAAGTTGTCCAAATAATCATTCAACTCCTTGCAAGTTGCTATAATTTTCGACTCGAGAACAGCACGGTCATCAGATTGCTTTTTTAGATCAAGTAAGAGTTCTTCCAAAGTAGGCTTTCTTGGTTCTAGCACCTCGAATTCCTCATTTGGTTGAAAACTTACTTCATCTTCAAAACTATCGGAAAAAAAATCCTCATTGGGTTCAAATAATGCATCTAACTCTTGCTCCCAATAACGATTTTTTTCGCGATATTCTTTTTCAAGTCTTTCTTCTTCAAGCAATTGATTTTGATAAATTTGGAGTTTCTCAGCACTAGGCTTGTATTTAATATAATCATCTTTAGTGATATTGATCCAATGGTCATAAGTCTTGAGTGCCTCCTCTTCCTCACTATTAGCATAACAATTAAAGCCACCAAAAGAGTTAAAATAAGACATTTCAAATTGGGCAATTCAAGAACGTGACACCCATTTTTTTTTCAATTTTTGTTATATTTTTTTTTCGAAATCACTTGTAGATAAAAACAACTTTCTTAAAAATTTAACAATTTCAATCCCCGGCAACGGCGCCATTTTTGATCGAGTGGAAAAACCGAGCGTCCGTGTAATACGCTAGTCGTTGTTATCGGCTTCCAACCTCAATACAAAAAAAAACCTAAACTTTTAACTACACTTTTATGGAGTATAGTAGTAAATCTGGGTATCGAATCCACAGGGAATGTTCACTTCTAAAATAAAAATGAAAAAGATGATGATTGGGAAAATTTCTATTAAAAAATTACTTAAGAAAAACAAACTGAAAAGTGCAAAAGAAATTAGATCTGACAAATGGGAGAAAATAGGGTAGGGTAGAATCCCTCAATCCTTAACAAATTATCCTTTAGAATACTAGAATTATAAATCAAAATTCTTGATTAAATCCAGTCCTTATCATCACTAAGCATTACATATATGAGGGTCAAGCCCGCATCATATGAAATCAAAGATCAATATAAGGAGGTGAACGGCAAATTATACATACAAAGCATTCTTAAACATCCCAAGTACCTAGGGCAAGAGAGATTAAAAGATATGACAATGCATATATGATTTTCATTCACGATTCAACCAATATTTTCATTTATTTCCCAATTTTCCATACAAATAATTTGTATTAGGATTGAGTTCATGTACCCCAACCCTTGAGAAATTAGCTACTCATGATTGGATAAAAAAAAACAAATTCATACACAAAATTATGGATCTACAAAACATGGTAAATAATTTGCAAGTAATAAAATAAGAGAATGGAAAGAGTTTACTTGAATTCAGCAACAAGGAATTGAGATTCAGAATACAAACTAGGGTTCATACAACTCTTGAAGGAATAGAAAATTTGCTCTCAAAATCTAACCCTAAAATTCAATCTAGCACTTCTAACCTACTCCTAACCTAGCCTCTCTCTAGCAACTCCCCTTCAAATGATGTAGGTCATGGGCTTTTATAGCGCAAAATCTCGAAATTGACAACCAATAGTGCTTGTGGAACAAGTTTTCCAAGAGTTGCACTGCATTAAATGCATAATTAATGACAGAAATCCGCACATCCAGACTCTTCATTATCCCGCAACTTCAAAACATCGTAACTTCTTCACCGTAGCTCGGATTGAGGTGCCGTTTTTTCCAGTATTCTTGTAATTTAGAGCTCTTCAACTTTCTAGTTGGCCCTACCTCCGGACTAAGGCTGTAAAATTACGAAAATGCCCTTCAACTCTTCATTTCTTAGTTTCTTTCACTGTTTTGCGTTCTCCTTCGAACTAACTTGCGTGAAATACCTATAAAACACATGAGAAATACACAAAACAAGAAATACTTGCCAAAAAAGATTAGTAGAATACATTTGAGACAAATTCAAGCTTATTTACACTACACGGGATCATAAAAATACTGAAATTAAGGGGATAAATGTGAAGAATATGTGCCTAAACAATAATGATGACCTCCTAGGTGGTTTCACACCATTATTCTAGACATACGATTCGAATCAACCAGGAGTATCGAGAGTGTTCCTTGTATGGATTTGGCTTGCGAGACATCCCATGCATGATGTCAACTTCAGTCGGTAGTTAGGAACTTTTTGATGTGAGACATTTACCAAGAGTTTAGTGGATGGTTTGAGGGGAGATAGTTTCACTCACCATCTATAACTGCATTAGAGGTAAGTTTTTAAAGACTTCATTTGTGCGGCCACGTGGTATCCAGTATAAGTAGGAGTTCAACTATCTTTCTCTTTCAGCATTGGGAGAGATTGATACGAAAGCGAAGAAGGAGATTCTCATTAATAGCAATAGTACGAAAGGACTTTTTAGAGTTAGAAAAAACTTACATGGGATGGTTACGTATACGTTTATGGCTATCGCATATGAGTAGGAGTTTCTCCATTTTTATTTTGCCTAATCTGGTAGGAAAGAAAGATGAGTTTGTTACTTATATAATTCTTAATATGAGATCCAAAGGATATCATGAACTTATCTGGACACGTTCTGACTGATAAAGTTGTTATTTTTTTAAGCTAGTTGCCTTAATTCTTTCCGTCGATGCCCCCTCATTTAATTTTTAGAATCTACAGATTTTATCTCATTTGTCTTGACAGGTAAAGATACCTTTTTTGCTATCTTAACCACAAAACTAACATCTGTACAACCATTATTTTTTACTAAATCTTTCACTTCCTTCCTTCTTTGACCGAACATAGTTAAGTTGATCAACACCATTGGTTTCTACTTAACCTGTGTTACAGCCATTGTCATCCACCTGTATTTATTGTCCCAAGAAGCTACTTATTGCAACTAAATTATAATATAAATATATAAAAAACATATTCCCACATGGTTAAAACCACACACAAGGTCTAACGAAATACTTTGAATAATTGGATAATTATACACTCCATAATTTGAATGCTAGTTCGACTCATTTTTGAATTATTTCCACTAATCATGAGTGATTTGTCACCTACTAAATTTTACTACCCAACTCATAATAATTCTAGACCTTTAGGAACATAATAACCCATTAAAAATGTATCACATCGTATTTCTTACCGAAATATAATATCAAAATAAGGTTTTGGCATCTCAAAACATAAAAATAACCATTTTTCTAAAAATAAGGTTTGTACTCCATATATAAAAATAATCCTAAAAATATGCATGTGATACTTATTATATGTTATTAACCCAATACGACTTTTATTTTGTTGTTTAAGGCCATGTACCATGGAGAGGTTATGCGTTCTAACTATTATCTTGTTTCTTTTCTCGTGAGCCATGCCATGGACCTTTAGTTTATTCAGCCATTGTTTATGCATTGTTAGACCATTATGGTAGGATGATTAGGGAAACACCATATTGTGCCTTGTGATTGTAATTGTATTAGTTATGAGTCCATGAATTATTGGGAGGGTAATTGACAAGAGTATGATTGAGAGTATACACTATATTGAAGGAAGTGTGATGAGGATTTTGATATTTGGGGGTCTTTGGAATGTGTAATGGAAGGAGTTGAGATCCTATAATGTGATATATATTGTATATGCAATTATTATGCAGCACAAATAAATATGAAAGAGGTGACAACCAAGAAAAAAATAAATAAAAGACCAATCACACAACAACGAAGATACGTGGTTCAGCAAAGAAGTGCCTACGTCCACGGTGGTTCAGTCAGTGTTATTTCTCTATATTCTGAAGAGTAAGTACAGAGAATACAACTTGTCCTTTGCCCAGGACTTAGGGTTTAATTTATACATGTGTATGTTGGTGTAGTGGGGGTGATGGGTTCCTCTTTATTAGCCATCTCCCTTACATGGGATCATGTTCCCCCACAACTTTTCTTCATGGGATCGTGGAGTAAATGGATGAGTACCAGAGGTGACGGGCCTGGGCTTTGGGCCGCTGAAGAGGGGCTACTTGTCCAGGCCTTATGGTGATTAAAACGGGATACCCACAATTGCCCCTAAATTTGTTGGGCCGTTCTCGCGGGTCTGATGAATTTAAATGATCAGCAATGATGGTTGATCTCTTTGAAAACTGTGAAGTTACTTTGGCGGCACCCGCTTCGCTGTCCGTGCGTTATGATTAGCTTTGAAGGCTTGTTGGAATAAGACACATTTTCTCTTCGTCGTTCCAGCTTTTCCATCAATCTTCTATTTTCCGAGAACTCTCAAGTTTTGTACCTTCTGTTTTCGGTCTCCACTCTCGTCGCTTCTTCGCCTTTTGATCTGATCTTCTGTCCTGTAAGTCTTTCGTGCCCTTTTTCTTGATTTTATAGTTTTTCCTGTATTTTTCCAATGGCGAAGAATGGAAATAGGTCGGTAACTGAGTTTAGAAAATTCTACGGTATTCCTGAGTGGGTAGAGATTGAGTGTTGTGCCTCGCCGCCTAGGAACGTCAGGGATATAGAGGTTGCACATTGGATTCATGTCCTGTTGCTCTCCCAGGGGGGTCTTACCTTTCCCCCTAATGGTTTGTTTCTGCACTTTTTTAGTTATTTTGGTATTGTGCCTGCACAATTTTCACCCAATGTATGGAAAATAGTGAACGGTGTGCACAGGATAAATCAGTTGTACGGCACGAGGTTAGGGCTTACCGAGGTCTGTTTTTGTTATTCTTTTTCTCGAACGAGTTCAGGTGTCTTGTACCTTAAGGCTAGGAGCCCTGATAGGGTATTGGTAGTAAATTTACCTGATTCCCATAAGGACTACTGGCAAGAAGGTTTTCTCGTTAGGAACTGGCAATACTCCCCTCAAATTGAAGGGTCGAGGTCTGAGAGGTTCACTATTCCCTTTTATGGGGAAGAATATATAGGTAGATGTTGTATTGTTGTTTCAACCTTTTCTGACTTTGTGACTTGTCTAACTCCTCCTTGCTTTCTCCTTTTCAGCGAAGATAAAGAACTTGGAGCCAGCTCTCAGCGAGGTTCGTATCTCGGAACTGGTGAAAGCTTGGAACATCAGGGAACCTTTGGGTGACGGCGAGCATCCTAGGTCTGCTGCTTTTCTGCTTGTATACAAGAACACAGGCTCGAGCTTCATAGCCCGACCTGTGGATAGTGTTCCGGACTTTGACTCTTTCGAAGAGATTTCAGCTGAGCCCATCCAATTGGACGAGGAGGAGAGCAGCTCGGAGAGCGAGCCTGCAGGTGTTGGGAGTAACTTGGGTGGAGGCAGTGCTGATAGTAGCAGTTCATCGAGTACTACCAGCAGTCCAGGTGAAGAAATGCCTCCCAGGAAGAATCTAATCCGGGATGATGATGATGATGATGATGATGATGTGCTTCTTGCACAGAGGTCCAAAAAATCGAAGACTGTCTCCGGGGCCATAGCTACTGGTTCTCGGCCTCCCTCTCAAGAACAAGAGAAGAAGAAGAGAGAGGAGGAGCAGGCGAGGGAAAGGGAGAAGAAAAAGGAGGAGGAGAGGAAGAAGGTGGAAGGTGGAAGAGAGAAAGAGGAGGGAGAAGGAGAAGGAGGAGGAGAGGAGGAAGATGGAACTGAGGACCAAGACTGGTCAATCCTTGGTCCCAGTATCTGCTTTGCCTGAGGGGGCTTCGGTGGCCACCTCTCCTCAACTTGCCCCTGCGCTGCTTGAGAGGGCAGTCCTCCCTGCAGATCGCGAGAGGGCGTCAGGGTCTGATCAACTGGCCTTGCAAGCTAGCCAGAGGCTCGCCTTGGTAAGGTTTCTTTTCTACTTCCCAACTTCTCCTAATCTGCTTTGGTGGTTTCTTCTTTCTGATCTTTACCTTATTTTCTGCAGTTTGTGACTGACTTCGCCGTGCTATATCGCTCTCGCGACGAGCTGTTGAGAAGGAACAGCGAGCTGGAGCAGGCGAATTCTACTCTGGTGGCCAGGGGTTCTCAGTTGGAGGCCGATCTGAAGGATGCTGATGCGGCTCGAGCTTCTTCTGCCTTGGCCCTTACTAATTCTGCTCGCGAGAGAGATAATGCTGTCAGGGAGCTCGGCGAGCTGAGGAAGTCGTACGACCAGGTCTGCTCTAGCAAGATGGACTTTGTGGAGAAGAACAGGGTTCTTGCCGAGCAGCTGGAAGCGGAGAAGGCCCAGGCAGCCACTGTTAAAGCAGATTCATACAATTCTGGCTGGGCTGCTGCGTATGAAGACGCCGAGGTTCAGATAGGCTATATTAGTCGTCTGAACTTCAAGAAGGGGTGGAACAAGGCCCTTGTGGCTGCAGGGGTGGATGTTTCATCCCCACTTTTTGACGAACATGATCCAGGGCCCAAGCCAGTTGTGGATGAGGAGCCAGCCCTAACTGCTGAAGGGGTCAATCCTGCTTCTCAGGCGACTCTTGCTGATGCTTCCTTGGTCGAGGGGGCAGTGCACACCTCTGCAGAGGGTAACGCCCCTGCTGATGCTGATAAGGACGAGGGTCCGTCCACCGAGGTTCCTAAGTGATAGGGATCTCTTTGTAATTTTTTCCCTTTTTTTTGTTCTGATGTAACCTCGCTCATTATCAATAAAAAGGCTTCGTTTTTGTTTATGCTGATTTCTTTTTGTTCTCTTCCTTTCTTTGTAGTTGGTTGATGTGGATGATTATATTCCTGTTACCTCCCAATTGGGTAGGACTCTGGGTCCTAATGCAAGCCCTGCAGTTCGCCAGGCTTTTGCTAAGCTCTGTAGGTTTGCTAAATCAAGGAACCAGAAGTATAAGGATCAGTCCGAGCTGGTGGCTAAATTGAAGGACAAGCTCCAGGAAATGGGAGAGATCGGAGCTTCAGTGCACGAAGAAGTCAGCGAGCTGAGAGTAAAGTTACTGGAGGCTACCGAGATCAATCAGGTCGTGGAGTTTCTTCAGCGGGAGAATGACGACCTGAGGCGGGAGGTCTTGAAGCTTAAGGAGCATTCGCCGAGCACCGCTTCGGCAGTCCTGCAAGGTTCTTCCTCGTCGCGAGCTGCTCGGCCACCCCTCCCGCGAGCTGGCAGGAGTACGCGGGGTAGGAGTAGGGAAGCTGAAGAGCAGCGTGAGAGGGAGATGGAGGAGCTGCGCGGCGATGTTCAGCGAGCTTATGTAACTGCTGCTGGGCTTCAGAGGGACGTCACCCGACTGTGGCATTTATTTAAGAAGGGCCCTCGCCAAGTGTGGGCTGATGGCTATGATCAGGGCTGGCTAGATGCTCCCACAAGATTATCAGGGTTTGAGGAGCTTTCCTTCATCAGGGGGTGGTTGAGTGCTCTCAAAGAGCTGCAGATGCCGAGAAATTCAATATTGTGGTATCGGCATGAGATGTCTCCCTCTACTCTGATGCCCAATCCATTTAGGCGAGATGACCGATGGATTCCTATCGATGCTATTCCTCGGCGGCTACTGGAATTGGACACAAATGAAGTTGTTGAGGAATTCGATCCTGCCCCTGATGACGGGAGGAGAGCTAAGGTTGCTGATTACCTTGCTCGGAGGCTTCCCCCTTCTTGATTTTTTGTTTTTTAATAATTGTAAATGCTTTGGGCGAGTCTTTGCCGACTAAATATGTACCATTATTGTTTGTAAATATAAAAGATTAATGGAAAGTTTGAGTTTTGGGCGTTTTTGCCGACTAAACGTGTTTATCCAATCTCTGTTATATTTTTGCAGCTTCACAATCTTTATCTTGCCATGTGAATGTCCGCCCAGTCCAGTATTAAGAATACCATTGTGCTCTCCCTTTACCTTTTAAGTCGTGTCGTCACACTCCCTTAGGTCTAAGAGGGGCAATTGGCGAGGACACACCTGTTTTTGGATGTCTTCATCCGGTCAGGATTTTGTTTAACCAAAGTAGGTTCGATGCCTAAGAATACTCTGTAGGGCTTCATATATTGCCATGGGCAATGCTAAGAGGTCTGTCGTGCTTCGTGACGATGACTTGAGGAGGGGTGTTCCCCTGCTATGTCAACTATTATACCTGTGATTTGAAAAAGATGTGTAAGAAGATATAATTGTTATACTTTTAGAGAGTAATCAACTGAGAGATTTCTATTGGTGAGTAGAGAAATAAACTGTCTTTTCCCAAAATGAGTACAATAAAAGATCTGACAATAGAACTCCTAAAAGTAGAATTTCTTGAGATTAGCTGCGTTCCATGCTCGTGGTATCTCTCTGCCCTCCATCGTTTTCAAATGATAGGCACCTTGCAGGTCGTCTCTAATTATTTCATAAGGTCCTTCCCAGTTTGGGCCCAGTTTACCATCTGATGGCTTCACTGTGTTGCCAAGGAACTTTCTTAGGACATAGTCTCCAATTTCGAACTTCCTCGAATTGACCTTTTTGCTGTAGTGCTTCGCGAGCTGTTGCTGATAACTCGCTAGTTTGACTAGGGCAAGTTCCCTGCGCTCGTCGGCCAAGTCGAGTTCAGCGAGCAAAGCCTGATCATTCTGATTCTGCTCGATAAGGTCGGATCTCATTGTAGGCAATCCTGCTTCTAATGGGATGACCGCTTCCATACCATATGCTAGTGAGAATGGCGTCTGACCTGTGGCTCATCTGGGAGTCGTTCTGTATGCCCATAGGACATGTGGTAGCTCGGTAGTCCACGCGCCTTTTGCTCGTTCTAACCGCTTTTTTAATCCAGCGATCACTGTTTTGTTGGAAGCCTCAGCTTGTCCGTTGCTCTGAGGATAAGCTACCGAGCTGAAGTGGTGCCTGATTCCGTGTTGGTCGCAGAAGTCCTGAAAGGGGCCACTTTCGAACTGTGTCCCATTGTCAGTGATGATGGTTCTGGGGATCCCGAATCGAGTGATTATATTTTTCCATATGAATTTCATCATGTCATCATCTCGGATGTTCGCCAGAGGTTCTGCCCCGATCCACTTGGTAAAGTAATCGGTGGCGACCAACAGGTATTTGCGATTGCCGGCAGCGGTGGGTAGAGGTCCCACGATGTCCATTCCCCACTGGGCAAATGGCCAGGGGCTGGTCAGGGATTTCAATTCGCTGGCAGGCTGGTGGACCATGGGGGCGTGAAGCTGGCATTTTAGGCATCTGCGGAGATATACTGCGGAGTCCCTTTGCATATACGGCCACCAGTAACCCTCCTTCATTGCTCGGAAGGCTAGAGATCTTCCTCCGACGTGACTTCCGCAGATTCCTTCGTGGAGCTCGTGAAGCACTGTCTCGACCTCGCCTGGGTGGACGCATCTAAGGTAGGGGCCGGAGAAAGATCTTTTATACAAGTCGCCTCCCGTGGATAAGTGAAAGCGAGCAGCTTTGACTCTTATCTGGTGGGCGGTCCTTTTATCATCTGGGAGCGTTCCGTTCTTCAAATAGCCTTTTAAGGGATCCATCCAGCTAGGGGTTGGTTCCAATTGGAGTATTTGTCTCGCTTTTGTTAGCTCGCGGTGAATGCTCGGGTAGCTAAGGAAATCGATAGGGATTATCCTTTTAAGGCTGGAATCGACTGCCGAGCTCAGGGCTGCCAAAGCGTCAGCGTGGCTGTTCTGCCCCCTGGGGAACTGCTGGATGTTGATTTCTTCAAAGTTTGTTATCAAGTTTCTTACCAACGAGAGGTAGGCTGCCATCCTCTCGTCCTTCGCGTTGTAGTCTCCACTTATCTGATTGGAAACTAGTTGCGAGTCTCCGAATACCTATAAATGCTTTGCTCCTAGAGTTTGCGCCCTTTGGAGACCTGCAATTAAGGCTTCGTATTCTGCTTCGTTGTTGGAGGCTGAAAATCCCAGCCTAGTTCCTTGCTCGAGGACTGCATTTTCTGGAGTGATGAGAACAATTCCTACTCCTGCCCCTTTTGAGTTGGAGGCTCCATCAACGAATAGCTTCCAGCTTCCCCCTGTAGCCTGGCTGTTTTGTTCTGTTGGTTTAGGCTGGTCGAGAGGTTCTTCGCCCATGAATTCAGCTATGAAGTCAGCGAGGACTTGACCCTTGATAGCTATCCTTGGTTGAAATTGGATGTCAAACCGGCCGAGCTCGACTGACCACTTAGACAGCCTGCCTGACAAATCCGCCTTCCTTAGGATAGCCTTGAGGGGGTGTGATGTAAGGACGATGATCGTGTGAGCTTCGAAGTAATGCTTCAGTTTCCTTGATGACATTACTAGGGTGAATGCGAGCTTTTCCAATGGCAGGTATCTCTGCTCGGCGTCTAGTAAGGTTTTGCTCGCGTAATAGACTGGATGTTGGATCCCTGTGACTTCACACATTAGCGCTGAGCTGATAGTATGGTTGGATACATAGAGGTAGAGGTACAAAAGGTCCATTTGTTGTGGCATGACGAGCAGTGGTGGGGAGCTTAGGTAGGATTTGAGCTCGCCTAATGCTTGCGAGTAATCTGGGGTCCATTCCACCGTTTTGCTGCCTTTTAAGAGTTGAAAGAAGGGCTTGCATCTCTCGGAGGATTTAGAAATGAAACGATTCAGAGCAGCGAGCATTCCAGTGAGCTTCTGTACATCGCGGATTATGCGAGGAGGTTGCACCCGTTTAATTGCCTCAATCTGGTCCGGATTTGCTTCTATGCCACGCTTGCTGACCAAATACCCAAGGAACTTTCCTGAATGGACACCGAAGGAACACTTGCTCGCGTTGAGTTTCATTCGGTATTTCCTGAGGATTTCGAAGGTACTTGCCAGGTCAGAAAGGTGGTTTTCTTTCTCCTTGCTTTTGACGAGCATGTCGTCGATGTAGACCTCCATCGTGTTTCCCATCTGATTTTTGAACATTTTAGTAACCAGCCGCTGATAGGTTGCCCCTGCATTTTTTAGCCCGAAAGGCATGACCTTGTAACAGTATAAACCAACCGTCGTGATAAACGCCGTTTTGTCCTGATCTGGGGCATATAAGGGAATCTGGTGATAACCCGAGTATGCGTCCAGGAAACTCATTCGCTCGTGAGCTGCAGTGGCGTCTACTAGTTGGTCTATTTTTGGAAGAGGGAAACTATCCTTGGGGCAAGCTTTGTTGAGGTCAGTGAAGTCTATGCAAACTCCCCACTTACCGTTGCTTTTTGGAACTACCACTGGGTTGGATAACCATTTGGGGAACTGCACTTCCCGTATGGATCCTGCATCCAGCAGTTTTTTGACTTCCTGTTCTATTGCTTTGGCTTTCTCGGGAGCAGTTCGTCGTGCCTTTTGTGCTATCGGTTTGAATGTGGGATTGACGTGCAACTGATGGCAGACCATATTGGGATCGATCCCTGGCAGCTCGTAGGGTTCCCAGGCGAAAACATCTATGTTGCTTCTGAGTAAGGTTAACAAATCCTTTTGCTCTTTGTTAGTGAGTGAAGTCCCGATCAGGAAGACTCTGCTGTTGTCGCCTTCCCTAGCAATGACTTCTACCAGGTCCTCTACAACCCGTTAGGAGGGGAGGAGCCTGGTCTCTTCCACTCCGGGCCTTCCATATTTTAATTGCTATTTGGAAGGGATTGCATCTTCCTCCACTTTCTCGCTGGTTCGAACGTCTTTTTTCTCTGGCTTTGGTCGGATAGCCGCTATGAAGCACTTTCTCGCCATCGCCTGGTCGCCATGTATCTCCATCACTCCCCGCTCGGTGATATATTTGAGTTTCTGGTGGTAGGTCGAGGAGACTGCCTTCATTGCATGGAGCCATCCCCTGCCGAGGATGGCTTGATATGGTGAATCGATGTCGACCACCAAGAATTCGATCATTTTTGAAACACTCCCAGCGAGCACTGGTAGTACTATCTTGCCCAAAGGCATGGTCATTTTTCCAGCGAAGCCGACCAGAGGGACAGTGGTTCCCTTAAGGTCGGTGATGTCCAACTTCAATTTCCTGAACAGGTCGATGTACATTACTTCGGATGAGCTTCCTTGATTGACGAGCAGTTTGTCGATATCAAAGTTGGCTATTCTGAGTGTAATGACTAAGGCATCGTGATGTGGGGTCCTCACTCCCACAAGATCTTCATCCGTGAAGACAATATGCTTGTTGTAGTTGATGTCCTCTGCTCGGCGGCGTTTTCCTGCCTGTGATTTCGCTGGATCAATTTGAAAAGCTTGCATTACTGCTGTCAGCTTCTTTATCTCCATCCGAGCTGAGTTGCCCTAGATTTGCTTAACATTGGATACTCCATGGATTACTGCGAATTCGTGTCCGGTGTCGTCTTCTAACACGTTGTCGGGTTTTGCCTCCTTGTGGACAGTCACTCTCTCTACCTTCCTTTCCACAAAGTTATTCAAATGTCCGGATTGGGCCAACTCCTCGAGGTGGGACTTAAGAGCCTTGCAGTGCTCGGTCTTATGTCCCCCCTCTTTGTGGAAGGTGCATCTCAGCGCATTGTTTCTTTTCGATGGGTCTCCTCCCATTTTCCGGGGCCATTTGACGAATGGCTCATCCTTGATCTTAGCGAGAATTTTGTAAATTGGTTCTTTGAAGATGGTGTTGACTGCCTGGAACGATTTTGCAACGTCAGGGCCCCCTCCGTTTTTGGGGCCATTCTTGCTCCCATTCTTTCCTCCTTTTTTCTGGTTATCAACTTTCTCACTTCCCTTCGTGGCGAGCTTGGCTCGACTGTTTTCCCCTTCGTTAAGGCGGGTGACATCTTCCACCTTTGCGTATTTCTCAATCCGGGCCATCAGGTCATCAATGGTGGTTGCTTCCTTCTTTGTCAAGGACTGGTAGAGGAGGGAAGAGCTAGGTAGCCCAATTTTGAATGAAGCCACTGCCACTTCTTTTGGGCAGTCTTCGACTTCGTTGAATAACTCCCAGTACCTTTTCGCGTAGTCTCGAAGTGTCTCCTGAGGAGTTTTCTTCATCGTCAATAGAGCATCCATCCTTTTGGGATGGGACCTGCTGGTGATGAACCCGGCCGTAAAGAGCTCGGCCAGAGATTTGAAATTTCTGATGGATCGGTGAGGGAGTTTTTCGAACCATTTCTGGGCCACGTCATGAAGGCTCGAGGGGAAAATACGGCACATCAACGCATCTCGGTGATTCCAGAGGGTCATAGCCTGCTGGTACTGCCTGACATGATCAATGGGATCAGTCTTCCCGTCATAAATCTTGAACCTCGGAATAGAAAATTTTTTGGGAGCTTCTTCTTCTTCAATTTCCCTTGTGAAGGGCGATTTCATTTGGGTCTTGAGGGCTCTCTTGGCGAGTTCTCTGGTTGACCTGATGCCGCGGTGAGCTGGATGTTGGTCCATTTCTCTGCGGACCAGGTTCCGTATGTTGTCGTCGCTGCGAGCAGGGCTCTGATAGCGGCGAGCCTTTCTCAGTTGCTCGCGGAGGTCGTCGTCTGAGTCGCCACCTTCGAACCCTTGATGTTGCCGCCTAGGACTCCTTCCTCGGCTGCGAGATTTGCTCGCCTGAGGGCTAGGAGTGCGATAGGGGCGTTTCCTGTTATCAGGACGTAGTTCTTTTTCCAGTTTTTCCAGTCTTCTTTTCAGGCGAGCATTCTCATCCTCATACCTGCGAGAAGACTCCCTCTGCTCGTGGAGCCTTGCTTCGTATGCATCGATCAATCTGGATATCTGAGTGGACCTCGCTGGTCCTTGACTTTCTTCTGAGGCTGGCCTTTCTAAGCGAGCCCCTTGATCGGAACGTCGGACTTCAGACCTGATCATGCGAGGAGCGGGTGGCTCCTGAATGTCTCCTGCTTGAGGAGCATTGCTGCTGTGACCAGACATCTTAGATTTTTTTTTTCTTCG
Source organism: Sambucus nigra (assembly GCA_949130495.1). NCBI lineage: Eukaryota > Viridiplantae > Streptophyta > Magnoliopsida > Dipsacales > Adoxaceae > Sambucus > Sambucus nigra. The sequence continues at coordinate 226,354,247 of OX422222.1, read as the reverse complement.
GTGTGGGCTCTTCTCAAGGAAAGATAAACGGTTCCCACAGACGGCGCCAATTGTAGATGCAATTATTATGCAGCACAAATAAAAGACCAATCACACAACAACGAAGATACGTGGTTCAGCAAAGAAGTGCCTACGTCCACGGTGGTTCAGTCAGTGTTATTTCTCTATATTCTGAAGAGTAAGTACAGAGAATACAACTTGTCCTTTGCCCCGGACTTAGGGTTTAATTTATACATGTGTATGTTGGTGTAGTGGGGGTGATGGGTTCCTCTTTATTAGCCATCTCCCTTACATGGGATCATGTTCCCCCACAACTTTTCTTCATGGGATCGTGGAGTAAATGGATGAGTACCAGAGGTGACGGGCCTGGGCTTTGGGCCGCTGAAGAGGGGCTACTTGTCCAGGCCTTATGGTGATAAAAACGGAATACCCACATATATATATTCTCTTGGAGCATTTATGCGAGCCTACTGAGTTTTTCTCTCACACCCCCACGATTTATATATGCATTATAGGTTTTGATTCGAGTATAGATTTATTGTTGATGCAGCGTGATTTAGATACAAGGACGAGCAGACAACTCTCTATTTTATTCTTTTAAAAGCATTGTATATTTTCATTGTAAAAAGTAAATTTTGAGATTTAATGAGAATAAATCATTTAATTATTCATTTTATGCTTCTATAAATATTCATTTAGCCATTAGACATTGTTAAATGGTTTTAAAAAAGTTTTCAAACGAGACATTTTTATTTTTTAGTGGCACCTCGGGGATTTATTTTCCAAGGATGTTACAATTATATCATATAATGTAAGAGTGTGTTGGGTATCAAGATAAACCTAAATAATCACATGGACAAATAGCAAAAGGGATTATATAATATGTACGTGGTACTCAAAAGATTGGTTTGTGGTATCCATATGATACAAACGATTCACTCTATTCATATTCCGATTTCGATTGGGCGGGTGATGTTGTTGATCGAAAGATCACGTCGAGTCGATGCTTCTTATTTGGTAATTTTATGGTTTCTTAGCTCTATAAGAAACCAAATTTGATATTTTTCTCCATGGACAAAGATGAATACATTATCGCTTGTAGTTTTTGCACTCAATTACTTTGGATGAAGAAAATAGTGAACCATTATGGGTTGGATCAAGGAACGATGGATCTTTATTGCGATAATATAAGCCCAATTGACATTTTAAAAAATCGAGTGAAACATTATAGGACCAAACATATCTAATTGAGACATCACGCCATTAGGGATTTGGTGAACAGAATGTGATTATTATGAACTATATCCCTACAAGGAAGCAATTCGTCAATATATGCACAAAGCCTTTAGATATTTCTAGGTTTAGTTACCTTAGAGGTTTCTTAGGCTTAGTTGAAAGCAATTGATTATCATTCCTTGGAGTGAAAGCTGAATCTTGCTATATATACTTGCACATTTGAGTTTGGCATATTTTGAACATATTTTTGTTCAAATATTTGAAAAGGGCAAAAAAAATCATATTTTGTGTATTCTTGATCACATCTCATGGTAAACTTATTGTAGATTGCCATTGCATAGATTTCTAAATGTCTTTGTCAATTGAGTCTTTCAAAAATAGTCATGATAAATGATAACATGTGTTTGCCTAATGATTTGAACGTTTTTTTTACAACACCGAATGAACCCACAAATTTTAAGATAATTACTTTTTCTCTAAGCATTTGTGATTTTATGACAAAAATCGTTTTGAGTTTTTTAAATGTTTCCATGCTCTATTTGTATGGACATAAGAGTTTTATTGTTGATGGAATTGAAAAGGGATCGTTTTTATGCGTTGATAAAAGCAATCATTTAACTTACGATGCCTGGTTTGAATTTAAGTATCATTTGGGAAATTATCATCTAAAGAGTTTCTCAAAATACAATCAACGACAAAAGCCTATATGTTGAAAAGTGTCACGAGTCAAGTGCTTGTCCGACATTTAAAACAAGATAAGGTTGTAGACTCACTTCAAATGAATTATCTATTTTAGTTCGGAATTCAAATTCATACAACATTTTGTTGAGGGTATTTTAGTATAGTAACTTATTCTTAATGTCAAACTGATGATCAAATTATTTTTTCTATACAAATTTGCAAATGTGTTAAGAAGTACAATTATCTATTGAATTTTGGTGTTTTTCCACTTCTATGAACACAAAAACCTAAATGATCCATCTCATACAATTGTTGTGTTTATAATGTGAATTGGATGTTCTTAAGTTTCTTGACATATGAAGTTAATTTTGATTTTACAACCTTTAAGTTATTCTACATACTCCTTCATGTGAACATTCTGATTTTCAGACATGTTTAGATTACAAAATTTGCTCGTATTTAATGTATATAATGCTATTTTTTATTATGCTAATGATTACTCCTTAATCATTCATTTTAAGCATGTTGCTTTGTACTATTATTGGTTGAGATGGTTGAGGTATGCTATTTTGTTCGGTGAAAGTTGAGAAAATTCATTTATGGATTTATTGTATTAGTGATTTGATGGTTTGCGGTTTTGGATATTTTCATAGAAGATTGAGAGTTTTCGTTGAAAGGCATACGCACGGATGTTTTTAATAACGTCTGTGTTAGACCTGGAAAAATGAGGCACGACACAATAACACGACACGACACGACACGAAATTATAAGTTAATGGGTTCAGTCTTATCGGGTTTGGGTCATTAACGGGTCAACGTAGTAGAACCGTTATCATAACGGGTCGTGTTCGGGTTTGTACTCTTACATGATTAAACCCGTTTATACCCATTATCACCCGTTAGTGGTACCGGGTTTTATTGGGTCATGTGACCCGAACCAATATTACACGGGTACTAACGGGTATTAACGGGTACTAACGGGTATTAACGGGTGCTAACGGGTACTAACGGGTATTAATGGGTACTAACGGGTAATAACGGGTCACCCAACCCGTTACCCGTTTAGACCCGTTAATATTAACGGGTGTTAACGGTTCGGGTCATGTACCCGTTAATATTAATGGGTTGTGTTTGGGTAATATAATTTTACCCATTAGTCTTAACGGGTCGTGTACGGGTTAAGGGTGTTTTCACCCGTTAACCCGTTAACACGACCCGTTGACAGCTCTAGTCTGCGTGCTTTTTACTTTGGTCTATATAGTTATCTGCCCAAATTCATTCACACGGATGCATTTTAACCCCGTGCGCATGGTTGCCTTGCTTTGGTAATGTTCAATTTTCTTTTTGGTTCTTTTGAATTTATTTTTACATGCTTTTCATACTATTACCTATTGAATTTACCATGATTTTGATATGTATTAATGATATATCTTACTTGAATTATTAGTCTTTTATGTGAAAAAAAGGATATATAATGTGTGTTCTTTGACTAAGGGGCTGAGTCTGAGATTTGTGATTTCATTGATTAATTAGTGTCATTTCTATACATTATTTGATTTAGGTGGAGCTTTTCATTTCTTTACATTTATTATATAATAGTCCCTTATTATTTCATTCATATCGATTTCTTTCGAGGATTCTTAAGTGTGGGAGTTTATCTTTGTGCATGCCATACTCAGTTAATTGGTTTTTGTTGTTGATATTTTTGTAGGAATCATGATGTCTTTCCATGGCCAAGATTCACCATTGATAATTTGTGTTGGTCTATTGGATCCAGTGCATATTGCGATAAAATATTCTCATCATATAGATATAGTGGAGTGAGTCTTTCTTGTCGTAATCAAGAGGTTTGGGTTTTTGAAGTTTTTCCATGGAATAACCAAAGGGTGGATATTGAAAATGTAAAATTTATTATAAAATTTGGTTGCTTATTTCTATGTCAAATCATTTTGAGTCTTGCACAAAATTGAGCTCAAAAGATTGATGCACATTTAGAGATTTATAGAGACTCTTGTTCATTATTACCTATAGAAAATTAAACCTTGAATATCATGTGGATCTTGTACATCAAATTCTTTAGTTACGTCTCAAGTGAAGTGTATCCTTTACGAATTGACTCTTTTTTATTGTTGGCTATGCACACACTCACGCACTTTTTGTCTTATTAAATATTTGCAAAATGTAACATGTGATTATCTTTGAAAAGAGTGATGTGTATGCTTCAAAATGAGAAAAGGTCTAGTTTATTTGAAAAATCTTTCAAGCTTTTATTGTTCTCATGGTGTCCTTCCACACCCGTGCGCACGGCTGAATGGTTTATAGAATTGAGAATGTTCTTCCAAAAATCCTACGCATGGATGCAATTTGTACCTATGTGAACGACTATCATATTTTAGCCACAAATTTTTCTCTACCCATTTCCATACACATGGATGAGTTTTTGAACCTTACACATGGCGGCACATTTTTGGCATGGTAGGTTCCCATAAAAAACTGTGTGTATGGTGCCATTTTATACTCGTGCGCATGATGCGGTAGTCATTTTTTAAAATTGTATATGTAGGCCCTGTTTCCCTCAAAACTAAGATAACTTTTTCGAGATTGAGAGAACTTATTTACGTTTCCTTTTGCAAATCTCACGTGTTCCATTTTAAATTAAGAGATTCTTATATCTACATATAGATTTATAGTTGTGAGGAAACAATAAGTGTTTTTTAATCCACATAGACATTACTACATATGAATCATATCAATTTTACAATATTTACACTCCAATATCTAAAGGAGGTGTTTGAGCTATTCAAGATTTTAAGCATGGTACGATCTGATGATGGAGAGTGTGACCTCCATATCTGTTTGATGGAGATTTGTATGAATCACTCATTGGAATGGGAGAGTTTCAATGTATATATTTAACTTCTTATTAAGGAACAAGAGAGTGGTTCCTTCTTACTTTGTGTAAAAATACTTTTTAAATCTAATGAGAGACAGGAATGCACAGAGATTTTTTCACCCCTAGGTGGAATATTTCCTCGTAAATTTATGCTACGTGGTTATTTGTTTATCTTGCTTACTTTGATATTTCTTGTTTACCACATAGAGACTCTATAATTACCTTTGATCATTTAAAATGACATAAACTTTGGTTATTATCTAGTAATTATTTTTAAATTGGGATAAAATTGCATAGAAACCAATTTACCACCACCACCCCACACACACACACGGGTTTGGATCTAGATTACACACATACTTTCTTAACTGAATATATATAACATGAAACTATAATTATAAATATTCATTGTGACATTTATAAAATCTTAACTTTATGAAGGATGTTTTTAGAATTTTTAGAACTTATTTCTCCTAAATTTCTTTGTCACTTTCTCTCTCTAATTCCCAAGAAATCTATGCGAATTCGATTTGATTTCAAAGGCTCCTATCTATAAGTTTTCACAGAATAAATATGTTGAACTCAAACACAATTACCATCATCTATTGTTGACAAATGTCTAAATGACTACGCATTATATTAGTGAGTTAGTTGTTGAGGAGTCAAAATAGTGTAAGGATAAGTCATGAATGGTTTTGTGTAATTTTAAAATATTAGGGGTAGAAGGGTAATTTTATATTTGGAGGATATTTAGGTAATTTCACATTAAGTTATGTTATATTTTTCTAATACGTCCCAAGAAATATTTTATTTACATAGTGGACATTTTCAAATTTTTTACTTAAGTCCCTCAAACTATCATTATTCAAACAAGTTCCTAAATTTTGGTGGATATATTTTCTACCAATAAATTATTTTTATTTATGAAACTTAGTGTTAGTCTTCAATTAGGTTTCTAATATAACTTTATACTATCAAATTGTTCATAAACATAATCTAATTTGAGTATGAATCTTAATATATTAGGGATAGGTTTTAGTTATAGACTCCATAACTCAAAATACAATTCGTTGTAATTTATTACTTAATGAGTCTAACTAATATTTCAGTGAACTTATTGCATAGTATAACATGTATGTATTGTTATGTGACACCCTGCCTAATAAAATACCGGGCGATCACTCCTGTACCAAATTAAAATCGGAGTCACATATGGATCATTCTTAGCATCACTGTCGAAAACCAATTTAATTACTAATAACCTATTAGGCTGGCGTCAAAATTTTATTTAACTAATCTTTTTAAACAACTATATAATTAAAACATTCACACAATTTATATAAATCAAACTGGAAAGAGATAAAATAACTGAACACTCGGTTCAAATATGATACAACCAAATCGAATGCCACACTAAAAGGCGGTAAAAGAATAACTAGGTACAGTTGGGCTTTCGGCCCAAAAGTAACTACAATGCTTCCTACCCAGATCTCAAGAATAGAAGCGTCTAAATCAAACCTGCATGCATGCACAGCTACTGCAGCAGACGTCTGACTCAAAAGGATCATCATTCAGGAGTCCCTGTGTCTAGACACCTATATATATATATATATAGATATAGCAAGAGAGGAAAAATATAGGAACAGTTCAGAGCCCGATTTGTGAAAATATTTAGTAAGTGCATAAATGCTTTATTTTTAAAAATATGTTATATCTCATATTTAAATTGGTATCGCACTCCCACAATATACCCCTTACCTCTCTTTTAATAGTGCACACCTAGCGCATCCCTATAAACATCCTAGTCAAGCTACGCTGCCTAACTAATCTATCACCCCCAAACTCTAGAAATCCTAAGCAACCCAGGTACTAAGGGATCAACTTCTCCTAAGTCTCAACGTTATTGCATATTTATGCGTGGGGTGTCTTGCAAAGCGAAATCTAAACAAGGAACCCCCCGATACACTACTACTTGGCAAGGTCGATCGTCGAGATCCATTAGACCCTCAGTACACGAAAGAGATATATATAGACTCCTATAAGAAAAACCCAAAATTAGAGCACTAAGGGTTAAACTTCTACCCAGTCTCAACACTAGGCCATATTCGTACGTGAGGTGTCTCGCAAAGCGAAATTCATACCCGATACACTACTACTTGGCAAGGTCGATCATCGAGATCCATTAGACCCTCAGTACTCAACTTATATATGTACTCATATAATTATATACATTATCATACTCACTTTTATATGCACATCACATTACACTTTTGGATATAATCTCCCAGAATGAGAATTAATTCCTTTTCATTTCATATTCAATTTATCTCCTTACTCTCATAGAGATATAATATCTTGTTCTCATACAAAAGTAATGTAATATACACACAAGTACAATAACCATACCAACGATCTATAACTCGAAGATGCGGTCTCTCAATGCGATCATCTTCAAGGGCATCACTCACATACCATCATGGGGACCACCGGAAGGACTAGATGTCACCTACTTATTGGTCAAAACCAAATCACAACGTCTGGGAAGCGTTCATAGTTCCTCCCTGAAAGCGAGACGAAACATATCCACCACGTCTCACCCCTAATAAAAAACACACAATATAATAATGGACGCTATGACCTGAGGACTATCCACACCCTGCTCCTCAAGCCAGGGGCTCACCCTCATCGCTCAACTTCCCATGATAGCATTAGAGGGGGTATGCTTCATATATATATATACACCATCCACACATAGATATATATACATATCCGTATCATATAATATATACTTTACTCACATTGTATATATATAATCCACATAGTTCCTTAAACAAATATAAATGGCCATAATTGCCAATCACACATAGTGATGACTAATAATCCCAAAGATTCTCATAATTAATAGTATTCCAGTATTCTCACACTCACGATACTAAATTCAAAAGTATTCCCTCACTTTATAAATAACATGTATTTTATTCACACTTAAGGATTTATATAATTTCCCACACTATACCAATTCACACTAACTAAATACACATTTTACCAAATTTATCCTAAGAGTCTCGCAGGATATACTCAACCATAATCGATATAATTATGTTTTCTACGCGCATGCCCACCGAAATTATCCCCAAAAATATTTGTCACCAAACACCCTTAATTTAAATAGGTCGTTGATTCCATTTCCACGAACCCAAGGACTACATCATGTCCAAATAATAATTTAGAATCCCATACTCTATTTTAGGAACCCCAAACCTCTAATTATTCAATTTAATTTATTTTCCTCGAAAATATAATTTCTAGTGTCGAACACTTAAGACACTCTCGTAACCCCCATAAATTTTCTCAATTTAATAAATATAACTTCCTTGATCAAGACTATTTATTTCCTCAATTAAATAGGATTGAAATATTTAATTTAACAAGCTAAAATCATATTTGTGATTTTATCCCATATAAACATCACAAATCGAAATTGCCAAAATCCCTGCTCGATCGAGCGATCGAGCCTTGACCTTCGATCGATCGATCAAGTCTGGCAGCTTCTTCTTCGGCCCCTATTTCGGCCATTACCAAACCTCCAAACTTAATTTCCTTTATTTTCACCAACATCTAAAAACACCCAACTAAATATACACAAGGGAAATAGGTTCTAAACATCCTAAATCCAAAGATCAACCATTAAATTCGATTAATTTCTAAGTTTCTCCAATTTGACATTTTTCGATTTTCAACCGTTAAACTTTCGAGAAAAAACCCGTTTGATCCACAAAAAACCCAACCCAAAATCTTTAAGGTTTGTTATTACCAACTATGATATGAGATTTATGATCAAAATTAAATAAAGCAAGTAAACACTTGCCTGGAGGATAAAATTCGACGACCCTGAGTCAAATCCGACGGAGTTTGGCCCGATAATCCTTTTTTCTCTCTTCTTTCTCCCTTCATTTTTACTCTTCTTCTTTTATCTCTTTTCTTTCTTTCTCCCACTCTCCCATGCCTTATATTGGGAGAAATAAGGGTTTATCCCTATTAAACCCAAAAATGACTTGTTTACTCAATTGCGAGTCCCTATTAATCCAAAAATTCCCGAAACTCAATTTTGATACCCGGATACTCAATTCTGACTATCTCGGCCATTCCAAGACTCATCGCACAATCGAAATATCCATCCGAGGCACTTGAACGCAACTCACTAATCTAACCCCACACAACTTAATGCGGTATTCCCATTAAAATATTATCCTCTGTCGCTTTACCCAGCTGCGACACATAATTAAAATATTTTGACTTATTTACTTCACCCCAAAAGTAAATATAACACCAATCGAAAATCATTGAATCCTTAAAAACTCCAAAAATTACTATTCACGATAATTCTTGAATTTCCAAATCACACTTAATTATTAAATTTAATTTCCCATAAAAGTGCGGGGTATTACATACTTCCCCCCTTACAACAAAATTTCATCCTCGAAATTCAGGTATAACCGATACTGCCAACACTAACCTAGGTTCATGAATCACTCCACATCCTAATACCTCAAAGTGGAATGGTACTACCCAATATCTCTTAACCGTATACTCAATCAACATTCACCTCTATCAAGGTTTATACTATATTATCCTGCCATCTCGGCATACTCTTCAACTCTATATACTACATCCTTTCTATCTCAGGCGATATATAAAACCAACTTACTAAGGTGCCCATACACCTTTGTAACCCGTGCCTCTCCGCACAACTAACACAAACGTTCGGCACGTACACACTTTCTAAACAATGGACCCTATTTCCTCTGCGTAATATTCATACATGGGTCTTCCCAACCCGCAAAATCCCATTCTTCTCAAGGTTAACCAACCAATCTTTCTATATCGGCACCACCAAATCTACTGGCCTCACTGCCCAAAATTCTAAGTTTGAAGCGTTGCTACCTACGGGAAATAGTACTATCCTAAATTGTGTCCCTAGTGCCAAGACCTTTCCCAACTCCCGACATTAGCTTGGTTTCATGCGTAGGACATCTCGCAGAGAAAAATCCAAACAAGGAACCCTCCCGTTACACTACTCCCTCGCGTCGTAGGTCATCGAGATATAACGGCCTAAGGCACACCAACATGACGTCCTAAATCTTACCTCACTAACCTATTAATGCATTTCTACTATTCTATCCTTCCACTTAGGTGAACAGGAAAGTTTAACTAATCGAGGAGCCCACTCTCTGCAAAAGCATTACGAACATCATACCCAAAATATACTTCTTCCAAAATTTGCCTTTTCATTAAGGCCTTGCTATAAGCCTCAAATCAATTTCTCTAAGTCCTACTTCACCCACCCACTTATGGTGAGAGGACCACTTTATTGATTTTCCATAGCACAATATTTCCATAAGCATGCCATCGTCATACGGCTCATAGTCTATAGTGTTTCCTCCACACTATATAACTTATCCACAAAACCAACATCCTTGTATCCTATAACATCTCTCCACTCCCGACGTCATTAAGGTTCATGCGTGGAGCATCTCGCAAGAGAAATCTAAACAAGGAACCCCTCCAATGCACTACCACTTAACTTTGTCGGTCGTGGAGGGCCGTTAACTTCAAATATGCAATCGGGATAACCTTATCCCCTCTTTTAACAAAATGTGGTCTAAACTCCCATCTCTGCCAGGAGCCATACCACCAACCGCTGGCACTAACACTCGGTCCTTGCCCAAATAATAAATCACAGCTCAACATTTAACCCTACAAACCATAAATCACATCTATAAGGTCTCCATGCACTCAAATAATGATAATGAAACCTCTGCTCACCGAAGTTCCATCTATGCACATCATAAAGGTGAACTCAACCTGTATCCAGGTGAGATATCTTAACAAGCACCCATTCCACCCTAGAACCGTGGACACGATAGTCTTGCTATCATTATCCTGCTATCTCTTTGAACAATGAATATCATATTCTACTCAAAATAACACCATACTCGTATAACACACACAAAACGAGTAATACCAATCTGATATAAACTCAAAACACTAACACTCGCTCTTCTCAGCGAATGAAAGAAAATAAATTTCTTCTATCGCAGAAAAATACATAAACATATACTACATAAATGTATCGATACCAGTTGTAAACTCGAATCACACACACGAATCTAGGGCTAATAAAACACTGTGATTTAATCTCGTCACTTAGAACAAGCCTCCTTCAAATGAGATGAAACTCATAACAACAACTTCGCCCATCACCCTAGCTACTCTAAAAAGGTTCTTGGACTTAATACACTTGCCATAACTGAACCAACTATTACTTTAATTAAGGCCCCATTCGGTCACCCTACTCTTGCCCCTTAACACCCCTTGGGCAATAACTAACCATATGTCTCTACACTCCACATCACAACATTCCCCATCTCGGGTCACCCTGACCCTTTGGAGGCTATCAGTATTATGGACTCCATAGCCGCGATCCTGACAATCACTTTACTAGTTCCCCTTAACTTCTTCATGAAAAGTAAACTCCACCACCGGCCTCAACAGCCCCGTTTCAACGAATTGCCTGGCGGATGTCCACTAATGGGGTCCTCGAACATACACATTATCCATAAATGTTAGCAACACTTATCTAGTGAGCCAATCATTCCTCAAAAGAACTCTTTCTTCATTGTACTTACCTCGTCTCAGTACAAAGTTCGCTTATCCATAAATCTCTTTATTCACTGTCGGCCTCTGACCGAACCTTATGTGAATAATTAAAACTACATTCTTTTCATTCCTGCTAAATTGTGGGGACTCGTAGTTAAAAATTATCCGTAAGATCCCTTTAGGGGAAAAAACATCCTATTCCCCCAAATATGGTCATCATCATTCCCACCATTTCAATATTGCTCCTACGAGTGTAAAATTTTCCTCTAATTTTCACATATGGGTATTTCCACACCCTTCTCCAAGTAAAAACTTATGAGCCTCCTACTTCCACTCAGTAATGCTACACTTCCTTCGCATGAATTTACATCAAAGTATGGTACTTATCAAAGCCCCCTTTGGAACCCTTAGCTTCACTGGGTAATTCAACTTTAGTACCACTCTCTTGTACAGCGGTACTGGGGTACTCATAACTACTATTCTTTAGTATTCGTTGCAATAATTCTTAGAAAATGCCACAAGGATAATGACCTCTACTACAGGCCTAGTATCAGACTTCAACTAATCGTTCCAAATAAGTGTTGCCTTATGTTGCCCTCATCACGGCCTTCCTTGGTCACCCTCCCTCGATCAGCACACGAATCTTGACCAGGCGCGCAAAGGATTTACTAAAATCTGATAATATGGCAGGAGAACAAAATCTCACAAGCGGAATTAACAATTCTAATCATAAGGCTCTATAACAAATCGAGAGCAAGGATGAAAGCGTAGTACGTCCACACAGATTCCTAAGGACACTAGAACATGATGCTTTGATACCATCTGTGACACCCCGGCTAATAAAATACTGGGCGATCACTCTTGTACCAAATTAAAACCGGAGTCGCATATGGATCATTCTTAGCATCACTATCGAAAACCAATTTAATTACTAATAACCTGATAGGCTAGCGTCAAAATTTTATTTAACTAATCTTTTTAAACAACTATATAATTAAAACATTCACACAGTTTATATAAATGAAACTAGAAAGAGATAAAATAACCGAACACTCGGTTCAAATATGATACAACCAAATTGAATGCCGCACTAAAAGGCGGTAAAATAATAACTAGATGCAGTTGGGATTTCGGCACGAAAGTAACTACAATGCTTCCTATCTAGATCTCAAGCATAGAAGCATCTAAATCAAACTTGTCTGCACCCACATCTGCTACAGCAGACATCTGACTCGAAAGGATCATCATCCAGGTGTCCCTGTGTCTGGACACCTATATATATATAGATATAGCAAGAGAGGAAATATATAGGAACGGGTCAGAGCCCGAGTTGTGAAAATATTTAGCAAGTGCATAAATTCTTTATTTTTAAAAATATTTTTTATCTCATTTTTAAATTGGTATTGCACTCCCATGAGATACCCCTTACCTCTCTTCTAATAGTACACACCTAGCGCATCCCTCTAAACATACTAGTCAAGCTACGTTGCCTAACTAATCCGTCACTCCCAAACTATAGAAATCCTAACCCAAGTACAAAGGGCTCAAGTTCTCCCTAATCTCTGCGCTATGCCATATTCGTGTGTGGGGTGTCTCGCAAAGCAAAATCCAAACAAGGAACCCCCCTGATACACTACTACTTGGCAAGGTCGATCGTCGAGATCCATTAGACCCTCGGTACACGAAAGATATATATATAGAGAGAGACTCCTATAAGAAAAACCCAAAATTAGAGCACTAAGGGTTAAAATTCTCCCCAGTCTCAACACTAGGCCATATTCATACGTGGGGTGTTTCACAAAGTGAAATCCATACCCGATACACTACTACTTGTCAAGGTCGATCATCGAGATCCATTAGACCCTCAATACTCAACTTATATATATACTCATTTAATTGTGTACATTATCATACTCACTTTTATATGCACATCATATTACACTTTCGGATATAATCTCCCAGAATGAGAATTAATTCTTTTTCAATTCATATTCGATTTATCTCTTTACTCTCATAGAGATATAATATCTTGTTCTCATACAAAAGTAATGTAATATACACACAAGTACAATAACCATCCCAACGATCTATAACTCGAAGATGCGGTCTCTCAATGCTATCATCTTCAAGGGCATCACTCACATACCATCATGGGGACCACCGGAAGGACTAAATGTCACCTACTTAATGGTCAAAACAAAATCACAACGTCTGGAAAGCGGCCATAGTTCCTCCCTGAAAGCGAGACGAAACATATCCACCACGTCTCACCCCTAATAAAAATCACACAATATAATAATGGACGCTATGACCTGAGGACTATCCACACCCTGCTCCTCAAGCGAGGGGCTCACCCTCATCGCGCAACTTCCCATGATAGCATTAGAGGGGGTATGCTTCATATATATATATATACCATCCACACATAGATATATATACATATCCTTATCATATAATATATACTTTACTCACATAGTATATATATAAACCACATAGTTCCTTAAACAAATATAAATGGCCATAATTGCCAATCACACATAGCGATGACCAATAATCCCAAAAATTCTCATAATTAATAATATTCGAGTATTCGCACACTCACGATAATAAATTCAAAAGTATTCCCTCACTTTGGAAATAACGTGTACCTTATTCACACTTAAGTATTTATATAATTTCTCCCACTATACCAATTCACACTAAGTAAATACACATTTTCCCAAATTTATCCTAATAGTCTCGCAGGATATACTCAACCACAATCGATATAATTATATTTTTTACGCGCATAATTATATAGGCCTAAATGCCCACCAAAAATATCCCCAAAAATATTTGTCACCAAAAACCCTTAATTTAAATAGGTCGTAGATTCCATTTCCACGAACCCAAGGACTACATCATGTCCAAATAATAATTTAGAGGTCCCTACTCTATTTTATGAACCCCAAACCTCTAATTCTTCAGTTTAATTTATTTTCCTCGAAAATATAATTTCTAGTGTCGCACACTTAAGACACTCTCGTAACCCCCATAAATTTTCTCAATTTGATAAATATAACTTCTTTAATTAAGACTATTTATTTCCTCAATTAAATAGGCTTGAAATCCTTAATTTAACTAGACAAAATCATATTTGTGATTTTATCCCATATAAACATCACAAATCGAAATTGCCAAAATCCCTACTCGATCGATCGATCGGTCAAGCCTGACAGCTTGTTCTCTGGCCCCTATTTCGTCAATTGCCAAACCTCCCAACTTAATTTCCTTTATTTTCACCAACATCTAACAACACCCAACTAAATATACACAAGGTAAATAGGTTCTAAACATCCTAAATCCAAAGATCAACCATTAAATTCGATTAATTTCTAAGTTTCTCCAATTTGATATTTTTCGATTTTCAACATTTAAACTTCGGAGAAAAACCCGTTTGATCCACGAAAAACCCAACTCAAAATCTTTAGGGTTTGTTATTACCAACTATGATATGAGATTTATGCTTAAAATTAAATAAAGCAAGTAAACACTTGCCTGGAGGATAAAATCCGACGACCCTGAGTCAAATCCGGCAGAGTTTGGCCCTGAAATCCTTTTTTCTCTCTTCTTTCTCTGTTCTTCCTTTCTTCTCTTCTTTTTTTCTCTCTTTTCTTTCTTTCTCCCACTCTCCCGTGCCTCATATTGGGAGAAATAAGGGTTTATACCTATTAAATCCAAAAATGACTCGTTTACTCAATTTCATGTCCCTACTAATCCAAAAATTCTTGAACCTCAATTTCGACACCCGGATACTCAATTCTGACTAACTCGGCCATTCCGAGACTCATCGCGTAAAGGGAATCTCCATCTGAGGCACTTGACCGAAACTCACTAATTTAACCCCACACAACTTAATGCGTCTTTCCCGTTAGAATATTATCCTCTGTCGCTTTACCCAACTGCGACATATAATTAAAATATTCTGACTTATTTACTTAATCCTAAAAGTAAATATAACACCCATTGAAAATCATTGAATCCTTGTAAACTCCAAAAATTACTATTCATAATAATTATTGAATTTCCAAATCACACTTAATTATTAAATTTAATTTACCATAAAAGTGAGGGGTATTACATGTTATGGGATAATTCAATATATGAATTTATCAAGTGATCGTCTAAAATTTATCAAATACAGGTGACATATATTGAAAAATTATTTATATCCATTTATTATATATATTGACTACTCTCCTGTCAAAATATTGAGCCTTGCATTCCTATGGCTTTATTTAATGTAAATGTCTTAGATGATAAATGAACTCAATCCCATTTGATTTCCTTTGGAACTTTATATGGCATCGAAGATTCAGCACATCTATCGAAGCTTTCGACTATGAATTTTTCATATCCTTTTTATTGGTTGTGGTTTTACAATCTTGGCTTTACACACACATACATGTGTAAAGTTTTTCAAGCTTGATGGGTTTGTATTAAAATCTTGCAAAAGTTGAATTGTGGCTTATTTTACATAAGTGCCATGGTGCCAAAATTCAACCATGTGCATAGTTTAAATACGCGCGCAAATTTGGCACCTGGCTCATTTATGGCCAATGTGATTTACACAATCTTCACAAATCAATAATGTCTTTATTCACATGTCTCCTCGATTTTCACCAACTTATACATTTCAAAATTCGCTTGAAAATGTTTGAACTCCAGATCGAGAGTTTTTTTGCTTTGACTTGTTTTTACAGATTTTTGACATACTCACTACAATTACTCTTGGGCCTAACTTTTAAATGATTTAACCTATATCCATACATTATATGGTGTTTGAGAGGTCTTATAAATTGACTATTGATTTTAAACTAAAAAACCTAGAATAAAACTTAGAATTTAAATAATAGTCAACAAGATCTATAGTTTTATCAAACAGAATTAGATATTTTATTAGAGGATCAATCTAATAGTGTAATTCTTAAAAGAAAATGAACTTCTTATCAATTTTTGGGGATCCCCGGGATTGATTATAATTAAATGGCGGAATGTTGAAGTGTTTGAAGGCAACAATACATATGGGAATTCATTTGAGATTTGTCCTTGTGACACTCCGCTTAGAATAATAACGGGTGGCCGGCCCTATACTAAAATAATCAGGAATCTCAAGTGCATCATTCTCGGCATCTACTGACGATTCTAAAATAAACACGACTGACAACCCATTATAACAAAAAGTGGGTGCTAAAAATTTTAAAACATTTTATTTACAAACTAAAACAACCCAGGAAACAACTAACCAATGACATAACATCTAAATATGATAACAGACACACACATGCTAATATAAAAGAGAATAATATAATAGTACACTAAGATCTACAAAATGAATTACCCGAATATGCTGTCGGGTCACAGACAATACAATACACTGAGAAGGAAAATATAAAAGTTCTACACTAACACTTGGGTATAAACCCGATATACAAACTGAATCCAAATATAGATACACAAAAGATAGGAATCGACTATATCAAAATACTAAAACAACCCGCCACTGCTGCAGCTCCATGAATACACTGGATGGATATCATCAATGGCGTCCTTGCGGAGGAACACCTAATATATTACAATATATACGTAGCGAAAGAAAAATATAAACGGTTCAGAGCCCGGGGTGTGAAAACATTTTTAGCAAGTGAATTAAAATGCATAATAATTATAAATTCATTATGACAAGATTAAAGTGGAGTCTCACTCTCCATAAAATCCAACTCACCTCTCAACTAAAGCACGCAACTAAATGTATGCACATGATCTCCAAATAATTGCCCAAATCTATCAGGGGGCAATAAATCTAACTTACTCCCAAATTTATACTCATCTAAAATCTATCTAAATCATATCTCTCAACTTCAAATATCACCACTCTCAAATATTCGCCCACTTTCTAATCATATAAAACATACATAAACATTCTCTTTTACTAGAAGTTCTCATATTCTAGTTATTGAACTATATATATATATAATCGATTCGAACCCAGCGAATTGATTCGGCCCCAAAGACCTATAAGTTTGCTTCCTACCGAATCAATTCGGAAGGGGCGAATCGATTCGGTTGGGCCAACAAGCTACGAAATGGGTTGATTTCTTCAAAACCCAAAATTCCCCAAAATCATTTTAATCATCTACAAACCCTTCCTCATCAATCCAAACATATATATAACATCAAAATTCTTTATAACTCATCCTAACTATTTTATAACCTCCAATCCATATATACACATCAAATCTAATATTTTGCCCAAAATATAGGTTTTATCATTTTATCCCAAAATTCATAATTTATATCCACCAATCAGGAAATAAAGGATACACAACAATTATTTAGCAAGTTTAATCACTTGCCTCAAATTCGTAGAGTCTGATTCGTCCTCGAAATCGTGGATTGGCCGAAAAACCCACTTTTCTCCTATTTCACTTCTTCTTTTCTTCTTCTCTATATTTCTCTCTTTCTTTCTCTTTCTCTCTAAGGAGATTTGTTCTCCCATAGGCTTTTAAGCCTTAACTCCCAAAATACACAACGTTAAATGGTAATACACACTTTAAATGACTCGATAACTTTAATTTGAGCCAAACGAACTTAAAATATTTCGAAAACCCAAATAATCCCCAAGTACAGTCATTTCAACTATCTCGACCCTTTCGAAAACAACCGCAACCTCAGAATTGTCATCCGAATAACTTTCTAACATCTTCAAATTTTGACCTCAAATGCCAATTTAATTAATCTCTAATTAAAATAATATTTATTTCTGGAAAAATAAATAAATTATTGTCCCAAAAATATCGGGATATTATAGACTTCCCCACTTACAAGAATTTCGCCCTTGAAATTACGCTAAGCCTAATACTCCAAAGCTCAACTAGTTTCTACTACACTTATCCTCACTAACCCTATACCCAAACCTCTAACTTCTCATGACAAATTATTTTATATATATATATATATATATATATATATATATATATATATATAACCAATTATAACTACTAGGGCGCCCATACACCCTTTATTCGAGCTCTACTCGCATAAACATAATTAGGCCTCACTTGCCTCAATAGTACAACAATTCTAAAAATATACTAACACACTAATAATATAACAATTTTGCAAGGTCCAAAGATTTAACTCTTCTCAATTCCTGACTTCGCTACTTTCATGTGGGGCAGGTCTCGTAAGCGAAATCCAAACAAGGAACCCTGCAAATACACTACTACGTAGCGACGTTGGGGATTGAGAGTTTGTTAGATCGGGACTAGAGTTTAAATTTTTTTTGTGTAAATCATTTTTGATATGGCCCAAAGGCATATAAAAAGGTTTATTTTGAAAACAGTTTATTATAAAATAGTTTATGTCTTTCGACATTTAAATAAAATACCTTATGCCCAAGACATAAGGTTTTAATATTTATCATACTCATAATAATATAGTTCTCAAAATTAACATAATTATGAGCTAAAATCTCTTGCCCCACAATAATCCACAAACTTCTGAATCATTTTAGTAATAATCTCTCTCATCATAATAATATCTTGCCATTCACTAAGCTCTTCCACAGCTGGAAAATAACAAATATATAAGTCTAGCACGACTATAAAAATAAGTAGCTTTACCATTACTACTTAACACATTACAACCATTCTTACATTCACAACAAAGTTATAGCTCTCTATTAGAACAACACAAGATAATATATTCTCTCAAAAGATAGTAATATAAGAGCCTCACTTGCTCGATATTCCCTTTCAGGTTATTCCATACATAATAGGGTTGTAGCACTACCCTCTCATAACTATCTCCCATACGATATTCCCAAAACTTCATATAACATAATTCTATTCACACAGGAAAATAACTTACATCATACCTCTCTAGTCCGATTTCCTCTCCTCATCATTGGGTTCCAACACAAAGTCCCCTGACCTAAAATGCCCTCGAATCTGCTGTAAAGGTTTCACTTCCAAAACTTCCTCAAAACGTGGTCCTTTACCTCTTTTAGGGCAATCTCTCTTTCTATGGCCTAATTCTTTACTAAAGAAACATATACCCACAAATCCTCTATGCCCACCTTGAGGAACATAATGTTGTTGCGACCCTCTATAGTCCGACTTATACCCACTGGCATTACTGAAATTCTCTTCTCCAGACCTACTTGATGAACCTAAATCTCTAAAGTTATTACCCCCTTTCGAACAAAGACGGTATTCATGACACTGTAACAGTGTCGCATCCACTACCTCGGCGAAAGTCACTAACGCTGGGTTCCCTAACAAATGTTGTCGAATTTTCCCATTTAAACCTCACATGAACTTCAATATACTCTTATCTTTTGTATTTACCTCATTGGGCACTAAATTCGCCAATCAAGTAAATTCCTCTTCATACTCAGCCACCGTTCGATTACTTTGAAACACATCCATCAATTTCCTCCTCACATCCTTCTGATTCGTGGATGGAAAATACCTTCGGTCAAAGAGTTACCAAAAATATATTATGGGCAATGTATCTCTCTGTTCTGACATGGTGACAGACTCCCACCACTGGAGAGCTTCACCCTTCAACTTAAAGGTGGCTAAAAATTACTTTTACACCTCACTACACTCAACCATACGGAGGTGCCTTTGCATACTATTCTTCCATCGATTTACAGCCATCGCATCGACTCCCCCTAAAAACTCTGTAGGATGCCCCTTATAAAAATCTTCCCGCACTCTTTCCCACAAAGACGGTTCTGAATGGGTTTGGCTGCTTGAACTGCAGGTTGATGCGCCATCGCAGAAATGGCAGCAGTTAATACTTGTGCCACAATACTGGCAACTTCATCTGTAGTCATAGTCCTTTGAGGCAATTGGGGTTCTATACTCTCAGCCCCTTTATTTGCCCTGCCTGAATGACTTCTCTTTGGTGGCATTTGAATCAAGAACAATCATATCAAAACGCCTTTCAATTATTTTCTCATCACAGAAAAAAATATGGACGTATGAACACAACAGTCCTAATAATAGGGCCCTACATCAAGAATGCTTATGAAAGATCGCAGTAAACCCACACAGATCCTAAAGATACTATAACTTGATGCTCTGATACCACCTGTGACACACCGCTTAGAATAATAATGGGTGGCCAGCCCTATACTAAAATAATCAGGAATCTCAAGTGGATCATTCTCAGCATATACTAACGATTCTAAAATAAACACTCCTGAAAACCCATTATAACAAAAAGAGGGTGCCAAAAATTTTTAAAACATTTTATTTACAAACTAAAACAACCCAGGCAACAACTAACCAATGACATAACATCTAAATCTGATAAGAGACACACACATGCTAATATAAAAGAGACTAATACAAGAGTACACTAAGATCCCCAAAATGAATTACCCGAATATGCTATCAGGTCACAGACAATACAATACACTGAGAAGGAAAATATAAAAGTGCTACACTAACGCTTGGGTATAAACCCGATATAAAAACTGAATCGTAATCTAGATACACAAAAGATAGGAATCGACTATATCAAAATACTACAACTACCCACCACTGCTGCACCTCCACAAATACACTGGATGGATATCATCAATGGCATCCTTGCAGAGGAACACCTAAAATATTAAAATATATACGTAGCGAAAGAAAAATATAAACGGTTCAGAGCCCGAGGTGTGAAAACATTTTTAGCAAGTGCATTAAAATGCATAATAATTATAAATGCATTATGGCATGATTAAAGTGGAGTCTCACTCTCCATAATATCCAACTCACCTCTCAACTAAAGCGCACAATTAAATGTATGCACATTATCTCCAAATAATTGCCCAAATCTATCAGGGGGCAAAGAATCTAACTTACTCCCAAATTTATACTCATCTAAAATCTATCTAAATCATATCTCTCAACTTCAAATATCACCACTCTCAAATATTCGCCCACTTTCTAATCATATAAAACATACATAAACATTCTCTTTTACTAGAAGTTCTCATATTATAGTTATTGAACTATATATATATATATATATAATTTATTAGCATCTAAGTGCTAAGAAAAACACTTATCCTAATTCTCAATACTGCATTGCGGTTCGTGTGCCGGACGTCTCGCAAGCGAAATCGAAATAAGGAACCCCCCCGATACACTACTCCTTGGCAGTATTTATTATCAAGATTCATTATGCCCTCAATGCACGACGTGTATAACCCAAATTCTTATTTAATTTAATTAATTAATTATTACCAATTCTCAACAGTGCACGGCGTTTCGTGCATGGGACGTCTTGCAAGGAAAATTCAAACAAAGAACCCCCCCGATACACTACTCCTTGGCACTGTCGATCGTCGAGACATACTAATATATAAATATTAGCACCAAGAACTAATTTCTCCTCACTACCAACATTGCACTTCGTTTTGTGCGTGGGACGTATCGCAAGCGAAATCTAAATAAGGAACCCCCCCAATACACTAATCCTTGGCAATGTTGGTCGTTGAGGTCCATTATGCCCTTGATACCCAAAGTAATATATCTACTCATAATTATTTACTCTACAATTTCACCTTAATATATTCATAACAAATTAACAGGTTAAAATCTCCCGGAATGAGATTCAATCAATATTTTTATATCTCTTTACTCTAAAGATAATTATAATAGCACATAATCGTATACCATTAATATACTATTCATGCCAGTATAATAATAACCATTCCGGTGATCTATAACTCAAGGATGGAGGTTCTCAATGCTATCATTTACCAGGGAATCACTCACATATCATCCTGGGTTCCAACGGTCGGAATCTCACACCGCCTTGGCAAAAACCATATCACAACGTATGGGAAGCGGTCATAGTTCCTCCCTGAAAATGAGATGAAACATACCCACCACGTCTCACCCCTAATAAAAACAATCACATAATAATAATGGACACTATGACCTGGGGACTATACGCGCCCTGCTCCTCAAACTAGGGGCCTCACCCACATCGCCCAACTTCCCATGATAGAATAGAGGGGGTATGCTTCACTTATATATATATCATACACACAAGATATACATACATCATCACATTATATAAATGTATACCATCGCAAAAGGTATATATATATATATATATATATCACACTATTTACATATTCGTATTACGCTCTTAGGCGTAAATGAAATAATACCATTATTATTATATTTTACTCTCGATATACTATTCGTTAACAACTCACATGATTTCCCCACTTAGCATACACTATACTATTTCTCTCTTGAAGTTCACACCTCACTTCTATTTATATGAATCATCTCTCAATTCTATTTACGTGAAGGATATTCTCTATATCCGTATGCACATCGATCACCATTTAATATTCTCAATACAAAATATGGTTCAGTCAATCATATGAACCTTTAAAGTTATCCAATTGGGATTAGATCAAAATTCAATATCACTAAGAGCATTCTAACTCTCTCTTATATATCCATAATTATCTCTAAGTCATATTCTCAATAATAGTGGGCTTCCCCACTAGTCGGGGAAATAGTCTCCAGATCGGTATTCTCTCGAATTAAGTCAATATGACTCCTAAAATTTCTCATACGGGAAAATCCCTAGAAGCCTTCAAAACACACTTCTCATAACTCATATAGATATCCCCAATTGATAAACTCAAGTGAAACCGGACGAAACTCACTCCAGCAAAACCTCTCAAAATAGCCTCATTTTTTAATCGATTCGGTCTCAACAGTGAATAAATTCGGCCCCATCGAATCGATTTGGCCCCAAACACATGTAAGTATGATTCCTACTGAATCGATTCGGAAGGGGCGAATCGATTCGGTTGGGCCAGCAAGCTACGAAATGGGTTGATTTCTTAAAAACCCAAAATTCCCAAAAATCATTTTAATCATCTTCCAACCCTTCCTCATCAATCCAAACATGTATCTAACATAAAATTCATTGTATAACTCATCCCGACTATTTTTTAACCTCCAATCCATATATACACATCAAATATAAGATTTTGCCCAAAATCTAGGTTTTACCATTTTATCCCAAAATTCATAATTTATATCCACCAATCATGAAATAAAAGATACACAACAATTATTTAGCAAGTTTAATCACTTGCCTCAAATTCGTAGAGTCTGATTCGTCCTCGAAATCGCGAATTGGCCGAAAAACCCACTTTTCTCCTCTTTCTCTTCTTCCTTTCCTCTTCTCTCTATTTCTCTCTTTTTTTCTCATTCTCTCTAAGGAGATTTGTTCTCCCATAGGCTTTTAAGCCTTAAGTCCCAAAATACACAACGTTAAATGATAATACACACTTTAAATGACTCGGTAACTTTAATGCGAGGCAAACGAACTTAAAATATTTCGGAACCCAAATAAGCCCCAAGTACTTTTTTCGACTATCTCAACCCTTTCGGAAACAACCGCACCTTCAAAATTGTCATCGGAATCACTTTCTAACATCTTCAAATTTTGACCTCAACTACCAATTTCATTAATCTCCAATTAAAATAATATTTATTTCTTCCAAAAAAAATAAATTATTGTCCCAAAAATCTCGGGTTGCAATTTGTAAAGATACTTTTTAAGTTTAATGAAAGAAAGCATGCATTTTAGCGGTTTTTTTCCAACGTGGGGTTTTTCCTCATAGATCCGATGTTATGTGGTTATTTGTGTAATGATTGCATGTTTTTTATCAGATCACACCCTAACTCACCACAGATATAGGGTTATTTGATAATTAGATAGTCAATTGAAAAATCAAAGGACTAAAACCAATTTAATTCACCTTAATGTTGTTAGATATCTCCTTATATGTGTGAGTGATAATTTGACATTTATAATACTTTTTTATGAAATAAAAAAATCATCACACCAATTCAATTGTGAGTAGGGAGAAAGTGATGTGCTTCTTACTCAATTAAATATAAACTAACCTAGAGGCGGATGAATAGGTTAGAAAGCTTACTTGGTCAACTTTTCACATATCCACAAAACTGGTCTTAATTTTAAATCCTTAACCCTTGATTTCAATAAAAGCATCTCAAATTGATTTCTAACACACACAAAAATTGAATTTAATTAACCTAGATCTACAAGACTTAACTAATTTTAAAAGTAATTCACAAGATCAACACAATAATATGTGGGGTGTGTGCAATCACATGTGTAGAAGCAAACACAAATTAGCAAGAGACAGATTTTATAAGGAAAACACCCCACTTATGGCTAAAATAACTCGAAGTACTCCAATTTCCATTTTTACTTGAAAAATAACTTTACAAAAGGCAAGAAGGTACATCTCACACAATATTATTGTGTAGTCACCTATGAACCTTTAAACTCTTCCCCATGGAAAATGAAAATCCACTCAAATCTCCATAGAATGAATGAACAACTCTGATCTTCCTTGTAGTCATGCCACACCTCGATATCCCTAATAAAATGAGAACCCTCCAATTTTAGATCGTGGAGTCTTAGATCATAGCAATTCTTCAAAGATGATTTGAATTGACAAAGATAGTGTAGGTACTGAACTAAAGAACTATCAATTCTCTCTCAAAGATATTAGATTAAGTATAGATCTAAGTTTTGGAAAATTTGGAGGGAATAAAAGTGTAATACCCCGTAAATTTTAATGGTTTTTAATTATGGGATTAAATTAATTAAATTATGAGAAATTAATTGATGATTAATTCGGATTCAAATATATATTTACTAGCATGAGAGGAATTAGTATTATTGATGTTAATTATGTGAATCTTATTTAGTAAGTAAAGTAATATGTGATTACGAATTTATTAAAATTATCGCAGGTGAATAATACGACAGTTATGGAAATTAAGTCGGGACGCGCGTGTCAGCCGTATCGGGACTAAATTTAATGGAATAAAAGTATGTTATGTATAAGTCACCCATATGGTCATTTTTAGTGCACCAAAGTATTCGACACGATCGAGATAGTCAGAAAAGTCTACCCGGGGGTTTAGTTTGGGTCCCGAAACAGTTTTTGGCCAAATCGGTACACCGTGAGGGTATTTCGATCCTTTTAATTTTAGAGTAATAAAAGCTACAAAAATTCAAGTGTTATATCCGAGGGAAGGATTCATTTTCTAGGGTTAGAATTCACAAAATCTAAGAAGGCCATTGGAGGACGAAGAAGAAGAGGTTTTTAAGCCTAGAGCCACCACCGTCACCACCCACGCTTAGATCGAAAAGAGA
The DNA here is from genome assembly GCA_949130495.1 of Sambucus nigra. Lineage (NCBI taxonomy): Eukaryota > Viridiplantae > Streptophyta > Magnoliopsida > Dipsacales > Adoxaceae > Sambucus > Sambucus nigra. The sequence goes on along the minus strand of OX422222.1, from coordinate 226,328,500 downwards.
GGATCATCCCCGATACCATCTTCTTCAAAGAATCATAACTTACATTAAAGGCAAGTGATTTATCTTGCAAATATTCAATGCATATACTATCCATGGTAGTCTAGAATTGAAGAAAAACCTTGAATATTTTATAATTTATGAATTTGGAGAATTTGATCTTGAAATTGGGTAGGCTTTGCACGTAGATGAATATCTGGGATTAATAAAAAAATGAAATCATAATCTAAGAGTTGGAAATTTGGAATTAAATCTGAGATTTATGGTGTTCTTGAATAAAGATTGGGGAACTAGGGTTTTTAAGAAATATTCATGATTTAACCTAAGAAAATTATGCCCCATGATGATTTGATGATTTTAGAGGTTGTGAATTGAATATAATGGGACTTAGGATTGGCTAGTAGGGTTGTAGTTAAGTCCCGAAAAGTGTTATTAGGTATGGGATTCAATGGTAGACTTACGAACGTTCACCGAAGGAGTTACGGTCGAAAATTATGCAAATTGGGGTTTAAATCAAATAAATGATAACTTAAGGTTAGGACTAGTAGTGGGGGTACATTATGGATACTAAAATAACCCAAGGAAAAATTGGAAACTTAGTAACCTTTTTGGGATAAGGAAAGGTACTTGAAGTTATGCGACGAGAGTTACCACGTTAAATAAAATATTATGTATGATATTTGAGCTATAAATATACTACGTATGAGACTTTTAAAATGGTACGTGTGTATATCTATATGGAATTTATATATACTTAGGTTGTGTGATTACCTATTGTATGGATTAAGTTAACGAAAATGTTTTTTTATCCCTAATTAATTAAATTAGTTTAATTAATGTACATTTTAGTTTAACTTAATATATTGATTTTGATGATTCCAAACATATTTTTATTAGGTTATTCTATAGATATTTTTTATAATATAATCTTGTTTATATACCATGATATACATATATTTATTCTGACTGGTTTATATCTATTTTTCACGACTCAACATGCCTTGACTCTACTCATGACATATCCAAGAAACGGTACTCTCATATGGTTGCACATTTGCAATTGACACATTAGGCACACACATATATTTCTTGATCTATGTTTTTTTTGTGTGTCTAATTAATAATTTTCGAAATAAATTTTTTAACTATAATATTTTCATATGTATATATGGTTATATATTCATGTTACACATATCTATATTAACATATGTATGTATATAGTTTTATGTATACTATATTATGCCATAGCTTTAACCATGCCTTATTTTTAGTCAGTCGATGATTTAAACTTGTCCCATGCCATGTAGATTTTCTTTTTGTTATTGAAGGTTTATAGCCTTATATCTGTTGGATTATATGTAGCTCCTCTAGAGTTGGCGTGTAGCCTTGGCTATATACATGTAACAGGCGTATGGTTTATAGATTTAAAAGCTGACACTGATTTGACCTTAGAAAAAGGTCTGTCCTTGCAAGACTTGACCACGTTTACTGTTGGCATGATTTTACCACTCTCTTGTTTTGATTTATGGCACACGGTTTTCTTTATAAGTTATAATCGTCTTCTTGTTTTGAAAAATATTGTTTTATATTTACAACTTATATCGTTTTATAAAATATTACAGTCTAAGACCACAAATTTTTTGTCTTCGTTAACTGTTATTCGATGCCATGTGCAGCAATTTTTTTTAATCTCGGCACAACCATACCATGTTGTATGTATGGTATTTAGGCAATATATATGTCTTGTAATCTGACAACGTTGGAACCCGTGTTGTCCACATTGGAAGACTTCTCCATTTTTTTGAAAGACTTCTCCACATTGAAAAACTCAACCCATATATGTCCATGTTGGAATCCGTGTATGTCTATCAATATTTTAAAGTGTACTATTATTCAGATATGTCTTCTCCAATTCAGAAGCATTACCTGCTTGCGTCGCTAACCTTTAGTCCATCAGTCTGTGACAACTTTGTGTCCATCAGACTAGCACAATACGACGCCATCTCTTGCCAATAAATAAGTTTGGATCCCTTATAAATGTGTTCGGGAAATTAATTATATATATATATACATCAGTTCTAACTTTTCTATTTATATTTTTTATATTTGTTCGGAAATTGTTTTTTTTATATACATATCAGGTCAGGAATTATTTTTTATATATATATCTGTCAGAAATTTATTTTTATATCCTTTCGAAAACTTTTTATATCAATGCGGGAAATATTTCTTTTGCATGTGTCAGATCTTTTGCCACAAGAATTGACAGGACTCATATTACCTTGGACTGTTCATCAGCTTATACTTTTGGCTGTGCCTTGTCCTTATTAAAAAATAATATCAGATATCTCCTATGAGATTATCTTTAGCTTTTCTCGAGACATGCACTTGAACAAAGTCAGTTACTTACTTTGTCCCATTACTCTCCTGACAAAAAAATGTACTTTAATATATATATCCTTTACATATCAGATATTTCTATTTGCATGTGGACTAATATTTTTGCAGATCCAAATATACACAAATGAGGATACTGAGAAGATAAAAATGAATATCTGCATATCAGACTTGAAGATCTTTTTGAAGCTGCACCATCTCAGAAAATCTGGAGCATTAAATGTTCAAATTGCATGTGTCTAACAGCTAGTTTTCTGAAGACACATTTAAAGCTTTGAAGAGCTGCATTGAAGATCAATACACACACTTGAATGAAAATATGAGAAAGACTTATTGAGAGCATTTATTTTACTACTCAGCTACACATTCAAGAGAGCAATTAATTTTATCATCTGCTCAATCATTGAAGAAGAAGACTTGTGCCTACTTCAACATCATTTATTGAAGTCTGATTCAAGAAGGAGAAACTCAGATTACCAATTGTATTTTAAGGAGTTTTAGTATTGTATCTTGTACTACAAAAATTCAGATTTTTTGTGAAGCTTTGTTGAAGCTTCGGTTTGTACTGGTGATTAGTTCCTACCCGCAAGTGGGCCACGGGGTTTGAAGCTCAGAGTTAGCTTGCAAACAGTTGTACGCGATGGTTTGATCCTACCCACAAGTGGATCAGGTTTAGTGAAGCGCAAAGGAGACGGCGGCTCTAGGCTCGTGGACGTAGGCCGGGATTTGGCCGAACCACGTTAAATTTCGGTGTCATTTATTTTTCGTACTTTTATTTATTTATTTGCACATGCTTGCTTGAGTTAATATTTTCAGCACACTATCTTGCAAATAAATTAATTCCGAAATTTGACTAAATTAATTTTAAGGTTAAAATAATTATTTTTGAATTAAATAAATTATTTCAGAATATTACTTTATATTAAATACGAAAATTAAATTAATATTCCTAGTGTGTTAAAATTTGCATTTCTAGGTGTTTATAATTAGTTGATTGCATTTATTTGATATTGTTAAATTTATTCTCTATAGTTTTATTAATCTGAAATTTGTCTAAGTGATTTAAATTTAATATTTTTCTAAAATCTTAATTTGACTTAAAGTTTATATAAACTCAATACACCCCCGCTCTTGAGTATAATCTGGGCAACAATTGGTATCAGAGCTAGTGTTCTTCTTATTTATTTTGATTTAACAATCATAGAGTTAAAGATCATGACAAACTTTTCTGTATTTATTTTAAATGCTGCACTCTACATTTTTATTATTTGTATGCTAAAATGTTTGATGTCTTGTAGTTGTTCATTGTATCATTATGTGAGAAGAAAATGGACACATACTCAACCTTGCATTTCAAGCTTTATTTTAAAGGAAGAATTCAATCCTTGCTTATATGCTAATATTGATGAATCAAGCAGTGAGGAGACAAATGCTACTTGTCTCATGGCAAATGATAATGAAGAGGTACTCTCTAATCCTAACTCTAGTGATAGTGATAATGATGAAGTTGATGATTATGAAGTATTACAAAATGTTTTTGATGAATTATGTGAAAGTTTTGAAGAACTTAAAAAGAAATATATTGATCTTAAGAAGTCTCATTCATTACTTTCAACTAACTATGATTCTATGTCAAATGATTTTGATGATTTGAAATTAGAAAATGAATCATTGAAAAATGAGATTAAAACTTTTAAAAAGGATAAATCTGTAAATGTTACTCATCCTCTTGAAATTGAAAATAATGAATTAAAAAGAGAGATTGATTATTTAAAGAAATCTTTAGATACCTTTACTAAAGGAAATGAATATTTTTATAAAATTGTAGAAAATCAAAGAATTCGTTTTAATAATAATGGTATAGGATATGATGAACAAAATGAGAAAAAGTGTTATTCTAGTGTATTTAAAAATGGAGCCTTATCTAGTCATCCTAACTCCTTATGCACATATTGTGGTAGACATACACACTATTCCAAATTTTGTCATTTTAGAAAAAGGATGTATAAGAATACAAAATTAGCATGGATTCCAAAGGAAACAACTATGTATGTTAACCCTTATCAACCCCACACATATTGGGTTCCAAAAGATAAAGTTTTTAGGAGCAAACCCGGTATTGGAACATGAACACAATTTTTTTTTAAAAATAAAATTAGTATTATTTTTTTTGTTGAATATTGTGATATATTATTTTCATATCTTATATGCTCATTAATGATTAATAATCTGATTATTTTTCTATGTGATTATTGTCATGTCTATATGCTTATTTGAAATAGACACCATTCATTACTTGAAAATATTTTTGTTGTGATTAATGATTTATAATTTGATTTATTTCATATTAATCTCAAATGGTTGAAAATGTGAATATTTTTATTAAGTCAAAAATTACTATGGATGATAAACTTATTTGTATATGGATTAATGAAAATTTTATTTTAGTACATGATAAAATTGTCATTGATGATTATTATTTGTTATGAACATTCTAGTATATCATAAGTTGCGTATCGTTATTACTCTTGATGATTATCTCTTATTATGACTACGCTTTAATTTTTGATAAGAAAATGAATTCTCAAAATTTTCTATTTAATATTGCTTTATGGACCTAACACATTCTTGGATGGCAAAGAGAAAATTTTTAAAGTTGTGTAGGTTGCATTTTGAGAAGGAATGTGGATTTTCAAGGCATATGATTTGGTCATATTACAAATTTCAAGTATCATTGCCTAATGTTGGAAATGCCACACTTGGAAGAAGTTGCTTGAATATATCTTTGGTATTGGTAAGGTGGTAAGGAACACCTTTCTAGAATTTAATATCATATATTTGTTGATGATTTATTTTATGATATATTTCCATGCATAGAATATTTGTTATATCATATGAGCTTGTCGATAATTTAGTATTCACATGTAAATTTGTATATTTATTATTCTTGATGATTTTATGTTATATGACACATACACCTGATTTTGATGATAATTTTTAAAGTAAAAATTCATAATCTTTATGTATTATATATCTTGACATATATTTGTGAATAATATTGGATTACTTCATAAATTTATTATATATTAATTTGAAATGAAAATGTCATTTGAGTACATTCTAGTATATTAGTTATATGTGATACATGTTGATGTTGTAACATTCATAATGAATATTTTTTTTTAAGATAGTAACATTTGTGTTATGTATGTTTGAATTGATAAATCACATGATCAATAATTGGTATCATTTGTGAGACCTTTCAAAAAGGATTTTATGAAGTCAATTTTTTAATACTATTTTATCTCATGAAATAGATGCACCATATTTGTTATATGCATATTTGCCTTCATTGGTATCCCTTAGGAGGAGATAAATGTCTCTTGGAAATTACTCATTGAAAAATGGTTGATCAAAATTTTTATTGCAATATGATTGAATTTTTCAGAATTTAAGCTCGTATCTTGGAAACGGCAAAGCATGACATAATTAAAAAAAAAATTATTTATGCCGCTATCTTCTAACTCGTGCGCTTTATTCAAAATTATTTGAAAACATCGAGTTATGAAATGTTTATTTTTTGTGCACTTAAAAGTTTATTCTATCATGAGGATTTTCACAACAATTGATATGCGCCTATTCAAAATTTATACGCTGAAATTTTATTATTGAGAAAGATGATTGAGCTCATTGATATTTCTCTCATAATTGCATTATTTGAGAACATTGAGTTGTGATTCCTATTTTATGTGTAAAAAGTTATTTCGAGAAATCATTGTGTGCAACCCACGATTTGTGTGTGATTACAACAATTGGTATCATTTATGATTTTTGTAACTTATGCACTATTTGATGATATTATTGTCTATCTACACATTCATATACATGCTATGAAAAATTTATGATGACTTGTGTGTATATTGAAAATTTTCATATCATTTATATGTCCCTTGAGATTTATGGTTGAATCCCATGCACGAATTATTTTTGATAGGGGGAGCTTCGCCCTTTTTATCCGTGACACTGAATTTATATGAAATATCTTTTAGATAATGTCAAAGGGGGAGAAATATTTATGATTCACTATTTGTGCTTATTATTTCATTTTATGAATATATGTGAATCATTGTTTGTCATCATCAAAAATGGGGAGATTGTTAACGAAAATGTTTTTTTTATCCCTAATTAATTAAATTAGTTTAATTAATGTACATTTTAGTTTAACTTAATATATTGATTTTGATGATTCCAAACATATTTTTATTAGGTTATTCTGTAGATATTTTTTATAATATAATCTTGTTTATATACCATGATATACATATATTTATTCTGACTGGTTTATATCTGTTTTTCACGACTCAACACGCCTTGACTCTACTCATGACATATCCAAGAAACGGTACTCTCATATGGTTGCACATTTGCACTTGACACATTAGGCACACACGTATATTTCTTGATCTATGTTTTTTTGTGTGTCTAATTAATTATTTTCGAAATAAATTTTTTAACTATAATATTTTCATATGTATATATGGTTATATATTCATGTTACACATATCTATATTAACATATGTATGTATATAGTTTTATGTATACTATATTATGCCATAGCTTTAACCATGCCTTATTTTTAGTCAGTCGGTGATTTAAACTTGTCCCATGCCATGTAGATTTTCTTTTTGCTATTGAAGGTTTATAGCCTTATATCTGTTGGATTATATGTAGATCCCCTAGAGTTGGCGTGTAGCCTTGGCTATATACATGTAATAGGCGTATGGTTTATAGATTTAAAAGCTGGTGCTGATTTGACCTTAGAAAAAGGTTTGTCCTTGCAAGACTTGACCACGTTTATTGTTGGCATGATTTTACCACTCTCTTGTTTTGATTTATGCCACACAGTTTTCTTTATAAGTTATAACCGTCTTCTTGTTTTGAAAAATATTGTTTTATATTTACAACTTATATCGTTTTATAAAATATTACAGTCTAAGACCACAAATTTTTTTTCTTCGTTAACTGTTATTCGATGCCATGTGCAGTAATTTTTTTTAATCTCGGCACAATCATACCATGTTGTATGTATGGTATTTAGGCAATATATATGTCTTGTAATCTGACAACGTTGGAACCCGTGTTGTCCACATTGGAAGACTTCTCCATTTTTTTGAAAGGCTTCTCCACATTGAAAAACTCAACCCGTGTATGTCCATGTTGGAATCCGTGTATGTCTATCAATCTTTTAAAGTGTACTATTATTCAGTTATGTCTTCTCCAATTCAGAAGCATTACCTGCTTGCGTCGCCAACCTTTAGTCCACCAGTCTGTGACAACTTTGTGTCCATCAGACTAGCGCAATACGACGCCATCTCTGGCCAATAAATAAGTTTGGATCCTTTATAAATGTGTTCAGGAAATTAATTATATATATATATACATCAGTTCGAACTTTTCTATTTATATTTTTTATATCTGTTCGGAAATTATTTTTTTTATATACATATCAGGTCAGGAATTATTTTTTATATATATATCTGTCAGAAATTTATTTTTATATCCTTTCAAAAACTTTTTATATCAATGTGGGGACTATTTTTTTTACATATGTCAGATCTTTTGCCACAAGAATTGACAGGACTCATATTACCTTGGACTGTTCATCAACTTATACTTTTAGCTGTGCCTTGTCCTTATTAAAAAATAATATCAGATATCTCCTATGAGATTATCTTTAGCTTTTCTCGAGACATGCACTTGAACAAAGTCAGTTACTTACTTTGTCCCATTACTCTCCTAACAGAAAAATGTACTTTAATCTACATATCCTTTACATATAAGATATTTCTATTTGCATGTGGACTAATATTTTTGCAGATCCAAATATATACAAATGAGGATACTGAGAAGATAAAAAATGCATATCTACATATCAGATTTGAAGATCTTTTTGAAGCTACACCATCTCAGAAAATCCGGAGTATTAAATGCTCAAATTGAATGTGTCTAACAGCTAGTTTTCTGAAGACACATTTAAAGCTTTGAAGAGCTGCATTGAAGATCAATACACATACTTGAATGAAAATATGAGAAAGACTTATTGAGAGCATTTATTTTACTACTTAGCTACACATTCAAGAGAGCAATTAATTTTATCATCTTCTCAATCATTGAAGAAGAAGACTTGTGCCTACTTCAACATCATTTATTGAAGTCTGATTCAAGAAGGAGAAACTCAGATTACAAATTGTATTTTAAGGAGTTTCAGTATTGTATCTTGTACTACAAAAATTCAGATTTGTTGTGAAGAATTGTTGAAGCTTCGGTTTGTACTGGTGATTGGTTCCTACCCGCAAGTGGGCCACGGGGTTTGAAGCTCGGAGTTAGCTTGCAAAAAGTTGTACGTGGTGGTTTGATCCTACCCTCAAGTGGATCAGGTTTAGTGAAGCGCGAAGGAGACTGGGGCTCTAGGCGCGTGGACGTAGGCCGGGATTTGGCCGAACCACGTTAAATTTCGGTGTCATTTATTTTCCGCACTTTTATTTATTTATTTTCGCATGCTTGCTTGAGTTAATATTTTCAACACACTATCTTGCAAATAAATTAATTCTGAAATTTGACTAAATTAATTTTAAGGTTAAAATAATTATTTTTGAATTAAATAAATTATTTCAGAATATTACTTTATATTAAATACGAAAATTAAATTAATATTCCTAGTGTGTTAAAATCTGCATTTCTAGTTGTTTATAATTAGTTGATTGCATTTATTTGATATTGTTAAATTTATTCTCTATAGTTTTATTAATCTGAAATTTGTCTAAGTGATTTAAATTTAATATTTTTCTAAAATATTAATTTGACTTAAAGTTTGTATAAACTCAATTCACCCCACCTCTTGAGTATAATCTGGGCAATAGATTATTATGTGTAATGCATTATACCGCGCTACTTGCTATCATGGAGGTTTCCGTACTAGGACGGTCTTATTCTGATGAGCCTATCGGGGTACTATTGAGTTGTACCTCAGAACCATAGAACCTTGGTACAGCCTATCTGTGAATGATAGTGCAAACGATAGTAAGGGGTGAGTGGGTATGTGCGTTTCCCTTGTGACTTGGAACTATGATTCGCCTCCATTATGTGTGACTTGTGTTTTTATATGGTTCTAGAGTGATTATGAACCAATAGTTCTTCATGTAGTATGTAACATACTAGGACTTGATAAAAGAGTATGCATGCACCATATCTTAGTCTCAGGGTGCCTTATGAGTATATATATCATGATAGTGATGTATATATATACACTGGTGATTATTCTACTGTGTTGCTTAGTAGATAAGAAAGAGTACATCATATAAAATATCTTATAATATTGGGAACTTATATGATTAATGAGATACTTGAATTCGATTAATTAATATTGCAAATGCAAGAATGTATTATTCGGGTGATATGGGTGGGCACAATGACTTAGGTGTAACACACCAAGACTTTTGGAATAGTAATAAATTTATTTTGGGAGAAATAAATAATATTTTATTAGAGAATAATTAAATTGGCAATTGAGGTCAAAATTTAGAGACGTTAGAAAGTGTCTCGAATGGAAATTTTGAGGGTACCATCGTTTTCGGAAGGGTCGAGAAAGTCAAAATGACTGTACTCGGGGTCTATTTGTGTTCCGAAATAATTTAGGGCCGTTTGACTTGAATTAAAGTCACCGAGTCATTTAAAGTGTGTATTATCATTTAAAGATGTGTGTCTTGGGATTTAGGGCTTACAAGCATACGGGAGATTCCTTTCTTCAAAAGAGAGAAAGAGAAAAAGTAAAGAAAGAAAGAGAGGAGAAGAAAGAAGAAGAAAGAAAAGGAAGGAGAAAAGAGAGAGAAAGTGGAGATTTCCGGTCATTATGCGATCTCAAGGCGGATTCAGACCCTACGAACCCGAGGCAAGTGATTAAACTTGCTAAATAATTTTTGTGTACATTTATCGCATGATTTGTGGATTGATATTTTGGGTTTTAGGTTTAGTTTTAACAAAACCTAACTTTTGGGGAAAATCTTAGATTTGATATGTAGATCTTTGATTTGAGGGTAGGACTTAGTTTATATGTATTCTAGGATGATTATTGATGATATATATGTGATTGGGTTGAAGAGAAATGAAGAGAAAACCATTAAAATGAATTTTTGGGTATTTTGGCTTACTTAAAAAGTAGCCATTTTCGAGGTTCTGAAGGGCTGAATCCATTCGGCCCCCTAGCTGAATCGATTCGAAATTATGCAGGTGCCCAGGTCTGAGTGACCGAATAGATTCGGACTCCAGCCGAATCGATTCGGCCTGAGACAGAATCCCAGGTCTGATGACCCGAATCGATTCGCCTCCCAGGCCGAGTCGATTCGCTGGGCCGAATCGATTCTGAAACAGGGCTTTTGAGGGATTATTTTTCTAAAAAGAATTCCATCCCATTTTGTTCGAGGTTATCGATTGGGGATCTCTATAGGAGATATTTGGAGTATGTTTTGGAGACTTTTAGTGAGTTTCCCTTATAAGAAATTTTGGAGTCATATTAACTAAATTGAGGAATACCGATTAGAAATTTTGGTATTTTTCTAAGTGGGGAAGCCCACTTTTATTTGGGAGTTTTATTTGGACATAATAACGAGTTCACGATTTTGAGAATGAGAATAAATTAAAGATGATGGATCTTAGGATCCAATCCCAATTGGGATAACTTTAAAGGTTCATAAAATGAATTGAACCCTATAATGGATGGAGAATTATGAATGTTATTTAAGGTGCATAAGGATATAGAAATATCCTTATTGATGTTTGCTTTGGGAGATATCTCACACGATGATAAATGCTAATAGAAGCGATATGTGAGCTTCAAGTGAGAAATAGTATCAAGTATACTAAGTGGAAAAATGGGTGAGAGTTGATGATTAGTATATCTTGAGAGAAATATACTAAACAATGATGTTAATCAAATTGCGCCAATGGGCATATAATGAAAATAAATATGATGTGCAGGTATACCTTATAAAATGGTATATCTTTAATATTTGGGATGTATGTATACCTTATATGATGGTGTATATGCATGTTAAGCATACCCCCTCCTTGCTATCATTGGGAAGTTTCATGCATAGAGGGTGAGCATCCTGACAAATAAAGCAGGGTGTGGATATTCCCCAGGTCATAGTCATCCTTTGGGGTTAGAAAATGACATATGTGATATATATTTATTTATTCTGGGGGTGAGAGTTCGTGGTTAAGTGTCGCTCTCACTTGCCGGTTAGGAACTATGACCGCTTCCCAGGACATTGTGTGCATGAGTAGATCACAAGGTGGGTGTCGTTGAACCCCACCAGGTGGCCCCAGTTTGTTACGAATATGGTCCACTTGATGATGATAGCATGTGATCATGCGTCCTTCGAGTTATAGCTCGGTTGGATGGTTATTATTGATTATGCTTGTATTTGAGTTTCAAGGGCATAATAGACCTCAACGACCTACATTGCCAGGATTAGTGTATCGGGGGGGTTCCTTGTTTGGATTTCGCTTTTGCGAGACGTCCCACACACGAACCGCAGTGTAATGTTGGAACTTGGGGATATGTTTAGTCCTTAAGGCTCATAATTATTTATTTATATATCACCTATCCCGACGATTGACAATGCCAGGAGTAGTGTAACGGGGGGGTTCCTTATTTGGATTTCGCCTCGACGAGACGTCCCACGCATGAAACGATGTGTACTGTTGAGAATTGGAAGTATTAATTGATCAAAACTGGATAATAATAATTTGGGTTACATGCATCATGCATTGAGGGCATAATGAGCCTCGAGGATGAACACGATCAGGAGTAGTGTAACGAGGGGGTTCCTTGTTTGGATTTCGCCTCGGCGAGACGTCCCACGCACTAAACGCAGTGCCGTGTTGAGGATCGAGAGGAATTTAGTCTTAAATTCATGATGCTAATAAATCATATATAATTACTATAAATACTATATATTTGGTTTCCTGCCTTATAAAAGGGCATCACTAGAATACAAAATTATAGTAAATGAGATGGTTGATGTATTGTGATGATGTGGACATGATTGGATCATGTAACTTTATATGTTCAACAAATGAACATTATAAAGATAACTATAATGATTACATTAAAGTTAATGTTTATAACTTTTAAATCATGGAAATAAATGTAGATTCGGTGATAGGTTAGATGGTCTCACTTAAATACTTTTTGGGTTTAAGTTATAATCCTCTTACCTTTATAGAATTGAGCATCCATTCGGAGTTCCCGTGTATACGTTTAGTGCACGCTTTAGTTAAGAGGAGAGTTAGATTCCAACTAAATCATGCAATAACGCATTTATAATTATTATGCATTTTAATACACTTACTATAAAATGTTTTTCAAACTCGGGATCTGACTCGTTTATATTTTCTCCTCCATGTATATATTGTATTACTTCAGGTGTTCCTCCGCAAGGACACCTTTGTTGTTCGTCCATTTAGGATTCGTGGAGCTCTGGCAGTAGCGGACTGTTGTGGCACTTTGTTTTAGTCGATGCCTATCTTTGTATATCTAGATTAGGATTCAGTTGTTTATTGAGTTAGTATTCAAGTGTTGTAGATTAACACTTTCATATTTTATTTATCAGATTATTGTATTGTCTGTTACCCGACAGCATATTCGGGTATTTTATTATTGAGATTTGTTGTACATGTATTGTAATCTTTCATATCATTGGAGTTTGCACATTTCACTCATCATAGTTAGATGTATATTGTTGGTTATATGCATTATTGGTTTTGTTGTTATTGTTAAATATAAAAGTTTTAAATTTTGTCAATTCGTACTTAATGATTTCGGGTAGTTATTTTTATATTATAGTGTTTATTAGTTGATGTTGAGACTATGCCATTTGGGATACCTGATTTATTATAGTATAGGGATGGCCACCCATTATTATTTGGAGCGGGTTGTCACAGATGGTATCAGAGTATCAGGTTCTAGTGTCTTTAGGATCTGTGTGCGTTACTACGATCTTCCATAAGCGTTCTTGATATAGAGCCTTATTGCTAGGACGATTTCATTCATACGTCCATATTTCTTCTGTGATTTGAAAACTTTTGAAAGGCCTTCTGATACAATTGTTCTTGTTTCAGATGCTACCGAAGGGAGGTCGTTCAGGCAAGGCAAATAAAGGGGCTGAGAAAGTGCAACCCCAAATGCCTCAAAGGAACATGACTACAGATGATGTTTCCAATATTGTGGCACAAGCAGTAGCTGCTGCCGTTTTTACGATCGCTCAGTAATCTGCCGTTCGAACAGACCCACCCCATTTGGGATTGTCTTTATGGGAGACAGTGAAGGAAGATTTTAGTAAGGGGCATCCTCCCGAGTTTGCGGTGGGAGTTGATGCAATGGATGCAAGTCAATGGAAGAATAGTATACAGAGGCACCTTCGTATGGTTGAGTGTAGTGAGGTGCAGAAACAATTTTTTGCCACCTTTAGGTTATCGGGTACAGCTCCCCATTGGTGGGAGTCTGTCACCACATCTGAACAGAGAGATACTTTATCTATAAAAGAATTCTGGTAACTTTTTGATCGAAGGTATTTACCTTCCCCGACTCAAAATATGGAGATTTTTCAAGGTAATAGAACGGTGGTTGAATATGAGGAAGATTTTTCTAGATGGGAGAAATTAGTACCTAATGAGGTAAATACGAAAGAGAAACATATATCAAAGTTTGTTCGAGGTTTAGATTGGAAAATCCAACAACATTTGATAAAGGGTCCTAAGTTAATGACTTTCAATGACGTAGCGAATGCGGCACTACTAAAGTGTCAAGAATATCGTTTTCGTTGGCAAGAGATTAAGAACTTTGGAGATTCGAGTTCGTCAAGTGAGTTTGGCAAGGAGAGTGCCAGTGATGCGAGTGGATCGAAAGGGTTTATGGGTAAGTGTTTCTTTTGTAAAGAAATAGGTCATAAGAAGAGAGATTGTCCTAAAAGAGGTAAAGGACCACGATTTAATGAAATTGTGGAAGTGCAACCCCTACAACAAATTTGAGGTCGTTTTAGGCCGGGGGACTATGTTTAGGAGCCCATTGATGAGGATGAGCAATCGGATTAGAGATGAATGATGTAAGTTAATTTTCCTAAATAAATAGGATAATTAATATGTAAAGTTTTGGGAATATCGTATACGAGATATTGTGAATGGGTAGTGCTATAGCCCTTTTTATTTATGTATGGTATGTAATGACCCTAAGGGGAATTCTGAGCAAGATAGGCTCTTATTCTATTATCTTGTAAAAGAATAGATAATTTTGCAATACGCTCAAAAAGAGATGCAAATTTTGTGGTGAATGAAAGAATGGTAATGATTACAAGTAGTAATGATAAACGCTACTTCTTTTTATATAGTCATGATAGACTATTATAATTGTTGTATTCCAGTTATGGATGAGCCTTATAAAAGGTATATATTGAAATGATGAATAATGTTGTTTATGTATGATAGTTGAGATTGTGGTTTGATGGGACGCATGTACAATTTTAGCTCATGAGAATGATAATATTTGTGAGCTACATGTTATATAGATGATGATGTAAAAAGACCTTGTGTTGGACATAAAGCATTTATATTATATTATAATATATAAACCGTTTTCTAAATAAACTATTTTCAAAATAAAACTTTATCGGCCTTCGGGCCTTTTGAAAATGATTTTCATAAAATTAAATCTTTCAAAACTCTTGTCCGGATTTAACAAACTCTCAATCCCCGACGTCGCCACATAGTAGTGTATTGGGAGGGTTCCTTGTTTGGATTTTGCTTTTGCGAGACGTCCCCCGCACGAAAGTGGCGAATGTCAGGAATTGAGAGGAGTTATTTGTTTGGACCATTCAAAATTTTTCTATTCTTAAAATGCTAATATATTCTATATTGTTGGAATTGTGGAATGTTGGAGGCAAATAAAGTCTCATTATGATTGGTTCGAGCACAAATCTCATATATAAAGGGTGTATGGGCGCCCTTGTTGTGGAAATTTGTTTTATGAAACTCTACATTGACTTAAAATAAAATAAATTAAATTAAATTAATTCGTCATGGGAAGTTAGAAGTTTGGAGATAGTATTAGTGAGTATGGGTAGATTAGAAATAGTTGAGCTTTGAGAGAATTAGGCTTAGCTAAATTTTGAGGACGAAATTTTTGTAAGTGGGGAAGATTGTAACACCCCAAGACTTTTGGAACAGTAATAAACTTATTTTGGGAGAAATAAATAATATTTTATTGGAGAATAATTAAATTGGCAATTCAGGTCAAAATTTAGAGTCGTTAGAAAGTGTCTCGAATGAAAATTCTGAGGATACCATCGTTTTCGCAAGGGTCGATAAAGTCGAAATCACTGTACTTGGGGTCTATTTGGGTTCTGAAATAATTTAGGACCGTTTGACTCGAATTAAAGTCACCGAGTCATTTAAAGTGTGTATTATCATTTAAAGATGTGTGTCTTGGGATTTAGGTCTTATAAGCCTACGGGAGATTCATTTCTTCAAAAGAGAGAAAGAGAAAAAGTAAAGAAAGAAAGAGAGGAGAAGAAAGAAGAAGAAAAGGAAGGAGAAAAGAGAGAGAAAGTGGAGATTTTAGGTCATTACGCGATCTCAAGGAGGATTCAGACCCTACGAACCCGAGTCAAGTGATTAAACTTGCTAAATAATTGTTGTGTACATTTATTGCATGATTTGTGGATTGATATTTTGGGTTTTAGGTTTAGTTTTAACAAAACCTAACTTTTGGGAAAAATCTTAGATTTGATATGTAGATCTTTGATTTGAGGGTAGGAATTAGTTTATATGTATTCTAGGATGATATATATGTGATTGGGTTGAAGAGAAATGGAGAGAAAACCATTCAAATGAATTTTTAGGTATTTTGGCTTAATTAAAAAGTAGCCATTTTCGAGATTATGAAGGGCCGAATCGATTCGGCCCCCTAGTCGAATCGATTCGGAATTATGCAGGTGCCTAGGTCTGAGTGACCGAATCGATTCGAACTCCAGCCGAATCGATTTGGCCTGAGACAGAATCCCAGGTCTGATGACCCGAATCGATTCGCCTTCCTGGCTGAATCGATTCACTGGGCCGAATCGATTCCGAATTGGCCCGAATCGATTCGGAAACAGGGATTTTGAGGGATTGTTTTTCTAAAAATAATTTCATCCCATTTTGTTCGAGGTTATCGATTGGGGATCTCTATAAGAGATATTTGGACTATGTTTTGGATACTTTTAGTGAGTTTCCCTTATAAGAAATTTTGGAGTCATATTGACTAAATTGAGGAATACCGATTAGAAATTTTGATATTTTTCTAAGTGGGGAAGCCCACTTTTATTTGGGAGTTTTATTTGGAGATAATAACGAGTTCACGATTTTGAGGATGAGAATAACTTAAAGATGATGGATCTTAGGATCCAATCCCAATTGGGATAAGTTTAAAGGTTCATAAAATGAATTGAACCCTATTATGGATGGAGAATTATGAATGCTATTTGAGGTGCATAAGGATATAGAAATATCCTTTTTGATGTTTGATTTGGGAGATATCTCACATGATGAGAAATGCTAATAGAAGCAATATGTGAGATTCAAGTGAGAAATAGTATCAAGTATACTAAGTGGTAAAATGTGTGAGAGTTGACGATTAGTATATCTTGAGAGAAATATACTAAACAATGATGTTAATCAAATTGCGCCAATGGGCGTATAATGAAAATAAATATGATGTGCAGGTATACCTTATAAAATGGTATATCTTCATTATTTGGGATGTATGTATACCTTATATGATGTTGTATATACATGTTAAGCATACCCCCTCCTTGCTATCATTGGGAAGTTTCGTGCGTAGAGGGTGAGCATCCTGACAAATAAAGCAGGGTGTGGATATTCCCCAGGTCATAGTCGTCCTTTGTGGTTAGCAAATGACATACGTGATATACATTTATTTATTTTGAGTGTGAGAGGTCGTGGGTATGTGTCTCTCTCACTTGCTGGTTAGGAACTATGACCGCTTGCTGGGACGTTGTGTGCGTGAGTAGATCACGAGGTGGGTGTCGTTGAACCCCACCAGGTGGCCCCAGTTTGTTAAGAATATGGGCAACTGGAAGTTGATAGCATGTGATCCTGCGTCCTTCAATTTATAGCTCGGATGGATGGTTATTATTGATTATGCTTGTATTTGAGTTTCAAGGGCATAATGGACCTCAACGACCTACATTGCCAGGATTAGTGTATCGGGGGGGGGGGGGGGGTTCCTTGTTTGGATTTTGCTTTTGTGAGACGTCCCACGCATGAACCGCAGTGTAATATTGGAACTTGGGAATAAGTTTAGTCCTTAAGGTTCATAATTATTTATATATATATATATATATATATATATATATATATATATATATATATATCACCTATCTCGACGATTGACACTGCCAGGAGTAGTGTAACGAGGGGTTCCTTGTTTGGATTTTGCCTCGGCGAGACGTCCCACGCATGAAACGCCCTGTACTGTTGAGAATTGGGAGAATTAATTGATTAAAACTGGAAAATAATAATTTGGGTTACATGCATCATGAATTGAGGGCATAATGAGCCTCGAGGAATAACACGTCCAGGAGTAGTGTAACGGGGGGTTCCTTGTTTGGATTTCGCCTCGGCGAGACATCCCACGCACGAAACGCAGTGCCGTGTTGAGAATCGAGAGGAGTTTAGTCTTAAATTCATGATGCTAATAACTCATATATAATTACTATAAATATTATATATTTGGTTTCCTGCCTTATAAAAGGGCATCACTAGAATACAAAATTCTAGTAAATAAGATGGTTAATGTATTGTGATGATGTGGACATGATTGGATCATGTAACTTTATACGTTCAACAAATGAACATTATAAAGATAACTATAACGATTACATTAAAGTTCATGTTTATAACTTTTAAATCATGGAAATAAATGTAGATTGTGTGATAGGTTAGATGGTCTCACTTAAATACTTTTTGGGTTTAAGTTAGAATCCTCTTACCTATATAGAATCGAGAATCCATTCGTAGATCCCGTGCATACGTTTAGTGCACGCTTTAGTTAAGAGGAGAGTTGAATAACTATGGAGAGTTCGATTCTAACTAAATCATGTAATAACGCATTTATAATTATTATGCATTTTAATACACTTGCTATAAAATGTTTTTCAAACTCAGGCTCTGACCCGTTTATATTTTCTCCTCCATGTATATATTGTATTACTTCAGGTGTTCCTCCGCAAGGACACCTTTGTTGTTCATCCATTTAGGAGTCGTGGAGCTCTGGCACTAGCGGACTGTTGCGGCACTTTGTTTTAGTCGATTCCTATCTTTGTATATCTAGATTAGGATTCAGTTGTTTATTGAGTTAGTATTCAAGTGTTGTAGATTAACACTTTCATATTTTATATATCAAATTATTGTATTGTCTGTTACCGACAGCATATTCAGGTATTTTATTTTTTAGATTTGTTGTACGTGTATTGTACTCTTTCATATCATTGGAGTTTGCACATTTCACTCATCATAGTTAGATGTATATTGTTGGTTATATGCATTATTGGTTTTGTTGTTGTTGTTAAATATAAAAGTTTTAAATTTTGTCAATTCGCACTTAATGATTTCGGGTAGTTTGCCTTATATTATAGTGTTTAGTAGTTGATGTTGAGACTGTGCCATCTGAGATACCTGATTTATTATAGTATAGGGCTAGCCACCCGTTATTATTTGGAGCGGGTTGTCACAGATGGCATCATAGTAAGAGACTAGATTCAAACTAGTTAAGTGGGATAGAATAACTAGGATGGGTCTGGAGAATGCATTAGGCATGCACAATACTTGAGAGGTAAGGATCTCAAGTGAGAGCATGTGACTAACATGTACATAATATAATTGTTTAATGCAATTTAAATACTTGATGTTTTAAAATTATTTTCAACTCGGGTTCTGACCCGTTTGTTGCAAATCTCTTCCTTTTATCTACATATATATTACACTAGGTGCCCAGGCATAGGGATACCAACCTTAGAGTTCCCATCAGTTGACGTTTTGTAGCTGCTGTGGAAGTTATAGGACCTTGGTATTAGACGCCTCGACTTGTCATTGACTCATTCGGAGCACTTTATATCATTCAGGACATGTTTCCCATTCTTGTTAAAGATTGTTACTTCAGACTTTTGTTTTTATTTCAGTTATTAAGCTTTATTTGATATCAGACTATTGTAGTGGGATTTTATTCTGGAAGTGTTTTCTCCAGACTCAGTTAGTTAATTTTGCCACTTCATTTCCTATGAGATTGTATTGGATGATGAATGATTATTTATTAATTTATTTAGTTGTTTATTAATTCAAGATAAAATTTGACATCAGGCTTTTTAAATATTAGGTGGTTAGTATTTAATAAAAAGTTTTTCGAAAGTGATGCAAATGCTGATACAACTAGATATTATGTTTTAAATTGAATAAAGTACTGATCACCGTATTTAATCAGATGGGGTGTCACAAAAAGAATTTGGAAAAAGAAGGTAAGACAAAATGCTCTAGACCTAGAAAATTCTCTCAGTGATGTATTTTAGTTGTGAGGTTTTTAGATCTAATAAAAAAGAGGTGAATTTCCCTTTAAATAGGATTTGTAAAAAATCATGGCTGGCTATCTGAACGTATAGATATGGTTGTGCGCATGATTCTGTCCAGTAAGGTCATAATGTTCAATTCATGTGCACGAGCACAAAGTAGGGTTGTATGCATGGGCTTAAAAGACGTTGGTGTGAATAGTCATATCACAAAAAAAGATTCAAAAATATTTAATGTACAAAAGGCCTGGACCAATTCCCAACTCAGTTTTAAAAACAATTTAAAATCCACATAATTCTCATTTTATAAATCCTCACACATTTTTCAAATAAAATCAAATTTTGAAAATGTTTAGAAAATGTGCACATGTGTTTATCCTTATACAATTAATAAACATGAAAAAAAGATACATATTTTTCACATCAAATGAATGTACGGCTCGAGAATTCTTCAATGAGCAAAGGTGCATGATCTTTAACCTTCAATCTTCAAGGTTCATCTAACCTAAACTAGATCGTGCCTCACTCATAAGGAATCAAATCTATTTGACTTGATGGGATAAATGACCCAAAAATTTTGTCACATGAATCTAACAAATATTTAAACTATATACAATTTACATTTTCAATATCCCCCTTTGGATATTTCGTGGAAAAACTCCCAAAAACCAAAAATTAACTTATTACCCCTATAAGACATACACTTCACTAGACATATAGTGAATGTAGTGGGAAGTAATGTAAAAAATCCATAAAACCAAAGAACAATGAAAACTTCATGTCTTAACATGGTCTGGAGTGCTAATAATCAATGCTAAGCCTGAAATCACATTGAATCACATACGACATCACGCAAGCAATGGCATGCATGAAGAGACATTCCCCCTTCTTGAGAATCCTCCGATAAGTATCAAGTGATATATATGAGATATAAACATGCAATATAATATGTGAACATGTGAAATAGAAATATCTGAATCATAGAAACAGTACATAATGTATTATCGATATGAGTTACCTGATTATCGTAATACTCCCACTACTACTAGGAAACGTATTATCGTTATGAGCTTATATTTCTTCTTATAAGGGTGGTCTAGCAACACTAGGAATCCAATGTTTCGTCGTAATCTCTTGTAATACTAACTTACTCCTAGGAATGTGGTCCTTTTATGTGATACACTTTGAAGAATCAGACATTGATACCATTAATGAGCTTCTTAGGCTTAGTAATATAAAGTAAACCACATATATAATCTTTGGGATAACTAATAAAGATACGTACTTCTATCCTTAATTCCAACTTTCTTTTCTCCTTTCGCAACACATATTTTGGGCACCTTAGTGATACCCCGCCTAATAAAATACTGGGTGATCAATCCTATATCAAATTAAAATAGGAATCTCAATTGGTTCATTCATAGCATCACTATCGAAAACTTTTTAAAACTTACTAACCACCTAGTATTCAAAAATTTGGTGCCAAATTTTATCTTTATTAATCCAAGACAGAATAAGTGCGGAATTAAAAAAAACATCCCATGCTGATAGAATTAATCATCACATAGAATAATAAAAGTCTTGCCGAATAAACCATCGGCAAAATCCAAAATCAAACCAAACTAATAGAGAGTAATAAATCCCATACAATCTAAAAAGAAACTAAATAAAACTGTGAGCGACATGCTCGAAATAGACTGATATGAATCCCTACAATAGGAATAGAAAAATAGATGCATCTATCCAAATCCTTCAATATCCACACGTGCTGCAGCTGCGAGTCCCTGGAATGAATTCAAGCCTGGCGCCCCTGTAGCTGAACCCCTAAAATGTTTTAAAAATATTTAACAGCAAGGGTTGGAACCCAAAACATTTTGAAAATATTTAGCAAGTGATTAAATTGCAATAATTTAAAATGCATGAATGATCTTCATATATAAGCCATTGTCGCACTCTCTTGAGGACGAACTCACGCCTCTACTAATGTGCACACGTAACGCTTTATTTATGTCCCACCTAATCCTCTACCCCGTAACTAGCTCTTGATAAATTTCTTCCCTGACACACTAATCTAACCCAAGTATGTTTGCAATATGATCTATAAGTTATTTATCACTTTAAATTAAATTATCATCTTTCCTTTAAGTCCATATAACATTCACACTAGTTATATAATAAATATAATTTTCCTCCATGTATTAAATTACCCGTATATAATTATTTCACCCATTATATACATAACACTATATTAAAACAGTCACACAGATGTTGAATATATAGAACCTATCCTCCCGATCAATACCTCACTAGATGTATTCTCTGAAGTGTAATCAACCCAGGCTACTCAGCCCCACCTGGAGTTCCGAGACAACTATGGTTCACCGAATTGGAAATTAAATAATAAAGGTAATGGAGGAAGTTATATTCCCCTGAGTATGAGGACATCATCTCAATGCCCCACCTCTGAAATTGGACGCTATGACCTGGGGATATACTCGCCCTACTCCTCAAGCTAGGGGATTCACCTACATCGCACAACCTCCCTTGATAGCACTAGAGTATATAATTTACATAAATATCTAGTCACTGATATTTTTAAGGACATAATATATATATATATATATATATATATTAAGTCCTTAAAAATATCTCGACTTTATCACGCACAAAAATCCGTAGCACTAGCCTATATTTTTCCCGAGTGTATGGACTGACTCTAATTTAATTAATTTTCTCATTAATTAATTTATTAACTTCACGAGTCTATGGTCCGACTCTAATTTAATTAATTTACTCATTAATTAATTTATTGCCTTGGTATCTCTTAACCAATTACCCGAACTCCCTCACTTGGCCCGACATTTAATATTCAGAATTAAGTGCCCAAATTCCCTTTAATAAGTTTGACACACCCTTATTTATTTATTCCAATCTTAATGTTTCTCTCACATTAAATATAAAACAACAATACTGCTTGTCCCTAAGTCCCAAATAACCCCAGATTTAAGAAGCTTCCTTACTGTACACAATTCTCCTTTAAATTTCAACCCAGGTCAATCAGTACAGCAAAAAAATTGGGGCAAATTTTCCATCTCGTTCGAACAAGAAATGGAATCGTTTGAACCACTGGTGATGTTATTTGAAACACAATCACTGTTGTTCGAACCAGAGCAGTGGTCGTTCGAACGACCTGCAACTTTTTCTCTCTTCATTCAGAACCAATTTTTCGCCATTAAAAAAACCCTAAAACCTTTCTTACACAAAAATCAACCCAGAATTTACACAGTAGGTTCTACGAACCAAAACAAATCCCAATATCTTTAATTCCCAATTCATATCTCCAATTTTTAATAAGGACATGAATTTATCTAATTTTTCCTCAACTTTTGCAGTCAATAACATCTCTAATTAACTTACAATTTGTGCACAGTAATATGCATAAGCCCTATCATATTAGTCCCAAAACTTGATTCGTAACATCCACAAATTTGAAACCCAATTTGTATTAACCCAACCCAAAATCATGTGTTCAACACCTACCATGATATGAATTGAAGACAACAATTAATTTCAAAGCAAGTTCAACCACTTGACTTAGGATTTGTAGTGTCTGATTAATCCTTTGATGCAGAGATTATTGTGTGATGAAGACCACCTCTCTTGTTCTTCCTATTTGGTTCTCAAGAGTGTGATAACTGATACTTTTGAGAAATTTATTTTATATTGATTCACCATGTGAGGTAATTATATAAAATGTTGGATAATGGAGTAAATATTATTTTTAACTGATTTAAAAGATGATATTTACTAGATTTTGCATATTTACTGTTATGTGAATGTAAATAGCATTATGTTACGATTTATGGTGACGTTGTGCTTTAAACGGCATTTATGGTTTAAATGAAGTTGGAACTTGAAATGATTTATATTATTAAGGATGCCAATTTAGAGGGCGCGGTTAGTTCGGAAATAGTCCAGTTAGTCAAAATAAGTGTCATATTGTATTTTTGGGTTTCAGGCACTTTTAACAGGTTATGACTTAATTATGTACTTAGGAGTCATTTTAATGGTGTATTAACATTTAAAGATGAGAATTAAGGCTAAAGGAACACAATTTAGTCTTGCAAACCCCATTTATTTCTCAAGTGTGTACTTCCTAAACCTAAAGAGAAAGAGAGAAGAAGAAAATTGTGGAGAAAAAAAGGAGAACGAAAGAAAATTGAAGAAATTGGGTTTGAGCTTGCATCTACCGTAAGGGAATCCGATATTTCATCTTAACGCAAGTTTCATACTTGCTAAGATATGATTTGGGATGAATAAATTGTAGTGATAGTTGTTTAATGGAATCAACTAAATAAAAATTGATTTGAATGCATTTGTAGTGTTTGAACCCTTAAAATCTTGTTGTAGATACATATGGTGGTGATTATATTAGTTAGTATTCATGTAGGATTATTTTGGTTGGATATATGGTGGTTGTTGTCGATAAAAATGGAGGAGAAATGAGTGTTGAGAAAAGTTAGGGTAATAAACTCCATAGCCGAAATTGGGCATTCAAGCCTAGGCGAATCGATTCGCTGATTCGCCCCTAGCGAATCGATTTGCTAAAGGGGTAGTCTACAGGTCTGTGATGAGGGAATCGATTCGGCTTATCCGAATCGATTCGGTATTATGCCGAATGTTGGGTCCTCTTGATCGCATCGATTCGGCCTATCCAAATTGATTGGCTTTCAAGATCGAACTGATTTAGCCAGGGCGAATCAATTCGAAATTTTTGTTGTTTTAAGGTAATTTTCCATCTTAGTTTGTAACCCTTTTCTTGTAGGTTTGGAACCTAGGAACTTTCTCTTAGGATGAAATAATGTGTACTAGAGTCTTATATTAGGTATATGACTACTCTAGAGTTGAACCGGGATACTTGGGCCTATCTCGGGGATTATGTAATAGACGCTGGGGTAGATTTTTCTTGTGTGAACTAGTTTGAGACTAGGGAAGGGTAGTATTGTATAATTGGGGAAATTTAGAGACATGAATGAGGTATAATATACTTGGTGGCTTATAGTAACGTCATTTTTCTCTGAGTCTAAATTGGTGGTTTATTAAACGTTGAAGTTTATAATGATGACATTAAATACTTATGGCTCCGAATAAAGACTGAATGTATATTTTAAAATAGGAATAACATGTGAATGATAAATTTCTATTACACACCTATTTAAATTCTATTATAGGGTAAGTTACGCATATGAGGTGAAGTCCCCTGGCTAGTGAATGCAGGGTGAATATAGTCCTCGTCCATAGGACCGGTTATTATATATTGTGTGATTATTGTTCGAAGTGAGGTAATTTTGGGTGTGGTTATGACTCACTGTCAAAGGTATATGGCCGCTTCCCGATGTCAGGCGATGTAGGATGCCGAGTTTGTCTTGGTGATAGTCCCTGGAAGATGATATCCATTTAGGGGTGCATCCAGTGGGGAAACCTGGAAGGATAGTCTTAGAATCATTATATGTTGTGAAATATAACTATTCTTATTTAAAGTGGGATTTTATTGATATACGGCACTTTATGAAGTAAATTGCTTTGAATACGTTTCCTAATGAGAAGAAGGAACGGTGAAATGAAATTGTGTAATAAGGAAATGGAATCTCATTAAGTAATATTTTATTCATATTCTCTTGCATAATTGAATTGTGACCGTTGTCATTACATTTGTGTTAGGTTATGCTTTTATATTGAGAAGTTAGGTTCCTTATCATTATTTATGGTGAACGAAACAAGCTCATTTATTATAATTACATTGTCCATAATTGTCATGCACTTTATTCACTTGGTAATAATATTAAACCGGGCCCTGACCCGTTTCTATTTACTTATTTTGCTTGAATCTTATAATCACCCAGGTGTTTCGCCGCAAGGACGCCCGTATTAACTTCTCTATCCCAGTGTCCTGGAGCTGTAACACTTTTCGGATGTTACGGGATAGCTAATATAGACGCTTCCATATCTTTTTCTATTCTAGTTATGATCCGTTACACATTTGGGCATGTTGACTAATTTTTGTACTTGTGTCATATAATATGATATTGTACTCTAATACTCGGTGTAACCTATTTGTACAGGTCTGTTAACGGACAGCTTGTTCGATTATTATGTTGTATATGGTTGTTGTTTTATTATCTGTCTTTATCTCTATCTACCTTATTTTCAATTGGATTGATTAAATGTTTTTCATTAACTTACAAAATAAATTTTTGACAATCCAGTTTCTAAAATAATTGGTGGTTATCTCATATACTTACTGCAATATGTTGATGCCAAAAATGAACCATCTATGACTCCTGTAATTATTGGAGTATCAGGCTGGCCACCTCTTATTTTAATAAGCGGGGTGTCACAGATGATATCAGAGCATCAGGTTCTAAAGTCTTTAGGATCTATGCAGACTTGTCACGTTCTACCGTAGAGTTCTTTGAATTAGAACCTTATTGTTAGGACTATTTTTTTTGCATATATTTGTGATCTTCTGCTAAGATAAATTGTTCTTAATCGTATTCTAATTCAGTTGTTTCTTCATCTCAGATTCCGCCTAAGATAGGTCGCCCTACGAGAAGAAATAGAGTTGTAGAAGATGATGTAGGTCCTCCACCGCTACATCAAGGAACTATAAATGTCGCTGAAGTAGCTAATATTGTGTCCTAGTCGATCAATGCTGTGATGACTGTCGAGGTTCAGCAATTTCCCCAAGCCCAACAGCCAAAGGTTTAGGAAGTCCAAGCCCCCGCGGGACCTTCTCCATGGGAAAGAATCAGAGAATCTTTTTTAAAGGGTCATCCCCCAGAATTTTAGGGTGGTTCCGACGTGATAGTAGCTAACCAATGGAAAAAGGATATGCATCGCCATCTTCACATGGTGGATTGTAGTGAAGAAGGGAAGAAAATCCTTGCTACTTTTAAACTAGTTGGAGCAGCCTTGCACTGGTGGGAGTCAATGACCATGCCAAAACAAAGAAATACTATGACTATAATAGACTTTTGGGCTTCTTTATTGAAAGTATTTTATTCCCGCAGTTCAGAGGGAAATGAGGAGGAAGTTTCAAGATGTAGTTCAAGAGGAACGTTCGGTGGTAGAGTATGAGGAGGAATTCACTCGTTTGGCTAGCTTTGTGACAAATGAGGTAACTCCAGAGGATTGGAGAATATCAAAGTTCATTAGAGGATTACATTGGAGGATACGACAACACTAGTTGGGAAATCCTTCTTTACAAACATTTGCGGATGTAATGAATGCCGCATTACTTTATTGCCAGGATCATCGGTTGCATTTACAAGGAAGTAAGAAAGTTGCATTCATGGGACAATTGGGCAAGCCGGGAGGCAATGGTGCAGGAGGAGGAACACTACCCTCATCCCAATCATCGGGAGGTAAGTAAAAGTAAAGGGATACCCACCAAGGGGATTTGTCCAAAAGGCAACATTTTGGGGGATTTAATTTTAGTGGTAGTGGTTTCAGGCCCGGACAGGGTTCCCAATAATAGCAGCAAGTGGGCCAGGCAGGTCGGGATAATAATGGGGGTCGAGGCCATCCGGGATAAGGCTTTGGACATTTTAGAAATAATAGAAGCCATAATCAGGAGAATATGGCCGGTCGTTATTTTCAATGTGGGGAGTCGGATCATTATATGAAGGCGTGTCCATATTTGATAGGGGGACAATTTCCTAGAATTCCACAGCATTAGCAGGCACAACTACCGCCACCAATGCCTAATCGAGTCGTCCCTCCACAACAGGGACAACTATAGTATGAGCGTGTCTACCATATACAGGATGTTATGCTCCCACCATCCCCACCAGCGCTGCCAGCTATCAAGGGTAAGTTTCCCGTTCATGGGCATATGGGTCATGTATTGTTTGATACGGGTACGACACACTCATTTATTTCCATAAGTTTTGCTCAATCGACGGAGGTAATTAAATATGCAGAAAGTACTTTCACTAACGTCGAGTCCTCTATGGGTGGTGGTTCGCTCATTTTCTTTGTTTGTAAAAGAATAAAAATAAATCTTGGTAATTTGTGTTTTGAGGTTGATTTGTTCGTCCTTAATATGGTCGGGTATGATGTAATCCTGGGTATGGATTGGGTAGTGAAGTATCGTGCGATAGTAAATTGTTATGGGAAGAGTATAGTCTTTGCCATTCCGGGTCAAGAGATGTTTCTTGTGGCTATGCCTCATTCAGAGGGAGCTTATAGCATGTATTTATATTGCATTGCGGAGGAGACTTCTCAGGATGTAGTCATTTCCTTAGATTCAATTCCGATTGTTAGAGACTTCGAAGATGTTTTTTGGGAGATACCGGGTTTACCTCCAAGTAAGGAGATTGAGTTTGTGATTGATTTAGCACCGTGAATGCGACCGATTGCTAAAACTCTGTACTATATGGCTCCTATTGAGATGAGGGAGTTAAGAGATCAGATTCATAAGTTATTGGAATAGGGGTTTATTAGGTGTAGTACATCGTCTTGTGGGGCTCCTATTTTGTTTCTGAAGAAAAGAGATTCTTCTCTCCAGTTGTGTGTTGATTACCGGGAGTTGAATAAAGTTACCATCAATAATAAATACCCACTACCTCAGATCGATGACTTTTTCTATCAACTTAGGGGAGCGTCGTACTTCCATAAAATAGATTTGAGGATTGGGTATCACCAGCTACGGATACGAGAACAAGATGAGTCCAAAACTGCATTTTTAATGAGATAGGGGCCTATGAATTTTTGGTTATGCCTTTTGGACTAACCAATGCTCCTGTAGTGTTTATGGACCTTATGAATAGAGTGTTCTGAGACTTCCTAGACCAGTTTGTTATCGTGTTTATTGATGACATCCTTGTTTATTCTCAAACTAAAGTCGACCATTCTAAGAATTTAC
This sequence comes from Sambucus nigra, assembly GCA_949130495.1. Lineage (NCBI taxonomy): Eukaryota > Viridiplantae > Streptophyta > Magnoliopsida > Dipsacales > Adoxaceae > Sambucus > Sambucus nigra. Next base: position 226,299,505 of record OX422222.1, on the reverse strand, counting down.
TGTTGATCCTGCAGACGTTGAGGGATCATCAATTGTATGCCAAGTTTGAGAAGTGTGGTTTTTGGCTACAGAAAGTGCAGTTTCTGGGTCACATTGTGACAGATCGGGGCATTTCGGTAGACCCGAGTAAAGTTATTGGGGTGAGGGAATGGGGTCAGCCCTCGACACCTACAGAAATTTACAATTTTCTTGGTTTGGCTGGCTATTATATTGCTAGCCCTTTGATTAATTTAACTCGGAAGGGGGTGAGGTTTGTTTGGGATGATTCTTGTCAACAGGCTTTTGATGAGTTGAAATATAAGTTGACTTTTTCTCCAATACTTGCGTTACCAAGCCGGGATTGGAATATTTGGTCTTTACGGACGCATCTCTGCAAGGGTTGGGAGGTGCGTTACAGCAAGAGCAGCGGGCTATTTCTTATGCTTCTTGTAAGCTAAATCCCCATGAGAAGAATTATCCAGTTCATGATTTAGAACTTGCTACAGTGGTTTTTTCCTTGAAGATTTGGAGACATTACCTCCTGGGGGAGAAGTTTAGTCTTTTCATTAAACACAAATCGTTGCAATATTTATTTTCTCATAAAGATTTGAATATGCAATAGCGTCGGTAGTTGGAGTTTGTGAAGGACTACCAATTTGATATTCAATATCACCTGGGTAAGGCTAATGTAGTGTCGGATTCGTTGAGTTGGAAACCCAAGGGGGAGTTAGCACTAGTATGGAAGGCTAAATGGAAAGAACTCATCCAAGAGGATGCGGTGACAAGGGCATTTATATCGTTGTTGACCGTTATGCCTATGATAGCAGCAAGGTCCGTTGAAGCTCAAGGAAGGGACAAGGGTTATCAGGACCGTATACACCAATTGTTAATCGAGAGAGCAAAATCCTACTCTATAAGTTCTGATGGTGGATTACGTTTCCACGGGAGACTTATTATCCCGGATGAATGGGACTTGAGATGAGCTGTAATGACAGAATCTCATGGGTCCAAGTTTGCAGCACATCCTGGGGGAGACAAAATGTTCCAAGACATGCGTCGCCAATATTGGTGGATGGGTATGAAACGAGACATTTCAGAATTTTTTTCCCAATGTACTACTTGTCAACTGGTGAAGGTAGATCATCAGCGACCGAAGGGATTGTTATAACCCTTGGAAATATCGGTGTGGAAGTGGGAAAGCATCTCGATGGATTTCATCACGGGATTGCCAACATCATAAAGCGGTCATGATTCCATTTGGGTAATTGTTGATTGTTTAACCAAGTCGACACATTTCTTACCGGTACGTACAGACTATAACACTGCTCGTTATGCCCGACTATTTATTACAGAGATTGTTAGACTCCATGGGGTGCCCATTAATATAGTCTCTGATCGAGAGAAAATTTTTGTTTCCCATTATTGGCGAAGTTTCCAAGAAGCTATGGGAATGGAATTAAAGTTGAATACTTTCTATCACCCTCAAACAGATGGGCAGACAGAAAGAGAAATGTTAGAGGATATGCTCAGAATGTGTGTGATATATTTCAAGGGAGGTTGGTAACAATACGTTCCCTTGGTCGAATATCCTTATAATAATTCGTACCAATTCACTGTCGGGATGGCACCCTATGAAACATTATATGGTCAACCGTGTAGATCACCTACATGTTGGTTGGAAGTAGGGGATAATAAATTTCTCGGACCTGAAATGATCCAAGATACTTCTTTAAAGATTGAACTTATTCGCAATCGCATCCGAATTACTCAAGATCATTAGAAGAGTTATGCTGATGCGAAAAGAAGGCATGTGGATTTGGAGGTTGGAGATCAAGTTTTGGTACGAGTCTCGCCGATGAAATGTATAAATCAATTTCGAAAGAAAGGAAAACTTGCGGCGCGCTACGTAGGTCCTTTTCCCATTATTGCTAAGGTAGGCCCAGTAGCTCATCAACTTGCCTTACCGGATAATTTGCAACAGATCATGATATGTTTCATGTTTCATCCCTAAAAAAGTATAAGAGGTGTGAAGGAGATCATTGTCACATTCCTTTAGATGATATCGAATTGAAGTCCGATATATCATATGAGGAACAACCAGTTGCAATTTTAGATCATGGGGAGCGTAGGCTGAGATCTAGAGTGGTGCCATTGGTTCGAGTCCAATGGGGGCATAAAATGCCGAGGAGTCAACATGGGAGCATAAGGACGATATGCGAGAAAAGTATCCAAGTCTCTTTTTGCAAGGTACGCCTAAATTTTGAGGGCAAAATCTCCTTATAAGGGGGGGAGTATGTAATAACCCTTACTTTTGAGAAACTTATTTTATATTAATTCACCATGTGAGGTAATTATATAAAATGTTGAATAATGGAGTAAATATTATTTTTAACTGATTTAAAAGATGATATTTACTAGATTTTTCATATGTACTGATATGTGAACGTAAATAGCATTAAGTTACGATTTATGGTGTCATTGTGCTTTAAACGACAATTATGGTCTAAATGAACCTGGAACTTGAAATGATTTATATTATTCCGAATGCCAATTTAGAGGGCGCGGTTAGTCCCGAAATAGTCAAGTTAGTCAAAATAAGTGTCATATTGTATTTTTGGGTTTCTAACTCTTTTGGCATGTTATGACTTAATTATGTAGTTACGAGTGATTTCGATGGTGTATTAACATTTAAAGATGAAAATTAAGGCTAAGGGCATGATTTAGTCTTGCAAACCCCTTTTATTTCTCAAGTGTGTACTTCCTAAACCTAGAGACAAAGGGAGAAGAAGAGAATTGTGGAGAAAAAAGAAGAGAAAAAAGGAGAATCGAAGAAATGGGGTTTGAGCTTGTATATACCGTAAGGGAATCCAAGATTTCATCTAAAGGCAAGTTTCTTACTTGCTAAGATATGATTTGGGATGAGTAAATTGTACTGATAGTTGTGTATTGGAATTCAATTGAACAAAAATGGATTTTAATGAATTTGTAGTGTTTGAACCCTTAAAATCTTATTGTAAATACATACGATGATGAGTATATTAGTTAGTATTCATGTGGGATTGTTTTGGTTGGATCTATGGTGGTTGTTGTGGTTAAAAATGGAGGATAAATGAGTGTTGAGAAAAGTTAGGGTAATAAACTCCATAGCCGAAATTGGGCATTCTGGCCCACGCGAATCGATTCGCTAAACGGGTAGGCTACAGGTCTGTGATGAGCGAATCGATTCGGTAGTATGCAGAATGTTGGGTCCTCTTGACTGAATCGATTCGTCCTATCCGAATCGATACGCTTTCAAGATCGAATCGATTCGGCCAGGCCGAATCGATTCGGATTTTTTGTTGTTTTAAGGTAATTTTCTATCTTAGTTTGTAACCCTTTTCTTATAGGTTTGGGACCTAGGAACTTTCTCTTAGGATGAAATAATGTGTACTAGAGTCTTATATTAGGTATATGACTACTCTAAAGTTGAACGGGGATACTTGGGCCTATCTCGGGGATTATGTAATAGACGTTAGGGTAGCTTTTTCTTGTGTGAACTAGTTAGAGACTAGGGAAGGGTATGATTTTATAATTAGGGAAATTTAGAGACATGAATGAGGTATAATATACTTGGTGGCTTATAGTAACGTCATTTTTCTCGGAGACTAAATTGGGGGTTTATTAAACATTGAAGTTTATAATGATAACATTAAATACTTATGGCTCCGGATAAAGACTCAATCTATATTTTAAAATGGGAATAACATGTGAATGACAAATTGCTCTTACACACCTCTCTAAATGCTATCATAGGGGAAGTTATCCGTATGAGGTGAAGTTCCCTGGCTAGTGAATGCAGCGTGAATATAGTCCTCGTCCATAGGACCGATTATTATATATTGTGTGATTATTGTTCGAAGTGAGGTAATTCCGGGTGTGGTTATGACTCACTGCCGAAGGTATATGGTCGTTTCCCGATGTCACGCGATGTAGGATGCTGAGGTTGTCTTCGTGATTGGCCCTGGAAGATGATAGCCATCTAGGAGCGCATTCACTGGGGAAACCCGGAAGGATACCCTTAGAATCGTTATATGTTGCGAAATATAACTATTCTTATTTAAAGTGGGATTTTATTAATATACGACACTTTATGAAGTAAATTGCTTTGAATACGTTTCCTAATGAGAAGAAGGAACAGTGAAATGAAATTGTGTAATAAGGAAATGGAATCTCATTAAGTAATATTTTATTCATATTCTCTAGCATAATTGAATTGTGGTCATTGTCATTACATTTTCGTTAGGTTATGCTTTTAGATTGAGAAGTTAGATTCCTTATCATTATTTATGGTGAATGAAACAAGCTTATTCATGATAATTACATTGTCCATAACTGCCATGCACTTTATTAACTCGGTAATCATATTAAACCGGGCCCTGACCCATTTCTACTTCTTTGTTTTTGTTGAATCTTATAATCACCCAGGTGTTCCACCGCAAGGACACCCATATTAACTTCTCTATCCCAGTGTCCTGGAGCTGTAACACTTTGCGAATGTTATCGGATAGCTAATATAGACACTTCGATCTCTTTTTGTATTCTAGTTATGATCGGTTACACATTCGGGCGTGTTGCCCAAGTTTTGTACTTGTGTCATATAATGTAATATTTTACTCTAACACGCTGTGTAGCCTATTTGTAAGGGTCTGTTAACCGACAACTTATTCGGTTATTATGTTGTATATGGTTGTTGTTTTATTATCTGTATTTATCTCTATCCACCTTCTTTTCAATTGGATTGTTTAAATGTTTTTCATTAACTTATAAAATAAATTTTTGACAATCCGTTTTCTAAACTAATTAGTGGTTATCTCATATACTTATTGCAATATGTTGATGCTAAGAATGGACCATCTATGATTCTTGTAATTATTGGAGTATTGGGATGGCCACCTCTTATTTTATTAAGCGGGGTGTCACAAAGAGTCCTCTCTTTATGTCCCTCTATGTTCTCAGATTCTCCCTGTTGTGTTATGGCTGTCCACAACTCCTAAACTTAGGTTTTTATCTCCAAATCTCGTTTTTAGTCATATGGGCCTAATTAAATGGCCCAAACACCCCAGTGTGGGCCTGATTACACCCAAAAATATCCCGGGTACACATTTCCTACTTTCTCGGCCCATCCGGACTCAACCGTGGACTCAAAATTGACATCCGAAATACTTTATAACATTCTCCAATTTTTGACCTAAAAAATGTGACACAACAATGATCCAAATAATTAAATGTAAATTTATCGAATTTAAATAATTCCTCCAATTTAAATAAATTCTCCAAATAATAAATTTAAATCTCTCTAATTTAAATAAGTTTTATTCCTCACAAAAATAATTAAATTATAAGTCCTTAAAATTATGGGGTGTTACATACTTCCCCCCTTACAAAGGAAGTTCGTCCTCAAAATTAAGTTAAGCCTAGTACTCCAAACCTCAACTAGCTCCCAAGTTACCTACCCTTAAGATCACTACACCCATATCTCCCCTGTGTAATCGCGAATTATTTTAAAATTTAAATTAGTTAACCCGGGTGCCCATACACCCTGTACTCGTGCTCAACAGCACAAATAAGGCCTGACTTTTTCCAGCCTAAAATCGTAATGTAACTTCGATCTCGTAGTCATAATCACATACATAATAAATAACCGAGGTACCCAAACCATGTAATAATGACCAAACATCTCCCCACTTCCAATGTTGTGCTAAGCTTCATGCGTGGGACATCTCGCAAATATGAAATCCAAAGAAGGACCCTCCCCCCCCCCCCCCCCCGATACACTACTAGCTAACATTGTCGTTCTTTGAGATCCGTTCGGCCACCAGTTCACAGCATGTTCCCCCAAATACTCGTCTTTTGGCATACAAGTATACACATCCACTCTTATGCTAAAAAAGATAATATATAATAAAGTGCCCTTACTATCACTAGTTTCCTTACGCGAAATGAACCCCGAGCTATATCTCCTTACTCAAAAATAAGCCTAATCACCCAGAATCACGTCCCAACTTAGTGGGATAAGATATAACAACACCATACATACTTATGTGCCTATCATACCACAAAATACAACATATGTGCTCACATATATATTTATATTGGCTAGACTCCCTCTCAGGTGACACCTAGCAGAAATCATCCACATCATGATACAGCGAATACCAAGACTTACTATCACTATCCACAATAGTTCAAATCCGTCGATAACCAGCCAAAACTTGGGAAAATCATCTACCCTACTCCCAAAATTCTCGAAAGTAGTAACTTCTTGAAAAATTTCAACATTCCTTACGTTGTGACGCCCCCATTGTAACCTAAAACATAATCCATGCTCATAGGATAAAATAAAATTACCTCCATAGTCTAGTTGCATTGTCTGATCCTTAGGTTCCTGGTTAAAAATCTCTCGTTTGAATTGACCCATAAATTTTTGTTGTGGTTGTACATCCAGAACCTAGTCATGTATTGGCCCCTGCCTCACTTAGGGATATTCCTCTTCATGTGACCCGCTTCTCCACAAATGAAATACTTCCTAGAAAATTTTCCCTGCCACTGATCCTGTCCTTGCTGGCCTGGTCGAGAATCTTGATCATACGATTGATAGCCCCCAGATCTAAGTCACTTAGCCAGATTCCCTTATCGGGAATCCTTCCCCCGATGTCCCATTATCTACTGTTGGGAGGCCTCACTAGCACTGTCCCCTCCTGCCTTGCTCGAATGACTAGATTCAACTCTCCTCTTTTTCCCCTTCATGTGGAAGCGATGATTCTTGCAGTGTAAGAGCGTTGCACTGACGACATATGTATAAGCTACCAATGCAGGATTACCAATCAAATGTTTCTTGATCCTATAGGCTAACCCACTCATGAATTTCACCTTCTTTATTCATTGTTTACATCATCCGATACAAAATTTCCCAACCTGGGGAACTCCTCCTCGTACTCTGCCATGGTACGGTCTCCTTGAGTCACCTCACAAAATTTCCTCCTCATCTGGGCCTTAAACTGCTGGAGGAAAGTACTTACGGTCAAACTGCACCCAAAAATCCTCGATAGTCATCGAATCTCTATCCCCAATAGTGGTGATAGACTCCCACCACTATAGCACTGACCCCACTAACCTAAAAGTGGATAGCATTTGCTTCTGCACTTCGCTGTAATCTACCATGCGTAGATGACGCTGTATATCTCTCCTCCACTGGCATGCCTCAATCACATCTGAGCTCCTATGAAACTCTAGAGGTTGGCCCTTCTGAAAAGTTTCCCTAACCATTTACCACTCTAACGGCCTCGGGCGGGCCTGAACATCTAGTGTCACTTGCGATTGTGACAGATGCTGAGGAAAATAGGTTGCCCTAGCTGCATTAACTGCTTGGGCCACCACCTCTGCCATCTGAGCTGTCGTCACCAAACCTAGTAGGTCCTGTGGTTGTGGAACCTCTAGCTCCTTCTTAGCCTCCTTATCCTCATCCCTAGCTGCTGCTCGCTCTCTCCTGGGAGGCATCTGAAATTATAATCAAATTGTATGAGTTCACCATCAAATATAAATTAATCGGCTAAAAAAGGTGAATACGTGAATGTAAAAGAATACAACAATCCTATCATAAATCTCTACATCAAACAACGCAAATGCTGAAACGTAAAAAGACGCAGAGATCCTAAGGACAATAGAACCTGATGCTCAGATATCATCTGTGACACCCCGCCTAATAAAATACCGGGTGATCAGTCCTATAACAAATTAAAACAGGAATCTCATTTGGTTCATTCTTAGAATCACTGTCGAAAAGATTTTAAAACTTACTAACCACCTAGTATTCAAAAAGATGGTGTCAAAGTTTATCTTTATTAATCCAAGACAAAATAAGAGCTGAATTAAAATAAAACATCCAATGCTGATAGAATTAATCATCACATAGAATAATAAAAGTCTTACCGAATAAACCATCGGCTAAATCCAAAACCAAACCAAACTAACAAAGAGTAATAAATCCCATACAATCTGAAAACAAACTAAATAAAATTGTGAGTGACATGCCCGAAATAGACTGATATGAATCCCTACACTACGAATAAAAAAATAGATGTGTCTATCCAAATCCTGCAACATCCACACATGCTGCAGATGCGAGTCCCTAGAATTAATTCAAGTCTCGCATCCCTGTGGCTGGACACCTAAAAGGTTTTGAAAATATTTAATAGCAAGGGTTTGAACCCAAAAAAATTTGAAAATATTTAGCAACTGATTAAATTGTAATAATTTAAAATGCATGAATGTTCTTCATATTTAAGCCAATGTTGTACTCTCTTAAGGACAAACTCACCCATGTACTACTGTGCACACCTAACGCTTTCTTTATATCCCACCTAGTCCTCTACCCCGTAACTACCTCTTGATAAAATTCTTCCCTAACACACTACTCTAACTCGAGTATGTTTACAATATTATCTATAAGTTATTTATTGCTTTAACTTAAATAATCATCTTTCATTTAAGTGCATATAATATTTACACTAGTTATATAATAAATACAATTTTTCTCCATGTATTAGATTACCTGTATATAATTATTTATCACATTATATACATAACACTATATTACAACATTCACAAATATGTTGAATATATATATATAATCCATCCTCCCGAGAAATACCTCACTGGACGTATTATCTAAAGTGCTATCAACCCAGGCTACTCCGTCCCACCTGGAGTTCCGACGAGACAACTATGGTCCGCCTAATTAGAACATAAATAATAAACATAATCGAGGAGGTCATATTCCCCCGAGTATGAGGATGTCATCTCAATGCCCCACCTCTGAAATTAGACGCTATGACTTGGGGATATACTCTCCCTACTCCTCAAGCTAAGGGATTCACCCACATCGTGCAACCTCCCTGGATAGCACTAGAGTGTATAATTTAAATAAATATCTAGTCCCTAATATTTATAAGCACACAACATATATATAGACTATCATACACCGTATATATATAATTTAAATTCCATCTTTACCATGTACGAAAATCTGTAGCACTAGCCTATATTTTTTTCAAGTCTATGGTCCAACTCTAGTTTAATTAATTTGCTCATTAATTAATTTATTAACTTCCCGACTCTAAGGTCCAACTCTAATTTAATTAATTTACTCATTAATTAATTTATTGCCTTGGTATCTCTCAACCAATTACCTAGACTCGCTCACTTGGCCCGAAATTTAATATCCTGAATTAAATGCCCAAATTTCCTTTAATAAGTTTGACACACCGTTATTTATTTATTCCAATCTTAATGTTTATCTCACATTAAATATAAAACAACCTTATATTGTTTGTCCCTAAAGTCCCAAACAATCCTAGATTTAAGACGCTTCCTTGCTGTACACAATTCTCCCTTAAATTTCAACCCAGGTCAATCAGTACAGCAAAACAAATTGGGCCGAATTTTCCATATCGTTCGAATGAGAAACAACGTCATTTGAACCACTGGTGATGTCTTTTGAACGACAATCACTTTCGTTCGAAGTAGAGCACTTGTCGTTCAAATGACCTGCAACTTTTTCTCTCTCTTCTTCCAGAATCAATTTTCCACCATTAACAAAACCTTAAAACCTTTCTTACCCAGAAGTCAACCCAAAATTTACACTGTAGGTTCTACTAATCAAAACAAATCCCAATATCTTTAATTCCCAATATATATCTCCAGTTGTTCATAAAGACATGAATCCATCGAATTTTTCCATAACTTTTGCAGTCAATAACATCTCTAATTAACTTATAATTTCTTCACAGTAATATGCATAATCCTTATCATATCGGTCCCAAAACTTGATTCGTAACATCCACAAATTCAAAACCCAATTTGTATTAACCAAACCCAAAATCATGTATTCAACACCTACCATGATATGAATTGAAGATAACAATTAATTTCAAAGCAAGTTTAACCACTTGCCTTAGGATTTGTAGTGTCTGATTAATCCTTTCATGCAAAGATTATTGTTTGATGAAGAACACCTCTCGTGTTCTCCCTCCTTGGCTCTCAAGAGTCCTCCCTCTATGTCCCTCTATGTTCTCAGATTCTCCCAATTGTGTTATGGCTTCCCACAACTCCTAAACTTACATTTTTATATCCAAATCCCGGTTTTGGTCATATGGGCCTAATTAAAATGGTCCAAACACCCCCGTGTGGTCCCGCTTATGCCCAAAAATACCCCGTGACCCACTTATCATCCCCCAGATACACTTTTTTGACTTTCTTTACCCATCCGGACTCAACCGTACACTCAGAATTGACATCCGAAATACTTTATAACATTTTGCAATTTTTTACCTAAAAAATGCAACACAATAATGATCTAAATAATTAAATCTAAATTTATTGAATTTAAATCATTCCTCCAATTTAATTAAATTCTCCAAATAATTTTAAATATCTCCAATTTAAATAAGCTTTATTCCTCCCAAAAATAATTAAATTCTAAGTCCTCAAAATTATGGGGTGTTACAACTTTCATATCTTAACAAGTCCTATAATGGCCTTGCTCCCATTACACAATTCCATAGAAACTGAATAGAAGATTTATATGGAACTAAATTCATAATGTTTATGTCCATCTTTAAAGTAAAATCCCAATAAGAATGTTGTCCTCTCGAGTAAATCATGATGGAACTTATCAAATCTAAAAGAGTCATACTCCTTATCTCCGCTACATCATTCCATAGTGAGGTATGCAATGTACAATCACCTTCGATAAATGATTCCAAAATTCTCCCAAGAGGTATGTACTCCCACGATCACATTGGAGGTTTTGGATTAATTACCATATATATACTTTGATAAAAAGAAAAAATTTCTTAAAAGTGTGAGTGCCGTTGTTGAAAATCATTTCTAATCAACAATTTCCGTCAATTACCTACAAAAATATAACAAAATTAGTGTAGAGGTAATTAAGGGTGTCTATCCAACTTAATGGAATGAAACACAAGAAAAATCATGTAATCCAATTTACTAGTTATTTTTATCTACTAATTTTTTTTTTTGCTTTTTCTTTGTTTACTACTTTTTTTATTATTTTTTGGGAGGGTTTTTATATTAAAAAAACTTTTTTAGATGGTGAACTAACTAAACTAAATCAAAGATATAAACTAAACTATAAGAAAAATCTCAAGAAATATTAAAAGGCGTGTAAAAAAAATTGTGAGTAAAAAAAAACTAAATGAGAGATACTAGTAAGAGGGATCAAGGGATGTAAATCCACCCCCATTTCACGCATTCAATCTAGTTTGAACTATTTTTTTTTACTGATTTCCAAAATATTCAACTAATTCAAAGGTTAATTTTCATTATCGTAATAAATTAAGTAAATATTTTTTTACAAAAGTAATTTTTAATTAATCTAACTCTACTCTAAAAGAATTATAATTAATCAAGTGTATCACCCGTTAGGGAAAATTTACCCAACAAATTTTAATTAATCAAAATGAAACAAGAGTAGAAGAAACTTATATTATAATTTTAATTATTTTGAAAAGCCTATCTCTAGTTTGAATCAAAATAATAAAGTTATAACACAATCTTCAATCCTTTCTCAAGGATGGTTTTTCATTTCTCAGTGTAACAACAAGTGTAGTAATTAAGGTTACTAATCAAAGGAAATTAAACAAAATTAAATTAGCCAACTAGACAACTTGGTTCCATGGGGGCTTCATTTCATCCCTTGAATGGGAGATTAGCCCTCCATAATGGGACTCGAAGACATAGAATAAATAAATGAGTCCATATGAATATGAGAGGAAAAAATATTAAACCAATAAATATATAACATAAAAATCTCTTTTTGATGCTATAATAATTTTTTTTAGTTTTCTCTCACTAAACTAATAGTATTTCTCTCTATAAAAAAATTATCACTTGCACTCTATTATTTTCATCTTCTTTTTTCTTCTTCCCAAGTCTCCAACAGTGTCCTCAAAAGAATGAGAGTGTCTTCCTTTTGTAATTGGCACAAAATGGGGCTAGGGGTAAAATTGGTAGTTTAGAAAAAGGGGTGAAAGTTTAAGATTTGATTTTTATCTTGAGAATGGACATAAACACGGTTTTTATTTTAACAAATTGGGTTTATGGATGTTAAAAGTAGATAGGAAATAAGATAGGTATGTGGATCTTGGTATGGTATGATTGGTGTTGTACAGTTGATGGGACAAGGTGAAGAACTCGAGTTGGGTTGGAAGGGTTGTGAGATGGTTTTGAACTGTTAGGTATTGGAGTTTTTTGCTAATGTGTTATTTGTATGGTTTGGCATTTGGTTTTGAAGGGATTGGAAGGGTGCTCCACGGGTTGACAAAGATGGGTTTGGAGGTGGTAGGAGCAAGTCGCGGAATTAGAATTCGGGTTGGGTTTGGACGGGCGCCGAGGCAGGTGGATCATTTTTTGGTCCGGGCTGAGAGGTTCGGTTTTGGGCAACCCTTGGTATGAGCTCAGGCGAGTTCGGGTGATGGGTTTAACAGTTCAGGTGGTATAAGGTTGCGGGTTTGGCTGGGGCTCGGGTCTGGTGGTTATGGGCGGAGGTAAGGAGGGATGGCTGGACAAGTGCAGGTCTCCGGATTGAGTAGGTTTTGGGATCTATATTGGAGGGAAAAGTGTAATACGTCGTGATTTTGAGGACTTAGAATTTAATTATTTAGGGAGAAATAAAATTTATTTAAATTGGAGAATTTTAAATTTGGCAATTGAGGTCAAAATTTGAGGATGTTGTAAAGTATTTCGGAGGACGATTCAGAGTGCACAATTGATCTGGGATGGGTCGAGATAGTCAAAATGACTATCCTTGGGTCTTATTTGGGTTCTGAAATATTTTAAGTTAGTTTGACTCGAATTGGAGTAAACGAGTAATTTAAAGTGTGTATTATCATTTAAAGTTGGGTATTTTAGAGATAAGGCTTATAAAGCCTACGTGAGATAACATTCTCATTTGTGAGATTGATAAAGCCTTAAAGAGAGAGAGAGAGAGAGAGAGAGAGAGAGAGAGAGAGAAGAGAAGAGAAGAGGAAATGAAGAAGAGAAAGAGGAGAAAAGCTTGGGGATTCCGGCCAATACGCGATTTCGAGGAAGATTGAACCTTTACAACTTTGAGGCAAGTGATTAAACTTGCTAAATAATCTATGTGTGTAATTTATTTCATGATTTGTGGACAAAAATATTTATTTTGGGTTAATATGTTAAAAACCTAGATTTTGGTTAAATCGTGCATTTGATATGTGTAAATGGATTTGAGGTTGTAAAATTAGTTGGATAGACATATACGATGAGTTTTGATGTTAGAAACATGTTTGGGTTGAAGATTGATGGTTGGAAGAAGATGTATTTGGGTTTTGGAAATTTGGGATTTGAATAAATAAGCCATTTAGTAGATTACTCAACAAACCAAATCGATTTGGCCCTTTGCGAATCGATTCAGAATGTTGCATACTTACAGGTTTGTGTGACCGAATCGATTCGGACCCAAAACCAAATCGATTCAGCCTAAGACAGACTTACAGGTCCTTTAGACCGAATTGATTCGCCTACTGGTGAATCGATTCGCTTTTAGGACCGAATCTATTCGGATTGGGCCGAATCAATTCGGAAATAAGGTTATTTATGAAGTTTTTCTAGAGTGGGTTTTACTCCATTTCGATTGGGTTTATCGATTAGGAACATTATTATATGATTCGAGAAATACGTTTTGGCAATTTATTGGGAGTTTCTTATATGAGGTGATATTGGGTATATGTCGGGTTATTTAGGAAGGTATAAATTGGAGTTGTCCCATCGACTTAGTGGGGAATCGTATTACTGACAAGAATCCTACTCGGATATTTGATGTAAGTTATTATATGATGTGACGTTGGGGACTCATTGAGTTGGTCATGAAGGTATGACTTGGAGTTGTTATGTTGACTATTGTGTTTAATCCTCATAGCGATGGGATTTTTATTTAGATATGACAGGGGACGAATGGGAGAGAGGTCATGTGCCCTTAGAGACGTTAAACTTAAGGAGTGAATCATAAACGCTGTAATGTTAAGGGTTCACATGAGTAACTGAACCGTAATGTAACACCCCGCCCGCCCGGGGAGAGCGAACGGAGCGCTAATGCGATAAAATAAATCCAAATCCACAAGTGACAAGGTATAGAGCATCTAAATAAATCCGACAACAATATAAATCCACTAATCTCAATACTTAAAATACAACAAATCTCTCGAATAAATACAACATCAAACTTAAAAAATAAATACAAATCTCCAAAGCTCTATACATCAAAATAATACAAATCTTTCCCAAACAATCCTCGCTAAAATCAATCTCCATAGTGCTCCAAAATCCGCGCTAACCTGCCACTAAAAGAAAATATGGGGAAGTACACAATACGACAGGAAATATTCTCAACAAATATATATTAGCGATGAATAAAACGTAACAACACGAGTACGAATATTCAAATCAAATGCGAATCTCAAAGCATTTATCAATATAATTTCTCAACAACACATCAATGGGTCACCAGGCCTCACCCCATTCGCACATGCTTTATCAATCCATAGCCCGGGAATAGGTATTTTGGCGGGTACTCAACATCCGTGCCATATTAAAATCTCATGACAATGTGCTCAATAACAATATAATGATATCACATGAATCAAAATAATTTCAACAATTATTTTCCAGATTTCAATGAATTTATCAATTCAAATATGAGTTCAATTAAACAAGAACTCAAAGAGAATGACACTCGCGAGATTTAAGGAGCATATTGTGTAAAACCCCATACCTCAAACCATGATGAGAAACCAATGATCAACTCAAAAGATATACAAAAGCTCCTCCAAGAACCTCCAACAAAATAGCCCCAAGAACACCTCTAATCTAAGGTTGGAACTCACAAATCTCAAGGGCCAATGTGTATATAAAAAGAAAAGGAATATAAAATATATTTGCTGCCAAAATTTGTTCTAAAAGTATGTTAAAGGGCTTTCCCACGACTTCCTTTTATAATGCAAAGAAATGAAGGGTTGGAATCCAAAAGACTCCTTTAAATAAGGAAAAGAAATGAAGAGTTGGAAGTCAAAACAACTTTTGAAAATTACTTAATGTTCACCGACTTAGAATTCCAAGAGTGAAAAATATTTAAAAATCATTTTAAAATCCGGTTTAACTCCGGTTTCGAAACCGTTTGAAATTCTCGCCTTTAAAAATAATAACCAACATATTTGAGCAATAAAAATAATTTTATCAAAAACTTTATTTTTCCTCTTTATTTTGAAAATACCCTAAAAATTACGCGGATTGTTACACGTAATTTAATTGAGAAAGATTTAATATATTACTGAATAGATTAAGTTTTGTTTATACTTATAGCCGGGATAATTATTATATATCGGTGTGCTTACGAATATAGATGGTGTGTGAATGATGATTGTAATATACATTTGGTTATGAGATAGTATCAGTAATGTTGATCAAATTGGGAGACTATACATATCATAGGTGTGATGGATGAGTAAGTATCAAGTGAGGGATCGTATTATGAAATGAATTGGGAAAGCATGCGTTATAGCGTTGGTTAGTATAATGAAAGTTATATACATATAGACGAATTCATTCATTTTATACATACGGACGTGAGATATTTTATATATATATAGTGTGAATGTATATACCTTATTTGATGATTTGTATAGATGATGTGATCGCATATATATCTAGTGTGAATGATATATATACTTATTGTGTGAGCATACCCCTACAATGCTATCATGGGAAGTTGTGCGATGTGGGTAAGGCCCCTGGCTTGAGGAGCAGGGAGGGTATAGTCCCCAGGTCATAGTCGTCCATTATTTATTGCGTGATTTTATTCTGGGTGAGAAGTATTCGATATGATTCGTTCTCACTTTCAGGTTCAGAACTATGACTGCTTCCCATACGTTGTGATTTATTTGATTACGAGGGTGGTGTGATAATAGTCCGGTGGCTGGTAACCTGGGGTAAAAGTAGTAATCCCTGGAAGATGATAACATTGTGTAATATATATATATATATATATATATATATATATATATATATATATATATATATATATATATCCTATAAGTGAATGTGTTATGGGTATGTTAAATGCGCATTATGTGTATTGTGTATACGTGTTTGTTAGGGTTGGATGATCATGTTCTATAACTAGAATAATGTTATATAAACCCTAAAGGTTTGTGCAATACCTTATTTATGTACTTAGAGATAGTTGTTCATAGTAAGTAGCTGAGGTTATATGGGTTGTGTGGTGAGGGAATAATGGATCTCGATGATCAACATTGTCAAGGCTTAGTGTATCGAGGGGGGTTCCTTGTTTGGCTCTTTGCGAGACGTCCCTTGCACGAAACGTAGAGTAATGTTGGGAGTGGGGAAAGGTTTAGTCCTTGGTACTCGGGTTTATGCGTTATGGTGAAACATTACTTTATGAGTATATAAAGATGGTGTGTGACTATTCTGATGATAATAACTTGTTTAAGTTAAATAATTAGAACCAATGAATTCCATTAAGATATATGCGTGTATATATATATGCTAATATATAAGTTCAGGCGTAAACTTAGGATATGATAGAATAAGAGAATAATGGTTATATTTTGAGATAGTGGGTTACGCGGGTGTAAAATATGTGTAGATTAAGATTAAATTGTCCCTAGAATGTGTTGAGGTTCATGTGCATACGTTTAGGTGCGCGCTTTAGTCGAGGGGTGAGTTTGAGTTCCACGAGAGTGAGACTCCACTTACATTATGAAATTGTGCATTTTTAATTATTATGCATTTTAATTCACTTGCTAAAATGTTTTCAAACATCGGGCTCTGACCCGTTTATATTTCTCTCTTTCTATACATATATTGTAATATATTATAGGTGTCCCACCGCAAGGACGCCAATGATGCTTTTCTATCCCGTGTCCTCGGAGCTGTAGCAGATGCGAACGGTTGCGGGATTTTTGTTGTAACCGCTTCCTATCTTTTGTAAATCTAGTTAAGGATTCATATTGTATATTGGGTTTATTCCCAAGGGCTATATGTAGTACTTTTATTTTTCTCTCCTAAGGATGTTATATTATCTGTGACCCGACAGCATATTCGGGTATATTTCCTTTTGTATACTTATTATGTTTTATTTGATTACTTCCTTTTATCATGGTGCATGTGTAAACATTACCAGTTTGTGTAGTTACTATGTTGTTGGTTTGATGATGTTCATTGTATGATTTAAATTTTTTTTGGCATCCACTTATTATAGTATTGGGTAATTAACTATGTTTATTTAGTATCGACAGTAGATGCTGAGAATGATCCACTTGAGATTCCTGATTTATTTTAGTATAGGGTTGCCCACCCGTTATTATTTTAAGCTCACAATAAGGTCGGGGGTTGCTTGGATTGTGGTTTAATGTAGGGTTGAGAGAGACGATGGGTTTGTGATAGAAGAAGAAGTGGGTGTAATAGATTGTGTGAGGGAGTAGGAGATAGGGTGAGCGTGAGGTGCTTGTGTGTGTGTGTGTTATGTACTTTAATAAAAAAAACTAAAAATATAACTCTAAGATTAATAAAAATAAAAATCAAACTAAACTAAAATGATATGAAATTAAAAATAATAATAATTAAAACTAAAAACTAATTTTCTAGCATATAAACTAATAAAAGACTCAAATGAAAACTAAAAATAAGACTAATCTAGAAAAAATAAAAAAAACAAATAAAACAAATTAGATAAAATGATAATAAAAATAACTAAAAACTAAAAACAAATAAAACTAAAAATTGAAATCTATTAAAAAAATAAAATCCTAATCTATAAATAAAAGACACAAATTAAAAATGAAACTAAAAATAAATGAAAATAAAAATAAAAATCTATTAAAACAAAAAACTAAAATCCTAAAAAAATGTAAAATCTAAAAAGCTAAAAATAAATGAATTCCTTAAAAAAAACAAATCATAATAAAATAAAAATAAAAACTAATCAAAATAAAAATAAAATTATACTAAATAAAAAGAAATAAAAAATAAATCCTAAAAATTCTAAATAAATCCTAAAATTTAAAACGACACAAAATAAAAATCTAAAAAAATTATAAAAGTACAAACTCAACACACACAATGCTCGGGGTAGGTTTAAGTCAGGTCTGGGCTAGGTTAGGGTTACGAGAAAAGGTATTTAACTCCATTCTTGATACAATTTTTCTTGAAATAACACTTTTGACACCACAACTACAATCAAGCCTGCACATTAAACATTTACGCGTATAAAACCCAAATTGTCGAGAATTAGCAACTAAAAATCGTCTATTTGGGGTATAAAATGTACACTTTTGGGTGCTTATCATACTTCACCTTTGTTTATATACTTTGAAATAATCAAAAGCTTTAAATGTAACACCCCGTATTTTGGTACATTTAATATTTAATTAATTCAGAAATTTTAAATTACTTTTGTGTTGTAATTTTAATTGAATTAATTATGGCAATATATATATTTAAATATTAATCGGGGAGTGAATGGTTAATGTTTAGGGAAATTTATTTACTAAGTGAATAGTAATAATTTAATTACGTCATTTCGAGTATTAATGACGAGGTATACACTTATCCCAGCCGGGAGTCGGTATAGGCTAAATTGGGTGTGAGATGAGGATTTATATAAATTAATTCGGATGTCAATTCTGAGTGCGCGGTTGAGTCCGGATGGGTCGAGATAGTCAGAAAAGAGTACCCGCGGGTAGTAATTGGGTCTCGGGTTATTTTTGGCATAGCCGGGCCCACACGGGGTGAGTTGGGCCACTTTAATTAAGCCCATTAGGTGAAAAACGGGATTAAGGGTTTTTAACCTAATTGGGAGATTAAGGAATGGCAGGCAACATAATTCTAAGCCTAGGGCTTGAGAGGAAAATTGGGGGAAAGCTTAGCAAAAGCCAATTTGGAGATTTTGGAGCCAAATTGAGGGACTACGCCAACGGATCAAACACTACGAACACTTTCAGGCAAGTGGTTAAGTGTTTTGATTCTTAAAGTATGATAATCAATTCATATCATAGTGATGTGTAAACCAAAATTTGTTTTGGGGATAAATGGGTACAAAATGGGGTTTTTGTTCATGAAACTATTGAATGAGATTCATAGTAAAAATGGTTGTGTTGAACATATCTGAGTATGGATTTTTAATTGGAATAAGAATTTGGAGTATAAATAGGGGAAATTCTGGATTTGGAATTTGGGTTGTAGAACAAGATTTATGAATTTTAATGGAAAACCCATTTCGAAAATTGTGAGATAAGTTGAGAAATTTATATACTAGAGGGTGTATATGATGTATGGGATCCAAGTTCATATGTTTATGTGATGGGATGACTTGATCAGGGGTTGAAATTAAGGTTTAAAAATCTTGAATTTTCGTTAATGGTGTAATGCAGTGGGGAAGAAGAGCTGCCCAGGAAAGATCGATCGATCGAGGGTCCCAGGAAATTGACAGTTCGGCCAGTTTCTTTATAATGAGGGTTTAATTTAAGTTTTAATTCCCTTACTTTTATTTGGTGATAAATTTATATGGGACATATGTTTCCTTAATAATTATAAGGTGATATAATTGGGTTTAGGAGGGTGTGAACGGTATGTCATGAGATGAACGAATTTGGAGAAATAATTCAATTATTGATATTGGGCAGAAGAATGATATTCGGGAATTGTAGTTGGGTGACACTACATTATTAAAGGAATTTAGGTGAAATATTTAATTATGGACCAAGTGGGTGAGTCCGCGTGTGCTAACAATTATAGGTAAATATAATTGGGGAAATTATGGAAATAAAGGTGTGACACATTGTGGGTGAAAATGTGAGAATGAAATTATAAGATGTAAAATGGACCGAGTGAGCGAGTCCGGAGATATTGGTTAAGTGCCATCAAAGTAGTAAATTTAGTATTGAGAGAAAGTAATTAATTTGGATCCGGAACATTGACTCGGGAAATATTGAGGTACGCGTTAAGTGAGCGAGTCCGGGAATAATGGTTGGGTGACACCAAGTTATTAAATTAATGAGTGTGATAATTAATTTAATTAGAGTCGGATTATAGACTCGGGAAGGATTAAATTAATTGGTGTATTAATTAATTTAATTAGAGTCGGATTATAGACTCGGGTAGGATTAAATTAATAAGTGTGATAATTAATTTAATTAGAGTGAGATTATAGACTCGGGTAGGATTAAATTAATAAGTGTGATAATTAATTTAATTAGAGTGAGATTATAGACTCAGGTAGGATTAAATTAATAGGTGTATTAATTAATTTAATTAGAGTCGAATTATAGACTCGAGTAGGATTAAATTAATAGGTGTGATAATTAATTTAATTAGAGTCGGATTTTAGACTCGGGTAGGATTAAATTAATAAGTGTGATAATTAATTTAATTAGAGTCGGATTGTAGACTCGGAGAGGTGTTAAAATAAAATGTGTGTTAGTTAATTTAATTAGAGTCGGGTGATAGACTCGGGAAGGTATTAAATTAATAAAGGTATTAATTAATTTAATTGGAGTCGGACCATAGACTCGGGGAAAGTATTATATCAATTGAAGTGTGAGTTAAATATATTATAGTCGTACCATAGACTCGGGAAGAAGAGAAATTATTAAGTGAGAAAATTAATTACGTTGAGTCAGGCCACAGACTCAGGAAATTTTAGGCAGTGTATGGGATTTTTGGTACACGGTAAAGCCAAGGTTTATATATATATATATATATATATATATATATATATATATATATATATATATATATATATATATACGGTGTAGTGATAGTATATATATATTTGTGTATATATTGGGTGTGATATTAAGTTACAGGTAGTGTACGGGATTTTGAGTACAAGGTAAAGCCGGGGTTCGTATTATATATATATATATATATATATATATATATATATATATATATATATATATATATATATATATATATATATATATATATATATATATATATATACGGTGTAGTGATAGTATATATATATATATATACGTGTATCTATTGTGTGTGATATTAAATATTAGTGACTAGATATTTATTCAAATTAATATACTCTAATGCTATCAAGGGAGGTTGCGCATTGTGGGTGAATCCCCTAGCTTGAGGAGTAGGGCGAGTATATCCCCAGGTCATAGCGTCCGGTATATATGGGTGAGGGATTTATCTCACTTTCAGGGAAGGAATATGACTGCCTCCACTACGTTTATATTTTTGGTCCAAGTTGGTGAGCGATTCCAACTTGGGGAACTAGGTTTTGTGAGCACACCTAGTGAGATAGCATTTTAGAGGGAATCATTCGGCGAGGGTATACTCGAAGGGATGGTTATACGTATGTTATATGTGTGGATTTTGTGGAAAGGGTTCGTATATAATGGTAGTAATTATTATATATGGGTAATGATACAGTGTGTGATGTATTTACTTTATATAACTTGTGGTACGGTTATATGTTACTATTTAAGAGGAATTAATTAAGTTAATTGTGAAATAACATATAATTCAGGAAATCATTATACTCGGGTTAGAGTAGTATGGCAAGGGAAGGTTATACCAGGACTAGTTGGATGGGGTAGCACAACTAGGTGGGGTTAAGGTAACCGGTAGGTGTGCACAATAGTGGAGGGGTGAGAATGTCCACAAGGGAGTGCAACACTAACTTAAATATGAATCGCATTCATGCATTTTAAATTACTACAGTTAATTCACTTGCTAAATATTTTCAAAATGTTTTGGGTTCTAACCCTTGCTATAAAACTATTTTCAAAACCTTTTAAGTGTCCAGCCACAGGGACGCCAGGATTGATATTCTATTCCAGGGACATGGAGTTGCGGCATATGTGGATTCTAGCAGGAGTTTGGATTAGACGCATCATTCATCATTCCTAGAGTAGGAATCTTGTATCAGTTTCAATTTTATTTAGGGCTTGTCGCCCAGACTTCTCGGTACAGTTTTCAGGTGTAATCTATTCAGGTATTGAATATTTGTATTCGTTTATTTCTTTGGTGGCCGGTGATTTATTCAGCAAGTTGTGTAATTATGATTCAGTTTATTTTCATTCAGTTGTGTGAATGGTTTATATTTTAATTCCGCATGTACTGTTTTGTTTAATTAAAAAGTTAAAATTGACACCAGTTTTGGAATACAAGGTGGTTAGTAAGTCTTAAAAAGTTTTCGACAGTGATGCTAACGATGATCCAGCTGAGATTCCTGTTTTAATTTGGTATAGGAGTGATCACCTGGTATTTTATTAAGCGGGGTGTCACATTAAACTTGTGGTACATAAAATAAACATATCCATACCTTGAATAATCATCAATAAAATTGAGGAAGTACTCATAACTACCTCTCGACCGAACCGTATTAGGATGAAATAAATTGGAATGCACCAATTACAACATATCTTTGGCTCTGTGAAGTTTGTCTTTAAAGGGCCTCTTTTACCTTCGAAATAAAATTCGTAGACAAGAAGTGTCTCCTCTTCTAATGAACTCAATTTTTCATTTTATATAAGTGTTTGAATTTCTTTTAGATTAAAATGACTGACAATAACTGTCAAGTTTTGTTTGGTTCAAATAGTAAGGAAACTTTCTCTTTAATATTTTTTAATAGAATTATTCATTCTGTCATTCAGATAAGGAGTAGATAAGTATTTTCAATGTGCCAGAATAGATAAGGAATTACCAATTTTAATCAAAACAATTTTATTAAAATAATCGAATATTTGTTCAAATTCAACTAAGAAATCAAAAACACCATTTCTTCTAAAATTGGGTGCAATCAAATAATTTTCCAACAGAATATTTTTGTCTCTGCCAAAATATAAAATATATACCCTTATGATAATAATGTTGCCTTATTCTTATTTCCTATTATTAGTAACATCTCTCCTTTACATTGTTGTCCAACTATCTGGAACCTCTACAAAGAGTTACGAACATGATTTGTGGCTCCTTAATCTACACACCAAGACATGATTTGTATTTTTAAAATCTACACACTAGGTTCCTATAGACTGGACTAAAGACCAAGCTTACACTTTAAAGGATAAAATTACATTACCTTGTCATTTTCCTTATAATGACAAGAAAAACAAACATTATTATTATAAATTTTTTTACTACATGTAGTGAAAACACCTGTCTTTTGTACTTTTTGCTTCAGTCTAAGGATTATGAACTTTATTAACCACATATTATTGCACTTGATACTTAGCGTTCTCCTTCTCCCTCCTTTTTGGGAAAGAAGTCGAGGATTTTTATCCAACTAACACCATTCCTTGGATTTTGATGATGCTCACTACTACCTGATCTCTTTAATCAATTGTGACACATAATTAGTCCAATTATAAATGCTATAATTGATGCGACTAAGAATGTTTCTCATAAATGCATACTCTCTAGGCTCAAGTGCAAGCATGTCGCTCAAGTAATAATCCGATAAGTTGGGTATCGATCCTCAAGGAAATATGACAACGGAGTTGTAACGACGTTGGACAGACGAATGAGTCTTAACTCTCACTATAAAGAAAAAGGAAAAGATGATTTGTTTTTGGAATTGACTCAACCAAATGCAATTTTGAAAATATTTATTTAATGCACCAAAGTATGAATGGAATACAACTATTTTAAATTACCTAAATTACTGATAATGATTGAACTGAAACTTCAATTATATGATGAAGAAAACGGGACGGGAATACAATCCCTCAACGCTAGTGTATTGATGGTATAAAACTAATCGTAAATTTAAGTGATTAATTAGACCCAGAATTTAGTACTCCCAAGCATTACGTATATGAGGTTCAAGCCCGCACCATACTTAATCAGAGGACGAGTAAATCGGTATTGCGATAGTTACACTCGAATTTCATTCTGAAGCATCCCGGTTACCCTGAAGAAAATGAGATCCAAAGATCTACAATTTTCATGTTTCTACGCAATACGATCTTAATCAAATCGTTAAATTTTGAGGATTAATTTTATACATGTGCAACTACCACATCAGGTTGAGTTCATGCATCCCGACCTTAGAAATCTATCCTGACATATGAAAACTGGTAGACAACACGTTTGGAATGAAAGAAAACATTTTTAATACTGAATGAAGATGAAGAGAATAACCAATACTTACTACCAAAAGAACTACTGTAATAATAAAAGAAGGAATTGGAAGAAATTTACTTAAATTTCAACTGGGATCAAAACTAGGGTTTATATGTTATTCTCTTCTAAAACTAATTACAATTGCTTCCTCGTTGAATCAGAAGTCTCCCTATATGTTGGGAGGAGTTTAAAATATATCCTCTACGAAATAAAAGAGTTTGAACCAAGTAGGATTCTAATTTTTACAAGTGGATAATTTGGGAAAATCGAGAACGGAACCGATCCTGTTAAGGGGTTTGGTTCGATCCTGTCTTTGACAGCTTTTACAGAGAATTCTTCGAGCATGGGACCGGTTCTTTATTTTTATTCTTCGGTTCGGTTCCATCTTTTTGACTCTTCACGGGAAGTTTTCCAAGTGCAGGATCGGTTCGTTATTTTTCTGCTTCGGTTCGGTTCCATCTTTTCAACTCTTCATAGGAAGTTTTCTAGGTGTAGGATCGGTTCATTTTCTCCTCACTTCGGTTCAATTCTGTTGTGTTCAGCCTTACATATACTTTCCCAGGATGGATTTGGTTCTTTTTCTTTCCCTTGGGTTCGGTTCCATCTTGTCAGCTGTTGCAGCAACCTTTCGTTCTTATTCTTCTTTGGAGCTTTTGGTACGAAACTCGAATCAAATCACTAAACACCTGTGAAATAGATGAAACATACACGAAACTCGACATACTCGTTAGAACTTGTTAATATCAAAGATATGATATAAATCCACTTAAATTACACTTCGCGACGCGATAAAAGCCTCTAAATTAAGGGGATAAATGGGAAGAATCTATGCCTAATCAAACCCCCCTAACTTAGAACTTTTATAGTCCCGAGCAATGTAAAAGAATCAAAACATGGTTTAACTCAAAAAAGGGATAGAATACCTCTTTCGCGGGCAAGCAATTTCATTTAGTGTATGCAACAAGCCTTTAAACCCCTAGGTTACCCTAGTAGGACGAGTTCTGTCTCGTAAGGGTTTATAGAGAATATACCCACAAAATTCAACTCAAAGAAACCTCAAAATACGTAAAAATTGTATAATTCAAACTTTTCCAGAAAATAGTCATCATCAATTCATGTCCAAGAGTCTCAAATCATAGTGTGCGTGTGTGAAACCGAAAATGTAACCGCGAATTTCCACCGATTGACCATTGCGTTACTTATCCGAAAATTCATTTTGATTTCAAAATCTCATGGAATGCTCTCACAAACGAATCACTTGAAATGTGGTTATTCTCTCGGTATGCGTGATTTATAAGAGTAAACGTAGTGGAACCAAGTTCACGCATAATCGGATCTCATCATTCGATTACAGATATAAAAAAATGGGAACATTGCTTTTAATTCATGTTTTTTATCTCTTTTATTATCTTCTGGTGTTTTAGCTCTCCACGTGGTAACCAATTTCGCAATTTTGGACTCAGTTAGGACTTTTACAGTTTGAAGGTGTATTGGGTCATATTAAGAACTTCGAAATTGGAAATTTTTTCTTATGATGTTCGTCAGTGTTTTCCGGGCTTTTGCTCATTTTCTACTTCTTTTTCTATTTTTTTTATTTTCACGCTTTTCTTTTCTTGCTATTTTTGTTGAGCATGGCTATTTTTTTCTGGCCCCTTTTTCTTCACTTGCCAGACTTAATTTCTGGGATTATCCCATTTTCGTAATTTCGGGCCAGTTGGGGTTTTTTGGGTTGTCAAACGAAAGGAAAAAATTTATTCGGCTCAATTTGGGTTACAAAAGGGATAATTTTTCACTATTTTTTCTGGCCAATATTATTGGGTGACAAACGAAGGCCTACTTCATTGTCCAAAATACTAATTGTGTTACCATATGCATTTCGAGATGAATTAAGTGTAGAGATTTATTTGGCACATTTTTCAAAGAAACATCACACACATTTTCCATAACCGGCCAAAGTGAGAGAAGTGAGATCCTCGAAGACTTAATTTGATGTTGAAAAGAACTTTTGAGTTAACAATTAACTCGGATTGATTTATAAATTTCACAAAAATGAAAGGATCGAATCTCAGCGGGGTTGTTAATCTCTACATTTATTCGTTAAGTCGCCTACTTTCGCTCAATTGCCATCTTTGGTCGATTCCGACTTTGTGTATCGTGTTTTTACAATTTGAAACTTTAAATCGACTTTTAATGATATTTTCGAAAAATTTTAATTCCAATTTTTATTTATTTTGAACAAAAATATTTTTGGGTTTTTCAAGATTTTATGATTTTTTGAAATTTCTGCACATTTTTGAAAATTTGTGAAGTTTTAGAAATATGCACTTGTGACCCCCCCCCCCCCCCCCCCCAACTTAGATTTTTGCATTGTCCTCAAGAAAAAAGGACTAAAATCTAACTCAAATAGAATTAAAAGGACAAGAAAATAAAATAAACAAATGAAACAGAAATGCAGCATTTTTATATATAAAAGAAAAAAAATTGTGTTACAATGGGTAAGGAAGAACACACACAACCAATATTGTGTAAACAACAACCACAAACCACACAAACAGCTTAAAATATACAAGGGCATCATTAGGGCGACTGATTAGAGGGCTCGGGTGCACTGGGATCGTAGGGATCATAGAATAAAGTGGGGGGCAGCCCACCGAAGTTGAGCTCGTATAGGTGGGTTGGGAGTTGGTGCATCATGCTCGTGTCCCTCAGGTAGGCGTCCTGATCCCTTTTATAGGCTGCTTGATCATGATTGTATCGGGTGATTAACCCATCAAAACGGGATTCCACCGTGCAAGGCACCTATCAAAATTCGCACCCGGGGGCTCGAAATCCGAATCATCATCCTCGTTGTACTCTTCTTCGTCAGCCTCGCCCATCTCAACATCCTCATCCACGAGCTCTTCAACAGGGATCTCCTCCTCGGACTCTAAGTTGATCGCCTCCCGGGCTGCTGGAATGGCAGCCCTTTTTTGGGCACTCCGCATGTGGGATTCCTTCCCAATGGGCTCAGGGAGGCGTGTGAAAGCTTGAGGTGGGTGGATACCAGCGTCGGCAAGGAGGGAGGTGATGAGTCGGTCATAAGGGAGGGGTACCGCACCTTTTTCCTCCCAGTCCGCATAAATGATATCAGCATAGAGCATACGGTCTAGATTTAGAGTGAAATTGGGTTAAAAAAGGTGGTACATGAGTGTGGCTTGACGAGGACGCATTGGCGAGTCGTTGGAGTTTTGAAGAAAATTGGCACACACTATATGGAAAGTTATGCGCGCCTTATCATTGAGGTGGCATACGGGGATGGTACCCCATTCCCAAATATCAGTGGGCAAGATTCGGTCAATGCATTATCGTTTGGTAATGGTGGGGGCGTTGGTTGGGTAGTCATAGACGTTCGGGTGGGGGACGCCCTTATCAGCAAGTTTGCGGGTGAGGATGGATAAGGATAATGGGATGGGGTGGCCGTCAACAAAGGATTGGCACTCAAACTCGCCCGTGTGGATGAGAGATCCATAGAAGGACCGGACTTCATACGCCCAGATGACATGGTGGGGTTCCTGTAGGTATTGCGTTAACCCCCTCTAGCGGAAAAGGGTGGTGACGGGGCGGGGCGGCTCGTTCAAGTTGACAACTCGCTCAATGTGCAATTGGCGAGAGAAACTAAAAAACTTTTCGCACCATACACGCTCCATGTGGGAGCAGTATTTCCTATTTCCATTGGGCAGAACTTCAGTTGACATGTATTTGGCGGGAAGAGCTTGATTAGCCATTGGGACAACGGTGAATTTGGGAGATGAAAGACTCAGGCTTGTAGAGAGGGAAAGATTTGGAGGTGTGAGTGGAAGAATAGGGAAGATGTGGTTTTTATAGGTGGTGGAGAGAGGTTTGGGTGAGGGTTTTTGGAGGGAAAAGGGAGTGGGTGTTTTGGGGGGAAAAGGGGAAGAATGGAGGGAAGGGACAGGATAGGGGGAGGAATAGGCTCCTTGGGAAGAACCAAAATTGCAGAACCCGAACCGATTCGGTTCGGTTCTGGGGATTTTTTATTTTGTGATTTTTCCAAACCAAATCGATCCGATTTGGGGATTCGGTTCAGTTCTGTCTTTAACAGAACCTTCCTTTTTTAGCCTACTGCACTGGAATCCTACACTCTCAAATTTCTAGACGCTTGCACTTATTCTCCCACTTGAATTTCTCGTTGCCCTCACAAACTGTGTGTTGTATTGCATGATCTTAACCTTACCTCACGTAACCTAACTACAGACTCAATCTAATCTACCGAAACATAACTACTATATACAAGAAATCACCCCATACGCGTCGTGGGTGCAACGACCTCTCTTTCAAGCTTATTCGACGACAACCAGACGGTGTCGACCTCTTCCACACACGCCTCTAGATATGGCTTTAGGCGTTGTCCATTTACTTTGAATGTATTTCCCCCTTTCAAATTGTCTAACTCCACAGGTCCGTGAGGGAATACATTCTTCACAATGAATGGGCCAAACCATCGTGACCGCAGTTTGCCCGAAAATAAATGAAGTTGAGAGTTATAGAGAAGCACTTTTTGTTCGGGAAGAAACTCTTTGCGTTGAATAATGTTATCGTGAGAGAGTTTTATCCTTTCTTTAGAAATGTTTTCATTCTCATATGCATCATTGCGTATATCTTCTAACTTGTTTAGTTGAAGCTTGCGAGCTTAACCGGATTTATCCATGTCATAATTCAACTTCTTAATTGCCCAATACGCCTTGTGCTCTATTGAAATGGTAAGATGGAAAGGTTTGCCTACACAAAGTGGAATGGGGACATTCCGAGTGGAATTTTGTATGCGGTACGATAGGCCCATAATGAATCATTCAATCGAAGTGACCAATATTTTCAAGTGGGATTGACGATCTTCTCGAGAATGTTCTTGATTTCCCAATTTGCTAATTCGGCCTATCCATTCGTTTGTGGTTGATAGTTCGTTCCAACCCTGTGAATGATGCCATACTTTCTCATGAGCTTCTTGAATGGCCTGTTGCAAAAGTTCGTGCCATTATCACTAATTATCGCTTTCGGATCACCGAAGCGAGAAAGTATGTGTTCTTGTAGGAACCTAATCACGACTTTGTTGTCATTTGTCTTGGTAGCTATAGCTTCCACCAATTTAGAATTGTAATCTACCGCAATAAGGATGTATAGGAAATCAAAAGATGGGGGAATAGGTCCCATGAAGTCAATATCCCAGCAGTCGAAAATCTCAATAATGAGTATCGAGGTTAATGGCACCATGTCTCGTCGGGTAATCGCTCCCATCCTTTGACACCTATCTGAAGATTTGCAATAATTGTTCACATCTCAGAACAGTGTGGGCCAATAGAGGCCGCATTGAAGAATCTTAGCGGTTATCTTTTCGTCAAAAAGTGACCTCCACATGCTTTCGAATGACAGAATTAGATAACCTTTGGGATCTCATCATTCGGTACACATTGTCAGATGATTTGGTCGGTGCAGTATCTAAAAAGGAAAGGATCGTCATAGAAAAACATGCATGACCAAGTGGTGAACCTCTTCTTATCTTACGGTGTCCAATTAGGAGGGACGGCTCCCGTGATAAGATAGTTCACTATATCCACAAACCAGGGCAAAGAAGAGGTAGCAAAGAGTTGCTCATTAGGAAAATATTCGTCTATGGGTGTCGGATCACTAGGTACGTCGGACGAGAGCCATGACAAGTGGTCGGCAACGAATTTTTCTACTCCTTTCTTATCTTTAATGGAGAGATTAAACTCTGGTAGGAGTAGGATCCAGCTTATGAGGTACGGCTTTCCATCTTTCTTCGTAAGTAGGTATTGCAATGCCGTGTGGTCGATGAAGCAAGTGATGGGAGAACCGATAAGGTAGGACCGAAATTTATCAAGAGCAAAAACTACCACTAGAAACTCCTTCTCTGTGGTGGAGTAATTGATTTATGGTCCGGTAAGAGTCCGGCTAGTGTAGTAGATGACATAAGCCTTATTGTCTTTTCTTTGTCCCAAAACAGCCCCTATCGCATAATTGCTAGCATCACACATAAGCTCGAATGGTAAGGACCAATCCAGAACTTGCATGATGGGAGCGGACACAAGCATGGTTTTAATTTTTTCAAAAGTGCTATGGCATGCTTTTATCCACTTAAATGGGGTGTCCTTCATGAGGAGATTACTTAAGGGTCTAGCAATGGTGCTAAAGTCCTTAATGAACCGTCTATAAAACCTCGTGTGGCACAAGAAGGAGCGCACATCTTTCAGCGATTTAGGTGGGGTAAGGTCAGCTATGACATCTATTTTAGCTCTATCAACTTCGATCCCCTTGGATGAAACTATGTGGCCAAGAACTATTCCCTCAGTGACCATAAAATGGCATTTCTCCCAATTTAGCGCTTAGTTCTTCTCCACACATCGGGCAAGTACTTTTTCCATCTTTCCTAGACAAAGATCGAAAGAGGTGCCAAAAACGCTAAAATCATCCATGAACACTACGAGTCCTCTCTCAACCATGTCCCTAAATAGGCTCAACATGCACCTTTGAAAGGTCGTGGTACCATTACACAAGTCGAACGGCATACGTTTATACGCAAACGTTCCAAAAGGGCAAGTGAAGGTTGTTTTCTCCTGGTCAAGTACATCTACCTCAATTTGGTTATATTTATAATAACCATTAAGGAAGAAATAATAAGGGTGGCCTGCTACTCTCTCAAGCATCTGATCAATAAATGACAAGGGCAAATGGTCTTTCCTAGTTCCCGCATTGAGTTTTCGGTAATCAATGCAAACGCGTCACCCGGTGGTGGTACGTTAGGGAACTAGCTCTCCCTTAGCATTTTCAGTCACTGTCATGCTCGACTTCTTAGGGACAACTTAAATAGGTCTCACCCACTTGCTATCCTATATTAGGTAGATAATTTTGGCATCCAATAACTTGATGACTTTGGTCCTCACCACTTCTTTCATGTTGGGGTTTAGCCTTCTTTGCATTTCTCTCGAGGGATTTACATTCACTTTCGAGATGAATCTTATGGGTGAAAATCAAAGGCATTATTCCCTTCAAATCAGAAATACACCAACCGAAAGAACCTTGGTGCTTCCTCAAAATCTTTAACAGTTTACCCTCCTGCTCTTCGTCTAGGCTAGAGGATACCACAACAGGAAATGTCTCGTCCTCTCCTAGGTATGCATATTTAATATGGTAGGGAAGTTTCTTCAACTCGAGGGTCAAAAATTTTTCGCTGGAGGGAACCATGCGTGCCTCTCGTGGCGATAAGTCCTCGAATCGAGAAACCCAACTTACATCTCTCGCGTCCTCGTCCAACGCTCTCTTATTAAGTAAATATCTCAACTCCTCAACTTCCCTCTCGAATTGAGTATAAATTCCCTCACCCTCGTGGCTCGACACTAAACAGGACCCTAGGGCATCTCCAATATAATTTTTCTCAAAGTACTCTTCTACGATCTCATCGATTAAGCTCACCGCGTGAATATCATCTTCCTCCCCTGTATGTTGGGATGTAGGGAAGATGTTAGTCTCTAAGGTCATGTTCCCAAAGGTGAGTTGCATCTACCCATTTTGAGTGTTGATAATTCCATTAGTCGTAGGTAAGAATGGGTGCCCAAGAATGATGGGAACATGATTACTCGAGGCTAAGGAGGGTTTCATGTCCTAAATGAAAAAATCTATCGAAAAGTAGAAAGTGTCAACTTGAACGATCACGTCCTCAACTATACCTCTTGGGATCTTCACGGTTCAATCCGCTAACTAGAGAGTTATCTTTATGGGTTTAAGGTCGTCCAGATCAAGTTTCCTATAGATGGTGTAAGGGAGGATATTGACACGTGTTCCTAAGTAAAGTAAGTGTAACACCCCGTATTTTTATTTATTATTTTAATTAATTAATTGGAATTTTCGAGAAAAATAAATTTTTGAATTTTAAAATTTTTATTGGCTAACTATGTTGGTTATGATTTTAGAAGAACAAAACTTCAAGCGGAATTAAAATCGGAGTTAAAACGGATTTTATATTGATTTTACAATATTTTTGCCTTATGGCATTTTTTTGGGTGAACTGTCATTTTTCGGGGTGATCGATCGATCGACGGGGGGGTAGATCGATCGACCCTCCTAGAAAACGTGCGCTGTAAGCTGTTTTTTAAGAGTTTGTGTAGGATTAGGACTCCTAATCACTATATAACCTTGTTAATCCGTAGGGGGACTTCTCATAATCACTTTTTCTCCAGTTTTTCACCAGAGAACACTTCCAAATATGTTTCCTCTCCCTCATAATCATCAACCTTCAACAAAATCAAGTTTTTGTCACAAGTTTTGGCACAAGTTTTTGAAGGCTTAATTGGGGTTTAATCATGATCGTTCAAAAACACTCTTTTGCTAATTTTTCGAGAGGAATCCAGATTTCTAATCAGATTTTCAACACGATCTTTACAGGCATGAATACTCTATTCTTTTCCGTTAGTATTATGCGTTTTAAGTGTCGCCTAAACACTTAATTACATGTTTTCTTAAAAATAATTAGTAACTTAATTAGAAAAAGTGGATACTAATTATGGGGCTATTTTCATAAAATCTTTTAATCTGAATAATATTCATAACCCTTTGGGTACGTAGGATTGATGAGCAATTTTGGGTTTTATTGGTGTAGGTTGCATGTAGAAAAATTCTAGTTTTAAAATAAATGATTTTTGGGTGCGTACAATTCATGTAATACATGTAGAGATAATAAAATTTGGTTTGATGAATATATGATGAAAACTTGGTATATTTAATTTAAAATAATTAAATGAGATTATTTGTGTATTGTTGACGTTGTCATAATTAAATTAAATATTTAATTGAATTGGTCTATCATGCGTTGTTTTATACATTGATTAATTATTCTTGTTGGTGTGACTTGTTGGTATTATTAAATATCATTGTGACGACGGGTTGTTGGGTAATTTTTGCTATCCCTATATTTTAGGATGCCTTCTAGGTATGGGACTAGTGGGTAGGCCTTTTGATGATTTATGCCTTCTAGGTATGGGACTAGTGAGGGTAGATTATCACATTTTTATCATCTTGGGGGTGGGATGATTTTTGATACTTTATCATCGTTACGGTAGTCTAAGTACGAGACTAAGTTAAGATTTATGTTAGAAAATCTTCATATACATAGGATAAGTCGTATTGATAACTTGGGGACCCTTAGGTATGGGACTAAGGGGTATTTTGAGGATCTCACATCGATTAAAAGGGTGGGGTGATTATAAATTGAGA
This sequence comes from Sambucus nigra, assembly GCA_949130495.1. NCBI lineage: Eukaryota > Viridiplantae > Streptophyta > Magnoliopsida > Dipsacales > Adoxaceae > Sambucus > Sambucus nigra. The sequence goes on along the minus strand of OX422222.1, from coordinate 226,266,001 downwards.
ACTTGAGAATTAATGCCTAAGATAAAAACGGGTATTAAAATTTGTGGCGACATAATGTGTCGGGGCCGACAGTTTAAAAGGGTCAGAGGACGATTTATGTCGTGTCGTGTGTGGAACCTTGTCATGTGTCGGGGCCGACAGTAAACGGGTCAGAGGACGATTGACAAGGGGAACCTTGTCATGTGTCGGGGCCGACAGTAAACGGGTCAGAGGACGATTGACAAGGGGAAGTGTGACACTTTAATAAAAAGTGAGAACGATAATAAAAGTTGGTTAATTTAATTAAATTAACATCGTGGGACTTTGGAATTTAAAATCATATTGGTGTGCCTTTATAAATGGGGATTTTTTAGGGTAGTTAGTAGATTATAATTATCGCGTTTAATTATCCCGTTTAATTTAAAATATTCTATTGTGATATTTATTGCGTATAATGCTACTGTCTGGATTCAAGGATCCTATTTGAGGAGAGTAGTGTGTATTCTTGCTCGGGGCTTTGGCTCTGACCCATGCGTTGACTAATATTTTTCAGGATTAGAATTGGAGAAGCTGCATAAGTTTATCGGAGTTATCATTTGAAGGTGCAGCTGGAGCTGATTTACTTTATCGTTTTGTTTTGTTTTAGTTTAGTCGTATTTTATTATGAGACTTCATCGGAGTTTTATTGGGCCATTCGATTCCAAAGTTGTTTAAAGGATTTATATTGGATTATTCAGATCTTTATTATTCAGGTTTTATTTAATCATTATTGGAGATTGGATTTTTTGGAGTTAGCATGTGATGGATCTTTTATCGCTTAGTTATTTGTGATTATTTGAGATTGATTCAATTATTTATCTTATGGACTTATTATTTATGTCTCATATCTGTCTCATGCTAAGAATGGTATTTTATTTAGTTCACGCCTGGCATAGTTCGGCGGCGGTGGTTGGCCACCCCGTCTGTCGAATTTTGCGGGGTGTGACAGATGGTATCAGAGCATGGTCTTAGGTATCGTAGGTTATGAGTCCATTTAGCTTCCGCATTGCCGATCTTTGATTCCCTTTGATGATTCGTACTTCTTAAGGTAGAGGGTCTAGCATACATGTTATATGTGTTTCTTGGAGATGTGAAGTTTTGAGTTAAGAACGTTGTAGAAATTGAGTTTAGAATTAGTAAGCTTGATGTGGGGATCCTTAGAATGGATTTTTGGAGACGATAATTATTTTGGAGATTTTAGTACAGATGTTAGGTGCCGTATGTATCGATTTTTGATGTTGAGATTTAATTTGAGGAAGTTAGAATTTTGATGACTTTTGGATATAGGATCGATTGGGGGATTTGTGAGAGCATGTGGTACACCATTATTTTCATAGTTATGTGTATGTATATAGGCAATATATATTATTTTGTTGTTCGTTCGAAAGTTGCGCGTAGGATTAGGTGGATGGGCGCCCAATTATGGCATTCTACGGGTAGGCATATATGATCCTTATTTTCTTTTGCGAGATTTATGCGTTGATGAGTATGCTTAGTCTAATTTCGAGGACGAAATTCTTTGCTAGTGGGGAAGTATGTAACACCCCGTATTTTTATTTATTGTTTTAATTAATTAATTGGAATTTTCGAGATAAATAAATTTTTGAATTTTAAAATTTTTATTGGCTAAGTATGTTGGTTATGATTTTAGAAGAACAAAACTTCAAGCGGAATTAAAATCGGAGTTAAAACGGATTTTATATTGATTTTACAATATTTTTGCCTTATGGCATTTTTTTGGGTGAACTGTTAGTTTTTCGGGGTGATCGATCGATTGACGGGGGGGTAGATCGATCGACCCTCCCAGAAAACGTGCGCTGTAAGCTGTTTTTTAAGAGTTTTTGTAGGATTAGGACTCCTAATCACTATATAACCTTGTTAATCCGTAGGGGGACTTCTCATAATCACTTTTTCTCCAGTTTTTCACCAGAGAACACTTCCAAATATTTTCCTCTCCCTCATAATCATCAACCTTCAACAAAATCAAGTTTTTGTCACAAGTTTTGGCACAAGTTTTTGAAGGCTTAATTGGGGTTTAATCAAGATCGTTCAAGAACACTCTTTTGCTAATTTTTAGAGAGGAATCCAGATTTCTAATCAGATTTTCAACACGATCTTTACAGGCATGAATACTCTATTCTTTTCCTTTAGTATTATGCGTTTTAAGTGTCGCCTAAACACTTAATTAAATGTTTTCTTAAAAATAATTAGTAACTTAATTAGAAAAGGTGGATACTAATTATGGGGCTGTTTTCATAAAATCTTTTAATCTGAATAATATTCATAACCCTTTGGGTACGTAGGATTGATGAGCGATTTTGGGTTTTATTGGTGTAGGTTGCATGTAGAAAAATTCTAGTTTTAAAATAAATGATTTTTGGGTGCGTACAATTCATGTAATACATGTAGAGATAATAAAATTTGGTTTAATGAATATATGATGAAAACTTGGTATATTTAATTTAAAATAATTAAATGAGATTATTTGGGTATTGTTGACGTTGTCATAATTAAATTAAATATTTAATTGAATTGGTCTATCATGCGTTGTTTTATACATTGATTAATTATTCTTGTTGGTGTGACTTGTTGGTATTATTAAATATCATTATGACGACGGGTTGTTGGGTAATTTTTGCTATCCCTATATTTTAGGATGCCTTCTAGGTATGGGACTAGTGGGTAGGCCTTTTGATGATTTATGCCTTCTAGGTATGGGACTAGTGAAGGTAGATTATCACATTTTTATCATCTTGGGGGTGGGATGATTTTTGATACTTTATCGTCGTTACGGTAGTCTAAGTACGAGACTAAGTTAAGATTTATGTTAGAAAATCTTCATATACATAGGATAAGACGTATTGATAACTTGGGGACCCTTAGGTATGGGACTAAGGGGTATTTTGAGGATCTCACATCGATTAAAAGGGTGGGGTGATTATAAATTGAGAACTTGAGAATTAATGCCTAAGATAAAAACGGGTATTAAAATTTGTGGCGACATAATGTGTCGGGGCCGGCAGTTTAAACGGGTCAGAGGACGATTTATGTCGTGTCGTGTGTGGAACCTTGTCATGTGTCGGGGCCGACAGTAAACGGGTCAGAGGACGATTGACAAGGGGAACCTTGTCATGTGTCGGGGCCGACAGTAAACGGGTCAGAGGACGATTGACAAGGGGAAGTGTGACACTTTAATAAAAAGCGAGAACGATAATAAAAGTTGGTTAATTTAATTAAATTAACATCGTGGGACTTGGGAATTTAAAATCATATTGGTGTGCCTTTATAAATGGGGATTTTTTAGGGTAGTTAGTAGATTATAATTATCGCGTTTAATTATCCCGTTTAATTTAAAATATTCTATTGTGATATTTATTGCGTATAATGCTACTGTCTGGATTCAAGGATCCTATTTGAAGAGAGTAGTGTGTATTCTTGCTCGGGGCTTTGGCTCTGACCCATGCGTTGACTAATATTTTTCAGGATTAGAATTGGAGAAGCGGCATAAGTTTATCGGAGTTATCATTTGGAGGTGCAGCTGGAGCTGATTTACTTTATCGTTTTGTTTTAGTTTAGACTTTCTTTTTCTAGTCGTATTTTATTATGAGACTCCGTCGGAGTTTTATTGGGCCATTCGATTCCAAAGTTGTTTAAAGGATTTATATTGGATTATTCAGATCTTTATTATTCAGGTTTTATTTAATCATTATTGGAGATTGGATTTTTTGGAGTTAGCATGTGATGGATATTTTATCGCTTAGTTATTTGTGATTATTTGAGATTGATTCAATTATTTATCTTATGGACTAATTATTTATGTCTCATATCTGTCTCATGCTAAGAATGGTATTTTATTTAGTTCACGCCTGGCATCGTTCGGCGGCGATGGCTGGCCACCCCGTCTGTCGAATTTTGCGGGGTGTGACAGTAAGGTTTTTTTAATTTTATTTTCTCCAATGATGCAGGAAATGGTGGGTGCACTGGGATCTTTGAATTTTGGTGGGAGATCATTAAGTAGAATGGAGCTCACGTTCTGTGCTAGAAAGACATTTTTCTTTACCTTCATCTCTCTCTTTACTATTAACTAGTCTTTGATGACTTTTGCATAAGCTGGAATTTGCTTAATGGCATCTAGGAAAGGTAAATTTTTCTTTACTTTCTTTAGCACGTCTAGCACTTCATCACGGGGGTTTCCTTTGTGTAAAGGAACCAGCCTTTGAGGAAATGGTGCTGCGGTGGGTGGTTTCACTACTACCTCGGTCTCACTAGTATCTTCTTTATCACTCTCTTTCAAGGAGACATCTTCGGCCTCTTTCGTGCCGGGAGAAATCTCCTTATCTTTGATTGTGCCGTGTGGGGGAGGTGATAAATCAACGACTCTTCCACTATGAAGAGTGGTCACATCTTGACATTGCTCCTGATGTTCTGTCGAGGTGGAGCTAACACTAGTTTGACCTTGGGGCAGTCTCTGGCCCTGGGCACGAAACTTGCCTTTCTCTTGGATACTCAATGATGATTGCAACTTTAAAATGTTCGCATTTATGTCGTTGATCATGCGCCCATGCCTAGCAGTGGCTACATTTTGGGTAGTGATAAATTAGTTTATTGTATCCTCGAAATTTCTCCGCGGTGGAGTGATATATGTCCCTGTAGGTGGTGGTGCTTGCACATGTCCTTGCATGTGTGGTGCTTGCTGAAAGTGCGATGGGGGAGGAGGGGTAACATGTGAATTAGGATTTATAACAGCATGTTGTTTCCCATAGCTAAAATCATGGTCGTTTTTCCTTGAGGGGTTGTAATAATTTATGTGATGTGCATTAAAATTTCCCTTGAATCCTCCTATATCACTTACTTGTTCTTGAAGCATCACTTTATAGGCGGGTATTGTCGGGCATTCCTCTGTTGAATGACCTGCCTCATAAATCGCACACACCTTCTCAACTGGGTTTGGGATGGATCCAATTGGTCCTCTTCTATGTACCTCTGGTACTTCTAGTATTCCCTTCTCAAGTAGATCGAGTTGGTTGTCCATCATAGTATTCTTTTCCACATGAAATAGGTCGGACGCCGATGGAGTGGTGGTCGTTTGACGAGTTCAATTTTGAGCACTAGGGTCAGATGTATCCCAGGATTGGGTAGTCTCGGCGACATACCTCAGGTGAATCTCAGCATCGTGGGCGTCTGATTCGACAAATGGACCATCGCACATGGTTTCAACGATTTGCTTGGAATTAATGTTCAGCCCATTATGCATAAAGGAAATGATTTGCAGTTTATCAAATCCATAATGGGAGAACGAATTAATTAACTCATTGAAACGCTCGTAGCTTCGATCAAACGACTCATTCTCTAATTGTCGAAAAGTTTGAATTTGAGCCTTGATGGAGTTCGTTCGATTTGGAGGAAAGAATTTCTTGAGAAATTTAGATTGCAACTCATTCTAGGATGCAATCGAGCTTGGAGGTAAATACCATAGCCAGGTCTTAGCCTTATCTTTTAGAGAGAATGGGAAGAGTTTGGGGTAGATCACCTCTTGTGTGCAAGTTTTATCATTGAGGGTTTCACACACATCCTCAAATTACTTGATGTGGAGATATGGATTTTCAGATTCCAACCCATGGTAGTGGGGGAGCATCTGGATCATCCAATTTTCAAAATGAAATTTCCCTGCATTATATGGGAGTTCAATGCATCCCGGAGTAACAGTGCGCTCAGGATATAAGATTTCTCTCAAAGGGCGGTACGGGGCCTCTTCCTCACCGGCAGCTGCACTACCGTGTTATGACATAGATCTCTCACTAGATGACTCTGTGTCCTCACTAGTTATACTCGAAGCGCGCTCAAAAGTGTGTCCTAAGAGGGAAAACGGAGTGTTATTTGTGATTGAGCATGACGGTGTGGGAGCTGGAACCCAGAATTCTGGAGCATTAGGAGTGTGAGGGCTATCAGGATCGTACTCAACTATTGGATTTTTGTTAATGTGGGTTTGAGTATTATGGGGCGTTGGAGTGAGTTCAAAATTTTTCATTAACTGGCTTATGAGAGATGATGAGGAATATTTTTGTCTCTTTTCAAAAAAAAATTATATTTTTGGATTTTTGAAAATTTTTGGTCAAAGTTTGAGATTGACTTAATCCAATCGTAAGTCTACCTAGGTCCCCAGCAAACATGCCAAAACTTAACGCGACTAAGAATGTGTCTCAGAAATGTGTACTCTCTAGGCTCAAGTGCAAGCCTTTCGCTTCAAATAATAATCTGATAAGTCGGGTATCGATCCTAAGGGAAATAGGACAACAGAGTTGTAACGACGTTGGACAGACGAAGGAATCCTAGCTCTGACACTAAAGAAAAAGGAAAAGATTATTTTTTTTGGGAATTGACTACAACTAAATGAAATTTTGAAAATATTTATTTAATGCACCAAAGTATGAATGGAATGCAACTATTCTAAATTACCTAAATTACTGATAATGATTGAACTGAAACTTGAACTATTTGATGAAGAAAACAAGACGGGAATACAATCCCTCAACCCTAGTGTATTTATGGTATAAGACTAATCGTAAATTTAAGTGATTAATTAGACCCAGAATTTAGTACTCCCAAGCATTACGTATATGAGGTTCAAGCCCGCACCATACTTAATCAGAGGACAAGTAAATCGGTATTGCGATAGTTACACTCGAATTGCATTCTGAAGCATCCCGGTTACCCTGAAGAAAATGAGATCCAAATATCTACAATTGTCGTGTTTCTACACAATACGGTCATAATCAAATCATTAAATTTAGAGGATTAATTTTATACACGTGCAACTACCACATCAGGTTGAGTTCATGCATCCCGACCTTAGACATCTAGCCTGACATATGAAAACTGGTAGACAACACATTTGGAATGAAAGAAAAAATATTTAATACTGAATGAATATGAAGAGAATAACCAATACTTACTAACAAAAGAACTACTGTAATAATAAAAGAAGGAATTGGAAGAAATTTACTTGAATTTCAACTGGAATCAAAACTAGGGTTTATATGTTATTCTCTTCTAAAACTAATTACAATTTCTTCCTTGTTGAATCAGAAGCCTCCCCATATGTTGGGAGGAGTTTACAATACATCATCTACGAAAGAAAAGAGTTTGAACCAAGTAGGATTCTAATTTTTACATGTGGATAATTCCGAAAAATCGAGAACGGAACCGATCCTGTTAAGGGGTTCGATTTGGTTTTGTCTTTGACAACTTTTACAGAGAATTCTTCGAGTATGGGATCGGTTCTTTATTTTTCTGCTTCGGTTTGGTTCCATATTTTTGACCCTTCATAGGAAGTTTTCCAGGTGTAGGATCGGTTCTTTATTTTTCTACTTCAGTTCGGTTCCATCTTTTCAAATCTTCACAGGAAGTTTTCTAGGTGTAGGATTGGTTCGTTTTCTCCTCACTTCGGTTCGATTTTGTTGTGTTCAACCTTTACAGAGACTTCCACAGGATGGATTTGGTTCTTTTTCTTTCCCTTGGGTTCGGTTCCATCTTATCAGCTGTTACAGCAACCTTTCCTTCTTATTCTTCTTTAGAGCTTTTGGTACGGAACTCGAATCAAATCACTAAACACCTGCAAAATAGATGAAATATACACGAAACTCAGCATACTCATTAATACTTGTGAATATCAAAGATAAGATACAAATCCACTTTAATTAAACTTCGCGACGCAATAAAAGCATCTAAATTAAGGGGATAAATCGGAAGAATTTATGCGTAGTGAATAATTTAAGTAGAATTGCTTAAGATGTTGGATCATGAAATCGATCTAGGTTTCTCCATTAATTTATAATCCAAGGTATCTCTAGTTCACCCAAGATGGAAACGATCTTAAGGACATGAACCATACTATTATTAGTTCTTAATAACTCCTTTCGTTCCATTATTTACAATTAAGTATGTTCACATAAAACTTCCTCATTGGGGGGGACCAAACATACTTTACCAATTAAGAATGTTAGAATAGCGTGATAATATTATTAATGCCCTTCATTGGAAAGGAAAGTCATTCTAATACGAATAATTAGTCACATCACCTTTTAAAAATTGATAGGAAGCATGTTTAAAGATATTTATTATCCTCGTCAGTTAGAACAATTCCCAATATCATTTTTAGTCCTTGAAATTAATTTTTTTAGAACTTTTTACTTATAATACTAAAATAAGTGGGTTAAAATTTTATTAATTTTGAAATCTTTGACTCATCATTGAAAAATACTTTCAATAAAATATGCAAAACTTAAACTTTTAATTAATTTTATTATAGTTTTTATCTACGGCTAATTAGAAATAATCCCATCAAGCATCCTAAATCCTTTGTAAGATGAAATTCATTGTTGTGAGATTAAATCATTTCACCCTAAATTAGGCTAACATTACATCTTTCATTTATGTTAGTGTAACAACCCTCACTTTTGAGAGCCTATTTTATATTTATTTACTATGTGTAGTAATTAATTATAAAATAATGAATGTTGAGTAAATATTGATTTAATATGAAAAAGGTTAATATTTACTGAAATGTTGTAAGATTACCTAATGACTAGGTAAAAATATATCCATGTGGTGATTTATTATGTCATAACATTTAAAATGACATTTTGGTTTAATATGAAACCGGAACTTAAAATGGGTTATGAAATTTCCAAATGATAATTTGGAGGGTATAGTTAGTCCCGGTAGGTGCGAGACAGTCAAAATAAGTGCCATATTGCATTTTGGTATTTCGGGCACTTTTAACTGGTTATAGCTTAAATGTGTAGTTGCGAGTTACTATATCGCATATTAATCATTTAAGTGGACAATTGTAGACTTAATCCACGATTAAGTCCCCCAACCCTATTCCCATTCTTCCATTTTACACAATTGAGCCCTAGAGAGAGAAGAGAGAGGAGAACTTTGGAGAAAAGAGAGATTGGAGCTTGGATCCTGCTTGCATCTTCCTCAAATCTGATTTTCCTACCTTAAGGCAAGTTATCCACTTGCTATTATATTATTTAAGGAGAATAGTTAGTTGTGATAGTTATGAATTTGTTGTGTTTAATCATTTTAGGGTTTTGTTGGATTTTTGGGTATTAACCCTTGGAAATTGATTTGGACGATAAATATTGCAAATGATGGTAGTTGGGTATATTTATGAAGTTTTAGTTCCATTATATGAGCTTGGTTTGGTTGGTTTTGGGTTTGGGAGAATTTAGAGTTCAAGACTCCATAGCCAACCTTGGCTTTTTTGCAGGGGCGAATCGATTCGCATAGATGCAGTTTCCCAGGTCTGTGTACCCGAATCGATTCGGGTTAAGGCCGAATCGATTCGGCAGTATGCAGAATTTTGGATTTGTCTTCCGAATCGATTCGGCCCCTAGGGCGAATCGATTCAGTTCCTGCAGTTTTGAGTTATTTTCTTGTTAAATTTTTTATCTTTTTCTTTAGGCTTAGGACCTAGGAGCCTTCTTGAATAAAGTAAACTTAGAGTCCTAGAATAGTAGTTGAGTTTGGTCGCTACCCTATACTAGAATTGGGTCATCTGGGGTTTATTTTGGGGGTGTTTAAAGTAATGCTAAGGCATTACTTCTTTTATATAATTTTTTAGAAGTTAGGAAGTTAAAAGCCCATGCTTGGAGACTTTAGGGGCTTATTGAGTTATATGAACTTTGGGGATTTGTAGGATCATAATGATCATTTGGAGATTTAGTCGGGACTTGTAATTTGAGGAATATCAGTGATAATATTCAATGGGAATAGGTTCGAATAAAATGAACCCAAATTGTTTAAAGATGATAGGTTCAACTAAAATGAACCCAAACTGTGTTAATGATGATTATTTCAAATAAAATGAACCCAGTTGTTTAATGATGATAGGTTCGAATAAAAAGAACCAAACACATGGATATTGGAAATGGAATTTGGTAATGGTGAATTGAAAATGAAAATGAGATTTTAATGGTAAATGTTAATTTACTTAAACACACCTCTCTAAATGACATCATAAGGGAAGTTCGCGCGCTTGGTGATGCCCCCTGGCTAATGAATGCAGGGTGGATATAGTCCTAGGCCATATGCGGCATTTTTATATGTCTTTCTGCGCTGGTGAGGATATTTCGGGTGTGGTCTTGACTCGCTCGCAGGCATATGGCCGCTTCTTGATGTTGCGTTATGATCCCAGACTGCCTTGTTTGATAGGCCCCTGGAAGATGATGGTCATTTAGGGGCGCGCCCAGTGGGGAAACTCGTAGGGGAGATCTTAGGATCGTTATATGTATAAGAATATAACTTTTCTGCATCAAGTGGGACTTGATGGATATATGCCATAAAGAGCATGGATACGTGCCATAAAGAGCATGTGATTGAGATTTATGTGCCATAAAGAGCACTTGATATAAATGGTATTCCTATAAAGGAATGGAAAGATAATTAACTATGGAAGTTAATAAATGAAGGGAAATTAGATCTTCTTGACTAAACCAAATAAATGGTTTTATTCCTACTAAGGAATGTGAGAAGGGAATGGAAATTGGAATTATAAGAAAAGGTTTTAAATTAAAGTTATTTAATTTTATTCTCTTGCGTAAATGATTTAAATTTCATAATTAGTTAAAGTGCCTTAAATTGTAATGTAGGCTTAACATGCTAGATAACATGCCATCTTATCATCCTTATAATTCATGCATAACTATTCATTCATATCATGCTTTTTATTTCTTCTGGTGATCATATAGAACCCGACCAGACCGGTTTATTTTCTTTATTGTGTGTATATGATTGTATCCGCTCAGGTGCTCCACCGCAAGGACGCCCGTTGTGATTATTCCTATTCATTCACTTTTGTTGGGCTGTAAGATTGGCGGATTATTATAGGACATTGTATTAGACGCTTTCATTTTTGTGTTCTAGATATGATCGGGTTTGTACTCGGGCGTGTGGCCCAAACCTTTTTATTTGATTAATGAATGATATACTCTAGTGCTATAGGGGGAGGTTGTGCGTAGTGGATGAATCCCCTAGCTTGAGGAGTAGGGCGAGTATATTCCCAGGTCATAGCGTTCATTATATGGAAGATGGGCCTCTCATTTTAAGGGAAGGAATATTACCGCCTCCAATTATATATTTTTACCAAGTTAGTGAGCGATTTTTACTTGGGTAACTAGGTTACGTGAATATACCTAGTGGGATAACACTTTAGAGAATTTACACCCGGTGAGTTATTACTCGGGAGGATGTTAATATTAATTATTATTTCAGCATGTTTATGAATGTTGTAATATGATTATACAAATATAATGAGGTAAATAATTATATACGGGTACAATTAATACAGGCTGTAAATTGTACTACATATAATTGGTGTGAAAATTATATGAAATTTGAAAAGGAGAAACGATTAATTAAGTTAATGTTGACAATAACTTAGAAATCACAATTGTGACACACTCGATTAGAGTAGGGTGGTTGCAAGGGGTTATATAAATTATCTAGTCATGAAATATATAACTAAGGGAAATTATTAAGGCGTCAGTAGTGCACATTAGAGGAGGGGTGAGGATGTCTTCAAGGGAGTGCGGTACTAATTAAAATATGGAGAGCATGCATATTTACTTCTTACTGCAAGTTAATCGTTTGCTAAATCTTTTTCAAATGTTTTAGGTACTAACCCTTGCTATAAAAACTTTTAAAAACCTTTTAGGTGTCTAGCCACAGGGACGCCAGGCTTGACTCATTCCAGGGATCCGTTGCTGCATCATGTGTGGATGCTGCGGGAGTTGATTAGACGCATCATTCTTTTCACTCTTAGTATCGAGATTTCCTATCACTTATTCGAGCATGTCGCTCACAGTTTTATTCAGTACTCATGTCAGACTAGCTGAGATTTATTACTTGTCTTTACATTGGTTGGATTGTGTACCGATGGTTTATTCAGTCAGTTATTTAATTGTGATTGGTTGACTTGAGTTAATTGTTATTGTTATATTATTTTGATTTCCGCATGAATTTAATTTAAGTTAATGAAAGATAAACATTGGCACCAGTCTAATTTTCTCACTTAGGTGGTTAGTAATTAAAAAGGCGACAGTGATGCTAAGGTTGAACCAACTGATAAACCTATTCTAATTTAATTTAGGACTGATCATCCGGGGTTAATTAGGCGGGGTGATACCATCTGTGACACCCAACCTAATTAACCCCGGGAGTCGATCGATCAAAGGTCGGTAATTTTTGGCAGTTCGTCCAGTTTGTATATATAAGGGAAAATAATTTTGAAATGTTTTCCTATGCCTTATGTAATGAGAAATCAACATGGGGGTATAATAAAATTGATTGTGAGGAAAATTTATTTGGGATTTGGAGGAAATTTATGTGTGAGACACTATGGTTAAATTTTGGGATTGGTATTTCAAAATAATTAAATACGGATCGGGAGGGTCAGTCCGGGGATATTGGTTGGGCGATACCAAGACGGTAATTTTATTTAGAGGGAAGGCTAAATAATTTAGAGTCAGGAAATTTATACTCGGGTATTATTTTAATTCGGGACACGGGAGTAAGTCCGAATGTGTTGGTTAGAACGACACCAAAAGTAATTTAATTAATTAATGTGTTAATTTATTAATAATTAGAGTTGGACCATAAACTCATAATAATTTGAATAGGCTTATGTTACGGACTTACTACACGGTATTGTCGGGATAATTAATATATATATATATATACACGGTGTGCGGTAGTATATATATCTGGTGTGTACATTAATATCAGGGGCTAGATATTACTATGATATACTCTAGTGCTATAGGGGAGGTTGTGCGTAGTGGATGAATCCCCTAGCTTGAGGAGTAGGGCGGGTATATTCCCAGGTCATAGCGTTCATTATATGGAAGATAGGCATCTCATTTTAAGGTAAGGAATATTACCGCCTCCAATTATATATTTTTACCAAGTTAGTGAGAGATTCTAACTTGGGTAACTAGGTTACGTGAATATACCTCGTGGGATAACACTTTAGAGAATTTACACCCGGTGAGTTATTACTCGGGAGGATGTTAATATTAATTATTATTTTAGCCTGTTTATGAATGTTGTAATATGATTATACATATATAATGAGGTAATTAATTATATACGGGTACAATTAATACAGGCTGTAAATTGTATTACATATAATGGGTGTGAAAATTATATGAAATTTGAAAAGGAGAAACGATTAATTAAGTTAATGTTGACAATAACTTAGAAATCACAATTGTGACACACTCGATTAGAGTAGGGTGTGTAACAACCCTCGCTTTTGGGAGCCCATTTTATATTTAATTACTATGTTGTGTAGTTGCATATATAAAATGCTGCATGTGGGTAAGTATTAATTTGATGAAATAAGTTAATATTTACAATTAAGTCGCATAATTTCCATGTGTGTAAGTAGTTGTTACCATGTGGTGTTCTATTTTTGTCATGAAAGTAATATGGCAATTTGAATTAAAATGGAACCAAACTTAATTTGGCTTATAAAATCTCCAAATGATAATTTGGAGGGTGTAGTTAGTTCCGGGAGGTGGGAGACAGTCGAAATGTGTGCCATATTGTATTTTGAGATTTTGGGCACTTTTGACTGGTTTTGGCATATTGCGTATTAGAACTTAACTATTGCGGTATTTTTACTTATTGGTTGGAGACTTTTAATCTTAAGCCACGTTTAGTTTTTCCCTAAGTCTTTCAATTCCTCTTATTTACCCTAAGTGTTCTAGCCCTAGAGTGAGAGAGAGTGAGTGGAAGATTGGAGAAAAGAGAGAGATCTTGAGGATTTGTGGCTTGATCTTGCTTTCTTCTTCAACCAAGCTTGTTTGTGAAGCCCCAAGGCAAGTTTTCTACTTGCTATTATATAGTTTAAGATGAATAATTAGTATGGGTAGATATGTATAGTTTTGATGTATTGTAATTGTGGTTTTTGGTTGGATTTATGGGTATCAACATCTTTGGCTGAGATAGATTGTTGATTGAGGTAGAAAAATGTTGTTGGGAGAATTTATGATCTTTGGGTATCATTAAATGTAATTGGATGACTTTGGGTTGGTTGTGGATTTTGGGGGTTTAGAAGAGATTAGGAAAATGGGGTCTAGGTCTGCAATGGCCGGTCGATCGCGTATCTCAGACCGGTCGACCGAGCCTTCGGAGGAAGGCACACTGCTTTCTTTCAAAGGCATGAAATAAGGTCGCGGTCGACCGCGGTTATACCACAGGTCGACCGGTCCATCCGAGATGAACTTTCTGCTTTCTTTCAAAAGCTAAACTTTGAGACGCGGTCGACCGCTGTCTTGGGATCGGTCGACCGGTCCCCTGTTTCCTAAACTAATTTCCTACTTTTATCCTTTATTCTTTTTTCTTCCTCTAGGAACTTAGGACTCTTCTTGAATGAAGTAAACTTTGGCTTTTAGAGTCCTAGTTGAGTTGGTTGTCACCCTAGTGTTGAATGGGTTCACTTGGGGTTAAGTTAGGGGGAAGGGTTGTCCTAGTGATGTTAAGACATCACTTTTCTTTGGGCATCCAATAATATGGATGGGAATTGTAGGCCCATGCTTGGAGACTTTAGGGGCTTGATTTGAGTTATATAAAATCTTATGTTTGGGAAAGTGAATATGATCCCTTGGAGATTTATTCGAGGCATAACCTAGGATGAGTAATGAACTATCCTATAATAACGGTTTCAAACAAATGAAACATGTAAATGTAAAGGAAAATGAAAAGTATGGTTTTTATAGTAAATGCTAATTTACTTAAACACACCTCTCTAAATGATATCATAAGGGAAGCTCGCGCATGAGGTGATGTTCCTTGACTAGTGAATGCAGGGAGACTATAGTCCTCGGCCATATGCGGGTTTATTATATGTATTTTTTCTGCGCTAGTGAAGTAATTCCGGGTGTGGTTATGACTCACTCGGAGGCATATGGCCACTTCCCGATGTGAGTTAGGTACCCAGGCTGCCTTGTTTGATGGGCCCCTGGAAGATGATAGTCATTTAGGGGCGCGCCCAGTGGGGAAACTCGGAGGGGCGGTCTTAGAATCGTTATATGCATAAGAATATAGCTTTTCTAAATCTCAAGTGGGACTTGAGGGTTGTATAATTCCACTAAATGATATTATGACAATTACATTCTTGCTAAGGAATGGGAATTGGAATGAAATAAGAAGATAATGTTAGTATTTTCCTGTTAAGGAACTGAAACTGGTTTAAAGTGGAATGTGGGGAATACAAGCTCTTAATTTAGTTTTTTTACTTTAATCTTGCATAATTTCATCTTCTTGCATAGTCTCTTTTAGTTATGTCATTCTCACTTGTTTTCTTATGATCCATGCTTAGGTTGTTAGAGTGTTAATTGCTATACCCATGTGTTGCTATTCATATCTAGCATGCTTTTTGTTCATCTGGGAACTATATATAAACCGGGTCCTGACCCGTTCTTTTTCCTCTATGTTGTACTTGTTATTGTATCCGCCCAGGTGCTCCTCCGCAAGGACGCCCGTGATGATATTCCTACTCTTTTGCTTTTAAGGAGCTGTATGAAATTGCGGATATTACAGGATGTTTTGTTAGACGCCGTCATTCTTTTGATATCTAGTTATGACCGGGTCTATCACTCGGGCGAGTGGCCCAACCTTGTAATTGTGTAATATATGTAATATAACATCTAACTGTTGGGATTACTTTTGTGTAGCTGTGAACCGACAGCATATTCGGTTCCCCTCTTTGTATGTTGTGGTTTTAGATGTATATTAATTATGTTTCTTTGAATTCCACTATTGTTCTAGAATGGGTTGTTTAAATTGGTTTTCTTAACTTAACTTTTAAATTGCATAAATTTTTTTGACAACCCGTTTTCTGAATTATTGGGTGGTTTTCTCGGTTACTTTTACTATATTTGTGGTGCTGAGAATGATTTCCGTCCATGATTACCGTATATGTCGGAGTATTGGGCTGGCCACCCCTTATTTCGGAGTGCGGGTTGTCACAGGGTGGTTGCAAGGGGTTATATAAATTATCTAGTCGTGAAATATATAACTAAGGGAAATTATTAAGGCGTCAGTAGTGCACATTAGAGGAGGGGTGAGGATGTCCTCAAGGGAGTGCGGTACTAACTAAAATATGGAGAGCATGCATATTTACTTCTTACTGCAAGTTAATCGTTTGCTAAATCTTTTTCAAATGTTTTGGGTACTATCCCTTGCTATAAAAACTTTTAAAAACCTTTTAGGTGTCTAGCCACAGGGACGCCAGGCTTGACTCATTCCAGGGGTCCGTTGCAGCAGCATGCGTGGATGTTGCGGGAGTTGGATAGACGCATCATTCTTTTCACTCTTAGTATCGAGATTTCCTATAAGTTATTCGAGCATGTCGCTCACAGTTTTATTCAGTACTCATGTCAGACTTGTTGAGATTTATTACTTGTCTTTACTTTTGTTGGATTGTGTACCGATGGTTTATTTGGTCAGTTATTTAATTGTGATTGGTTGACTTGAGTTAATTGTTATTGTTATATGATTTTTGATTTCCGCATGAGTACTTAATTTAAGTTAATGAAGCATAAAAATTGGGACCAGTCTAATTTTCTCACTTAGGTGGTTAGTAATTAAAAAGGCGACAGTGATGCTAAGAATGAACTAACTGAGAGACCTATTTTAATTTAATTTAGGACTGATCATCCGGGGTTAATTAGGCGGGGTGATACCATATGTGACACCCCGCCTAATTAACCTCGGGGGTCGATCGATCGAAGGTCGGTAATTTTTGGCAGTTCGTCCAGTTTGTATATATAAGGGAAATATTTTTTGAAATGTTTTCCTATGCCTTATGTAATGAGAAACCAACATGGGGGTATAATAAAATTGATTGTGAGGAAAATTTATTTGGGATTTGGAGGAAATTTATGTGTGAGACACTATGGATAAATTTTGGGAATGGTATTTCAAAATAATTAAATACGGATAAGGAGGGTAAGTCCGGGGATATTGGTTGGGCGATACCAAGACGGTAATTTTATTTAGAGGGAAGGCTAAATAATTTAGAGTCAGGAAATTTAGACTCGGGTATTATTTTAATTCGGGACACGGGAGTAAGTCCGAATGTGTTGGTTAGAACGACACCAAAAGTAATTTAATTAATTAATGTTATAATTTATTAATAATTAGAGTTGGACCATAAACTCATAATAATTTGAATAGGCTTGTGTTACGGACTTAGTACAAGGTATAGCCGGGATAATTAATATATATATATATATATATATATATATATATATATATATATATATATATATATATATATATATATATATATATATATATATATATATATATATATATACGGTGTGAGGTAGTATATATATCTGGTGTGTACATTACTATCAGGGGCTAGATATTACTATTATATACTCTAGTGCTATAGGGGGAGGTTGTGCGTAGTGGATGAATCCCCTAGCTTGAGGAGTTGGGCTACTATATTCCCAGGTCATAGCGTTCATTATATGGAAGATAGGCATCTCATTTTAAGGGAAGGAATATTACCGCCTCCAATTATATATTTTTACCAAGTTAGTGAGCGATACTGACTTGGGTAACTAGGTTACGTGAATATACCTAGTGGGATAACACTTTAGAGAATTTAAACCGGGTGAGTTATTACTCGGGAGGATGTTAATATTAATTATTATTTTAGCATGTTTATGAATGTTGTAATATGATTATACATATATAATGAGGTAAATAATTATATACGGGTACAATTAATACAGGATGTAAATTGTATTACATATAATGGGTGTAAAAATTATATGAAATTTGAAAAGGAGAAACGATTAATTAAGTTAATGTTGACAATAACTTAGAAATCACAATTGTGACACACTCGATTAGAGTAGGGTGGTTTCAAGGGGTTATATAAATTATCTAGTCGTGAAATATATAACTGAGGGAAATTATTAAGGCGTCAGTAGTGCACATTAGAGGAGGGGTGAGGATGTCCTCAAGGGAGTGAGGTACTAACAAAAATATGGAGAGCATGCATATTTACTTCTTACTGCAAGTTAATCATTTGCTAAATCTTTTTCAAATGTTTTAGGTACTAACCCTTGCTATAAAAACATTTAAAAACCTTTTAGGTGTCTAGCCACAGGGACGCCAGGCTTGACTCATTCCTGGGGTCCGTTGCTGCAGCATGTGTGGATGTTGCGGGAGTTGATTAGACGCATCATTCTTTTCACTCTTAGCATTGAGATTTCCTATCACTTATTCGAGCATGTCGCTCACAGTTTTATTCAGTACTCATGTCAGGCATGCTGAGATTTATTACATGTCTTTACATTTGTTGGATTGTGTACCGATGGTTTATTCGGTCAGTTATTTAATTGTGATTGGTTGACTTGAGTTAATTGTTATTGTTATATTATTTTGATTTTCACATGAGTATTTAATTTAAGTTAATGAAAGATAAAAATTGGCACCAGTCTAATTTTCTCAATTAGGTGGTTAGTAATTAAAAAGGTGACAGTGATGCTAAGGTTGAACCAACTGATAAACCTGTTCTAATTTAATTTAGGACTGATCATCCGGGGTTAATTAGGCGGTGTGATACCATCTGCGACACCCAACCTAATTAACCCCGGGGGTCGATCGATCGAAGGTCGGTAATTTTTGGCAGTTCGTCCAGTTTGTATATATAAGGGAAAATAATTTTGAAATGTTTTCCTATGCCGTACGTAATGAGAAACCAACATGGGGGTATAATAAAATTGATTGTGAGGAAAATTTATTTGGGATTTGGAGGAAATTTATGTGTGAGACACTATGGTTAAATTTTGGGAATGGTATTTCAAAATAATTAAATACGGATCGGGAGGGTCAATCCGGGGATATTGGTTGGGCGATACCAAGACGGTAATTTTATTTAGAGGGAAGGCTAAATAATTTAGAGTCAGGAAATTTAGACTCGGGTATTATTTTAATTCGGGACACGGGAGTAAGTCCGAATGTGTTGGTTAGAACGACACCAAAAGTAATTTAATTAATTAATGTTATAATTTATTAATAATTAGAGTTGGACCATAAACTCATAATAATTTGAATAGGCTTGTGTTACGGACTTACTACACGGTATAGCCGGGATAATTAATATATATATATATATATATATATATATATATATATATATATATATATATATATACACGGTGTGCGGTAATATATATATCTGGTGTGTATATTAATATCAGGAGCTAGATACTACTATTATATACTCTAGTGCTATAGGGTGAGGTTGTGCGTAGTGGATGAATCCCCTAGCTTGAGGAGTAGGGCGAGTGTATTCCCATGTCATAGCGTTCATTATATGGAAGAGGGGCATTCATTTTAAAGGAAGGAATATGACCGCCTCCAATTATATCTTTTTAACAAGTTCGTGAGCGATTCTGACTTGGGTTACTAGGTTACGTGAATATACTTGGTGGGATAACACTTTAGAGAATTTACACCCACTGAGTTATTACTCGGGAGGATGTTAATATTAATTATTATTTCAGCATGTTTATTAATGTTGTAATATGATTATACGTATATAATGAGGTAAATAATTATATACGGGTACAATTAATACAGGCTGTAAATTATATTACATATAATGGGTGTGAAAATTATATGAAATTTAAAAAGGAGAAACGATAAATTAAGTTAATGTTGAGAATAACTAAGAAATCATAATTGTGACACACTCGGTTAGAGTAGGGTGGTTGCAAGGGGTTATATAAATTATCTAGTCATGAAATATATAACTAAGGGAAATTATTAAGGCGTTAGTAGTGCACATTAGAGGAGGGGTGAGGATGTCCTCAAGGGAGTGCGGTACTAACTAAAATATGGAGAGCATGCATATTTACTTCTTACTACAAGTTAATCGTTTGCTAAATCTTTTTCAAATGTTTTGGGTACTATCCCTTGCTATAAAAACTTTTAAAAACCTTTTAGGTGTCTAGCCACAGGGACGCCAGGCTTGACTCATTCCAGGGGTCCGTTGCAGCAGCATGTGTGGATGTTGCGGGAGTTGGATAGACGCATCATTCTTTTCACTCTTAGTATCGAGATTTCCTATAAGTTATTCGAGCATGTCGTTCACAGTTTTATTTAGTACACATGTCAGACTTGTTGAGATTTATTACTTGTCTTTACTTTTGTTGGATTGTGTACCGATGGTTTATTTGGTCAGTTATTTAATTGTGATTGGTTGACTTGAGTTAATTGTTATTGTTATATGATTTTTGATTTCCGCATGAGTACTTAATTTAAGTTAATGAAGCATAAAAATTGGGACCAGTCTAATTTTCTCACTTAGGTGGTTAGTAATTAAAAAGGCGACAGTGATGCTAAGAATGAACTAACTGAGAGACCTATTTTAATTTAATTTAGGACTGATCATCCGGGGTTAATTAGGCGGGGTGATACCATATGTGACACCCCGCCTAATTAACCTCGGGGGTCGATCAATCGAAGGTCGACAATTTTTGGCAGTTCGTCCAGTTTGTATATATAAGGGAAAATAATTTTTAAATGTTTTCCTATGCCTTATGTAATGAGAAACCAACATGGGGGTATAATAAAATTAATTGTGAGGAAAATTTATTTGGGATTTGGAGGAAATTTATGTGTGAGACACTATGGTTAAATTTTGGGAGTGGTATTTCAAAATAATTAAATACGGATCGGGAGGGTCAGTCTAGGGATATTGGTTGGGCGATACCAAGACGTTAATTTTATTTAGAGTTAAGGCTAAATAATTTAGAGTCAGGAAATTTAGACTCGGGTATTATTTTATTTCGGGCCACGGGAGTAAGTCCGAATGTGTTGGTTAGAACGACACCAAAAGTAATTTAATTAATTAATGTGCGAATTAATTAATAATTAGAGTTGGACCATAAACTCATAATAATTTGAATAGGCTTGTGTTACGGACTTAGTACACAGTATAGCCGGGATAATCTTATGTTACGGACTTAGTACACGGTATAGCCAGGATAATTAATATATTAATATATATATATATATATATATATAGGTGTGCGGTAGTCTATATATCTGGTGTGTACATTAATATCAGGGGATAGATATTACTATTATATACTCTAGAGCTATATGGGGAGGTTGCGCGTAGTGGATGAACCCCCTAGCTTGAGGAGTAGGGCGAGTATATTCCCAGGTCATAGTGTCCATTATATGGGTGAAGGGCATCCCACTTTCAGGGAAGGAATATGACCGCCTCCAATTATATGTTTTTACCAAGTTAGTGAACGATTCTGACTTGGGTAACTAGGTTACGTGAATATACCTGGTGGGATAGCACTTTAGGGAATTTACACCCAGTGAGTTATTACTCGGGAGGATGTTAATATTAATTATTATTTCAGCATGTGTATGAATGTTGTAATATGGTTATACGTATATAATGGGGAAAATAATTATATACGGGTACAATTAATACAGGCTGTAAATTATATTACATATAATGGGTGTGAAAATTATATGAAATTTAAAAGGGAGAAACGATTAATTAAGTTAATGTTGATAATAACTTAGAAATCATAATTGTGACACACTCGGTTAGAGTTGGGTGGTTGCAAGGGGTTATATAAACTATCTAGTCATGAAATATATAACTAAGGGAAATTATTAATGCGTTAGTAGTGCACATTAGAGGAGGGTGAGGATGTCCTCAAGGGAGTGCCGTACTAACTAAAATATGAAGAGCATGCATATTTACTTCTTACTGCAAGTTATTCTTTTGCTAAATCTTTTTCAAATATTTTGGGTACTAACCCTTGCTATAAAAACTTTTAAAAACCTTTTAAGTGTCTAGCCACAGGGACGCCAGGCTTAACTCATTCCAGGGGTCCGTTGCAGCTACATGTGTGGATGTTGCGGGAGTTGGATAGACGCATCATTCTTTTCACTCTTAGTATCGAGATTTCCTATCAGTTATTCGAGTATGTCGCTCACAGTTTTATTTAGTACTCATGTCAGACTTGTTGAGATTTATTACTTGTCTTTACTTTTGTTGGATTGTGTACCAATGGTTTATTTGGTCAGATATTTAATTGTGATTGGTTGACTTGAGTTAATTGTTATTGTTATATGATTTTCATTTCTGCATGAGTATTTAATTTAAGTTAATGAAAGATAAAAATTGGGACCAGTCTAATTTTCTCACTTAGGTGGTTAGTAATTAAAAAGGCGACAGTGATGCTAAGAATGAACTAACAGAGAAACCTGTTCTAATTTAATTTAGGGCTGATCATCCGGGGTTAATTAGGCGGGGTGATACCATATGTGACACCCCACCTAATTAACCTCGGGGGTCGATCGATCGAAGGTCGACAATTCTTGGCAGTTCGTCCAGTTTGTATATATAAGGGAAAATAATTTTTAAATGTTTTCCTATGCCTTATGTAATGAGAAACCAACATGGGGGTATAATAAAATTAATTGTGAGGAAAATTTATTTGGGATTTGGAGGAAATTTATGTGTGAGACAATATGGTTAAATTTTGGGAATGGTATTTCAAAATAATTAAATACGGATCGAGAGGGTCAGTCCGGGGATATTGGTTGGGCGATACCAAGACGTTAATTTTATTTAGAGTGAAGGCTAAATAATTTAGAGTCGGGAAATTTAGACTCGGGTATTATTTTATTTCGAGCCACGGGAGTAAGTCCGAATGTGCTGGTTAAAACGACACCAAAAGTAATTTAATTAATTAATGTGCAAATTAATTAATAATTAGAGTTAGACCATAAACTCATAATAATTTGAATAGGCTTGTGTTACGGACTTAGTACACGGTATAGATGGGATAATTATTGTATATATATATATATATATATATATATATACGGTGTGCGGTAGTATATATATCTGGTGTGTACATTAATATCAGGGGATAGATATTACTATTATATACTCTAGAGCTATAGGGGGAGGATGTGCGTAGTGGATGAATCCCCTAGCTTGAGGAGTAGGGCGAGTATATTTCCAGGTCATAGCGTTCATTATATGGGTGAGGCGCATCTCATTTTAAGGGAAGGAATATTACCGCCTCCAATTATATATTTTTACCAAGTTAGTGAGCGATTCTGACTTGAGTAACTAGGTTACGTGAATATACCTAGTGGGATAACACTTTAGAGAATTTACACCCGGTGAGTTATTACTCGGGAGGATGTTAATATTAATTATTATTTCAGCATGTTTGTGAATGTTGTAATATGATTATACGTATATAAAGAGATAAATAATTATATACGGGTTCAATTAATAAATTCTGTAAATTGTATTACATATAATTGGTGTGAAAATTATATGAAATTAAAAAAGGAGAAAGGATTAATTAAGTTAATATTGGGAATAACTTAGAAATCATAATTGTGACACACTCGGTTAGAGTAGGGTGGTCGCAAGGGGTTATATAAATTATCTAGTCATGAAATATATAACTAAGGGAAATTATTAAGGCATTAGTAGGGCACATTAGAGGAGGGGTGAGGATGTCCTCAAGGGAGTGCGACACTAACTAAAATATGGAGAGCATGCATATTTACTTCTTACTGCAAGTTAATCATTTGCTAAATCTTTTCCAAATGTTTTGTGTACTAACCCTTGCTATAAAAACTTTTAAAAACCTTTCAGGTCTCCAGCCACAGGGATGCCAGGGTTGACTCATTCCAGGGGTCCATTGCTGCAGCATGTGTGGATGTTGTGGGAGTTGGGTAGACGCATCGTTCTTTTCACTCTTAGTATCGAGATTTCCTATCAATTATTCGAGCACGCCGCTAACAGTTTTATTCAGTACTTATGTCAGACTTGTTGAGATTTATTACTTGTCTTTAATTTTGTTGGATTGTGTACCAATGGTTTATTCGGTCAGTTATTTAATTGTGATTGTTTGACTTGAGTTAATTGTTATTGTTATATTATTTTGATTTCCGCATGAGTATTTAATTTATGTTAATGAAAGATAAAAATTGGCACCAGTCTAATTTTCTCACTTAGGTGGTTAATAATTAAAAAGGCGATAGTGATGCTAAGAATGAACCAACTGAGAAACCAGTTCTAATTTAATTTAGGACAGATCACCCGAGGTTAATTAGGCGGGGTGTAACAACTCGCGTAATTTTTGGGGTGTTTTAAAAAATGTAGAGGAGAAATAAATTTTTACATAAAATTATTTTTATTGCTCAAATATGTTGGTTATTATTTTTAAAGGCGAGAATTTCAAACGGTTTCGAAAACTGGGTTAAAACGGATTTTATATTTATTTTTAAATATTTTTCCTTATGGGCATTTTTTTAGGCGACCTGCCAGTTTTCCAGGGCGATCTATCGATCGACGCCTGGGGGTCGATCGATCGACCCCAATAGAAAACGTGCGCAGTAAGCAGTTTCTTTCGGAGTTTGATTTCTTTACAACTCTTATTCTCTGCCTTATAAAATAAGGTCATGGGTGACCCTTTTTGGTACAACTTTTCGGCTGCAAACATATTTTTAATTCCTCTCTTTTATAATCAAACAAGCCCTTTGATTTATGCATTCAACCTTAGGTTTTTGGAGGTGTTCTTGGGGCAGTTTTGAGGTTGTTCTTAGAGGTGTTTTTACTGATCTTTGAGAGAAGATTTTTGGCGGCTTTTTAAGCATTTATGGGCAGAATTATTGATGGTATCTTTTGGTGGTTTGAGGTATGGGGTTTTACACAATATGCTCCTAAATCTCGGGAGTGTTTATTCCGTCGAATTCTTATTAATTGAACTCATATTTTGAATTGTTAAATTCATAAGAATCTGAAAAATATTTGTGTAACACCCCGTAGTTTTGGTGCATTAAATATTTAATTAATTCAGAAATTCTAAATTACTAGTGTGTCGTAATTTTAAATGAATTAATTATGATAAAATATGTTTAAATATTAATCGGGGAGTAAATGTTTAATATTTAGGGGAATTTATTTACTAAGCGAATAGTAATAATTTATTTACGTCATTTCGAGTATTAATGACGGGGTATGCACTTATCTCAATCGGGAGTCGGTATGGACTAAAGGGGTGGGAGATAAGTATTTTTTAGAAATTAATTCAGATGCCAATTCTGAGTATACAAATGAGTCCGGATGGGCCGAGATAGTCGGAAAAGTGTACCCGGGGGTAGTAAACGGGTCACGGGGCATTTTTAGACATAGCCAGTCCCACACGGGGGCATTTGGGTCACTTGGGCTTGGCCCATTAGGCAAAAAATGGGATTTAGGTTAATTGTTAAATTAGAAGAAATAAGGAAATGACTGAGGTGAGTTTAGAAAAAGGCTAAGTGTGTTAAGGAACCCTAATAGTAGTTAAAGGCAGATTTGGGATCACTAGAGAGCCAACAAGAGTCATCTTCAACCTTGGAATTCATCTCCAAATCAGACACTACGAAACCTAAGGCAAGTGGATAACTTGCAATCGTATTGAATCTGTTTTTCAATTCATATTTATGTGATGGGATTTTGAAAACAATAATCTGATTTACAAATTTGAATGAGGATTCACGTAAAATCTAATATTTATAAGTTGATACATATCTGGTAGGATGATATCTGGATAATTAGAAACGAATTTGATGAAGGAATTTGGAGTGTAAATGGGTAAAGGGTTAAAGATGAATTTTTCCCCAAATTCAGAAATTGTAGTTAATGGACGAATTAATAATGTTGGTGGACATTCTGGAGGTCCCTAATAAGGTTTCTAACATGTATTAATGTTAAGAGGGCTTAAGGTTGCTGGTAGAGGAAACTAGGGTTTGGGAAAATTCGTCCATGGATGAATCTGTCTTCGCGAAGAAGTCGAAGACCTGCTCGATCGATTAATCGAAGGTCTGGGGTCGATCGATCGATGGTCGGCAGATTCTGGCAGTTCGCCCAGTTTTCCTTTATATGGAGAAAAATTTATTTTAATATTTTTCCATGTCTTAAATTGATGAGTAAGTAATACATGGGTTCAACAATCTAATTAATAGTGAATAAAATTAATTAGAATTTGAGGACGGCTTAGTGTGACACTATAATTTAGAAATTGATTGGGTTTTGGAAAACTTAAGTGTGACACACTAAGGCTGAATTTTTGGGAATTCTTTTCCAAAGAATTAAATATGGATATGGTGAACAAGTCCGAGAATAATGATTAAGAAATACCGAGATAAATTGTATTTAGATAAAGGCTAAATAATTTAAAGTCGGGGATTGAGACTCAGGTGATGTTAATTCGGGCTATGAAAGTAAGTCCGGATATATTGGTAAGGGTAATACCAAAATAAATTAATGTGAAAATTAATTCATAATTCGAATTAAGCTACAAACTCATTATAAAATGGAATAGGTTCGTGTTACGGACAGTACACCGTATAACCGATATATATATATATATATATATATACGGTGTGCGATAGTATATGTATATATATATGGGTGTGCTTTAATATCAGTGATAGATATTATTATTATTATTATTATTATTATTATTATTATTATTATTATTATTATTATTATTATTATTATTATTATTATTATTATTATTATATTCTCTAGTGCTATAGGGGGAGGTTGTGAGTAGTGGATGAATCCCCTAGCTTGAGAAGTAGGGCGAGTATAATCCCAGGTCATAGCGTCCGTTATATGGGTGAGGGGCATCTCACTTTCAGGAAAGAATACGACCGCCTCCAATATTTACGTAATAACTAAGTTAGGGAGAAATTCTGACTTGGGGTAACTGTGTCACAAGAGAAAAGGAAAAGGCAACCTGGCGAATCGATTCGCTAGGGGTGAATCGATTCGTCCGGTTCAGAAAGCCACATAAATGGCTAATTTTCTATAAACCCAAATTTTCCAAAATTTGATTTATACCTCTTCCAACCCTTAATCTTCAACCCCAACATGTTTTTAAACATCAAAACTCATCCTATATCTAATATTATCAATTTATATCCCTTAAACCCAATTATAAACTTCAATTTCAAGATTTAAGCCAAAAGTTAGGTTTTGATAAGTGTACCCAAAAATCCAATTCTTATATCCACAAATTATGAAATGAAATACACAAATGACTTATTTAGCTAGATTAAACACTTGCCTCGATTTGTAGAGGTTGGATCGTCCTCAATGTCGCGGTTGGGTCAGAAATCTCTAAGCTTTCTTCCTCTCTCTCTTCCTTTCTTCTTCTTTCTTTCTTCCTTTCTCTTTCTTTCTTTCTCTAAATGATATGGCTTGATCCGTAAGTGTTTAAATCCCTTAAAACAATAAACCCAGTTTTAAATGTTAATACACACTTTAAATGACTCGTTTACTCCAATTCGAGTCAAACTGAGTTAAAAATATTCCGGAGCCAAAATAAAACCTATTGACAGTCATTTTGACTATCTCGCCCCTTTCGGGATCGATGGTACCCTCAGAATCATCATCCGGAATACTTTGAAATGTTCTCTATTTTTGGACTTCAATTCCCAAATTTTAGAATTCTCCAATTTAATTAAATTTTATTTTCCCAAAAATTTAATTTCCCAGTCTAAAAAATCATGGGGTGTTACACTCACTCATAAGAAATGATTTTTGATCATAAAATGTTCTCACACACCTACCTAAATTTGGGGTGGATCATACACTAGAAGATATGAGCTTTGCAGAAGGTTAAGTAACGTTTTTTGGAGACCTTGGAGGCTAAAAAGGATTTCATCGTATTCAACCTTTGTCTCCTCATACGAATGACAACATGATTCATTATGGTATTGTATCCTTAAAACCCTAGGTTTAATCTTTAAACCTAGTTCTTGTTTTCTTTTCAATGCATGATTAATCAAAGATCTTTCGGGATGAAATTTTACCACGTTTTAAATTTCAATTCCAAATTTTTCTCCTAACAATTGGTATCAGATCCTCGATTGAGATTGATCATGTATCGAAAAGGTCCATGTTGTTCACAAAGAAACCCTACTTTTGACATATTTTGGGTAGGTGTATCGTTATGTATGCGTCCTTACTAGCATCCTTTTCTAGAGATTTAATGTATAAATCCCTTCCATCATGGTCACATATTTATTTTATATGATTAGATCCTACGGTGGTTTATCTTTTGTTATTTTTCGCTCCCAGTTTCGATATGGTTGCAATAATTAGGTTTTTGTAATTATTTCAAGATCAATGTATTTGGAGGAATTCGAAGAGAGTTATAATATTTCTTTATTATAAGATTCAAGTATTTACATGGGCTTGGGTGTTTGACAAAGTTTCATGGAGTTTGGGGATATTTTGACCTGGTTTCGGAGGTTCTTGCATGAGATTTTTGAAGGTGGAATAACTCTGTCCCCAACATAGTTGATCGATCGAACTATTTGTTTGATTGATAGACCTTTCCCTGGGAATTTTTTTTTATGAATCTTGATGCTGTTTTGATGCTTCTTACTCCGGTTTTTCATTCTGATCATTCCCAAATGTGAAACGGAGTTTTTACAGTCGTTTATTGCATGAAGAACTCATATATATAAAGATATATAATTTAAGGAGGTTTTTTGCTCATGAAGAAGTCTACTTCAAATGGGATTCTTGATCTTGAAGACTTTTACTTTAAGAAGGAGTCTAAGGCATGTTGGATATGGGCATGTTTGTCCTTATTATTTTATTTACTTATGGAATTATTTTTTTTATATTTTCAAGTATGTTTCTTTATTATTATGTTGCATAGTTTTGTGTGATAATTTAATTAATTAGGAAGACATGTTTTATGGAGAACATGGATTTAATTTTGAGAACGTCCTAGATCACCATTTTTCAGAAAAATCCATTTTATTTATACTTTTTCTAAATTGAATTAAATCAGGGTAATTAAATTTTAAGGTGCGAGTCAAATGTAGATTTCCAAATTTTATTTTTGGAAAATTCAAATAAATATTTTTGTTTTAAAAAAAATTAAAATGTGAGATCAAGATATTTATTTCACACAAGTAAATTTAGAAATTACAAAGATTTTAATTTAGTCTTTTAGAATTGAATGATTTGTTTTCATAACCCTCATGTTTTAAAATAGTAAGTGGGAGACGAGTTTCAACATAAATCCTATGGACTCCATTGGTCTTTTATTAATCAGATGTGATTAATTCTTCGCATAAATTATGCTGACCCCATAATGGATGGAATTAATCTGGGCATCAAGGAATCATTAAAAATCTTAAGTGATAGTTCCTAAAATTATAATATGAGTGAGTTTGAACCTCTAACTGGGAAACCATTATGAACGGGTTCTATTTCGAGGAGTGAACAAATAGTATATATAAGGGCAAATTTTTAATCGAGTCAATTTATAGTATTGGATTAATTCTGGACAAAACAATTTGAGTCATTGGATATATGTTCATGTTGTATCCTTCCAAGCCTATGATAAGTGTATGTTGAAGACGATGTAGTCAAGAAAAATTGAAGATATCATTGACAGTTTCCAGTGCCTTGTTTCTCGTCCTCGATAGTGTTTCATTTTCCGAAGGTCTCCAAAAGGTATGAATGCCTTTATATATATATATATATATATATATATATATATATATATATATATATATATATATATATATATATATATATATATATAGTAGCTTGGAAATTTTTTTGGGTGTTCTTTTTAAATAAACAACTTTGTATTTTTCTCCGAAAATATTTTTAAAACTTTTCATAAAAGTTTTGGATTTAAAAAGGAAATTTTATATTTTCTGAAAAGTCGTTCGATCGAACTTGGAATCTCGTTCAAACGAAATTCCCAGGTCATTCGAACAAACTTCTAACGAACTTGTGCATTTTTCTTCTGAATTTTAATTAGAAAGTCTTTGGAACAAAGTCGTTTGAACAAGGACGTTCGAACGAAATATCAAACGAGATATTTTCTAAATTCTCGTTCGAATGATCCTGCAAGCTGTATTCTCGTTCGAACGTAGTCATTCGAACGATCGTGCCAATTTTTGTGCAGTTTTGCTAGTTTTTGTCCCACTCGCCCACTACTTTTCCCACTTATATTTTCTGATTATCTAAGTGAGGGAATCACTTTTTGACACAACTTTTTCATTACCTCCAAGAGAAAGAGAGAAAAATATTTTTAAGAGAAAAAGTTCCATTTTGTGTTCAAGATTTTAAAGGATTAATTTATTCAAAAACACATAAGTTTACACCCAACATGTTTTTAGTTTAAATCCAAGTTCTTCCTTTATATATATACTTGCTTGGAGAGTTTTTGGCATAATGTTTTCATCTCTATACATTAGAGAGTGTTTGGGTTCCTTCTATACCCCCAAAAGGAGAGTTTGTGTTTGTTGCTATGGGCTCATACGGTAAAGACACCATGTGTGGATTAACAACGATCGAGCCCCATCAGTGTATTTTGAGACCACGGTGGAGTTCGTGGTTGTCGCTTAGGCGGAGGTTGAAGAGAGAAGGAGCGTCAAGTCTTGGATGGAGTCAAGTCGTTGTTGTAAGTTGCTCTTGTCGTGTCTTTTGTAAAAATACCATACTTAGTGGACTTGTAGGTAGGGCCGTCTGAGGTTTTTCCTGTTATGGGTTTTCCTCGTACATCGCGGCATAGTATTGTGTTTATTTTATCTTGCAAAAATCATCTAGATGCATTCTTAGGTTAATCAAGATAAAAATTGGTTTAAACACACAATTTTTTTAATTTGGTGCTAAGTTTAATTTTGGGTATGTTTGGTGTAATTAGTTCAAGTCGACATAAATTAATTTGGCTCTACACATGTTGGGTTGTTTAGCCTAACTTAGAACTTGAATTAATTTTTTTAATGAAAATTAAAATGTTGGTGTAGCTGAATTCCACTTTTAGTTAATTTAATTTTAATTTTGAAGAAATTATAATTAAAATTTTATAATTGTTAAAATTTGAAAAGAAATTTGAATTTGGAATATAATTGAACCATCTCAAAATTTGCAAGTTTAAAATTTGGGGGCATCTGTCTCTCTCAAGTGGTATCAGAGCTTATACATTAAAAAACCACTTTATTAGTATACAATTAGATACAACTTTTGATATCCTCCCCCACGAAGTCGCTGTCATTAGAAGTGGGACCAAAAGTCACCGTCTATTTATTATATTGGACATAGGGTCCTGAATTTTTCAGACAACATAATGAAATATGAAAATCTCCCTTTTTCAAGGTGGGATGATTTAAGCTACCCATGATAAATATCACCTTATAAAGGAACTAGGATGCCCGACAAATTAATTTTAAAATTTGGTGGTTGAGGGATGCCACTTAAAAATTTAATTGAATAATTCCCGTGTATTTAATTATAGAATTATTTTTTTCAATTTCATGATTATAAGATTTCAAAAATGAATTCAACCTTTTATCACTAGTTTTAGTCTTAAAGTGTATAGTGGAATAAGTTTCAAGGACTGAAAATGTAAGTGGACATTGTTCTGACTTAAAGGGATAATAAACTATTTTAATCCACAATTCTAATTAATATTTTAAAATTGTGGTGTGATTAACTCCTCGTGTTGGTTAGGATGCCCCCATAGATGGTTTTAATAAAAAAATATAGAATTTTAAAATATATGGTGATTCCTTTAAATTAATTATTTCATGTATTCAGTTCCCCCATAGGAAAGTTCTATATAGGCATATTTGATTTTAAATAACTGAACGATAAGAATTTGTAAAAACCTATGGTTGATTGATGATACTCAAGTAATAATCAATGGTTTTATCAATGGATTGAACAAAGGATTGTTTGGATTAGACATGGTGTGGAAACCCAATACTATTTCCTAATCCGAGAGTGAGTATCATCGATAACCAAATATTGGTGTTAGTTATTTGAGAAAAGCTTTACTTCTTTTGTAGAAGGGAATTATAAGGGTAAAGCTAAGTCTCATGTACAACAGTTTGGGTTAAGAAAGGTTCATATTCCTCAGTATTAGTGTAACAACCAAAAGGCATGTATTATCATTATAAGTAGTTAGATTTGTTAAGCAATGGTGTTCGAATTTTCATACTTTATAAGGAAAAGAACACGCTAATGTTTTTCCTTTAAAAGTATATGCGTGATTTATGGTCAGATCTACTGTAAACCTGGTATGTAGACTTGGGAACCACAAGTCAGGACTATAACTCATTGTAGAAGTTCCAGATAATCAAGAAATTACTTTAAAGAGGATGGTCCTAGTTATGGAAAATATAATAAGGCAGTATTACAAGCAGTTGGAAATTTTAATATAATCATGAGAACATAAAACTAATGTAGTTAAATTATTAATGTACTTGGGCTTTAAAAATGCTAGTTTCTATTTTTTAAATTAGTTTTGAATAGATATTTGATTGGTTTTATAAAATTGTTTTTTTAAAATTGGATATCTTTTATCTATTCTGGTAAATTGGGAAATAACTTATACATTATAAATTTGGTCAAACCAATATTTCTAAATACTGAATTGAATAATTTAATGGACAATCATTAAAGGGAAAGTTTCCTTGTAGAACCAAACGCAATATTGGTAATTATGCTTAAGTTATTTTGTTTTAAAAGGAATTCAAAGAATGGTTTAAAATATAAAATTTAGTTCATTGGAAGTGGAGGCACTTCTAGTCTTGAAAGGTAAAATGACCAAAGGGCCCCTTACGACCAAGAGCTAAAGAGCCAAAGATGTGCTGGAAATGGTTCACTTTGATTAGTATGATTCGATGACTATTTGATCAAGAAGTGGTTTTAAGTTCTTCATCGATTTCATTGATGATCACTTAAAGGTTTGAGTATATTTACCTTGTTCAACACAAGTCTCAAATCTTTGATTAGCTCAAAGTGCACAAGGCTAAGGTGGATCATAGGCGAGGTAAACTCATCTAAGTTCTAGGATCTGATCGTAGAGGTGTTTACCTCTTAGGTTAGTAAAAGGAATCATTTATCTAAGATTGGAATTTTATCCTAGTTATCTACACATGGTATTCCATTTTAAAATGGTGTAGAGAGAGAAAAGGAGGGAATAAGGCTCTTTTGGAAATGATAGGGTCCATGGTAGGTTATTCAAGACTATAACATTCTCATGGAGGTTTTATGTAAGAGACGAGAACATACATTTTAATTATGTTTCTTCTTAATCGGTCTCTTCAACTCCCGTTCGACATTGGAGTGGGATTAAGCTCATTCTAGCTCATTTTCAGATTTGGGGTGCCCGACACTCGTGCTATAGAAGGAGCCAAGGAAGTTAAAATTAAGGATAAAAGTATGTCTTTTTTGTTGGTTATCCAAAAGTTTACAAAGGTAGTTTATATCATACTCCTAAGTATGAGAAGGTCGTTAATTTCACCAATGACCGATTCTTGAAAGAGGATGATGTAGTAAACCAAGGGACCAAGTGTAAGTTGGGCTTGTAAAATAAAATGGAACATCATATTACCAATGTTGTTAGACTACCCGTACAATATAAAATACAATATGATATCAATGATACACTACCTTATCGTAATGGGAGCATTATCTATGATCCGGTACACGTGAAGACCTTTAAGTCAAGAGGTTAAAAGATAGATGGATGGAAAGGTGAAGACCTTTAAGTCAAGGCTTGAGAAAGGGTTTTCTCATAAATAAAAGGATTGATTATGAGCAAACCATCTCGCAGTAGCAATGCTAAAGTCTGTTGGGATAATTTGAATGTTAAGACTGCATTTTTGAACGATTGTCTTGATGAGTACATAAATAGATGTTGGTAAAAGCAAAGTGATGTAGGCTTATAAGATCCATTTTTAGATTTAAGCTAATATCAAGGTTATGGGTCATTTGGCTTGATCAAGTAATCAAGCTTTGTTTCTGATTAAAGCTCGAAAGTACTTGCTTGTATAGGAAGCATAAGAAAAATGTGGTGGTATTTCTACTACAATTTGTGGATAATGCTTGCCTAATCGGGAGCAAGGTGGGAGCATTATCACACACAGGAGTGTGGTTGTAATTATATTCGATATAAAGTACGTAAGACAAGCCATGCACATCCTTATGATCAAGATTTTGCTAGATTGATTGCAAAGGATGGCGGGCTTATCCCTAGTAGATTATATCAATATTGTACACATATAATTAACTTAAGGACTCGATGCAAAGAGTTTATTTTGAGGAATGGAATCATTATGTCCATCAATCAATATCTTAGGAAGCTTTATTAGAAGGAAGGAATGGGGAATATACCCAATACTTTGGCACTGGGCAACCTTAGGTATGCTAAGTTGTGTACTAAATCAAAATCTACTATGTCTTCAATATGGTCAATATATTTAATCTAACAATCTTATACTTTAGTGATAAAAAGACTAAGTTTTAGTAAGATAAGGATTCCATGATTTCTAACTCAAAATATGTGTTTACTTAAGGAGGTTGAGCTATAAGTTAGAGGAGTATGAAGCAATATTGGATTGATGATTCCACTAGGGAAGCCTAAGTTGTTTCCACTTTAGAGGCGATTAAAGAGGCTATATAGCTAGGTTACTTCCTAAGTAACGCTGACACCCCGCCAAATTAAATACCGGGAGATCACTGCTTTATTAAATTAAAATCAAGGTGAACAGTTGGTTCATTCTTAGCATCACTGTCGTAAAAATACTTTTCCAATTTAAACACCCTAATTAATTAAGCTAAGTGTCAAAACCATTATTAGACATTACTTTCCAAATTTTATTTAATTTTTTTTAATTATTTACAACAATTTAATATTAAAGAATCACACCACAATAATCCTGGGACATATAATCCAATTAATTTAAGCATTCAACAACTAAATCCCAACATTAAGAACTTAAAGTAAAACATCCAGACAGTAATAAATCCCAAAGTGACAATACTACAAATAATTGAATCACAATGTCCAATAAAACAACTGAATAATGGAAATGGGCGACATATGCCCAACTAAAAGAATATGCTAGGAGTGGAATCAAATAAATGAAGTCATCTAAGCTAGATGCCTGCAACTCCCACCTAACCTGCAGCACGTTCCTTCCAAAGGATCCTATGCAAGACGCCCCTGTGACTGGGCACCTGTAATATATACATAGATATACAAGAGAGAAAGAGAAATAGAAACGGGTCAGAGCTCGATAGTGTAAATGATTTAAAATTAGTTTAGCAAGTATTTAAAATGTTTATAGGCCAATGCAACAACATATTAGTACGACACTCTCTTGAGAAATTCTCACCTCTCTTCTAATGTGCACACCTATCGTACTAACCTTCCCAACGAATTAACTTATCTCATATCGCACTAAACTTCCTAATGGTTTAACTTACCTTAGGTTACTCGTAAGATTTTAAACTGAACAATGTAATTGTTTAAAAGGAAAATTTCATTTAGTAACAAAGCTCTCATTTTAACTTTATTTATTAATAAAGTTTCCCAGTGTCATATTATACTTCCCAAAACAAGTATTTCCAATTTGAGTCATTATACATGTCCTACTTACCGTAACACAGTAGGCGGTTCCAAATTTCAGAATTTCATATATATAATAAATACTCGTGTAATATATATATTCTAATAGCACCCCACAGAAAAATTATGGTGCGGGCATACTCTGCTATCCAATCCCCGTATCACTCGTACTAAGGGACATACAAGTTCGGAATCACTCTCGAACTGTATTAACACATACACACACAAAATTGAGGTGAAGCATAGATTCCAAGTCTCTAAGAGGCCAGTACATACCCTCACGTCTCTTAGGACCGTCTGACCATCGATCAGATAGCCTGTACCAAGGATATCTATCTTCTAGGGTACGAGTCAAAATCCCCCATAAAGGTCCCATCGAGATAAGACTGTCCCAATGCGGTAACCTCAGGGATAGCAAGTAGCGCGGGCATGATTTTCACATGTATATAATATATGCATACACACAGTCATATAAATATACTACTTTTATCATATCAATTTAGGTTCATCCCATAACCCGTAATCAAGACATTTATCCTGATTTTTTCATTATTAGTTATCACGGATAACGGTTCGTCTCTAACCTTAAATTCGAGGGATTTTTCCAACTTACTACGTAATACTCATGGACTCTATCCTCTCTAGTGAAAAATTCAGTAGATATTCATTTATGTTCCAACGTAACTATCTTACGCGTCTCTCCCTTTAATACATAGTTTCATCGTCCCTTATATGTAAGTATCCCAAAAATACAACTCTCGTCTTACATTAAAGGTCCTAAAATTATTCATATGTCCTACTGGTCTTCTTTATCTCCCAAAACATTTTAATAGGGGTGTCCAAGAATTATTTCTCATTAAATTGAATTCAACTAATTTAAAAAGGGGGAATTATGAGTCTGCCAGAAGGGGTCGATCGATCGAGGTCTGGGGCTCGATCGATCGAACCTTCAATCGATCGAAGCTCTTGGCTCGATAGATCGATCAAACTGGTATGGCGAATTCTGCAGTTAATCAGTTACGGGTTCTATCACATAACCTCCTCCAAATCCAAACTTTTCATTTCCAATCGCCCAGAAATTTGTACTACTAACATTATAATCTCATTTTATGTATCTTCTACGTAAAGCATGTAAATTTTCGTCACTAATCATGGATTTATAGGCAAAAACTTCATAAAGATCTCAAGAACCCTAGAGTTTCTTTAACATGGTTCTAATCCATCTTTTCCAGAATTTTCTTCTTCTAAAACATCATAACTTCGTGGTTTAATCCTCTACATGTGAAGGGGTTTCCAGAATAACATTCCAATCATTACTACATGCGATTTCCTATCTCAAATTTGGGTTTTCTTCCATAAACTCATCCTAATCAACCCTAGACTAACATGAGTGATGCATTAACGAAAATAAGCAAGATAAACACTTGCCTCAGATTTTCAAAATTCTGGTTTGATGACGAATTTGGTGTGGTTGCGTTCCCCGTCGCGCGATCTACGCATTGGTGGTGGTGGCGGTGCAAACAGATGGATTTTGGGCCTTGGATTGTTTTGAGAGCTCTCTCCTTACCTCTCCTATGGCCGTCACTTGTCTTTGGTTGTTTTAACCCTATAAGACAACCTTAGACATCTGATATACCCCTTGAAATTTCGTGGGTTTAATTACCCAAAAATGCAAAATGTCCAAAATGCCCTCTCGGGGTACTAATTAAGCCTAAAAATGCCCCGAGACCTAAACTAAACCCCCGGGTACACTTTTCTGACTATTTCAACCCTTATGGACACTTTGGCGCACTCAAAATGACCATACGAGCAACTTATAATATATTAACTTTTATTCATAAATATATAGTCCCGACGCGACACAGGCGCGTCCCGACTTAAATTTCCAAAATTGTCATTTTATTCACTCTTGACATTTAATATAACCAATATTATATATTAATTTTCTCATTAGTAATATTCAACAAATTTCCCATAATTCCTAACTCTCATCACGTTAATAATTATAACATAATTAATTTCCGGATTTATATTAAATAATTAATTCACATTAAATTTAATAAATCCCCAAATTAATATAGCATAAAAATACGGGGTATTACATACTTCTCCCATAATAATGGAATTTCGTCCCGAAATTCGAAATATAAGGCATACCTGGTAAGAATAAATCTAGGTATCTCTCGCGCATGTCTGCCTCGCTCTCCCAAGTGGATTCCTCCACATTATGATGCTCCGACTGGACCCGTACAAGTGGAACTATCTTCGACCTCAATCTCCTCTCGCTATGGTCTAGGATAGCCACGGGTCTCTCCTCGTAAGATCTGTCAGGCTGTAAGTCTATCTCATCCATCGCGATGTGAGTATGGACCATATCATCCCAAAGATATCGTCTCAACGACGAGATGTGGAATACATCGTGAATGCGATGTAAATGCTCTGGCAGTCCCAATTTGTATGCTACAGGCCCAATCCTCTCGATAATTGGAAATGGTCCCACATACCTCGGGGCCAATTTCCCTTTCTTCCCAAACCTCATCATTCCTTTCATAGGATATACACGTAGTAACACTTGATCCCCCACATCAAACTCCCAGAAGAACCTTTTCGCATCGGCGTAGCTTTTCTGCCTGTCCTGGGCTACTCGAATGCGACTCCTGATCATCTCAATCCTCGCGGAGGTTTCCTGAATTACCTCTGGTCCTAGAAACTTGTTATCCCCCACCTCAAGCCAATAAGTTGGGGAACGACAAGGCCTTCCATACAAAGCCTCAAATGGATCCATGGCAATCGTGAACTGATAAGAGTTATTATAAGCAAACTCTACCAGTGGAAGGTGTGGCTCCCAACCTCCTCCAAAATCAAGAGTACACATGCGTAGCATATCCTCCAACATCTGATTAGTACGCTCTGTCTGTCCATCTATTTGTGGGTGATAAGATGAACTCAACCTCAACTCAGTACCCATAGCCTCCTGAAAGCTCTCCCAGAAACACAACATGAA
Source organism: Sambucus nigra (assembly GCA_949130495.1). NCBI lineage: Eukaryota > Viridiplantae > Streptophyta > Magnoliopsida > Dipsacales > Adoxaceae > Sambucus > Sambucus nigra. Next base: position 226,227,436 of record OX422222.1, on the reverse strand, counting down.
AATCTTGTCTCTATCTGACACTATATTCAGGGGCACCCCATGTAATCTGACAATCTCAGCAATGAACAACTTAGCATACAGACCCGTCGTATAGTCTGTCCGCACCGAAAGAAAATGAGCCACCTTGGTCAAACGATCTACAATCACCCAGATAGAGTCGTGGCCCCGCTGTGATGTAGGTAACCCTGTAATAAAATCCATGGAAATACTCTCCCACTTCCACGCGGGTACTTCCAATGGCTGAAGCAACCCTGACGGTTTCTGATGGTCCACCTTTACCAGCTAGCAGGTAGAACACTTGGGCACGAACTCAGCAATGTCCTTATTCATCCCACTCCACTAGTATTGCCTCCTCATATCGTGGTACATCTTATCTCCTCCAGGATGTACCGCAAATCAGGACCCGTGAGACTGGGTCATCACTCCATGACGTAGTTCTGATCCTTCTGGAGCCACCAATCTCCCATTAAACCTCAAACCCCCATCAAAACTAACAGAATAGGACTCAGCACCCTCAGCTAAGAGTCGTACAATCTGCTCCTGGCAAAACGGGTCTGCGGTCTGTGCCTGTATCACCCTCGTAATAATCTCGAGTGTCACTGTCATAACAGATATGAAGGAACGGGCTACTGCGTCCTGGTGGCCTAACTCCTTCCACTTTGCTTTTTAGACGTCTGCTACCTCGTCTATCGGTCTACGGCTCAACGCATCAGCAACTAAATTGGCCTTCCCCGGATGGTACTGTATGTCGAACTGATAGTCATTCACAAACTCTAACCATATGTGCTGACGCATATTCAGCTCTCGCTGAGTGAAGAGGTACTGCGGTGACTTGTGGTCAGTGAATAAGCGGAATTTCTCTCCCAATAAATAGTGTCTCCATATCCTCAATGCAAAAATGACCGCTGCTAACTCCAGGTCGTGGGTGGGGTAATTCTTCTCATGCGGCTTAAGCTTGCGGGAGGCAAAAGTTATAGCCTTCTCTTCCTACTGAAGTACTCCCCTAAGTCCCCGTAAAGAGGCATCGGTGTAAACCAGGTAATCCACACCCGGCTTCGGTAAAGAAAGGACTGGTGCTGAAGTAAGCTTGTCTTTCAGCTCGTCGAAAGCCAATTGGCAAGCAACATCCCAAAAATATGGAACCCCTTTGCGAGTCAGGTTCATCCATGGACCCGCTATTTTAGAAAATCTCCGAATGAATCTCCTGTAATATCCGGCTAACTCCAAGAAACTTCGCACTTTTATCGGTGTCGTGGGCTGTCCCCACTCCCTTACCGCTGACACTTTACTCGGGTCAACTGCTATCCCCTTTTCAGAAAAAAAATGCCCCAGGAACTGTACTTCTCGCACCAGAATCCGCACTTCTCGTACTCAGCATACAACTGATGCTCACATAGAGTCTGAAGAACCTGTCTCAAGTGCTCGTCATGCTCTTCCTCAGAGTGTGAATATATCAAAATGTCATCTATGAAGACGATGACAAACTGATCCAAGAACTCTCTGAACACACGATTCATTAAGTCCATGAACACGGCTAGAGAATTTGTGAGGCCAAATGGCATCACCTTGAACTCATAGGACCCATATCTCGTCAAGAAATCAGTCTTTGAAACATCCTTCTCCCTAATACGTAGCTGATAGTACCCCGGCCTCATATCTATCTTCGAAAAGAAAGTTGCTCCCCTCAGCTGGTCGAACAGATCATCGATTCGAGGCAACATATACTTATTTCGTATCGTGACCTTGTACAACTCCCGGTAGTCCACACATAGCCTCAGTGACCCATCAATCTTCTTCACAAACAAGACTGGAGCGCCCCAAGGTGAGGTACTCCTGCAAATGGAGCCGTAACCTAACAGCTGCTCTATCTGATCTCGTAGCTTTCGCATCTCCGCCGGAGCCATACGGTATGGAGAGCGTGCTATAGGTCTAGTATCTGGTAATAAGTCTATGACAAAGTCTATCTCTCGACTGGGGGTAGGCCTGGTATCTCCTGAAATACATCGAAATACTCATGAACAACTTGAATCGAGTCTAAGGGAATCACAACCTCCTTAGAGGTATCCTCCTCTATGTAATACAAATGAGCGGTCGAGCCTCCCTCTGGGCGAGGCATCGCCACTACAAACATCTCTTGCCCTGGAATAGCAAAGACAATACTCCCACCAAAACAATCAGTCATGTCTCTGTAAGCTGCGAGCCAATCCATACCGATAATAACATCATGTTCATGCATATCTAAGACTAACATGTATGCAGGTAATACCAAGCTACCAATATCTACCCCCACATCCCGGCATATAAAGAAAATAAGCGATCCATTCCCCAGTAGTGAGTCTACACACGTCACAGTGCCCTCTGCTGTGGCTAACAACCCTAAGGCCTTCGCAAAATACGTAGCTATAAAACAATGCGTCGCCCCAGTATCAAACAAAACTCAACCCATGGTACCATGGATAGGAAACATACCCTCAATCGCGGGTGGTGCCTATGGAGCTGCTGCCTGGTGGACGTTATAAACACGTCCATACTGTAACTGCCCCTGCTGCACTGGAGCTGCTGGAACGGCTGGTAGGGCTGGCACCTAGGCTGTTGCTGGGAGGGCAGCTGGAAAAAGTGGCCTCTGTGGTTCATTACGGGCACCCTGCTGCTGTGGGGCCCTCTCTCCCTTTGGACAATCCTGGCGTCTATGACCATGCTTACTGCACCCAAAACATCGGCCTCTGAAGTTACCTCCCCTCTGACCCTGCTGACCACGGCCCTGCTGATTAGGCTGGCCCTGCCTATAACCCCCAAATCCCTGCCTAGAATCACCTGAACGAAATCTCTTAGCAGGGTCCCCCTGATGGGAACTCTGCTCGTGCTGACGAGTCTGTCCTTGAGATGTCGGTGCTCCACTAGCACCACTACCCCCGGTCCTGCCCTGCTGGCCAGACTCTCCTGCTCTTATGCCTCCCTGCAGATGGAAGCGGTGATCCTGGAAATGTAGTAAAGAAGCATTGAGTACATCAGTGAAAGTACTCAGAGACAGATTCCCTATAAGGTGCTAACGAATCCTTCAAGCTAACCCGTCCACAAACAGCATTATCTTCTTGCCCTCGGTGGGTGCCTCATCTGGCACTATAGTGAGAAGTCTCGTGAACTCCTCCTCATACTCGGCAACGGTAGAATTCTCCTGCTTCAAGTTAAGTAGTTTCTTCCTCATCTCAGTCTGCACGACGGGTGGAAAGTACTTGCGGTCAAACCGCTCCCAAAATGACTGAATCGGGATCGTGTCCCTCTCCTCCAAGGTTATAGTGGACTCCCACCACTGCAAAGCGGCCCCCACCAGCTTAAAGGAAGCCAACAACTGTTTCTACACGTCTGTGCACTCATACATAGGAAGATGCCGCTGGATATCTTTCTTCCATTGGTTGATGATGATGATATCTGAACTACCAAAGAACTCAGGGGGATGCGCCTTCTGAAAGGCATCCGTAACCCGCTCCCATGCAGATGGAAGTTGTGCAGGTACTGGCGCCACTGCCTAAAGCTGGGGTGGAGCCTGCTGAACCACCACTAGCGCGGCATTCACCGCCTGAGCAACAATAGCGGCTACCTCATTAGCATTCGTAGTACCCTGTGCCGGAGCTGCTGGCTGCTCGGCTTGGGCACGCCTATCCTTTGGTGCACGTCTCAGAGGCATCTAAAACGTGAAGAAATTCATTAGTCTACAGTTAATATAAAATCTCAAATAGCTGAAGACGTAAACGTAAAAACAGGAATACAACAATCCTAAAATAGGGCTCTATAGCAAAAAATGTTAAGCTGAAAGCGAAATAAGCCGTACAGATCCTAAGGACACTAGAACCTGATGCTCTGATACCACCTGTGACACACCACCTAATTAAATACCGGGAGATCACTCCTTTATTAAATTAAAATCAAGGTGAACAGTTGGTTCATTCTTAGCATCACTGTCGTAAAAATACTTTTCCAATTTAAACACCCTAATTAATTAAGCTAAGTGTCAAAACCATTATTAAACATTACTTTCCAATTTTTTTTTAATTATTTACAATAATTTAATATTAAAGAATCATACCACAATAATCCTAGGACATATAATCCAAATAATTTAAACATTCAACAACTAAATCCCAACATTAAGAACTTAAAGTAAAACATCCAGACAGTAATCAATCCCAAAGTGACAGTACTAGAAATAACTGAATCACAATGTCCAATAAAACAACAGAATAATGGAAACGGGTGACACATGGCCAGCTAAATGAATATGCTAGGAGTGGAATCAAATAAATGAAGTCGTCTAAACAAGATGCCTGCAACTCCCACCTAACCTGCAGCACGTTCCTTCCAAAGGATCCTATGCAAGACGCCCCTGTGGATGGGCACCTGTAATATATACATATATATACAAGAGAGAAAGAGAAATAGAAACGGGTCAGAGCCCAATAGTGTAAATGATTTAAAATTTGTTTAGCAAGTATTTAAAATGTTTACAGGCCAATGAAACAACATATTAGTATGACACTCTCTTGAGAAATTCTCACCTCTCTTCTAATGTGCACACCTATCGTACTAACCTTCCCAACGAATTATCTTATCTCATATCGCACTAAACTTCCCAATGGTTTAACTTACCTTAGGTTACTCGTAAGATTTAAAACTGAACAATGTAATTGTTTAAAAGGAAAATTTCATTTAGTAACAAAGCTCTCATTTTAACTTTATTTATTAATAAAGTTTCCCAGTGTCATATTATACTTCCCAAAACAAGTATTTCCAATTTGAGTCATTATACATGTCCTACTTACCGTAACACAGTAGGCGGTTCCAAATTTCAGAATTTCATATATATATTAAATACTCGTATAATATATATATTCTAACAGCACCCCACATAAAAATTAAGGTGCGGGCATACTCTTCTATCCAATCCCCGTATCACTCGTTTTAAGGGAAATACAAGTTCAGAATCACTCTCGAACTGTAATAACACATACACAAACAATATTGAGGCGAAGCATAGATTCCAAGTATCTAAAAGGTCAGTACATACCCTCACGTCTCTTAGGACTGTCTGACCATCGATCAGATAGCCTGTACCAAGGATATCTAACTTCTAGGGTACGAGTCAATATCCCCTATAAGGGTCCCATTGAGACAAGACTGTCCCAGCGCGGTAACCTCAGGGATAGCAAGTAGCGCGGGCATGATTTTCACATGTATATAATATATGCATACACACAGTCATAAATATACTACTTTTATCATATCAATTTAGGTTCATCCCATAACTCGTAATCACGACATTTATCCTTATTTTTCCATTATTAGTTATCATGTATAACACTTCGTCTCTAACCTTAAATTCGAGGGATTTTTCCAACTTACTTCGTAATACTCAAGGACTCTATCCACTCTAGTGAAAAATTCAGTAGATATTCATTTATGTTCCAAAGTAACTATCTTACGCGTCTCTCCCTTTAATACATAGTTTCATCATCCCTTATATGTAAGTATCCCAAAAATACAACTCTCGTCTTACATTAAAGATCCTAAAATTATTCATATGTCCTACTGGTCTTCTTTATCTCCCAAAACATTTTAATAAGGGTGTCCAAGAATTATTTCTCATTAAATTGAATTCAACTAATTTAAAAAGGGGGAATTATGAGTCTGCTAGAAGGGGTCGATCGATCGAGGTCTGGGGCTCGATCGATCGAACCTTCGATAGATCGAAGCTCTTGGCTCGATCGATCGATCAAACAGGTATGACGAATTCTACAGTTAATCAATTACGGGTTCTATCACATAACCTCCTCCAAATCCAAACTTTTCATTCCCAATCGCCCAGAAATTTGTACTACTAACATTATAATCTCATTTTATGTATCTTCTACGTAAAGCATGTAAATTTTCGTCACTAATCATGGATTTATAAGCAAAAACTTCATAAAGATCTCAAGAACCCTAGAGTTTCTTTAACATGGTTCTAATCCATCTTTTCCAGAATTTTCTTCTTCTAAAACATCATAACTTCGTGGTTTAATCCTCTACATGTGAAGGGGTTTCCAGAATAACATTCCAATCATTACTACATGCGATTTCCTATCTCAAATTTGGGTTTTCTTCCATAAAGTCATCCTAATCATCCCTAGACTAACATGAGTGATGCATTAACGAAAATAAGCAAGATAAACACTTGCCTCAGATTTTCAAAATTCTGGTTTGATGACGAATTTGGTGTGGTTGTGTTCCCCGTCGCACGATCTACGCGTTGGTGGTGGTGGCAGTGCAAACGGATGGATTTTGGGCCTTGGATTGCTTTGAGAGCTCTCTCCTTCCCTTTCCTATGGACGTCACTTGTCTTTGGTTGTTTTAACCCTAGAAGACAACCTTAGACATCTGATATACCCCTTGAAACTTCGTGGGTTTAATTACCCAAAAATGCAAAATGTCCTAAATGCTCTCCGGGGGTACTAATTAAGCCTAAAAATGCTCCGAGACCCAAGCTAAACCCCCGAGTACACTTTTCTGACTATCTCGACCCTTCCGGACACTTAGGCACACTCAAAATGAACATACGAGAAACTTATAATATATTCACTTTTATTCATAAATATTTAGTCCCGACGCGACACGGGCGCATCCCGACTTAAATTTCCAAAATTGTCATTTTATTCACTCGTGACATTTAATATAACCAATATTATATATTACTTTGCTCGTTAGTAATATTCAAAAAATTTCCCATAACTACTAACTCTCACCACGTTAATAATTATAACATAATTAATTTCCGGATTTATATTAAATAATTAATTCACATTAAATTTAATAAATCCCCAAATTAATATAGCATAAAAATACGGGGTATTACAGTAACTTGGGTGAGGTTCCTTCTAGCGCAGTTAACTAATACACTTTTCATTGTAAATAACTATATGATTTCAAGTTCGAGAGAACCTATAACCCATAAGAGGGTTAATTACATTAAGGGTAGGTTTCACCTAGTCCCGGAGATTGAAGAAGATAGTGATAAGTTTATCATACGGTTGTATCGGATAATGCCCGATTAGTCATTCTACAAATATGTAATGAAATACCGTGTAGATGGGTTTGGGAGTTAAATACACGACACCAAGACTAAGTGTGAGATTGTTGGGATTTTATTCTTAAAACCATGTATGACGGCTATGTTTAAGTAAAAGTGTGTCATTTAAATTTGAAATAAGAATTATGGTTGCAATAATTCCTTATATTTTGTTTAAATATATTGTAGGCATGCCAGTCAATAGAGATTAATAGGAATTTCAGTGATTCATATTTGGTTGATCACTAGGAGATTAGAATTTCGGTTCTATCACTATTGAGACCTTCGCAACCTAAATAGGGAGTTGACATTCTATCAAAATGGTTGTGATGAAATCCTATTAGTTTATCTCAAACTATAGGAACCTATATGATGGTTCAAGAACTCTTATGATAATTAAATAGAGGATTGTGATCAATATATCCCAAGAATGTATTGAACATGACCATCCACGGGATTTGAGTTTAAGGGCGGTCTTGATTAGACTCAGACAATCTCACACCTCTTGAAAAAGGTGCATAGTGTGACACCCCGACTAATTAAATACCGGGTAGCTACTCCTTTATTAAATTAATTCAAAATGCCAAGTTGGCTCAGTTAATAGCATCACTGTCGAAAACATTTTATTATTACTAACCACCTAGTATTTAAAAAGTAAGTTGCCAAATTTTAATTTAAGTCTGATTAACATGCAACAAGTGAAATGAAGAAATAAATAACACTATTCACCATACTGAAGTAAAACGAATAACCATCACAATAGAGTAAATAAAGTCTGGAGGAAAACTCCTCACTACAAATCTCACAACTGATAAGTAAAACGAATACTGAAACAATACATGCTAAAGTCTGAAAACTGAAATGTAAAAGATGTCTAATAGAAATGGGCAACATGCCCTACAACTGATAGATAGTGACTCTGGAATCCAAAAGATGGAAGCGTCTATAAGCAAAGTCCCTGTAGCTTCCACAAGCAGCTACAGCTCGTCACCTGAATGAGTATCCTATGCTTGGTGTCCTTGTGGCTGGGCACCTAAAATGGTTTTACAAGAAAAAGATTTGAAAAGCAAACGGGTCAGAGCCCGAATGTGGAGTTATATTTTAAAACCTGCAAGTGCTTTAAAAACATTTAAAACATTAAATGCAAAGTACATGTTAGGACGTACACTCACATGAGATTCTCACCTCTCATCTAACTGTGCACTCCTAACGTAAGTACCTATCTACAATGATATAAACCACTAGCTAAGTGACATGATAACTAGCTAGACTGTAATAGTTTCTACCCTTATTACCCGGTTCTATTAACATATAACGCTCGTAATTAGATAGGGATTTAATGTAAACTCATATGCTAAAAATGCAATATATATTTCTCTATCAGCTAACTCGAAACAATACCGTAATTATATTCACAACAATAACGTGAAGGTTCCCATTAATTAAGAGTATTTTAATCACATCGTAAATATACAATATAAGCACCCCGAGAACTAAACTGTGGTGTACATATACTCTGCTATCCATCCCGTTACATCACGTACATAAGGATTACATATTCCGAATCTCTCAGGAATAGTTCACCGATAACAACATCACAAATAATGGAGGCGAACACAGTCACCATCACGTGGGTTACGCACATACCTACGCTCCCACGATCAGCGAACTTATTAATATCTCAATAAGTCTTTCTATGACCTATGTTCATCGAGGTACCAGTCTATATCCCCCCCGTAGGCACACAAGGATTAGAGGGTCCTAAGAGAACGCAACCTCCCGTGATAGCAAGTATGGTAGGTATGTCATACACACAATCCATATACCAATACTAAGTAAACACACATCTTAGTAATATTGTATTTTAATCGTAGTACACATCGCATTCTCGTACTAACTATAATTATCACACTTTGTACTATTCCGGTTTGTAATTATACGCGCCATAATTCATCCTCACGTCGTAGTAGACACTCACGTCTCACCCAAACGGTTCATTCTAATTTAACTCTCTTGTATATAATTTCCTTCTCATATATACCCAAATGTCCCAAACCTATCACTACGTCATCATTGGAAGGTTAACTATCTCCTCGAACAAGTTTACGGGACTCCAAAATTCAAAACAGTTCAAAATAGCCCAAACTGTCAACTCGTTAGAATTCTCGTTCGAACGAGTGTTCGAACGAGATTCCAGTTCATTCGAACGAACTGCACCTTCTAACGATATCTCGTTCGAACGGGATATCTAACGAAACTACCCTTCGTTATAAGAGACTGGTCAACTCGTTAGAAGCTCGTTCGAACGAGCTCGTTCGAACGACCTGGGGACTGCTTCTAACGACTGGCCAGTTTCGGCCCAGATTTTTCCAAATACGTTTTTCATCATTTTTACTCCTCAAATCACCTCTAAAATTTATCCCAACGATTGTTTTAAAGTATCTAAACAATCCTAAACATAATATAACCACATCCTATCACGTTTTTATGGATTAATTCACCCTAATCATCAATCAATTTACAAATACTTAAACTTTTCCCCAATTCATTCATGAACATGAACCCTAGAATTTGGAACCCTCAATTCATCAAATTTAATCCGTTTTTCTTTCACCCAATCATGTATTAACATCAGATTAATCGTCTCCAAACTATTCTACATGCCATTTATCCTCAATGTTCAGAACCTAAGTCCAATTAATCATGGGTTTTCATTCATCTTCCAATAACAATTATAAATCTTCAATTTTCTAACATGGAAAGAACATTTTCTGAAGTTAAACATAATTAAACCACTTGCCTTGTTTGTTTCCGGATTTGGTGTTGATTTGGTGAAGAATCTCTGCAGAATTTTCTCTCTTTCTCTCCTTCTCCAAGCTCCTTCTCCAATGGTGGCTTAAGGTGGTTAGGGTTTGTTTTGGGGAAAGTTGTAAACCTAAAGATAACCTCCGTAGCTTAATGGTTTAATATAGGATGGTTAGTGGGCTTTGTGGGTTTAATCCACATCAGATTTACATCTCAAATTTTCGTCACTTTTAATTCCTAAAAATGTAAAATTACCAAAATACCCTTTAAGTTGCCGGTATGGCCTAAAAATACCCCGGGACCCAAACTATACCCCCGGCTAGTGTTTTCTGACTATCTCGACCCTTCCGGATGCATTGGTGCACTCAAAACGACCATACGGATTATAGATTTTAAATTCACTTTTATTATCAAAATATTATACCGTGACGCGGCGGTCCCACGCGTCTCAAGAAAATTTCTAAAATGCCGTATATAAATCTCACGACAAATTTTATAATATCAAGTTCATATATAATCATATATGCACAAAATCAAATACCAACTCACATCTCGTAAGTATTTATAACCCGGATTAATTTCCAATTAATACGCATTTAATTAATTAATCCCAAAAATAAATATAGTCAAAAGTACGGGGTATTACATACTTCCCCCCTAATAATTGAATTTCGTCCCGAAATTCGAAACTAGAAAGTACCTGCTAAAAACAGCTCTGGATAACGCTCGCGCATCTCATGCTCGCACTCCCATGTGGACTCCTCGACATTGTGATGTCGCCACTGAACACGCATTAACGGGACTATCTTTGACCGCAGTTTCCTCTCGCTTCGGTCCAAAATAGCAATCGGCCCCTCCTCGTAGGAGCTATCCGGCTGGAGATCGATGTCCTCCAGAGCAATGTGAGAATGAGCTAAATCATCTCTAAGGTATTTCCTCAACGAGGAAATATGGAACACGTCGTGAATCCGATGCAAATGCTCTGGTAGCCCGAGTCTATACGCAACCGGTCCGATCCGCTCAATAATAGGAAACGGCCCCACATACCTCGGTGCCAACTTTCCCTTCTTCCCGAATCGCATAATCCCCTTCATAGGAGATACCCTGAGCAAAACCTGGTCCCCCACTTGGAACTCCCTGAAAAATCTCTTCGCATCAGCATAACTCTTCTGCCTGTCTTGAGCTACCCGAATGCGATTCCGAATCAACTCAATCCTTGCCGAAGTATCCTAAATCACTTCCGGCCCAAGTAGTTTGTTGTCCCCCACCTCCAACCAACATGCTGGGGAACGACAAGGCCTACCGTACAATGCCTCAAACGGAGCCATGCCAATCGTGAACTGATAGGAGTTGTTGTACGCAAACTCCACCAGTGGAAGGTACTGCTCCCATCCACCCCCGAAGTCAATAATGCACATGCGTAGCATGTCCTCCAATATCTGGTTGGTGCGCTCTATCTGGCCATCGGTCTGCGAATGATAAGCCATACTCAACCGCAATTCCGTGCCCATGGCCTCCTGGAAACTCTCCCAAAACCTCGACACAAATATCTTGTCTCTGTCAGACACGATATTTAGGGGCACACCGTGAAGTCTCAGAATCTCTGAAATGAAGAGCTGGGCATACTGTCCCGTAGTGTAGTCAGTCCTTACGGGTAAGAAGTGAGCGACCTTGGACAACCTGTCCACAATTACCCAAACGGAGTCGTGACCCCTCTGCGACGTAGGCAACCCCGTGATAAAGTCCATGGATATGCTTTCCCACATCCACACCGGGACCTCCAATGGTTGTAGCAATCCTGCCGGTCTCTGGTGATCCACTTTTACGAGCTGACAAGTGGCACATTTCGAGACAAACTCAGCGATATCTTTCTTCATACCGCTCCACCAATACTGCCGTCTCATGTCTTGGTACATTTTGTCCCCTCCGGGATGTACCGCGAACCATGAGCCGTGCGACTCTGCCATCACATCGTGCCGCAATTCTTCCCCTTCCGGAACCACCAATCTCCCATTGAAGCGTAATCCCCCGTCTGAGCTAATGGTATAGGACTCGGCTCCCTCTGCTAGTAATCGAACTATCTGCTCCTGACAGAATGAGTCATTAGCCTGTGCCCGTACGACCTTCGTGACAATCTTCGGTGTAACGGTCATCACAGACATGAAAGATCGGGCCACTGCATCCTGGTGTCCCAATTCCTTCCACGTTGCCTTTCACACCTCTACCACCTCATCTGCTGGCCTACGGCTCAACGCGTCTGCTACCACGTTAGCCTTACCCGGGTGGTACTGGATGTCGAACTGGTAGTCTTTCACAAACTCAAGCCACCTACGTTGCCGCATATTCAACTATTTCTGCATGAACAGGTACTGTAGGGACTTGTGGTCCATGAACAGTTGGAACCTCTCCCCCAAAAGATAGTGCCTCCAAATCCGTAGGGCAAATACTACTGCTGCCAACTCCAAATCATGCGTGGGGTAATTCTTCTCATGAGGCTTAAGCTTACGGGAAGCATAAGCTATGGCCTGTCTCTCCTGCTGTAATACACCTCCCAGTCCTTGCAAAGACGCATCGGTGTAAACCAAATACTCAACTCCCGGTCTCGGCAATGCTAACACAGGTGCTGAGGTCAATTTGTCCTTCAATTCATCGAATGCCAACTGACAGGCATCACTCCAGATGTAGGGCACACCCTTACGAGTCAAATGTGTCAAAGGACCTGCTATCTCCGAGAAACCTCGAATAAACCTCCTGTAGTATCCTGCTAAACCCAAGAAACTATGAGTCTCCGTTGGTGTCGTGGGCTGTCCCCATTCCCTTACCGCTGACACCTTCCCCGGATCAACAGATATTCCCCGGTCGGAAATGATATGCCCCAGAAACTGGACTTCCTTCAGCCAAAACCCGCACTTCTCATATTTTGCATACAACTCGTTCTGACGAAGTGTCTACAAAACCTGCCTCAAATGCTCGGCGTGCTCCTCCTCTGTCTGAGAGTAAACCAGAATGTCATCAATGAAGACAATGACAAACTGATCTAGGAAATCCCTGAACACTCTGTTCATCAAGTCCATAAACACTGCTGGAGCGTTGGTCAAGCCGAAAGGCATAACCCGAAACTCGTAAGAACCATATCTCGACAAGAACGCAGTCTTCGAGACATCCTCCTCCCTGATACGCAACTGATGGTATCCCGATCTCAAATCAATCTTCGAGAAGAAAGAAGCTCCTCTCAACTGGTCGAATAAGTCATCGATTCGAGGCAACGGATACTTATTCCGTATCGTGACCTTATTCAACTCTCGGTAGTCCACACACAATCTCAGTGAACCGTCCCTCTTCTTCACAAACAAAACTGGAGCGCCCCAAGGTGAGGTACTCCTGCGAATAAAGCCCTGCCCTAACAGCTTCTCTATCTGATCCTGTAGCTCCCTCATCTCAGCTGGAGCCATACGGTACGGTGCACGTGCTATAGGTCTTGTACCCGGTAGCAAATCTATAACGAAGTCTATCTCTCGACTGGGTGGTAAGCCTGGTATCTCCTGAAACACATCCGAATACTCCCTGACAACCGGGATCGAATCCAAAGGAATCACAACCTCCTTAGAGGTATCCTCCTCAATGTAATACAGATGAGCGGTCGATCCTCCCTCTGGGCGAGGCATCGCCACTACAAACATCTCTTGCCCCGGAATGGCAAAAACAATGCCCCCGCTGAAGCAATCAATCATGGCCCTATATGCTACGAGCCAATCCATACCGATGATCACATCGTGAACATGCATGTCTAACACTAACATGTCTGCAGGCAATACCAAACCACCAATCTCTACCCCCACTCCCCGGCATATAAAGAAAATAAGTGACCCACTCCCCAATGGTGAGTCGACACACGTCACTGTGCTCTCTGTCGTAGCTAACAATCCTAAAACTTTCACGAAGTGTGTAGCTATAAAACAATGTGTAGCACCCGTATCAAATAACACCCGACCCATAGTGCCATGGATAGGAAACGTACCCTCGATCACGGGCGGTGCCTTTGGAACTGCAGCCTGGTGGACGTTGTAGACACGTCCATACTATAGCTTCCCCTGCTGAGCTGGGACTGCTGGAATGGGTGGCAATGCTGCCATCTGTGGCGGTGCGGGAAGAGCGGTGGGAAACATAGGTCTCTGTGGCTCCTGGCGAGCACCCTGCTGCTGCTGCTGTGGGGCCCTGCCCCTATTAGGACAATCCTGCTTCTTATGGCCAGTCTTGCCACAAACAAAGCACTTCCTTGGGAAGTTCCCTCCCCTCTGCCCCTGTTGTCCCCGGCCCTGGTGGCCGTTACCGTTCCTCCCTTGGCCCTGCTGGCCCTGATGAAACTGTTGCCCATTCTGTCCCTGCTGGCCCTGATGGCCGTTTGGACCCTGATGGCCCTGACGGAAACCTCCCTATCCCTGCCTGTAGTTACCTGACCGGAACCTCTTATTATCCCCCTGCTGGGAGCCCTGCTCATCCTGTCTCTGCCCCTGACCCGATTGTGCCCCGCTGGCACCATGTCCTCCAGTTCTGCCCTGATGGCTAGACTCCCCCGACCTCTTACCCTCGGCCATATGAAAACGGTGGTCCTGGCAGTGCAATAATGCAGCATTAACCACATCAGAATAAGTGGCCAACGATAGGTTCCCTAGCAGATGCTGACGGATCCTCCAAGTCAACCCGTCGGTGAACTTCTCAATTTTCTTCTTCTCTGTTGGTATCTCGTCTGGAACGATGTTCAACAGATTAGTGAACTCGGCCTCATACTCGGCCACTGTCTTACCTTCCTGCTTCAGACTCATCAGCTTCCTCCTCATCTCCGTGTGAACAGCCAACGGAAAGTACTTGCGGTCGAACCGCACCCAGAACTCCTGAATCGTGAGAGTATCCCTCTCCTCTACGGTGGTAATAGACTCCCACCACTGTAGTGTAGATCCCACTAGCTTGAAAGTAGCTACCACCTGTTTCTGAACATCAGTGCACTCATGCATCCTCAAATGCCTCTGTATATCCTTCCTCCATTGGCTCGAGACTACCACATCTGAGCTACCTGCAAACTCTGGCGGATGCGCTTTCTGAAAAGCGTCACGTACACGCTCCCAAGCAGACGGGAATGCATTAACCTGTACTGGCGCGGCAACCGGCGCCTGAGGTGGTGCTTGCTGAATCACGGCAATCGCGGCATTTATCGCTTGGGCTACTATAGCAGCAACCTCAGCGGCGTTCATCATGCCCTGAACTGGAGCGGGCTGGGGTTCGGGCGTTGCATCCCTGGGAACTCGTCGTGCACGTCGTGGAGGCATCTGAAATAAGAACAAAGTTTATAAGTTCACGGTTATAAACTTAATAAAGCTGAAGAACGAAGCATACACAAAAAGAGTACAACAGTCCTAAAATATAGGGCTCTATATCAAAGAAACGTAGCGGAAACATAATAGCCGTACAGATCCTAAAGGACACTAGAACCTGATGCTCTAATACCACCTGTGACACCCCGACTAATTAAATACCGGGTAGCTACTCCTTTATTAAATTAATTCAAAATGCCAAGTTGGCTCAGTTAATAGCATCACTGTCGAAAACATTTTATTATTACTAACCACCTAGTATTTAAAAAGTAAGTTGCCAAATTTTAATTTAAGTCTGATTAACATGCAACAAGTGAAATGAAGAAATAAATAACACTATTCACCATACTGAAGTAAAACGAATAACCATCACAATAGAGTAAATAAAGTCTGGAGGAAAACTCCTCACTACAAATCTCACAACTGATAAGTAAAACGAATACTGAAACAATACATGCTAAAGTCTGAAAACTGAAATGTAAAAGATGTCTAATAGAAATGGGCAACATGCCCTACAACTGATAGATAGTGACTCTGGAATCCAAAAGATGGAAGCGTCTATAAGCAAAGTCCCTGTAGCTTCCACAAGCAGCTACAGCTCGTCACCTGAATGAGTATCCTATGCTTGGTGTCCTTGTGGCTGGGCACCTAAAATGGTTTTACAAGAAAAAGATTTGAAAAGCAAACGGGTCAGAACCCGAATGTGGAGTTATATTTTAAAACCTGCAAGTGCTTTAAAAACATTTAAAACATTAAATGCAAAGTACATGTTAGGACGTACACTCACATGATATTCTCACCTCTCGTCTAACTGTGCACTCCTAACGTAAGTACCTATATACAATGATATAAACCACTAGCTAAGTGACATGATAACTAGCTAGACTGTAATAGTTTCTACCCTTATTACCCGGTTCTATTAACATATAACGCTCGTAATTAGATAGGGATTTAATGTAAACTCATATGCTAAAAATGCAATATATATTTCTCTATCAGCTAACTCGAAACAATACCGTAATTATATTCACAACAATAACGTGAAGGTTCCCATTAATTAAGAGTATTTTAATCACATCGTAAATATACAATATAAGCACCCCGAGAACTAAACTATGGTGCACACATACTCTGCTATCCATCCCGGTACATCACGTACATAAGGATTACATATTCTGAATCTCTCAGGAATAGTTCACCGATAACAACATCACAAATAATGGAGGCGAACACAGTCACCATCACGTGGGTTACGCACATACCTACGCTCCCACGATCAGCGAACTTATTAATATCTCAATAAGTCTTTCTATGACCTATGTTCATCGAGGTACCAGTCTATATCCCCCCCGTAGGCACACAAGGATTAGAGGGTCCTAAGCGAACGCAACCTCCCGTGATAGCAAGTATGGTAGGTATGTCATACACACAATCCATATACCAATACTAAGTAAACACACATCTTAGTAATACTGTATTTTAATCGTAGTACACATCGCATTCTCGTACTAACTATAATTATCACACTTTGTACTATTCCGGTTTGTAATTATACGCGCCATAATTCATCCTCACGTCGTAGTAGACACTCACATCTCACCCAAACGGTTCATTCTAATTTAACTCTCTTGTATATAATGTCCTTCTCATATATACCCAAATGTCCCAAACCTATCACTACGTCATCATTGGAAGGTTAACTATCTCCTCGAACAAGTTTACGGGACTCCAAAATTCAAAACAGTTCAAAATAGCCCAAACTGTCAACTCGTTAGAAGTCTCGTTCGAACGAGTGTTCGAACGAGATTCCAGTTCGTTCGAACGAACTGCACCTTCTAACGATATCTCGTTCGAACGGGATATCGAACGAAACTACCCTTCGTTATAAGAGACTGGTCAATCGTTAGAAGCTCGTTCGAACGAGCTTGTTCGAACGACCTGGGGACTGCTTCTAACGACTGGCCAGTTTCGGCCCAGATTTTTCCAAATACGTTTTTCATCATTTTCACTCCTCAAATCACCTCTAAAATTTATCCCAACGATTGTTTTAAAGTCTCTAAACAATCCTAAACATAATATAACCACATCCTATCACGTTTTTATGGATTAATTCACCCTAATCATCAATCAATTTACAAATACTTAAACTTTTCCCCAATTCATTCATGAACATGAACCCTAGAATTTGGAACCCTCAATTCATCAAATTTAATCCGTTTTTCTTTCACCCAATCATGTATTAACATCAGATTAATCGTCTCCAAACTATTCTACATGCCATTTATCCTCAATGTTCAGAACCTAAGTCCAATTAATCATGGGTTTTCATTCATCTTCCAATAACAATTATAAATCTTCAATTTTCTAACATGGAAAGAACATTTGCTGAAGTTAACATAATTAAACCACTTGCCTTGTTTGTTTCCGGATTTGGTGTTGATTTGGCGAAGAGTCTCTGCAGAATTTTCTCTCTTTCTCTCCTTCTCCAAGCTCCTTCTCCAATGGTGGCTTAAGGTGGCTAGGGTTTATTTTGGGGAAAGTTGTAAACCTAAAGATAACCTCCGTAGCTTAATGGTTTAATACAGGATGGTTAGTGGGCTTTGTGGGTTTAATCCACATCAGATTTACATCTCAAATTTTCGTCACTTTTAATTCCTAAAAATGTAAAATTACCAAAATACCTTTTAAGTTGCCGGTATGGCCTAAAAATACCCCGGGACCCAAACTATACCCCCGGCTAGTGTTTTCTGACTATCTCGACCCTTTCGGACGCGTTGGCGCACTCAAAACGACCATACGGATTATAGATTTTAAATTCACTTTTATTATCAAAATATTATACCGTGATGCGGCGGTCCCACGCGTCTCAAGAAAATTTCTAAAATGCCGTATATAAATCTCACGACAAATTTTATAATATCAAGTTCATATATAATCATATATGCACAAAATCAAATACCAACTCACATCTCGTAAGTATTTATAACCCGGATTAATTTCCAATTAATACGCATTTAATTAATTAATCCCAAAAATAAATATAGTCAAAAGTACGGGGTATTACACATAGATTTTTAATCTCGAGGATTATGAGGATTGGAGTTCTTGCGCAAATGTCACTTTGATTTCTATAGGTACGATCTGATTTGATATCAGGTCAAATGATCTATGCATATTGGGTGAGAGTTGTATAAGTAGGTTTGAGATCATAATTCGGAGGAATTTTCATCCTGGTAATACCGTGGATAAAAATTCACGAGAGACCCGACTCATATGAAAATAATTTGTAGATAATCATAACTTCATAATCCCTCACCCAGTCTCAGCTTAAAATAAGTCTAACACTAACTACCCAATTCCTATAGTGTTGTCCTTTTGGGGCCCTTTATCTTATATTCCAACATAATATTCCAGTTCTTTATTAAGTTACAAAACTACAATATAGAGTGATAGATCTATATATCCTGACCACTTATCCATCAAAAATAAACATATATATAATATCCACTTGGGTACTCTCGATGCATCACATAGAACATAGGGTATCCTGACAACCCACACAGAAAACATAGGGCATCCTGACAACCTGCCCATAAACATAAGGACTCCTTATCTACCACATATAATGTCCCACGAAGGTCTATACCTATACCTACGGGGATAACTAGTGCCTATACCATTCCTAATTGACTAAGGGATGTCCAATAGCCTAGAGTCCCAAAGTAGACAACATGGAAAATCATTATGCTATCACATCAATCGGGTCACCAGATACCAATGCCTATATGGAAGGATTTATCTCCATTGTCCCTCGTGAGGAATGAGGACCTCAACACATAGGATCGAGATTTTGATCTATGCCAAACTGGGATCATCAAGCGAGGGGTTTTAACTATAACCTAATTGTACGCGATCCATTAAATCCCTAACTAGTAAATTCTCTACAAGCCTACACACCCACCCGTGGTATGTTCACTTGCACATAGAGGAATATAATTTAGCATACATCACCTTAAACATATAACAAGCTACATATCACCAAAAAGGTTCTACAATACCCCTAGGGTTATACAATTCCCAACTATTAATAAGATCTCCAAAAGTCTCTCAACTGCATGTTGGATATTAATCTATAATTTAATTCCCATAAGTATCCGAGATAAATTGGGCTCACTCATTAATTAATACACTTATAAAATGATCCTATTGGTATACGTATACTTATGTGATCCCTTAAAGCTCTTAGGAACATCCCAAATAACCAAATGCAAGAAAAAATAATTTATTAGTTTATAAATCTACTCAAAACTCCATTTTCAAGTTGAGTAGTTAGCCAAACAGGATTCCATAAAATATTCATTACCCCTTCAACAAAAGTACAATTAACAATTCATTTCATGGAAAACATAACTTCTAGATTTTTAATTTTGGTATATGACACAAATCATAATTTAAAATACACTAAAAAGGCCATGTTAGGGAACACAAGCCAAATTTTTATGAATGAAATTTTATCTTCCCACTAGTTCGTTAAACCTAACCATTTTTGATTATCCACAAAAAAATCCTCAATTTCAATCCCAATTCATGCCATTCACATATGTATGATTTACTAACTATCTAGATTTAAATTCTTCATCATAATAAAATCTAAAATCTAACATATATGAATCTCAAATACATTTTCTACAGTTATAAGAACAAACTTCTATATAGAACCCCAGGTTCCAATTTCATAAATTCTTGACATATAGTCAACATTGTAGTTGAATTACTAACATAACTATAATTAATATGATAATATAAATAAATCATAATTCCATAATTAAATCAACCAAAAATTAGATTGAATCCACCTAATTCCATATTATGCATAAAAAACAACAATTTTATCAACAAACACTTTTGTTTTCTAACTCAAATGAATTAATCTAGTAAATGTTGTACTAACAATATAAATAATGATTAAACAAAGTTATTATTTCAATCCATGAATTAACCTATAAATACTAACTTATTTTACACAAACTGCAGAGCTTAGATATCAAACTTAGTTCTAGCATTTATACTCCAATTGCAATTCTCAATAATTCAAACATATAATTTTAACTCCAAATTTTAGATTTATAACATATGATTCTCTCTTTAATTATTAAATCAATTGCATGAATTCTAATATACAATATTCTATTCAAATAGGATAAAGAGAATAATTCTTTCTTAGATTGGTTAGGGATGAAAACTGAAGATATTGTTCCATTGTTGTACAGTCCTCTACTATTTCCTTAATCCCCCACATTATTCTCTTAGTTGCCTCATAAGATTACATCTCTTTCTAGATTCTCAAAATAAGTATACTGTTTAGGTTTAACATATGCTAAGGATTTTATGCTAGATTAATTCTATATTTTTAACTTGTTAATCCCTCCACTTACTATATTAACTTAGCCTAGTGCCCCCCAAAATAAATTCCAATTGCTTTCAAACTTAACCCAATGGGTTACCTAACCATAATAAAAATACCCAATCTTTGTAACACCGTTTGGGCTTCCAAATGATCCCAAAATTCACACCCAAAATCATAACCCAAATCACAACATAACTTATTCCCATATATCAAATCTTATAGTTTAGCATGAAAAGTATCCATTTAATTAATTATGAATATTATTTAATATAATTTCATACATAAAATTTTCTAATTTAATTTTTTATAAAAATATATTCAATTTTATTTATAGAAAAAAATCCAATTCAATTTATTATCATAAATTATTCTATTCAACTTAAAGCCAATTATTTAAAATTTCTCAATTAAATTAATTATTTAAAATCCTGGAGTATTACATCCCCCCTCCATACAAAAGTAATTTCATCCTTGAAATTCTTCACTACCTAATCCTACCAATGTATCATTATAAACTAATGACAGAGTTTATATCCAATAACCGAAAGATACATAGACACAATAACTATCGACCCACTATGCCACGTTAAACCCCTCTAGAACCGACTACCCACAACCTATATAAAACACTGTCTCCTAAAAGAATAAGATTATAGACTGATAACACCACACATGCTATCATATCTCATAAGACCCAGTACCGCAGGTGACAAAATTTCACTATGGAATCCGCATAAACCCTCTGTCTCATGGTGCCATCCCTATGCTAGTTATGCCACTTACACAATTTATACGCTCATAACATGGGACAAAACAACCATTAACCCAACAAATCATCCACAACAATACTGCATGTTGTTGGGGTTTTATTCCTAAAATCATGATTTACGACATTTATTATTAATTAATAAAGGATTGTCGAAAATCATTTAAAATATGAATTATGCTTGTCGGAATGATTTATATTTGTTTATTAATATATTGTATATGTCCATAAATTACACTTCGTAGGAATTTTGATGAGTTGGGTTTGGTTCGATCACACAAGATCAGAACTCCGGTTCTAGTATGATTGAACAATTCACAACCAAGATAGGGAGTTGACATCCTATTAGTAAAGCTACGTGTACAATCTTAGAAGTTTATCTCGACTACAAGAACATGTTTGATTGTATGAGAACTTGTCTAGTAGTTCAAGAAAAATTGTACCAATATATTATGAATGTATTGAATATGAGAAATGGTGAGATTTAACTCTAGGTATTAACTATATTAGACTTTCACAATCTCACAATTTGCAAAGGGTTCATAGATTCTTTATCACAAGCATATGGGGATTGGAATATTCATATAATTTCCATGGTTGAGATTTAATTTTGTTGGGTGAATTATCTTTGTTGGTTAGGCAATCATTGTGTGAATATGTCTGAGATCATATTTAGAGGAATCAATGTCCAAAAGACATTCGGGAATGCATTACCCCCTGATAAAACTGTAAGTTTTATTTCTACTAGTAACCCAAACCAATGGATTTTATCATATGGTAAGAGTACAAAATAATTTAAGTTTGATAATAGGGAATAAATAAGACATGGGTGAAAATCGTTTCGCAACAAATTGAATTTCACCAAGCGGGTAATGAATAATTAACACGGGGAATCATATTATATGCTATATGACTTTGCAAATAATGCCTCACTATTCAAGTACTTCTGAGATAATTAATTGAAGTGTAGTTGTAATTATGTAGTAGAAATAATTACAATTAAATAGAAAAGAAAATAAATTACGGGCATAGTTTGGGATTTTCATATTTATTTTTGGAAGAAAATTTAATTATTTATCTTGGATCCCTAGTATAGTCCATATATCAAATAGTAAGGCTAAAACTCTGCATAAATACTTATTGGACCAAACCCATTTCATATAACTATATATATGGGTCCAAGGAAGGGGTATAAGACACATTAACACTCATAAGGGCTAGAGAGGGAGAGAGAAAAATACTATTCACATTTTTGTGAGGCGGTGAGGAAGAGATAAAATTATTTTTCTCTTATTTCACCAATTTTTCATCTCTAAAAGTTGCCACACACATAAGTTGACTTACATGGATCATATACAAGAATATATAAGGTGTTTTTCACATCTAATCAAGTATCAAAGGTGGTTTGTCATCATTAAGATCTTATTCATCGGCGTTGTCTCCTATATTGGATTATTTACAAGATTCGCAAATGTATGGTTATATAAAACCTAGATCCAGACCTTAAATCTATTATTTTCATTTTGAACTATGATCAATCAAAGTACTATGTGATGAATCTTTTTTATTATCAATCCCCAACAATTGGTGTCATAGTCCAAGTTAAGGTCCGATCATATTTTAAAAAGATCCATGCTACGCACCACGAAACCCTAGTATTGCATGTTGTAATTATATATATATGTTTGTTTATGCCATCGTACTAACATGGTTTTGTAGGGTTCTAATGATTATATCCCTTTCATCACGGTCATATGAATGGACCATACGGTGGTTTATTCGTAGTTATTTTTCTTCGATATGGTTGTAGAATTTAATTTATGCAAATCATGTATTTGGATGAGTATATGAGGGGATGTAATATTTTTACTTATTATAATCCTATATTTTTTGGGGTTTGGTCATGGGGAAATTTCCATGAAGTTTGGCAAAGTTTGACTCAAGTTTGGAGGCATTTTTCATGGTTTTTGTGAAGTTGATATAAAGATCAAAATAACATAGTTTTGTATAGACCCTATCCACCCCCTTGACCCTGATCGATCTACCCTCCATATCCCATTGATTGACCCTTGATAAACAGATCCAAATTTGGCAGATTTTTTATGGTTTTTGCTCCATTCTTTGTTTCGATCATTCTCGAATGTGCATGGGAGTTTCCAGAGGTTGAATTTGTGAAGAAATCCAATATATGAAGAAGTATTCTTAAAAAAAATTCATGTTCTTAAAAATTCTACTTCAAGGAGAACTTTAGGTCATGATGGAAAGAGATTTGTTTCCAATTTGAATTATAATGGCATGTGGTTATATTTTATTATGATTCTATCATCTTACTCATGTTGATGATTATTGTGTGCTAATTAATTGGTTATTTATGAAAAATGATTTACCAAAAAAATTATGTTCTAGGGCATTCACATAAATAACTCATGCAATATTTATTTGAATGGCTTAGATCATATTTTTTCTAGAAATTTATTTTTATTCTTTTCTAAAATGAATTAAATCATGTAATCAATTTATTGTACAAATCAAATTTTGGCATCCAAAATTTTATTTTAATTAAAAAACATTTTTATTTAGGATAATTAAACGAATGAGTTTGAGTAATTTAATTCGTATAAGAAATTATAATATTATTGTTGATTTAATTCAATGAAATAGAATTGGACAATTTTTGTTAAGGAACCCTATTTTCAAAATATTTCAAAATAAACCACATGCTCTCCATCGGTATTTTAAAAGGCGATGTTATTAATTCTCCATGCTAGGTCTATTTTCCTCCCAAATGAAGGGAATTAATCACAGTATCACGGAATTTAAAAAAAATTTAGTGATAATTTTTTAAAATTAAATGTGAGTGTATTTGATCCTATCAATGGGAAAGTTCTGGGGGAAATTAATTTTAAATAAAGATCAAATGGTATACACATAAAACAAGGAATGATGTCCTCTCCAACAGAGCCACTATCACGACTTGTGGGACCAAAAGAGGCTGACTATTAAATTTTGTTGGATATTAATTTCCTAGGTTGCCCAACTAACTGTGACAACCCGCGATCCGAGATAAGGGGTGGCCAGCACGATACTCAAACGTAACAGGAATCATGAATGGATATCATCCTCACCATAAAAAAAAATAACCGAGTATACGGGAAAACCACCCAATAAATCAGAAAACGGGTTGCCAAAAAGTTTAGAATTTTAAAACCAGTTAAGAAATTTAAATTAAACAACCCAATCTGACAAGCAAGTGGAGCTCCAAAAGAGTATATATATAATACAACTAAAATGAATGTACACAAAAAGGACCGAATAGGCTGTCAGTCCACAGCTACATGCAACACAGTACAATAGTTTAATATCTTACTTAATACATAGTAATATCTAGCCCCTGATATTAATGTACACACCAGATATATATACTACCGCACACCGTATATATATATATATATATATATATATATATATATATATATATATATATATATATATATATATATATATATATATATATATATATATATTAATTATCCCGGCAATACCGTGTACTAAGTCCGTAACACAAGCCTATTCAAATTATTATGAGTTTATGGTCCAACTCTAATTATTAATAAATTAACACATTAATTAATTAAATTACTTTTGGTGTCGTTGTAACCAACACATTCGGACTTACTCCCGTGGCCCGAATTAAAATAATACCCGAGTCTAAATTTCCTGACTCTAAATTATTTAGCCTTCCCTCTAAATAAAATTACCGTCTTGGTATCGCCCAACCAATATCCCCGGACTGACCCTCCCGATCCGTATTTAATTATTTTGAAATACCATTCCCAAAATTTAACCATAGTGTCTCACACGTAAATTTCCTCCAAATCCCAAATAAATTTTCCTCACAATCAATTTTATTTTACCCCCATGTTGGTTTCTCATTACATAAGGCATAGGAAAACATTTCAAAATTATTTTCCCTATAATATACAAACTGGACGAACTGCCAAAAATTACCGACCTTCGATCGATCGACCCCCGGGGTTAATTAGGTTGGGTGTCACAGATGGTATCACCCCACCTAATTAACCCCGGATGATCAGTCCTAAATTGAATTAGAACAGGTTTATCAGGTTGTTCAACCTTAGCATCACTGTCACCTTTTTAATTACTAACCACCTAAGTGAGAAAATTAGATTGGTCATAATTTTTATCTTTCATTAACTTAAATTAAATACTCATGCGGAAATCAAAATCATATAACAATAACAATTAACTCAAGTCAACCAATCACAATTAAATAACTGACCAAATAAACCATCGGTACACAATCCAACAAAAGTAAAGACAAGTAATAAATCTCAACAAATCTGGCATGAGTACTAAATAAAACTGTGAGCGACATGCTCGAATAACTGATAGGAAATCTCGATACTAAGAGTGAAAAGAATGATGGGTCTATCCAACTCCCGTAACATCCACACATGCTGCTGCAACGGACCCCTGGAATGAGTCAAGCCTGGCGTCCCTGTGGCTAGACACTTAAAAGGTTTTTAAAAGTTTTTATAGCAAGGGTTAGTACCCAAAACATTTGAAAAAGATTTAGCAAACGATTAACTTGCAGTAAGATGTAAATATGCATGCTCTCCATATTTTAGTTAGTACCGCACTCCCTTGAGGACATCCTCATCCCTCCTTTAATGTGCACTACTAACGCCGTAATAATTTCCCTCAGTTATATATTTCATGACTAGATAATTTATATAACCCCTTGCAACCACCCTACTCTATCCCAGTGTGTCACAATTATGATTTCTAAGTTATTCTCAACATTAACTTAATTAATCCTTTCTCCTTTTTAAATTTCATATAATTTTCACACCCATTATATGTAATATAATTTACAGCCTGTATTAATTGTACCCGTATATAATTATTTTCCCCATTATATACGTATAATCATATTACATCATTCATAAACATGCTGAAATAATGATTAATATTAACATCCTCCCGAGTAATAACTCACCGGGTGTAAATTCTCTAAAGTGCTATCCCACCAGGTATATTTAACGTAACCTAGTTACCCAAGTCAGAATCGTTCACTAACTTGGTAAAAACATATAATTGGAGGCGGTCATATTCCTTCCCTGAAAGTGAGATGCCCTTCACCCATATAATGGACGCTATGACCTGGGAATATACTCGCCCTACTCCTCAAGCTAGGGGATTCATCCACTACGCGCAACCTCCCCATATAGCTCTAGAGTATATAATAGTAATATTTATCACCTGATATTAATGTACACACCAGATATATATACTACCCCACACCGTATATATATATTAATTATCCCGGCTATACCGTGTACTAAGTCCGTAACATAAGATTATCCCGGCTATACTGTGTACTAAGTCCGTAACACAAGCCTATTCAAATTATTATGAGTTTATGGTCCAACTCTAATTATTAAATAATTTGCACATTAATTAATTAAATTACTTTTGGTGTCATTCTAACCAACACATTCGGACTTACTCCCGTGGCCCGAAATAAAATAATACCCGAGTCCAAATTTCCTGACTCTAAATTATTTAGCCTTCACTCTAAATAAAATTAATGTCTTGGTATCGCCCAACCAATATCCCCGGACTGACCCTCCCGATCCATATTTAATTATTTTGAAATACCATTCCCAAAATTTAACCATAGTGTCTCACACATAAATTTCCTCCAAATCCCAAATAAATTTTCCTCAGAATCAATTTTAGTATACCCCCATGTTGGTTTCTCATTACATAAGGCATCGGAAAACATTTCAAAATTATTTTCCCTTATATATACAAACTGCACGAACTGCCAAAAATTATCGACCTTTGATCGATTGACCCCCGAGGTTAATTAGGCGGGGTGTCACATATGGTATCACCCCGCCTAATTAACCCCGGATGATCAGTCCTAAATTAAATTAAAACAGCTTTCTCAGTTAGTTCATTCTTAGCATCACTGTTGCCTTTTTAATTACTAACCACCTAAGT
Source organism: Sambucus nigra (assembly GCA_949130495.1). Lineage (NCBI taxonomy): Eukaryota > Viridiplantae > Streptophyta > Magnoliopsida > Dipsacales > Adoxaceae > Sambucus > Sambucus nigra. Next base: position 226,199,960 of record OX422222.1, on the reverse strand, counting down.
GAGAAAATTAGAGTGGTCCCAATTTTTATCTTTCATTAACTTAAATTAAATACTCATGCAGAAATCAAAATCATATAACAATAAAATTAACTCAAGTCAACCAATCACAATTAAATAACTGAGCAAATAAACCATCGGTACACAATCCAACAAAAGTAAAGACAAGTAATAAATCTCAACAAGTCTGACATGAGTACTAAATAAAACTGTGAGCGACATGCTCGAATAACTTATAGGAAATCTCGATACTAAGAGTGAAAAGAATGATGCGTCTATCCAACTCCCGCAACATCCACACATGCTGCTGCAACGAACCCCTGGAATGAGTCAAGCCTGGCGTCCCTGTGGCTAGACACCTAAAAGGTTTTTAAAAGTTTTTATAGCAAGGGATAGTACCCAAAACATTTGAAAAAGATTTAGCAAACGATTAACTTGTAGTAAGAAGTAAATATGCATGCTCTCCATATTTTAGTTAGTACCGCACTCCCTTGAGGACATCCTCACCCCTCCTCTAATGTGCACTACTAACGCCTTAATAATTTCCCTTAGTTATATATTTCATGACTAGATAATTTATATAACCCCTTGCAACCACCCTACTCTAACCGAGTGTATCACAATTATGATTTCTAAGTTATTCTCAACATTAACTTAATTTATCGTTTCTCCTTTTTAAATTTCATATAATTTTCACACCCATTATATGTAATATAATTTACAGCCTGTATTAATTGTACCCGTATATAATTATTTACCTCATTATATACGTATAATCATATTACAACATTAATAAACATGCTGAAATAATAATTAATATTAACATCCTCCCGAGTAATAACTCACCGGGTGTAAATTCTCTAAAGTGCTATCCCACCAGGTATATTCACGTAACCTAGTTACCCAAGTCAAAATCGCTCACTAACTTGGTAAAAAGATATAATTGGAGGCGGTCATATTCCTTCCTTTAAAATGAGATGCCCCTCTTCCATATAATGAAAGCTATGACCTGGGAATACACTCGCCCTACTCCTCAAGCTAGGGGATTCATCCACTACGCACAACCTCACCCTATAGCACTAGAGTATATAATAGTAATATCTAGCTCCTGATATTAATATACACACCAGATATATATACTACCACACACCGTATATATATATATATATATTATCCCGGCTATACCGTGTAGTAAGTCCGTAACACAAGCATATTCAAATTATTATGAGTTTATGGTCCAACTCTAATTATTAATAAATTATAACATTAATTAATTAAATTACTTTTGGTGTCATTCTAACCAACACATTCGGACTTACTCCCGTGTCCCGAATTAAAATAATACCCGAGTCTAAATTTCCCGACTCTAAATTATTTAGCCTTCCCTCTAAATAAAATTACCGTCTTGGTATCGCCCAACAAATATCCCCGGAATGACCCTCCCGATCCGTATTTAATTATTTTGAAATACCATTCCCAAAATTTAACCATAGTGTCTCACACATAAATTTCCTCGAAATCCCAAATAAATTTTCCTCACAATCAATTTTATTATACCCCCATGTTGGTTTCTCATTACATAAGGCATAGGAAAACATTTCAAAATTATTTTCCCTTATATATACAAACTGGACGAACTGCCAAAAATTACCGACCTTCGATCGATCGATCCCCGGGGTTAATTAGGTTGGGTGTCGCAGATGGTATCACCCCGCCTAATTAACCCCGGATGATCAGTCCTAAATTAAATTAGAACAAGTTTATCAATTGATTCAACCTTAGCATCACTGTCGCCTTTTTAATTACTAACCACCTAAGTGAGAAAATTAGATTGGTGCCAATTTTTATCTTTCATTAACTTAAATTAAATACTCATGCGGAAATCAAAATAATATAACAATAACAATTAACTCAAGTCAACCAATCACAATGAAATAACTGACCGAATAAACCATCGGTACACAATCCAACAAATGTAAAGATAAGTAATAAATCTCAGCAAGTCTGACATGAGTACTGAATAAAATTGTGGGCGACATGCTTGAATAAGTGATAGGAAATCTCGATACTAAGAGTGAAAAGAATGATGCGTCTAATAAACTCCCGCAACATCCACACATGCTGCAACAACGGATCCCTGGAATGAGTCAAGCCTGGCGTCCCTGTGGCTAGACACCTAAAAGGTTTTTAAAAGTTCTTATAGCAAGGGTTAGTACCTAATACATTTGAAAAAGATTTAGCAAACGATTAACTTGCAGTAAGAAGTAAATATGCATGCTCTCCATATTTTACTTAGTATCGTACTCCCTTGAGGATATCCTCACCCCTCCTCTAATGTGCACTACTGACGCGTTAATAATTTCCCTCAATTATATATTTCACGACTAGATAATTTATATAACCCCTTGCAACCACCCTACTCTAATCGAGTGTGTCACAATTGTGATTTCTAAGTTATTGTCAACATTAACTTAATTAATCGTTTCTCCTTTTCAAATTTTATATAATTTTCACACCCATTATATGTAATACAATTTACATCATGTATTAATTGTACCCGTATATAATTATTTACCTCATTATATATGTATAATCATATTACAACATTCATAAACATGCTAAAATAATAATTAATATTAACCCTCTAACTACGAGAGGCCCCACCACTAATGGCCTAACATTCTAACGAGCTCGAAATTTCCATACTTCCCGTCTAAGGACCAAAACCCACTTAGAGTTAACCCACAACCTATTGTGGTCAACTCCCCACCATTTTCCTAAACTAACGCCGCATGCCCTAAGGGCCTAGCCTCCTAAGAATCCTAAGGTCAATCTATTTATCCTAACCTAGTCGTATAAGTATAATACTAAATATCCCTAGTGTCCAAGACCTTTCCCGACTTCTGACATTAGCTCGGTTTCATTCGTGGGACGTCTCGCCGAAGCGAAATCCAAACAAGGAACCCTCCCGTTACACTACTACCTCGCATTGTCAGTCGTCGAGAAGTAACGGTCAAAGACACATGATCGGGATCGACGAAAATCCTAACTCAAAATTCTACTACTACATATGTACGTCTACGTCCTACCATAACTATCGACTGAGGCATTTACTTTCAGTAAGATGCCACCAATACTCTACCCCAAGAGACACATATATCTATAAACAAATGGCCTTCTCATTAAGACACAACCATAAGTCCCTATCGGACATCCATCATCATAGTCTTCCCCACATCGATCCAGAGGGAAAACTATCATCGTGCTCATATATCGCACATGAACTTAGCCCTTAATCACTCATATACGTGATTCTTGGCTAAACCTTCCAACCCAGCACTTAACCAACAGAAAAGAAAAGAAGGAAGAAAAGAACAGAAAAGAAAATGCACATCTCTCCACTCCCAACGTCGTTAAGGTTCATGCGCGGAGCGTCTCGTCGAAGCGAAATCCAAACAAGGAACCCCTCCACACAGTCACCTTAACTAGCCGGTCATGGAGATAAGGCAATAGCATACACAAGCAAAGCAAACAAGTAAGCAAATAAAATAAAAACAAAAAATAAAGGAAACTATCTACATAACGTAAACCACCTTTATAAAGTCTCAACCCGTATCCAGGAGAGATGTTATAGACCCACTAGTCCTCCTTCTAGAACTAGAACTTGGGTAGCCTCGCAATATATTCGCTTGCTACCACACCCATCAATCTAAGACTATCTATACTAGTATAATATATAAAATACAAGTAGCACGTATCACACATATCACCACTCGCCCCATAACGAGTGAAAAGGAAAAAATACAGAACTCCCCTATCATGGAAGTCACATAAATATACTTACTATATATAAAAATATGTACCGATACCATCACAAGCTCGATATACGCACCCGAATCTAGGGCTAACACCAATCTACTCCCATCTTACCTAAGGAATGCACTACTCGCACCCTAGTTAGAAAGTCCCACCAACATACTAGCCAACCTCCTTGGCTGCTACCGATAGTTCTAAGACACGACATTCTAGTCTTACCCGAACCAAACTACTTCCATCAATGACTCAACTAGGAGTCCTATTCTTGCCGATTATCTTCAATCGAGAAGATCAGAACGCATAGTTCCCTTGACTTCTTCAGCAAGGAGAACATCCTGCCAGCCTCCCCGACCTTAGCTCCACGAGCCTTCCCCGGGTGGATGTCCACCAGTGGGGTCTCATGAACACTACTTCTCCAAAAGTGTTTCCCACACTTACTTACGAGCCTAGCATTTCCACTGAGAGGCTCTCTCTATGGGCAAAAACATTTTTCCCCACCATAACGAGGCGACTATCATATCCGCCACTTCAACCTTACTCCTAAGGGTGAAAGGTTTTCCTCAAACCCTCACACCTGGGCACTCCTATACCCAACTCTAGGCCAAAACTCTCGGGCCTTATGTTCTCACCGAACGAGGTTACACTTCCTTGATCCAACCAAACTTCAACATGTGGTTCTAATAAAGAACCTCTCAACTCCGAATTGACATTGCTCGGAGTCCCAAGCATAGTACCACTCTCTACCGGCAGCGGTACTTGGGAAAACTATTTTCACCGTACTTAGTAGTCACGGCAGCATTATAAAACAATGCTACAAAGGGGGATACCTCCAAAGCGTTCCTTATTCCCGACCACAGCCTACAGCTTATAGTAATCCCATCCCACGACGCCTTCACAACGTCCTTCCTCAACTCCCTTCACCTAACGACTTACAAGTCTCACACGAACGCGCAGAAGATCTTCGGGGTCCTCATACCATAACAGGAGAACGAAATCTCACAAGAGAATTCAATGACCTTATTCCTAAGGCTCTACATCAAATAGAGAGAAATGCAGAAGACGTAAAACATCCGCACAGATTCCTAAGGACTCTAGAACCTAATGCTCTGATACCATCTGTGACAACCCGCCTACTAAAATAATAGGTGGCCAGCCCAATACTCCAATAATTACAGGAATCATAGATGGTCCATTCTTAGCATCACTGTCGATTAAAATAATAGTATGAGATAACCACCCATCATTTTAGAAAACGGATTGTCATACACAAAAATTTTTAAAAGTAAAAGAGAAACACTTAGACAATCCCATTTGTAAAAACGGTGGGTATCAAAAATCGATGAATAAAGTATGACAATACAATAAATAATCACCGAATAAGCTGTCGGTGCACAGACCAATACAAATAATATGCTAAGTATTACAATCAATATTTACAATATTATAAATGAGTGCAATACCTTGGGCAAACACGCCCGAATAACTATACTGAACATAACTAGAGTACAGAAGAAAGGAGCGTCTACTATAAGTATCCTACAACATCCGCAACATGCTGTAGCTCCATGACAACTGGAATGAAATATGTAAATATAGATGTCCATGCGGAAGCGCACCTATAACGGCAAAGAATATGCAGAAACAAGGAAATATAGAAACCGGTCAGGGCCGGGTTTGATATGATTACCATGTGACTAAAATGCATGGCAGGTAAGTGCGTAATTCCCTCGCAGATAACAATAATATTCCTCACCTCTCAATCTAGAAGCAACCTAACGCAATAACGTGAGATGTTCTAGTTAACCCTAAGTACTAAGGGCTAACTTTTCCCCATTCTTAACACTGTGCCCTATTCGTGCGTGGGGTGTCTCGCAAAGCGAAATCCAAACAAGGAACCCCCCCGATACACTACTACTTAGGCAAGGTTGATCGTCGAGATCCATTAGACCCTAAGAACGAAATAATAAATAAATACATGTGTGTGCATAAGTGTGGGAGGTCACAACTACAGCTATTCAAGAAATAAAAACATAAACCCATGCATCATCTAACGGCACAATTCCTAATTCTTTATTTAGGAATAGACATATGTGGTAAATTCATTTTATCAAAGGTTTACCAATTAATCCCATTTCAAAACTTTCTTTACCAAATTTTATTTCCTTTCTTCTATCCAGGAAAAATACATAATTTAAAGCAAGTTTTATTATCATAAAAGAATGCTTTACTTTTATATCATAACATCCATTTTCCTTCTTCCATCCGGAAAATGTATTTAACATCCCATTTCCCTTCTTATATCCGGGAAATGTAAATTATCATAAAATGCTTTAATAACCAATAATGTCCCACATTATTGAATCATAGTTATATATTATATATATATAACGAAATCTAAGACCGCCCGTCCGGGTTTCCCCACTGTGCGCGCCCCTAAATGGCTATCATCTTCCAGGGCCTCTAAGACAACCTGGGATCCTATCGAAACGTCGGGAAGCGACCATGTGCCTGCGGGATAGTCAAGACCACACCCGGAATCTCCTAACCAGCGCAGAAATATATAAACAAATGCTCACATGGCCTAGGGACTATATCCACCCTGCATCATTAGCCAGGGGGCTTCACCACAACGCGCGCGACTTCCCTTATGATAGCGATTTAGATAGGTGTGTATCCATAAATTAACATTTATGAAAAACATTACTTTTTCCCTTTTTGAAAACTCATATTTTACATTTCCAAAAATCATTCACTTAGCCATTAAGCACCAAGTTTTAGAAGGTGCATTATATTCTTATTAAGTCATATTTTATTAATGACCTAAGACCCCAAAGTGCCACTAACCTCAAAATAGCCTCAAATAGTTTATATAATTCATAAACCCTCAAAGTGAGTCTCCATAATGGAGTGTCTCTCAAAAGCTCAACCTTAATATTTTAACTTCAAATATATCTTTAGGTTAACCTCCTATATCCGTTGAACGTTAACCTAATACAAACTAGTCCTCGGGTAAACCCAAATCTCCATTCTTAGCCTAGGACATTTGTCTACCCAATACAACCCTCCAGAACTCTCCATTACTTCCCAAAGGAAGGTTCCTAAGCTTCGAACCTAAAAGAAAAGGGCTAAAACAAAATTAGAAAAACCTCACCTTTTCAGACGAGGTCGATCGATCGACCTCTGGCCGTCGATCGATCGAAGGCTTCGATCGATCGATCCTCCAGGTTCGATCGATCAATCCTGGCGGACAACTTCTTCTCCGAGAAGCTGTTTTGGCCATTAACGATCCATCCAAGCTTCTACCCGCTATTTCACCCAACCACAACAACAAATACTACTATAAAATCATTCCTACACATCAAATGACTAATTATTTCTCTTCAAATCAAATTAAAACATAAGATTTAGGATTAAACACCCAAAATCACCCAAAACCCATTTATGGTTTAAACCTCCAAAAACTTAACTACACATGCAGATTTATCACATTAAATCAATATCTAGCAAGTAAGAAACTTGCCTCGAGGTTCGTAGTCTCGGAACACCTCCGGTAGCGACGGGTTCCGGCCGAAATCTTCCATCTCTCTCTTTCTCTCTACTTTCTCTTCTCTCCTTTGGCTTCTCTCACACAAATGAAGAAAAAGAAAGGGGGTGGGGGATTTATAAGGGTCTAAAAATATAAACCCCCACTCCTAATTGCTAATACACCACTAAAATGACTCGTAACCACTTAATTGAGTCATAACCCCTTAAAATGCCTAAATCTCAAAAATTACAACTGGTCACTTATTTCGACTATCTCGACTATTCTAAAAACAACCGCACCCCCTATTTTGGCATTCGGGAAAGTGTGAACTATTTTTATGTTTCAAATTCCATTTTTAATTCATTAATTATACCCAAATTTAAATATAGGTCATAACCGTCGTTTTACATATAACGACGCAAAATACACAATATAACACTATTAACCTTCTCATAACGGTAAATAGTCAAAACATAGTAAATATTATCCCTAAGTCTCACGGGAAATAGTATTTACTCCAACATTCCCTATTTTATAAAATTAGCCCATTAGGCAAAATAGTATAAAATAGTCGCTCGAAAACCTGGGTTGTTACACACACCAGATATATATACTACCGCACACAGTATATATACATATATATATATATATTAATTATCCCGGCTATACCGTGTAGTAAGTCCGTAACACAAGCCTATTCAAATTATTATGAGTTTATGGTCCAACTCTAATTATTAATAAATTAACACATTAATTAATTAAATTACTTTTGGTGTCGTTCTAACCAACACATTCGGACTTACTCCCGTGTCCCGAATTAAAATAATACCCGAGTCTAAATTTCCTAACTCTAAATTATTTATCCTTCCCTCTAAATAAAATTACCGTCTTGGTATCGCCCAACCAATATCCCCGGACTGACCCTCCCGATCCATATTTAATTATTTTGAAATACCATTCCCAAAACTTAACCATAGTGTCTCACACATAAATTTCCTCCAAATCCCAAATAAATTTTCCTCACAATCAATTTTATTATACCCCCATTTTGGTTTCTCATTACATAAGGCATAGGAAAACATTTCAAAATTATTTTCCCTATAATATACAAACTGGACGAACTGCCAAAAATTACCGACCTTCGATCGATCGACCTTCGGGGTTAATTAGGTTGGGTGTCGCAGATGGTATCACCCCGCCTAATTAACCCCGAATGATCAGTCCTAAATTAAATTAGAACAGGTTATCAGTTTGTTCAACCTTAGCATCACTGTCGTCTTTTTAATTACTAACCACCTAGGTGAGAAAATTAGGCTGGTGCCAATTTTTATCTTTCATTAACTTAAATTAAATACTCATGCGGAAATCAAAATAATATAACAATAACAATTAACTCAAGTCAACCAATCACAATTAAATAACTGACCGAATAAACCATCGGTACACAATCCAACAAATGTAAAGACAAGTAATAAATCTCAGCAAGTCTGACATGAGTACTGAATAAAACTGTGAGCGACATGCTCGAATAAGTGATAGGAAATCTCGATGCTAAGAGTGAAAAGAATGATGCGTCTAATCAACTCCCGCAACATCCACACATGCTGCAGCAACGGACCCCTGGAATGAGTCAAGCCTGGCGTCCCTGTGGCTAGACACCTAAAAGGTTTTTAAAAGTTTTTATAGCAAGCGTTAGGACCTAAAACATTTGAAAAAGATTTAGCAAACGATTAACTTGCAGTAAGAAGTAAATATGCATGCTCTCCATATTTTAGTTAGTACCGCACTCCCTTGAGGATATCATCACCCCTCCTCTAATGTGCACTACTGACGCATCAATAATTTCCCTTAGTTATATATTTCACGACTAGATAATTTATATAACCCCTTGCAACGACCCTACTCTAATCGAGTGTCTCACAATTGTGATTTCTAAGTTATTGTCAACATTAACTTAATTAATCGTTTCTCCTTTTCAAATTTCATATAATTTTCACACCTATTATATGAAATTCAATTTACATCCTGTATTAATTGTACCCGTATATAATTATTTACCTCATTATATATGTATAATCATATTACAACATTCATAAACATGCTAAAATAATAATTAATATTAACATCCTCCCGAGTAATAACTCACCGGGTGTAAATTTCTCTAAAGTGTTATCCCACGAGGTATATTCATGTAACCTAGTTACCCAAGTCAGAATCGCTCACTAACTTTGTAAAAATATATAATTGGAGGCGGTAATATTCCTTCCCTTAAAATGAGATGCCCATCTTCCATATAATGAATGTTATAACCTGGGAATATACTCGCCCTACTCCTCAAGCTAGGGGATTCATCTACTACGCACAACCTCCCCCTATAGCACTAGAGTATATAATAGTAATATCTAGCCCCTGATATTAATGTACACACCAGATATATATACTACCGCACACCGTATATATATATATATATATATATATATATATATATATATATTAATTTTCCCGGCAATACCGTGTAGTAAGTGCGTAACACAAGCCTATTCAAATTATTATGAGTTTATGGTCCAACTCTAATTATTAATAAATTAACACATTAATTAATTAATTAAATTACTTTTGGTGTCGTTCTAACCAACACATTCGGACTTACTCCCGTGTCCCGAATTAAAATAATACCCGAGTCTAAATTTACTGACTCTAAAATATTTAGCCTTCCCTCTAAATAAAATTATCGTCTTAGTGTCACCCAACCAATATCCCTGGACTGACCCTCCCGATCCGAATTTAATTATTTTGAAATACCATTCCCAAAATTTAACCATAGAGTCTCACACATAAATTTCCTCCAAATCCCAAATAAATTTTCCTCACAATCAATTTTATTATACCCCCATGTTGGTTTCTCATTACATAAGGCATAGGAAAACATTTCAAAATTATTTTCCCTTATATATACAAACTGGACGAACTGGCAAAAATTACCGACCTTCGATCGATCGACCCCCGGGGTTAATTAGGTTGGGTGTCACAGATGGTATCATCCCGCCTAATTAACCCCGGAAGATCAGTCCTAAATTAAATTAGAACAAGTTTATCACCTGGTTCAACCTTACCATCACTATCGCCTTTTTAATTACTAACCACCTAAGTGAGAAAATTAGACTGGTGCCAATTTTTATCTTTCATTAACTTAAATTAAATACTCATGCGGAAATCAAAATAATATAACAATAACAATTAACTCAAGTCAACCAATCACAATTAAATAACTGACCGAATAAACCATCGGTACACAATCCAACAAATGTAATGACAAGTAATAAATCTCAGCAAGTCTGACATGTGTACTGAATAAAACTGTGAGCGACATGCTCGAATAAGTGATAGGAAATCTCGATGCTAAGAGTGAAAAGAATGATGCGTCTAATCAACTCCTGCAACATCCACACATGCTGCAGCAACGGACCCCTGGAATGAGTCAAGCCTGGCGTCCGTGTGGCTAGACACCTAAAAGGTTTTTAAAAGTTTTTATAGCAAGGGTTAGTACCTAAAACATTTGTAAAAGATTTAGCAAATGATTAACTTGCAGTAAGAAGTAAATATGCTTGCTCTCCATATTTTAGTTAGTATCGCACTCCCTTGAGGACATCCTCAGCCCTCCTCTAATGTGCACTACTGGCTCCTTAATAATTTCCCTTAGTTATATATTTCATGACTAGATAATTTATATAACCCCTTGCAACCACCCTACTCTAATCGAGTGTGTCACAATTGTGATTTCTAAGTTATTGTCAACTTTAACTTAATTAATCGTTTCTCCTTTTCAAATTTCATATAATTTTCACACCCATTATATGTAATATAATTTATAGCCTGTATTAATTCTACCCGTATATAATTATTTACCTCATTATATATGTACAATCATATTACAACATTCATAAACATGCTGAAATAATAATTAATATTAACATCCACCCGAGTAACAACTCACCGGGTGTAAATTCTCTAAATTGTTATCCCAGTAGGTATATTCACGTAACCTAGTTACCCAAGTCAGAATCGCTCACTAACTTCGTAAAAATATATAATTGGAGGTGGTAATATTCCTTCCCTTAAAATGAGAAGCCCATCTTCCATATAATAAACGCTATGACCTGGGAATATACTCGCCCTACTCCTCAAGCTAGGGGATTCATCCATTACGCACAACCTACCCCTATAGCACTAGAGTATATAATAGTAATATCTAGACCCTGATATTAATGTACACACCAGATATATATACTACCGCACACCGTATATATATATATATATATATATATATATTATCCCGGCTATACCGTGTACTAAGTCCGTAACACAAGCCTATTATAATTATTATGAGTTTATGGTCCAACTCTAATTATTAACAAATTAACACATTAATTAATTAAATTACTTTTGGTGTCGTTCTAACCAACACATTCGGACTTACTCCCGTGGCCCGAATTAAAATAATACCCCAGTCTAAATTTCCTGACTTTAAATTATTTAGCCTTCCCTCTAAATAAAATTATCGTCTTGGTATCGCCCAACCAATATCCCCGGACTGACCCTCCCGATCCGTATTTAATTATTTTGAAATACCAATCCCAAAATTTAACCATAGAGTCTCACACATAAATTTCCTCGAAATCCCAAATAAATTTTCCTCACAATCAATTTTATTATACCCCCATGTTGGTTTCTCATTACATAAGGCATAGGAAAACATTTCAAAATTATTTTCCCTTATATATACAAACTGGACGAACTGCCAAAAATTACTGACCTTCGATCGATCGACCCCCGGGGTTAATTAGGTTGGGTGTCACAGATGGTATCACCCCGCCTAATTAACCCCGGATGATCAGTCCTAAATTAACTTAGAACAGGTTTATCAGCTGGTTCAACCTTAGCATCACTGTCGCCTTTTTAATTACTAACCACCTAAGTGAGAAAATTAGACTGGTGCCAATTTTTATCTTTCATTAACTTAAATTAAATACTCATGCGGAAATCAAAATAATACAACAATAACAATTAACTCAAGTCAACCAATCACAATTAAATAGCTGACCGAATAAACCATCGGTACACAATCCAACAAATGTAAAGACAAGTAATAAATCTCAGCAAGTCTAACATGAGTACTGAATAAAACTGTGAGCGACATGCTCGAATAAGTGATAGCAAATCTCGATACTAAGAGTGAAAAGAATGATGAGTCTAATCAACTCCCGCAACATCCACACATGATGCAGCAACGGATCCCTGGAAGGAGTCAAGCCTCGAGTCCCTGTGGCTAGACACCTAAAAGGTTTTTAATAGTTTTTATAGCAAGGGTTAGTACCTAAAACATTTGAAAAAGATTTAGCAAACGATTAACTTGCAGTAAGAAGTTATATGCATGCTCTCCATATTTTAGTTAGTACCGCACTCCCTTGAGGACATCCTCACCCCTCCTCTAATGTGCACTACTGACGCCTTAATAATTTCCCTTAGTTATATATTTCACGACTAGTTAACTTATATAACCCCTTGCAACCACCCTACTCTAATCGAGTGTGTCACAATTGCGATTTCTAAGTTATTGTCAACATTAACTTAATTAATCGTTTCTCCTTTTCAAATTTCATATAATTTTCACACCCATTATATGTAATACAATTTACAGCCTGTATTAATTCTACCCGTATATAATTATTTACCTCATTATAAATGTATAATCATATTACAACATTCATAAACATGCTGAAATAATAATTAATATTAACATCCTCCCAAGTAATAGCTCATCGGGTGTAAATTCTCTAAAGTGTTATCCCACTAGGTATATTCATGTAACTTAGTTACCCAAGTCAGAATCGCTCACTAACTTGGTAAAAACATATAATTGGAGGCGGTAATATTCCTTCCCTTAAAATGAAAAGCCCATCTTCCATATAATGAACACTATTACCTGGGAGTATACTCGCCCTACTCCTCAAGCTAGGTGATTCATCCATTACGCACAACCTCCCCCTCCCCCCTATACCTCTAGAGTGTATAATAGTAATATCTATCCCCTGATATTAATGTACACACCAGATATATATACTACAGTAAGTCCGTATATATATACTAAGTCCGTAACACAATCCTATTCAAATGATTATGAGTTTATGGTCCAACTCTAATTATTAATTAATTCGCACATTAATTAATTAAATTACTTTTGGTGTCGTTCTAACCAACACATTCGGACTTACTCTCGTGGCCCGAAATAAAATAATACCCGAGTCTAAATTTTGTGACTCTAAATTATTTAGCCTTCACTCTAAATAAAATTAACGTCTTGGTATAACCCAACCAATATCCCCGGACTGACCCTCCCGATCCGTATTTAATTATTTTGAAATACCATTCCCAAAATTTGACCATAGTGTCTCACATATAAATTTCCTCCAAATCCCAAGTAAATTTTCCTCACAATCAATTTTATTATACCCCCATGTTGGTTTCTCATTTCATAATCCATAGGAAAACATTTCAAAATTATTTTCCCTTATATATAAAAACTGGACGAACTACCAAAAATTACCGACCTTCGATCGATCGACCCCCGGGGTTAATTAGTTTGGGAGTCACAGATGGTATCACCCCGCCTAATTAACCACGGATGATCAGTCCTAAATTAAATTATAATAGGTTTCTCAGTTGGTTTAATCTTAGCATCACTGTCGCCTTTTTAATTACTAACCACCTAAGTGAGAAAATTAGACTGGTCCCAATTTTTATCTTTCATTAACTTAAATTAAATACTCATGCGGAAATCCAAATAATATAACAATAACAATTAACTCAAGTCAACCAATCACAACTAAATAACTGGCGGAATAAACCATCGGTACACAATCCAACAAAAGTAAAGACAAGTAATAAATCTCAACAAATCTGACATGAGTACTAAATAAAACTGTGAGCGACATGCTCGAATAACTGATAGGAAATCTCGATACTAAGAGTGAAAAGAATGATGCGTCTATCCAACTCCCGCAACATCCACACATGCTGCTGCAACGGACCCCTGGAATGAGTCAAGCCTGGCGTCCGTGTGGCTAGACACTCAAAAGGTTTTTAAAAGTTTTTATAGCAAGAGTTAATACCTTAAACATTTGAAAAAGATTTAGCAAACGATTAACTTGAAGTAAGAAGTAAATATGCATGCTCTCCATATTTTAGTTAGTACCGCACTCCCTTGAGGACATCATCACCCCTCCTCTAATGTGCACTATAGATGACTTAATAATTTCCCTTAGTTATATATTTCACGACTAGATAATTTATAGCACCCTTTGCAACCACCCTACTCTAATCGAGTGTGTCACAATTATGATTTCTAAGTTATTGTCAACATTAACTTAATTAATCGTTTCTCCTTTTCAAATTTCATATAATTTTCACACCCATTCATAAACATGCTGAAATAATAATTAATATTAACATCCTCCCGAGTAATAACTCACCAGGTGTAAATTCTCTAAAGTGTTATCCCACTAGGTATATTCACGTAACCTAGTTACCCAAGTCGGAATCGCTCACTAACTTGGTAAAAATATATAATTGGAGGCAGTAATATTCCTTCCCTTAAAATAAGATGCCCCTCTTCCATATAATGAACCCTATGACTTGGGAATATACTCGCCCTACTGCTCAAGCTAGGGGATTCCTCCACTACGCACAACCTCACCCTATAGCACAAGAGTATATAATAGTAATATCTAGCTCCTTATATTAATGTACACACCAGATATGTATACTACCGCACACCGTAAATATATATATATTAATTATCCCGGCTATACCGTGTACTAAGTCCGTAACACAAGCCTATTCAAATTATTATGAGTTTATGGTCCAACTCTAATTATTAATAAATTAACACATTAATTAATTAAATTACTTTTGGTGTCGTTCTAACCAACACATTCGGACTTACTCTCGTGGCTCGAAATAAAATAATACCCGAGTCAAAATTTCCTGACTCTAAATTATTTAGCCGGACTGGACCTCTCGATCCGTATTTAATTATTTTGAAATACCATTCTCAAAATTTAACCATAGTGTCTCACACATAAATTTCCTCCAAATCCCAAATAAATTTTCCTCACAATTAATTTTATTATACCCCCATGTTGGTTTCTCATTACATAAGGCATAGGAAAATATTTAAAAATTATTTTCCCTAATATATACAAACTGGACGAACTGCCAAAAATTGCCGAACTTCGATCGATCGACCCCCGAGGTTAATTAAGCGGGGTGTCACATATAGTATCACCCCGCCTAATTAACCCCGGATGATCAGTCCTAAAATAAATTATAACAGGTTTCTCTGTTAGTTCATTCTTAGCATCACTGTCGCCTTTTTAATTACTAACCACCTAAGTGAGAAAATTAGACTAGTCCCAATTTTTATCTTTCATTAACTTAAATTAAATACTCATACGGAAATCAAAATCATATAACAATAACAATTAACTCAAGTCAACCAATCACAATTAAATAACTGACCAAATAAACCATCGGTACACAATCCAACAAAAGTAAAGACAAGTAATAAATCTCAACAAATCTGACATGACTACAAAATAAAACTGTGAGCGACATGATCGAATAACTGATAGGAAATCTCGATACTAAGAGTGAAAAGAATGATGCGTCTATCCAACTCCCGCAACATCCACACATGCTGCTGCAACGGACCCCTAGAATGAGTCAAGCCTGGCGTCCTTGTGGCTAGACACCTAAAAGGTTTTTAAAAGTTTTTATAGCAAGGGTTAGTACCCCAAACATTTGAAAAAGATTTAGCAAATGATTAACTTGCAGTAAGAAGTAAATATGCCATCTCTCCATATTTTAGTTAGTACCGCACTCCCTTGAGGACATCCTCACCCCTCCTCTAATGTGCACTACTAACGCCTTAATAATTTCCCTTAGTTATATATTTCATGACTAGATAATTTATATAACCCCTTGCAACCACCCTACTCTAACCGAGTGTGTCACAATTATGATTTCTAAGTTATTCTCAACATTAACTTAATTAATCCTTTCTTCTTTTTAAATTTCATATAATTTTCACACCCATTATATGTAATATAATTTACAGCCTCTATTAATTGTACCCGTATATAATTATTTACTTCATTATATACGTATAATCATATTACAACATTCATAAACACGGTGAAATAATAATTAATATTAACATCCTCCCGAGTAATAACTCACCGGGTGTAAATTCTCTAAAGTGTTGTCCCACCAGGTATATTCACGTAACCTAGTTACCCAAGTCAGAATCGCTCACTAACTTGGTAAAAACATATAATTGGAGGCGGTCATATTCCTTCCCTGAAAGTGAGATGCCCCTCACCCATATAATGGACGCTATGACCTCGGAATGTACTCGCCCTACTCCTCAAGCTAGGGGATTCATCCACTGCGCGCAACCTCTCCCTATAGCTCTAGAGTATATAATAATAATATTTATCCACTCATATTAATGTACACACCAGATATATATACTACCCCACACCGTATATATATATATATATATATATATATATATATATATATATATATATATATATATATATACAATAATTATCCCATGTATACTGTGTACTAAGTCTGTAACACAAGCCTATTCAAATTATTATGTGTTTATGGTCCAACTTTAATTATTAATTTATTTGCACATTAATTAATTAAATTACTTTTGGTGTCGTTCTAACCAACACATTCGGACTTAATCCCGTGGCTCGAAATAAAATAATACCCGAGTCTAAATTTCCTGACTCTAAATTATTTAGCATTCACTCTAAATAAAATTAGCGTTTTGGTATCGCCCAACCAATATCCCCGGACTGACCCTCCCGATCCGTATTTAACTATTTTGAAATACCAATCCCAAAATTTAACCATAGTGTCTCACACATAAATTTCCTCCAAATCCCAATTAAATTTTCCTCACAATTAATTTTATTATACCCCCGTGTTGGTTTCTCCTTACATAAGGCATAGGAAAACATTTCAAAATTATTTTCCCTTATATATACAAACTGGACGAACTGCCAAAAATTACCGACCTTCGATCGATCGACCCCCGGGGTTAATTAGTCTGGGTGTCACATATGGTATCACCCCGCCTAATTAACCCCGGATGATCAGTCCTAAATTAACTTAGAATAGGTTTCTCAGTTGGTTCAATCTTAGCATCACTGTCGCCTTTTTAATTAATAACCACCTAAGTGAGAAAATTAGATTGGTGCCAATTTTTATCTTTCATCAACTTAAATTAAATACTCATGTGGAAATCAAAATAATATAACAATAACAATTAACTGAAGTCAACCAATCACAATTAAATAACTGACCGAATAAACCATCGGTACACAATTCAACAAATGTAAAGACAAATAATAAATCTCAGCAAGTCTAACATGAGTACTGAATAAAACTGTGAGCGACATGCTCGAATAATTGATAGTAAATCTCGATACTAAGAGTGAAAAGAATGATGTGTCTATCCAAATCCCGCAACATCTACACATGCTGCAGCAACGGACCCCTAGAATGAGTCAAGCCTGGCATTCCTGTGGCTAGACACCTAAAAGGTTTTTAAAACTTTTTATAGCAAGGGTTAGTACCTAAAACATTTGAAAAAGATTTAGCAAATGATTAACTTGCAGTAATAAGTAAATATGCATGCTCTCCATATTTTAGTTAGTACCGCACTCCCTTGAAGACATCCTCACCCCTCCTCTAATGTGCACTACTAACGCCTTAATAATTTCCCTTAGTAATATATTTCATGACTAGATAATTTATATAACCCCTTGCAACCACCCTACTCTAATCGAGTGTGTCACAATTTTAATTTCTAAGTTATTGTCAATATTAACTTAATTAATCGTTTCTCCTTTTATAATTTCATATAATTTTCACACCCATTATATGTAACACAATTTACAGTCTGTATTAATTGTACCCGTATATAATTATTTACCTCATTATATATGTATAATCATATATATATATATATATATATATATATATATATATATATATATATATATATATATATATATATATATATATATTAATTATCCCGGCTATACCGTGTACTAAGTCCGTAACACAAGCCTATTCAAATTATTCTGAGTTTATGGTCCAACACTAATTATTAATTAATTCGCACATTAATTAATTAAATTACATTTGGTGTCGTTCTAACCAACACATTAGGACTTACTCCCGTGGCCTGAAATAAAATAATACCTGACTATAAATTTCCTTACTCTATATTATTTAGCCTTCACTCTAAATAAAATTAACGTCTTGGTATCGCCCAACCAATATCCCCGGACTGACCCTCTCGATCCGTATTTAATTATTTTAAAATACCTTTCCCAAAATTTAACCCTAGTGTCTCACACATAAATTTCCTCCAAATCCCAAATAAATTTTCCTCAAAATTAATTTTATTATACCCCCATGTTGGTTTCTCATTACATAAGGCATAGGAAAACATTTCAAAATTATTTTCCCTTATATATTCAAGCTGGACGAACTGCCAAAAATTGTCGAACTTCGATCGATCGACCCCCGGGGTTAATTAGGCGGGGTGTCACAGATGGTATCACCCCGCCTAATTAACCCCGGATGATAAGTCCAAATTAAATTAAAAAAGGTTTCTCTGTTGGTTCATTCTTAGCATCATTGTTGCCTTTTTAATTACTAATCACCTAAGTGAGAAAATTAGACTGGTGCCAATTTTTACCTTTCATTAACTTATATTAAATACTCATGCGAAAATAAAAATAATATAACAATTACAATTAACTCAAGTCAACCAATCACAATTACATAACTCACCGAATAAACCATCGGTACACAATCCAACAAAAGTAAAGACACGTAATAAATCTCAAGAAGTATGACATGAGTACTGAATAAAACTGTGACATGCTCGAATAACTGGTAGGAAATCTTGATACTGAGAGTGAAAAGAATGATGCATCTATCCAACTCCCGCAACATCCACACATGCTGCAGCAACGGACCCCTGGAATGAGTCAAGCCTGGCATCCCTGTGGCTAGACACCTAAAAGGTTTTTAAAAGTTTTTATAGCAAGGGTTAGTACCCAACACATTTGGAAAAGATTTAGCAAACGATTAACTTGCAGTAATAAGTAAATATGCATGCTCTCCATATTTTAGTTAGTACCGCACTCCCTTGAGGACATCCTCACCCCTCCTCTAATGTGCACTACTAATGCCTTAATAATTTCCCTTGGTTATATATTTCATGACTAGATAATTTATATAACCCCTTGCAACAACCCTACTCTAACCGAGTGTGTCACAATTATGATTTCTAAGTTATTGTCAACATTATCTTAATTAATCGTTTCTCCTTTTTAAATTTCATATAATTTTCACACCCATTATATGTAATACAATTTACAGCCTGTATTAATTGTACCCGTATATAATTATTTACCTCATTATATACGTATAATCATATTACAACATTCATAAACATGCTGAAATAATAATTAATATTTAAAACCTCTCGAGTAATAACTCACCGGGTGTAAATTCTCTAAAGTGCTATCTCACTAGGTATATTCACATAACATAGTTACCCAAATCAGAATCGCTCACTAACTTGGTAAAAACATATAATTGGAGGCGGTCATATTCCTTCCCTGAAAGTGAGATGCCCCTCACCCATATAATGGACTCTATGACCTGGGAATATACTCGCCCTACTCCTCAAGGCTAGGGGATTCATCCACTACGCGCAACCGCCCCCTATAGCACTAGAGTATATGATAGTAATATCTAGCCCCTAATATTAATGTACACTCCAGATATATATACTACCGCACAACGTATATATATATATATATATATATATATATGCATTAATTATCCCATCTATACCATGTACTAAGTCCATAACACAAGCCTATTCAAATTATTATGTGTTTATGGTCCAGCTTTAATTATTAATTTATTTGCACATTAATTAATTAAATTACTTTTGGTGTCGTTCTAACCAACACATTCGGACTTACTCCCTTGGCCCGAAATAAAATAATACCCGAGTCTAAATTTCCTGACTCTAAATTATTTAGCCTTCACTCTAAATAAAGTTAACGTCTTGGTATTGCCCAACCAATATCCCCGGACTGACCCTCTCGATCCGTATTTAATTATTTGGAAATACCATTCCCAAAATTTAACCATAGTGTCTCACACATAAATTTCCTCCAAATTCCAAATAAATTTTCCTCACAATTAATTTGACTATACCCCCATGTTGGTTTCTCATTACATAAGTCATAGGAAAAGATTTAAAAGTTATTTTCTCTTATATATACAAACTGGCCGAACTACCAGAAATTATCGACCTTCGATCGATCGACCCCCAACCCTCGATCGATCGATCGAGCAGATATCATCTTCTCCGAGTTGCCTGTTTTAACCATGGACGAAATTCTAATAACCCTAACTTCTTCTACCAGTAATCAAAAGCCTTATCATCAACAAAATATACTCAAAACCTTATAAGGGACCCCATAAGGTCCACAAACACCATTTAGTTTACGTTCTCTACTGTTTTCACAAATTAGGGGAAAAATCCATTTCGGTCTTTAACCCATTTAAACATCAAATATTTATCTCAAATTCGTTTCTAATTCCTCCGGCTTACACATCATACCAGATAAATATGCTAATCTCAGAATCTACATAAATTTCTTCACGATTTAGAAATCCGAATAATGGTTTACAAAATCCCATGTTCATACCCTTTTAATCCCAAAATGAATTTCTTTGATTTCACACATCACGTGAATATGAATTGAAATACAATTGAAATTCTACAGCTAGTTAACCACTTGCCTTATGATTCGTAGTGTCCGATTTTGGAGTTATGAATGCCCAAGGTGAAGATGAATACCTTTGATTTGGCTCTCCTTTGTCCCCCAAATTTGCCTTTAACTGCCTTTAGGGTTTCCTAACCCACTACTTATTTTCTAAACTTAATTCAATCGTTCCCATTTTTCTTATAATTATTTAATTAGGCATAATCCAACTTTTTGCCTAATGGGCCAAGCCCAAGTGACCCAAATGCCCCTGTGTGGGCCCGACTACGCCTAAAAACGTCCCGTGACCCATTTACTACCCCCGGGTACACTTTTCCGACTATCTCGACCCATCCGTACTCAACCGTACACTCAGAATTGGCATCCGAATTAATTTATAAAAATTCTTATCTCACACCCAAATTAGTCTATACCGACTCCCGACTGAGATAAGTACATACCCCGTCATTAATACCCGAAATGGTGTAAATAATATATTACCATTCACTTAGTAATTTAGTTTCCCTAAATATTAACCATTGACTCCCCAATTAATATTTAAATATATATTGCCATAATTAATTCAATTAAAATTATGACACATAAAATTCCCGAATTAATTAAATATTAAATGTACAAAAATACGGGGTGTTACATACTTCCCCCCTTACAAAGGAATTTTGTCCCCGAAATTAGGTCGTACATGTGGTGAATAGCTCTGGATATTATTCCGGCATATCCTCATCCCTCTCCCAGGTAGACTCATCAACGTTGTGATGACCCCACTGTACTCTCACTAATAGAACAACCTTGGATCGTAACTTCCACTCACTACGGTCCAGGATAGCCACTGGTCTCTCCTCATATGAGATGTCTGGCTGTAAATCAATTTCCTCGAGTGGAATGTGCCGGAAGGCCCTCTCACTCCTTCAGTACTTCTTCAGCGATGCCATGTGGAACACATCATGTATTCGCTGAAGATGCTCTGGCAATCTCATTTTATACGCTACCGATCCCACCCTCTCAATAATAGGAAAAGTTCCCACGTACCTTGGTTCTAACTTACCCTTATTGCCGAACCTCATCACCCATTTCATAGGGGACACCCAGACTAGTACCTGGTCCCCAACCTCTAACTCCACATGTCTCCGTGAAGCATCAGCATAACTCTTTTGTCTATCCTGAGCTATTCGAATTCATCCTCGGATCAACTCTATCTTGGCGGATGTTTCCTAGACAATCTTCGACCCCAATAGCTTGTTATCCCCACATCTAACCAATAAGCGGGTGAACGACAAGGTCTCTCGTACAGTGCCTAGAATGGTACC
Source organism: Sambucus nigra (assembly GCA_949130495.1). Lineage (NCBI taxonomy): Eukaryota > Viridiplantae > Streptophyta > Magnoliopsida > Dipsacales > Adoxaceae > Sambucus > Sambucus nigra. Next base: position 226,177,350 of record OX422222.1, on the reverse strand, counting down.
ATGCCAATCGTGAATTGGTAATAGTTATTATACGCAAACTCTACCAAAGGGAGATATTTCTCCCAACCTCCCCCAAAGTCTAATATGCAAATTCTAAGCATATCTTCAAGCATCTGATTGACTCTCTCAATCTGCCCGTCGGTCTGTGGGTGATAGGATGTACTCAGACGTAGCTCTGTGCCCATGGCCTCCTGAAAGCTCTGCCAAAAGTGGGCCATCAAAATCTTGTCTCTGTCAGACACAATGTTTATCGGCACCCCGTGCAGCTTAACAACCTCTGCTATGAATAGTTGTGCATAACGCATCGTCTTAAAGTCTGTGCAAACCGGCAAGAAATGTCCCACCTTGGTCAACCGATCCACAATGACCCATATGGAATCGTGACCCCTCTGTGATGCAGGTAACTCTGTAATGAAGTCCATGGAGATTCTTTCCCACTTCCACAT